>CM053624.1:237994095-238063210 GCA_028646595.1 Phalanger gymnotis
CCCTCTTAAGTCCTTAATCTATGCCCACACAGGTTTCACACCTGATAGGGCTTTGGGCCTGGGGCTCAGCACTTAACAGCTGAAAGTACTTTCACTATAAACAAAAGCCAAAACTCCTCAAGGGCACCTAGTTAAACTAAGCCCATTTTGCCTTACTGGCACAGTACAGTACTTACTCCATAGAAGTACTACATAAATGTTAGTGACTTATTATTAAAAATCAAGAGCACTGGCTTTGGCATCAGAGGACCTTAGGTTCAAATCCTATTCAATGCTTAATATCTGCCTGACCTTAGGCATGTCACTGTGGGCCTGTTTCTTGAGTTTCTTTCCACATCTAGGTCTGTGAATTTAAAATATATCCATGCTTCATCTCTTCTTCATTAAAATTACACTAAAATATTAGCACATTTCCCTTTCTTCATCAATAAGGTTTCCTTTTTCAAGACAAGAGGATTTTTATGAAGGGGAAAGGTTTAGTATCACCCTTCTAACAATTCATTAGCATTTATTTAGTTCTTCTTGTAAGTTTGAGGCTCTTTCCATCTAAAACTAGGACCAAAAATCTCTGGTTTGAAAATGCTACAATTCCATTTCATAAGTTATTTTTAGGAAATTAAAGAGGAAGGCTCATCAATGTTGCATAAATGGAACTTGAACTCATTTTAAATTCAGTAAAACTCTCACCTATACTAAACTTAGAACTTCCAATTCTCAGCTAAACTATTTTTTTGAGACTTGTGAAATGAACTACCAAATTGCCTATAAATTATCAGCAAGCAGATATTTTTTAAAATTTACTCTGTCTTGTCTTTAAGGGATGTAAAGATATTCAGGAATGATTTTGTTACATATGTTTAAACGCACACACATACATACATATATATACAGAGAGAGAAAAAGAGAGAGAACTCTTCTTTCAGATACATTCTTTATTAGTATTTTCATTTTAGAATGTCCTTCTGCTTCTTCCTACAATGATGAAGAAACCAAAATCACAAAAAGTCCCTCTCTCAAGGTAATGCATAAAAATATGGCCTCAGGCACCTAGAGAAAGACACAGAAAAGAAGGTAGAAATCAGATCATATAACCATACATAGGGCCTGAAGCCAGGATAATCTTGGTCCTGGTCTGTTACAGCAACCATGGGGGATCACCGTAGCTCTCCCATATTCACCTCCAAAGAACAATAAAATAGCACCCCAGAACAAATCTTGGAACAATGGAACCAGTGGAGAGGAGAGGTGGAGACTTGGAAGATTGGCAGAAGAGGTTCTTATCACTTGGGTAGAAGGGGAGCATATCCTAAGACAGGAAGCATCCCAGATGGCCAGCAGCAATCCTCACCTCAGCAAATCAGTGAGTGATCCTGTGCCCCAGTGTGGTAGAACAGGCAAATGCCAACACCATGACACCCCCCCACCACCACCACAATGTGCCTTAGCATAGCCAGGACAGCCAGCAGACCTCAGCTCTGAAAACCACCACATACTTCATTGTAGCTCCAGGCAGACAGATGTCCTCCAGTAGTTGGACCTCCACATGTTTCTGTGCAACCCCAGGGAAATGCAGAAAAACCGCGCCTGGCCTCTGCACACATCAGACACCACCTCTAGCACTCCAGCTCTGCACTAGGTAAGCTTCCAGATCCCTACAGCCTCCAACAGTCAGCACCTGAGGCCCCAGCACACAAAGCCAGTTACCAGGTCCATAGCCTCCACTCCACAAGCTTGGGACAGTGCCCCCTGTGCTCTAGCAGGAGAGCTCAACTTTAAAAGCCACAAAATAGGCACAAATAAAAGAGCAAGAAGCAAAAATGAACATTGATCATAGAAAGTCAATATACTGACAGAGAAGATCAAAACAAACTCAGAAGAGGACAACATTGTCAACATACCTACATCCAAAACCTCAAAGAGGAAGATGAATTGATCTCAAGCCCAGAAAGCCTTCTTGGAAGAACTCAAATAAGAGAGATAAAAGAAAAATTGAGAGAAAAATGAAAAGTATGCAAGAAAGAGTCAACAACTTAGAAAAAGGATAAAAATTGACTAAAGAAAACAATTCCTTAAAAATGCAATTGTCCAAATGAAAAAAAAATCCATTGAAGAAAAGAACTCCTTTAAAGGTATAATTGATCAAATGGAAAAGTAGGTACAAAAGCTAACTGAAGAAAATAATTCCTCAAAAATTAGAATTGGGCAAGTGGAAGCTAATGACCCTATGAGACATCAAGAATCAGACAAACAAAATAAAAATAATGAAAAATAGAAGAAAATGTAAAATACCTCATTAGCAAAACAACTGACCTGGAAAATAAATCCAGGAGATGTAATTTAGAACTATTGGATAACCTGAAAACCATGATCAAAAAAAGAGCCCACACAGCATCTTTCAAGAAATTATCAAGGGAAACTGTCTTAATATCCTAGAAAGAGAGGATACAAAAATCATTGAAAGAATTCAGTGATCACCTCCTGAAAGAGATCCAAATGTGAAAACTCAAAGGAATATTGTAGCCAAATTCCAGGAATTATCAGGTCAAGGAGAAAATACTGCAAGAAATCAGAAAGAAACAATTTAAATATCATGGAACCAATGTCAGGATTGCACAAGACTTAGCTTCTACATTACAGGATCTCAGGGCTTAGAATATGAATTCTGGAAGGCAAAGGAGTTTGGATTACAACCAAGAATCAACTATCCAGCAAAATGGAGCATAACCTTTCAGGGGAAAAGATGGATAGTCAATAAAATAAAGATTTTCAATTATTCCTGACAGAAAAATCAGAGCTGAACAGAAAATTTGATACTCAAATATAAGACTCAAGAGAAGCATCAAAGGTAAACCAGAAAGAAAAAAACATTATTCAATAAGGTTAAATTGTTTACATCCCTATATTGTAAGATAATACTTGTAACTCTTGAGAACTGTATCTTTATTAGGGCAGTAAGGAGGGGGTGATAGATCGATATAGATAGAGGGTGTGGGTATAAGTTAACTTTGATATGATGATAAAAATAATTAGTTAAGGTATGAAAAAAGGATTATACTGGTAGAAGAGGAAAGGGAAGGCAGAATAGGGTAAATTACATCACATGAAGAGGCGCAAAGACCTATTACTGTAGAGGGAAAAAAGGAGGGGGGCAAGCGTTGTTCGAACCTTATTCTCATTGGATTTGGCTTAAATAGAGAATAACATACACATTCAGTTCCTTATAGAAATCTATCTTACCCCATAAGGAAGGAGGAGGAAAAAAAGGGAGGGAGCACTGATAGAAGGTAGGGCAGATTGAGGGAGGTATCTAAAACCATCAGCAACCATATGGGGATAAGCTAGAAGCATTTCCAGTAAGATTAGGGGTGAAACAAGGATGTCCATTATCACCACTGTTATTCAATATTATACTAGAAATGTTAGCTTTTGCAATAAGAACAAGAAAAATAAATTGAAAGAATTTGAATAGGCAGTGAGGAAACAAAGCTATCACTCTTTGCAGGTGATATGATGGTGTACTTAGAGAATATTAGAGAATCAATTAAAAAACTACTTGAAATAATTAACAATTTTACCAAAGTTGCAGGATATAAAATAAACCCACAGAAATCATCATCATTTCCATATATTACTAACAAAGTCCAGCAGCAAAAGATAGGATAAATTCCATTTAAAGTAACTGAACAAGATAAAATTTTGGGGAGTCTAACTGCCAAGACAAACCCAGGAACTATATGAATACAATTACAAAGCACTTTTCACCAAAATAAAGTCAGATGTAAATAATCGGAAAAATATCAGTTGCTCCTGGGTAGGCTGAGCCAATATAATAAAAATGACGGTTCTACCTAAATTAATTTATTTATTCAGTGCCATACCAATTAAACTACCAAAAACTATTTTATAGAGCTAGAAAAATAATAATAAAATTTATCTAGAAGATCAATGGAATTAATGAAAATAAATGCAAGGGAAGGTTGCCTAGCTATGCCAGATCTAAAACTGTATTATAAAGCAGCAATTATCAAAATTACTTGGTACTGCCTAAGAAATAGAATGGCGGATCAGTGGAATAAGTTAAGTAAAAAAGATGCAGTAGTCAATGACTGTAGTAATCTACTGTTTGATCAGCCTAAAGATTCCAGGTTCTGGGAGAAGAACTCACTATTTGACAAAAACTGTTCTGAAAATTTGAAAATAGTATGGCAGAAACTAGACATAGACCAATATCTTATACTGTATAGCAAGATAAGGTCAAAATGGGTATGTGATTTAGACATAAAGGATGATAACATAAGCAAATTAGTAGAGCAAGAAATAATTTATCTGTTCGATCTATGGAAAAGGGAAAAATTTATGACCAAAGATAATGTTATGAAATGCAAAATGGACAATTTTGATTACCATAAAATACTTTTGCATGAACAATACCAATGCAACTAAGATAGAAGGGAAGCAGAAAGCAGAGAAAGAATTTTTGCAGCTAGTATCTCAGATAAAAGCCTCATTTCTAAAATATATAGAGAACTGAGTCAAATTTATAAAATACAAGTCATTCCCCAATTGACAAGTAGTCAAAGGCTATGAACAGGCAGTTTTCAGAGGAAGAAATTAAAGCTATCTATCATCATATGAAAAAATGCTCTAAATTATTATTGATTAGAGATATATAAATCAAAACAATTCTGAAGTACCACCTCTCACCTATCAGATTGGTTAATATGACAAAAAAGGAAAATGATAAATGTTAGAGAAGATGTTGGAAAACTTGAACACTAATGCATTGTTGGTAGAGTTGTGAACTGATCTAACCATTCTGGAGAGCAATTTGGAATTAGGCCCAAAAGGCTATAAAACTGTGGATATTCTTTGATCCAGCAATACCATTACTATGTCTGTCTCCCACAGAGATCATACAAATGAGAAAAGGACTCACATGTACAAAAATGTTTATAGCAGCTCTTTTTGTGGTGACAAAGAATTGGAAATTGAGGGGATATCCATCAACTGGGGAATGGCTGAACATGTTGTGGCATATGAATGTAATGGAATACTATCGTGCTATAAGAAATGATGAGCAGGCAGATTTCAGAAAATCCTGGGGAGACTTGAATGATCTGATGCTGAGTGAAGTGAGCAGAACCAGGAGAACATTGTACACGGTAACAGCCACATTGTGTGATGACTGACTTTGATACATTTCGCTCTTCTCAACAATACAATGACCTAAGACAATTCCAAAAGACTCATGATTGAAAATGCTGTCCACATTCAGGGAAAGAACTATGGAGTCTGAATGCAGGTCAAAGCATACTATTTTCTCTCTCTTTGTTTTTTCTTTCTCAGGGTTTTTTTCCCTTTTGTTCTGATTCTTCTTTCAGATGACTAATGTGGAAATATGTATAGTCTATAATAGATTGCTTCCTGTCTTGGGGAGGAGGCGGGGGAGGGAAGTAGAAAAAAATTTGGAACCCAAAATCTCATAAAAGTGAATGTTGAAAACTATCTTTACATGTAATTGGAATAAATAAAATACAATTAAGTTGAAAAAAATTCATAAAATTTTAGGTATAGGGTCAGTGCTGCACCAGATCCCTGAAACCAACTTTCATCATGAGACCACATCAGAAGAAAGAAAGTGTCAGCTCCCAAGGGACTTACAGGAAGCTAAAGATCAGCATGATTCTCTAGTATTAAGTCAGGGTCTGACAGGGTCACAAAATAGAATGTAGCAACTCCTAATGCTGGCCTTTGCAAGGAGGAGAAAGAGACTGTGCTGAAGCCAACATCCCTGTTATGTTACAAGGAGAAAAAGGTGGAAGCCAGGAGAATAAGCAATGGGGGAAACCCAGTTATTCCATCCATGACATGGGGCCAGCACCAAATAGGACCTCACCATCTTTTCAAGAGAAGGGCAGAGCCAGTGGCATGCTTGTAAATATTTAAAATTATCTGAATTCTGTTGAGACACTTTAAAGTTTAATCTGCATTATTAAAATTTTCTCCATTATTTTTTTAAGTCTATCCAATTAACTAAACAATGAAGTCCTGATTTGTAGTATTTGTTGACTATTGAGGTATAAATGATCACAGTAAAAAGTTAAGAATCAGCTCTCTGGGCCAGTTTGATCTGGCTCTAGCACCCTCCTGGCCACAATTCCTAATCCAGGAACTGAGCCTGAAATTCATCCAGAGAAGTAAACTCTTAATATATTAAAGACATACTACAGGTTAAGAGAAATTCAAGAAGTTAGTGACTACATAAAAAGTACTAGTACTGTCTTAAGTTGAGTCAGGTCACCAAGCATTTATGAAATGCTATGTGTGAAAAGAACTGCACTATGTGCTTGGGATATAAAGAAAGGCAAAGACATTCTTGTTTTCAAGGAGCTTTCAGACTCATGGGGGAGATAACGAGAAAAAAATTATGCATAAACCAGATATATATAAGATATATACATAATTACAAGATATGTATACAAGATATATTCCCTCAGAGGGAAGGCACTAAGATTAAGGAGCATAAAGGCTTCTTGCAGAATGTGGGATTTTAGCTGAGACTTGAAGGAATTGTGGAGAAATCAAGAGGGGAAGATGAACAGGGAGAAAATTCCGAGCAAAGGGGACAGCCAGTAAAAAAAAAAATAATGCGTGTTGTCAGGAGATGAAATGTTGTGTGCAAGGAACAGCAAGGATTCCAGTATTGTTGAATCATAGAGTATGGGAGAGGAGTAGATGTAAGAAGCCTGGAAAAGGAAGAGGTCAGGTTCTGAAGGACTTTAAAAGATAAATACAGGATTTTATATTGGATCTTGAAGACACTAGGAAGCCATTAGTATTTGGTGAATTGGGGGTGGCTTTGGTGATAGAAGGGAGGTGTCATTGTCAGATTTGCATTTTAGAAAGAACCCTTTGAAAGATATGTGGCACATAGTAGGCAATTAATAAATATTTATTAGATAGATTGGAGAAGGAAGTGATTTGAACCAAAAGAAAACAACAACAAGCTATTACAACAATTTAATCATAAGATGATGAGGCCCATCAGGGTGGTGGTAGTGTCAGAGGAAAGAAGGGAATATATATGAGAAATGTTGCAAAGGTCTCAGTGATTAAAACGGCTGAGTCACAAAGCTTCCAAAAGTGGGTTTCAAAAATAAAACAAGAGATATAAAATGAAAACAGGGCTCTCTAGAATGAATTTGAATCAGAATAAACGGCTCACATCAAGAGCTGATAAATCGTACTGGATTTTTTTAAAAGTAGAATGGAGCAATCAGAACTCAATGTTTCTATGAGACATGAAAAAATATCAGAACAAATTTAAGATTAATTAAAGAAAGCAAAAATAAAACATGAAAGGGGCCTATTATCAAAAACAACTGGCATAGAAAAGAAGAGGTCAAGGATGGATAGTTTTTTTAAAAAAAATTTCCAATTACATGTAAAAATTTTTTAACAATTTTGTTTCTTAAAATTTTTGAGTTCCACTTCCTCCCATGAGACCCTTATTTGCCCACATTGCCCCACACTACTTACCTCTTTCTCTCTCTTACTCTTGGCCTTTTCTGGTCACAGGCTGCAGTATAAAGATGACTAAGTCTAAGAACCATACCACCCACAACCAATCATGAAAATGGCACAGAAATGGCATCAAGAAACCTAGATCACAGAGATTCAAGTCTCTGAAAGAGATTGATCCCAAGTTTCTGAAAAACATGCATTTTGTCAAGAAACATAAGAAGAAGGAGCTGAAGAAGATGCAGGCCACTAAGCCTGTTGTCAAGGCCCAAGCAGAGGCTATCAAGGCCCTCTAAGGCCAAGCTCCTCAGACCCAAGATCACCAAGGCCAGTGCCCAGCACGATGGCCCCAAAATAGTCATCAAGGGTACAGGCCCTAAAATCAACACAAACTGCCCAGGGCTCAAGATCACAAAGCCCTACACTAAGGGTACCAGAACCACTGAGCCCCAGGCTGCCCAGCCAACTGACTCCAAGGATGCCAAGCCCACTGAAACCAAGGTCACCAAGTCTGATCCCAAGGCTGCCAAATATGGCCCCAAGACCACCAAATCTTACACCAACGTCTCCGAGGCCACCAAGTCTGAAACCAAGGTCACCAACTCTGATCTCAAGGCAGCCAAGTGTGATTCTAAAGCCATGAAGCCAGTGGATCCAAGGCTTCTAAGCTAAGACCCCATACTGGCAGAGTCCACCGACCCTAAGTACACCAAACCAAAGATACTGAGGCTAAAGCTGCTAGTTCTAAGATTTCCAAATAGATATTTCAAGACAGAAGGACTTATTTAAACCCTAAACCATCACTTTTTTTTTCTCAGCCAGGGTATAATAATTCACTATTTTCTACAAACAAAAGGAAAAGCTAAAAAAATAAAATATGGAAATCCAATTTCTCTCTCTCTTTTTCTCCCCTACTCTCTCACTGAGAAGGCAAGCAATTTGATAAAGTTTATATATTTGCAATCATGGAAAACATATTTCCATATTAGTCATATGGTAAAAGAAAACAAACCAAAAAAAAAAAACCAAGAAAAATGAAGTTTTTTTTTTTTTTTTATGTGTGTTTCTATATGCAGTCAGACTCCATCAGTTCTTTTTCTGGAAGTGGATGGCATTTTTTATCATGAGTCCTTCAGAGTTGTCATAGATCACTATATTGCTGAGAATAGCTAAGTCATTCACAGTTGATCATTGTACAATATTACTGTTACTGTTACTGTGTACTCACTTCCCTTTACATCAGTTCATGCTAAGTCTTTACAGATTTTCTGAAATCCATCTGCTCATCATTTCTTATACAATACAACAGTATTCTGTCACAATCATATACCACAACTTGTTCAGCCATTCCCCAATTGATGGGCATCTCCTAAGTTTCCAATACTTTGCCACCACTAAAAGAGCTGCTATAAATTTTTTTGTGTGCATATAGGAGGCAGAGATAATTTAAGAATCATTTTATGCACTAAATTTCATAATAAAAAACCACCTAGTTACCATATTTCAAAAAAAAATTTAAGAAAACTGCCTGATGTTTATTAGAGGCCAGAAAATGTAGGAAAAAAAGAAAATATAGACTCCACTGATCATATTCTAAAAGAAATTTCAAATTAGAAACTTGCTGGAACATCATAGTTAAAATGCATACCTTCTAAGTAAAATAAGAAAAGTACTGCAATTGGGGGAAAAAATAGAGTTCAAATACAAAGAAACTGCAGTTATAATCACACAAGACTACAAATGCAACTTATTAAGAAGAGAAGATCTTGGAATCCACTATTACAAAAGCTAAAAGAAATGCTAGAGACAAAAGACATGCTAGAATAACTTTCCCTGAAAACCTGGATGTAATCCTACAAGAAAGAAAAATGGATCTTTTAAAAAATAGAGACTTTAAAATCATTCCTGATGAAGAGCCCAAAGTTGTTTAGAGTATTCGAAACACAAGCTGAAAAAATAAGGGAAAAACAAAAAAGTAAAAACATTTGAGCTATTTGAAGAGGTCAGATTATAATGGTCTTCTTTACTTAAGAGAGAGATGAAATAAGCATGTCCTTTTAGCAATTTATTTTCCTTAGAGTGACAGAAGGGCAAATAAAAAACACAACTATCTTCTTGGTTTTATAAGAAGAAAGAAAAGGAAGGGGGGAAGGGGAGTCAAATTAGGAGTAAAATTCTGATGTCACAACGAAACAATTTCAATGAGGAAGAAAAGGGAAAGTTTATAAAGAAACCAATATATTTGCTCAGGAGAAGTTAGATTTTTAAAAGATCAGTGTAAGACTATAGGAAATATAAATAACAGGGAGTGAGTTTAAAAGAATGATGGAGTTCATTAGGAAAAAGATCAGGAATATTAGAGCTCAATATAGCTAAAACTGGCAAATTTTAAAAATATGTGTTGGGGAATATATACTATATTGGGGAAAACAGGCAGATCAACAAAAATAACAGCCCTATATATCAGAAGTCACAGAAGGACTGTGACTATGGAGAGAAGGTAGAATGACTTCATTTATTTTCTTGTTTTCTCTTTGAAAGTGAATTATAATTGGTCTCAAAAGGACAAAAAAATGGCTAATTGGAAAAAGAAATTACTAAAAGCTCTTGGAGTACTGAAAAAAAATTGGCAGATTATAATGAACCTCTGTCAATGATCTTTGAAAAATTAGAATACGACCAAGAGAGTGAGAGGTCTGGAAGCCTTGTTAAATGATAATCTATTGAAGTAACAGAACTTAGGGTATGAGCAATCATATGACAATGGGACAAGAGAGTCAAGTGTAGTAGATAGTGTTTGGTTAAATTATCTAACAATATCTCTTTTTTGCTGTATCTAGAGGGTGAGAGTTACAGTTAGTGAACTGTACAAGTACCATGAACTAAATCAGAAAAAGAGGAAGGACTTCCTTCTCCTGCTCTCCCCCTTTTTTTTAATCCCATGGTTCTGAAAAATGGGCTTGCGGATTTTTTTCTGTTCTGTGTCATTTGTCCTCAGTTTTAGGTTCTGATGATGATCCCCACCAAATTGGGAGGTTTCGCCATGGTGACCTTGCAGCCAGGATTCCAGGGGAGATGGTAAAGCCAACCTGGCAGAGTAATATGGAGAAAACAAGGTATCTGGGGCTCAAGTTCAAGGTAAGTTTTGGACTTGGAACTAGGACTATACTGTATAAGAACTAAGCTAAGTTATGAACCTAATCTCTTTTCCCTAGAGACTCAGATGGTACAAGGGCAAGGAGGATTAAGCCTCCCATAGGTTGGAGAATAACTTTATATATTTGTGATTATATCTTTTGAAGTAAATATTCTTTTGTAAAAGCTTTTAAAAATTGTCTACTATTGACTCAAGTGTGTGAAGAGAGGAAAGTGAGTACAGAACAAGAATGTTAGAGAGAGCGTGAGATGACTTAGAGATTGCAGTGATGATGAGGAACGTGTTAAGTAAGAATGAGGCAGGGTAAGAATGACAGGAAATGGGAATCAGATATGAGAACTCCTGAATTCAAAATCATGGAGGCAATGTAATTAAGACATGCTAGTACAAACAAAAGGAGTAATCTCAGTAGAGTAAAACTGCACCTAATCAAGGTAAAGCTACATGTCACAGGCATTTAATGAACTTCAAAACAAGAGTTGAGAGATCAATAAAACGTATGTTAAAGTCTCCAGGTATAAAGGCAGGATTTGAGCAGGACATGGAGACTTTGTGCCAGGTTTCAAACTTCTTGAGAAAAAAGAGAATGACTTAGAGATTGGTGGACCATGGAAACAAGGATCTGGATGAGAGGATATAGACGAATAGAATTAACCTCAAAAGAAAAGAGCTAAGTGGATTTGTGATCACAGCAGGGAGGGTCTGAAATGGTAATGGAGGGGTAAAGTATGCCAATTCCTCACCCTGGTCCAGAATAACAGAAAAAATGATAAAATTAGCAATAGAGAAGGCAGGGCAGTGAAATAGTGACCTCTGAGGAGAGTCATGAGATCAAAATGAAAAGAGTATAAAAAGAAGAAATATAGGATAAAGAGGAGTTTGTTAAGAATTTGAGTTAAATTTCAAAGGGCACTATGGAAAAGGAAGAGGAAGAAAGTACATTGGGTGGTAGCAGTGTCCAGAGAAAAGGACAATGTGGAAAGAAATAGTAGGAAGAAAGGACTTTCATTCCAGGAGGTGCCAATTCTGACTTCCTCGGACTAATTAATTGTTTGGTAAAAAAAAATCATTGGGAAAACTGGAAAGCAGTGTGGCAGAAGTAGGAATAGACCAATATTTTACACCATTTACTATGTTAAGGTCAAAATGGATACATGACCTAGATATAAAGAGATATTACAACAAAATTTGAAGAACACAGAACATATTATTTATCAGACTTATGTAAAATTGATAATTTTGATTACATTGTTAAAAAGCTTTTGTACAAATAAAACCAATGTAGCTAAGATCAGAAGGAAAGCAGAAAATTAGAAAAAATTTTATAGTTTCTCAGATAAAGGTCTCATTTCTGAAATATATAAATAACTTTGTCAAATCTATAAGAATATGAGTCATTCACCAATTGCTAAATGGTCAACAGAGATAAACAGGTAATTTTTAGATAAAGAGATCAAAACAATTTATAGTCATGTGAAAAATATTCAAATCATCTTGATAAGAAGGCCAGAACTGAGTTGACACTTCAAAATATAGAGATAGGAGGCAAAGAAATTTCATCATCAAAAAAAAATAGTAAAATAAAAATAAATTTTAAAAGATGCAAATTTAAACAACCTTGAGATATCATTTTATACTGTGCCAGTAAGGCAAAATGGGCTTAGTTTAAAGGGTGCCCTTGAGAAGTTTGGCTTTTGTTTACAGTGAAAGTACTTTCACCTGTTAAATGCTAAGACCCAGGCCCAAAGCCTTATCAGGTGTGAAACCCGTGTGGGCGTAGACTAAAGACCAATTCAGGAACCAATGGGTCTCTGGACTCTGGTCTCTAGTAGTTGAGGCGGGACTTGAGAACGCCAGAGGCTTGGCTTCGAGGAGAGGCGAGAAAGCTACAGCTGGAAAAAAAAATCCGAAGCAGAGCCGACCCCTGTGTGGACCCAAGAGTTCGAGCGAGGTCTTGAGGCCGGTGAATATGATTTATGCCATCTTATTTTTCTGTGGCCTCCTGGCTACTCTTCTGAGGTGGGCCTACTGGGCCTGGAGGCTTGTGTTCACAATACTGGAATGGGGAGGTTGGTTCGCTAATTTGTTGCTCTGGGCCCTGAATAAATTTTTTGATGCCTTCTGCTTGGAGAATTCTGTATACCCGATGATTTCGAACCATTCAGATATTTATATGATCCTTTTTGAGATTATAAATTCGGCCTTCCTACTACATATACCTATCAGATTGACTAAAATGATTGAAGGGAAAAGCGACAAATGCTGGAGGGGATGTAGAAAAATTAGGACACTAATTCATTATTGTTGGAATTGTGAACTGAGCCAACCATTTTGGATAGCAATCTGGAATTATGCAGGAAGAGTTATTAAACTGCCTATACACTTTGAGCCAGCAATACCATAACTAGGTCTGTTTTCCAAGATGATTAGGGAAAAAGTAAAAGAACCCATATGATCTAAAAATATTTAAAATATCTCTCTTTGTGGTGGCGAAGAATTGGAAATGGCAGAGATGCCCATCAGTTGGGGAATGGCTAAACAAGCTGTGGTATATGATTGTGATGGAATATTATTGTGCTATAAGAAGTGATGAGCTAAATGATCTTAGAAAAACAGAGATAGATTTGTACAAAACAATAAAGAGTGAAATGAGCAGAACCAAGAGAACATTGTATATAGTAACACCAATACTGTTTTAAGGACAACTATGAGTGAATAAGTCACTTTAACTATTATAAATAAGCAAATTGACTACAAAGGACATATGAAGGAAGACTCTATCTGCATCTAGAAGAAAAAAATGATAAATAGCATGTATATAATGATTTTACATATATATGCATATTTGTGTCTAATGGTAGCTATCTCTAGGATGGGTGGGTGGGATTGGAAGGGGGAAAAAAAGGAAAATAAAGAAATTTACATGACAATTTATTATATATTTAAAAGATATAATAAGTTGTAAAAAATAGATTTGCAGTTTCATGTGAAACTATCTTTTTTATTATACTGTTATTAAAATGCTTGTTTTATTCCATAAATTGAAAATAATTTTTTAAAATCTACTTATTACCTCCTGAAAGAAATCCAACATAAAAATTCCCAGGAAAATATAACTAAAATTAGAGCTTCCAGGACAACAAAACACTACAAACAACAGAGTTTCAAGGATCCACAGTCAGATTCACACAGCAATTGGCAACTGACATAATAAAGAAAAGAGCTTGCAATATTGTTGTTTTTATTCAGTCATTTTCAGTTGTGTTTGACTCTTCCTGACCCCACTTCAGGTTTTCTTGGCAAAGATATTGGAGTAGTTTGCCATTTCCTTCTCCAGGTCACTTTACAGATTAAGAAATTGAGGCAAACAGGGTTAATTGACTTACCTAGGGTCACATAGGTAGTAAATATGTGGGGTCAGATCTAAACACAGGAAGATGAGTCTTCCTAACTCCAGGCCTAACGCTCTTTCCACTATGCTACCTAGTTTCCCTAGAAGATAATACAAAAGTTAAAAGAAAGGCTTACAACCAAGAATCACTTATCTGGCAAACCTCTGTATCCTACAAGAGAAAAAATGGAACTGTAATGACACAGAAAATTTCCAAAATTCTTGATAAGAAGGCCAAAACTGAGTTGACACTTCGAAATGTAGAGATAGGAGTCAAAAGAAATCATCATCATCATCATCATCATCATCATCATCATCACTAGCATTTATGTAGTGCCTACTTGGTGCCAGGCTTGGTAGAGAACAAAACTCAGAACTGGAAAAAAAAAGTTAAGGAGAAATTTATTCTCATCCAGACAGAGGGAGAGAGTCAAAATAGTTGGCCCACTCCTCTGAATTTCTATGAATTACATATTATATAAGATTCAAACAAAGAAGCAAGGAAACAGTCTTCTGATTTTGGTAAATACAGTGTTTCCAAATAAGGAACATAGATGAATTAAGTTTCACATAATTAAAGTTCATATTTCAAGAAACTGGAAATCATATGCATCAGTCTTCAGATCCCCTGAACTTTTCTGAAGTGAGCATGACCTGCATGTCCTGACTTAAGCTTTAAATTAGTCTGGTCTTCCACCATGCAAGGCTAAATTTTAAAAATGCAATAATTGATAATTTGCCCCACGTGGGTTCTGTATTAAATACTTCCAAATTATTATCTTATTTGATCCCCATAACAACCCTGGAAGGTATGTGCTATTATTGTCCAGAAACTAAGGCAAAAACAAGTTAAGTGTCTGAGGCTGTATTTGAACTCTGATTTTCCTGATTCCAGGCCCACAGCTCTACCCAATGGGTAGATGATACACCTAAATGATACACGATTTTTTTTTTTAATTTTAAAGGACTATTGAGAATATCTTGTTTACATACTGCAAAGGAAGGGACCAAATATCTTCCTCAGAAGGACTACTGGGGATGAATTGTTTGCATACTAATAGAGGAAGAAACAAATATCTCCTAAGAATATTAAATTATTAATTTTATTTATTATTATTATTATTAAATATTAAATATCTTCAAAGGACATCAAGGAAGATAAGTGAAACAGATAGAGGGCCTGGGGTGATCTTTATTTGATCTTTTGATCTTCCTGAGAGTAAACACAAACTGGGTAGCAAAAGGGGAAAGAAAAGTGGAGAGAAATCACTTCTATGACAGAGGTACATATGATAGAGAATATTCAGAAAGAGAAATAGAGACATTCAATGAACCTCACTCTCATTTGAATCAAAGGAAAACTGAGCACAATTACACACATATTCGGATCACATATTAAAAGAACTTTAAGGTTCCATCTTACTCATTAGATTTACAGTGATGACCCAAAAAAAGAAAAAAAGTCAGTAGCTAGAGATGAAACATCATTAGGACCTGCAAAATGGTTCAACCATTTTAAATATCAATTAATTGTACCCCCAAATTTATTAAATTGTGCGTACTCAGTAATACCACTACTAGGCTTACATTCTAAAAAATAGCAAGGAAAGAGAGAAAAGATACAAGTGAAAAATCTCAAAGGAAGAAGTAATGCAAATAAATGGGAACGGAAGGAGTGGTAGATGAAAGGCTAGAAATACTAGATTTTAAAATATTTTTGTACAGTTCTTGTAGGAAAGAACTGGAAACAAAATAAGTGCCATGCATTAGAGAATGACTGGCCATGATGAGTGGAATAGATACATCCAGTGAAACCTAGGAAGTTTTGTATTATGTGATACAGAGTGAAGTGAGCTGAACTAGTACAATTTAAAAATTGACTATGATGGTTTAAGGGGCAGCTAGCTGGCACAGTGGATAGGGCTAGGAGTCAGGAAGACCTGAGTTCAAATCTAGCCTCAGAAAATTACTAGCTATGTGACACTCAGCAAGTCATTTGACACCATTTGCCTCAGTTTCCTCATCTATAAAATGAGCTGGAAAAGGAAATGGCAAACCACACCAGTATCTTTGCCAAGAAAACTCCAAATGGGGTCACAAAGTGTCATATAAAACAGAAATGACTAAACAACACCAAATGAGTTTTAAGGAAAACAATTATATAAAAATCATAATCAATAAAAAAAAACAATCATGACTGCAGAAGACTAATGAGGAATCATGCTCCCCATCTCTTGGTAGAGAGTTGATGGACTAGATAATAAAACACGCATTTTCAAACAATCCATGTATAACTTGGTTTTTTATGAGTATACTCATTAATTAAAAGGATGAAGTTTCATTTTTTAAAAGGGAGTCAATAATAAGCACAAGTAGTGATAACGATACTGAAAATGTGAGAAACAAAAGAAAAATGTTTAAATCTACTATTTTAAATACCCAAAAAAGTTGAAAAAACTTAAAATGGGGAAATAAATAAGGTAGAACTGAAACTAACTTTAAATTTGAAATAAACAAAGTAGAAGATACATGGAGTTATGAATCAGAATTTCATATACATTCCTCCTTTTCTCATTTGTGCAGGGAAATGTTTAAATTCTTTGATGTTTTCCACATGTTAATAGGTAAATTTAAAAATTAAAAATAGGAGCTTATGATAGCAATTCAGGATTGTTAATATCACTGGAAAATAAAGATAATTTTTAAAATTGCTTTTAATATCTCATTTTTCATAATTACATGTAAATACAATTTTGAACATTCATTCATTTTTTAAAATTTTTGAGTTCCAAATTATTTCCCTTTCCCTCCTCACCTGCCTCCTTGAGAAGGCAAGCAATTTGATATAGGTTATTCTTATGCAGTCATGCAAAATATATTTCTGTGTTAGGCATGTTATGAAAAAAACCAGACCAAAAAAAAAACCTTAAGGAAATAAAGTAAAAACAGTATGCTTCTATCTGCATTCTGAATCCATCAGTTCTTTCTCTAGAGGTGGATAACATTTTTAACCATGAGTCCTTCAGAATTGTCTTAAATCATTGTATTGCTGAGAATAGCTAAGTCATTCAGAGATGCACATCATAAAATATTGCTGTTACTGTTGTAAATGTTCTCTTGGTTCTGCTCATTTCACTTTGCATCGGTTGTACCAGGTTCTTCTGAGAGAATCCTGCTCATCATTTCTTGCAGCACAATAGTGTTGCAAAACAATCATATACCATAACTTGTTCATCCATTCCCCAATTGATAGGCATCCCTCAATTTCCAATTTCTTTGCTACCACAAGGAGAGCTGCTATAAATATTTTGTACATATGGGCCCTTTTCATTTTTTCAATAGTGGTGTTGCTTGATTAAAGGGTATACACAGGTGATTGCCATTAGGGTGTCTCCAAATTGTTCTCCAAAATGGTTGAATCAGTCCACAAGTCCCTCCAACATCTGTCATTTTCCTTTTCTGTCATATTAGCCAATCTGAAATGTATGGGGTGCTACCTCAGATTTGTTTTAATTTACATTTCTCTAATCAACAGTGATTTAGATAATCTTTTCATATGATTATAGATAGCTTTGATTACTTCATCTGAAAACTGCCTGTTCACATCCTTTGACCATTTATCAATTGGGGAATGACTTGTATTTTTATAAATTTGACTCAGTTCTACATATATTTGAGAAATGAAGCCTTTATCAGAGAAATTTTCTGTAAAAATATTTTCACAGTTGTAATTACTGTGTATTTCCTTTCATCCTATTTTCCCCCATTCATTCTCTCTCTCCTTTCACCTTGTTCCTCATCAAAATTGTTGCCCAAGTCAGCCCTACCTTTGATTAAACCCACTCCCTTATCCCTTCTCCCCCCCCCCCACTTTCCAGTAGGATAAGAGGGATTTCTATATCAAATGAGTGTTTTGGCTGTTTGAGCCAATTCTGATGTGAGTAAAGTTCAAGCACTGTCCCCAGCCCCGTTTTCTCCTCCACTGTCAAAACTCATACTTGGCTCTTTTATGTGAGTTAATTTACCCCATTCTATCTCTCTCTTTCTCCTCTTCCAGTGTATCCATCTTTATTATCACATACTCTTAATTATTTAGATACCATTGCATCATATTCAACTCATACCCATGCCTTCTGTCTACGCATACTCCTTCTAACTGCCGTAATGACGAAAAAGTTTTTAGGAGTTACACATATCATTTTCCCATGTAGGAATATGAACAGTTTAGCCTTATTGAATCTTTCTTGATTTCTCTTTTCTGTTTACCTTTTTCTATGCTTTTCTTGAGATTTATATTTGAAAGGCAAATTTTCTACTCAGCTCTGGTCTTTTCATCAGGAAAGCTTAAAAATTCTCCATTTTTTTTAATCTCCATTTTACCCCCTGAAGGATTATACTCAGGTGATTCCTGATTGTAATCCTTTTCCCTGCAGAATATTATATTCCAAGCCCTTTGACCTTTTAATGTAGAACCTACTAAATATTGTGTGATCCTTACTGTGGCTGCGTGATATTTGAATTGTTTCTTTCTGGCTGCTTGTGCTATTTTCTCCTTGACCTGGGAACTCTGGAATTTGGCTGTAATATCTCTGAGAGTTTTCATTTTGGGACCTCTTTCAGGAGGTGATCAATGGGTTCTGTCAATTTTTATTTTACATTCAGGGCAATCTTCCTTGATAATTTCTTGAAAGATGATATCTATGCTCTTTTTTTGTTTATCATGGCTTTCAGGTAGTCCAATAATTCTTTTTTTCTTCTTCTCTTTTTGAGAAGCAATTGGGGTTAAGTGATTTGCCCAGGGTCACACAGCTAGTAAGTGTCAAGTATCTAAGATCAGATTTGAATTCAGGTTCTCCTGACTCCAGAGCCAGTGCTCTATCTACTATACTCCCTTGTTGCCCCCAATAATTCTTAAATTATCTTTTTTTTTATCTGTTTTCCATTCATTTGTTTCACAAATGAGATAGTTCACCTTTTCTTCTATTTTTCCATTCTTTTAATTTTTTTTTGATTGTTTCTTGATGTCGCCTGGAGTGATTAACTTCCACTTGCCCAATTCTATTTTTTAAGAAATTACTTTCTTCAGTGAGCCTTTGTACCTCCTTTTTCATTTGGCCAGCTCTACTTTTTAAGAGTTCTTTTCTTCAGTCAGTTTTTGTACATCTTTTTCTATTTGGCCAATCCTGATTTTTAAGGACTGTTTCTCTTTAGTGGATTTTTGTGCCTCTTTTACCATTTAGCCTATTGTGTTTTTTAAGGTGCTGTTTTCTTCACTATTCTGAGGCCTCCTTTATCAAACTGTTGACTCATTTTTCATGATTTTCTTACATCACTTTCATTTCTTTCCTCAACTTTTCCTCTACCTCTCTTATTTGATATTTTAAATCCTTTTAGAGCTCTTCCAGAAATTCATTTTGTGTCTGAGACCAATTCACATTTTTCTTTGAGTCTTTGGGTGTAACAGTTTTGACTTGTCTTCTTCTGAGTTTATGTTTTGATCTTCCCTGTCACCATAGTAACTTTCTGTGGTCAGGTTCTTTTTCTTGTTGTTGTTGTCATTTTTCTGGACTGTTTCTTGACTTTTAACTTGATGTTAAAGTTGTGCTCTGCTCTCAGGGTCAAGGGAGCACTGTCTCCGGCTTCAGATTTTTTGTACTACTGTTTTCAGACCTTGTTCTGGGGATCTATAAGGTTTTACCTCTTCCAAGGTGATATGATCTAAAGAGGGCTGTGTTTACTATTCTCCTGGCCTTTACTCTGGTCTATGAGTGACCAGAAGCACTCTTTTCAGTCTTGGAATTGTGGCCAGGTCCCTGTTCCCCTGTGTCCACAAATTCTAGTGTGCTAGTGCTTCTCCTTACCTTGAGGCTGTGACCCAGCACTGCAACCCAGATCCATGTTTGGGCAATGCACCAGCAACCTGCACCCAGTGCCAATGAAGGGCCCCCCTTTAATCTCTTGACTGTGTGACTCCCTTACTGTCTGTGGGATGAGAAACCTGGAAGCCTCTACTGCCATTTCAGTTGCTCCCAAAGCCTGCTTCTGTCTTCCCAGTGCATTGCCAATGCTGGACTCTGCTCCACTCTCCGCCTGCCAACCTTCTAAGTTGGTTTGGGTTGGAAAATTGTTTTACCCCACCCTTTTGTTTATCCTATTACTCCAGAATTCATTTTCTGCGCTATTTAAAGTTGTTTGGAGAGGAATTTTGGAGAGCTCAGGCAAGTCTCTGCCTTTCTTCTGCCATCTTAAGAAAGATCACTGTTAAAGAGCTTAGACTTCTTAGTTAATACAGATCATACAAATAAGCAATGGAAGTTGTGTACAGGTTGTAAAAACAAAAACAAAATTTTTTAAAATTATTTATAGGGTACCTAAAAAGATCTAATCGGTTGGCTAAAATTATATACAAAACATTCTCTATTCTTTATAAACAAACAGATGAGAGATCGATGTCCTATAAATACAAACTTCAAAATATCCTTGATAATTCAGCTGAAACTGGAGCATCATAAAAGACAGAACTTTTGCTCACAACCACCTGGATATAATTTGAATTTGTAAGAATTTAAAGTAACGTTTTAATAGGTATCCGCATTCTAAATGCTCATAATCTTCAAACTAAATAGAATAAATATATTTTAAAAGATATAGGCCCACTACAAGAAAGTAAAAACATGTAGAAACAGGATGAAATGCATTTCATCATTATCATATTATCTGCTACTAAAGTTGTCCTGAACATACTTGTAGTGAGTATACAGAAAATATACTTCTATCTGAATATACTTATTCAATTAAAAGATGTAGTCATTTCATCTAGCAATACAATAGTCCACAGTATATCACATTTTCAGCATATCTATTTGTGCTTAGACTGTTTCTAACTGAACCCCTTTAAAAGAGATGCAAATGATATAGCAGTGAAAAATAATGACAATAATAATAACCTCTCAAATGGTAACTAATAGTCCATGTTATACGGCAAGAGTCTGGAGAACAAGAGCAAAATAAGGATATTCCACATTCCATTACATATTTCAATATAAAGTCTGTGTGCCCTGAGACTATCACAGTAACTTTGAAAGCTACTTTGAAAAACACTAAAATACTAGCATTTTGGCCATGGCAATATCAATGAGCCATTGTAATGTGACTGCTCCTACAATTCTAAAAAAAAAAAAAAAGAACAGCATATGATTACAGGCTCTCTGCTTAAAACCATCACCATGATAAGCTTGACACAGAATATGGAAGAGTAAATGGCACACCTTTATGTTCTGGTACCACAAGAAGTTAGTATACATAGGAATGAGATATAGATACTAACATCCCACATGCTGTAAATGTTTCGGTGCTGGTGATTCTAACTAATAAACACAAAAACCAAAAGTGTTCATGAAATAAACTAAAAACATGAATACTTTCATTAGCTACCAATAGTTGTACCATAACACAATTGAAAAGAGATCTCACAAGTAAGAGGCAAAGGTTTCAAAATTATTTTGTTTAGCTTAATTTTGGTTTGGCTTGGTTTGCTTGTTTTTTACTCAGTTCCAACTCACAATAAAAAGCAATTAAAAATAAAAATAATTTTATAAACTCTGATTATATCCAATGAAAGATTGAAATTGAAAAGCTACTAAAATCTTAAGAGGGAAAATGTCAACAATTGGTATAAAATTTGGTATTTTTAAATATGTTAGGGTCCTATGAACCTTTAAATCCATTCCTATCTCTTATAAATGGAACTAAGTATGACTTCCAAATCAAAGAAGGAATTGAATCAAAATAGGTTATACTTGATCTATATGGATCTATATGTATGACATTAAGCTCTATGGATCCACAAAAGAAAATAGACAAACAGTTAGACAGATAGATTGATAGATGATTCATTGAATGAATAAATGGCAACAGATTTGTTTTAAGTTAGGTATGCCATTTTTTAAAAAATGGAAAGTTTGGAATTAATGATCAATGTAGATTATGCAAGGAAACAGTGACAATAGTACCATCAGTGTAAGCTATCAATAGCCTATTATCCTCTATGGAATACCTGGCAAGACATGATCTTGAAGCCTGAATTTTATATCAGAAACTCTGTGCCTTTCACTGAGTGAAAGAGCACAAATTCCTACATCATAGATACAGCTCTCAAAATATCCTAGAAAGCTCATGCAGTAAAATGTACTAGAATTTTGATGCGATGATACCCCCACAAAAAAAAACAATAAATAAAGAAGTGAGAAAGAAAATTACACTGGAAGAAGCAGAAAGGGGGAGATTGAATGGGGTAAGTTATTCCACATAAAAGAGGCATGAAAGAGCTATTATAATGGAGAGGAAGATGGGAGCAGGAGGTGGCTGGCAAAGTTTAAACCTTATTCTCATCAAAATTGGCTCAAAAAGGAAATTACATACATGCTGAGTAGGATATAGAAATCTATCTTACCCTATAAGGAAGTCAAAAAGGATGGGGATGATAGAAGGGGGAAGGGAGACTGAGAAAAGGAAGGGTATATTGGAGAAGGTGATGATCAGAAGTAAAACACTTCTGAGGAGAGAAAGGGTATGGGGTAAGAGAGAGGTGGGGATAAACAAGTGAAAAATGACAGAGGAAAATACACAGTTATCATAACCATAAATTTAAATGGGATGAACTCACCCATAAAATGGAAAGAGATAGCAGAATAGATTAAAAACCAAGATCCTACTGTATGTTGTTTACAAGAAACATATCTGAAGCAGAGAGACACACACAGCGTAAAGGTAAGAGGCTAGAACCGATTCTACTATGCTTAAGCTGAAGCAAAGAAAGCAGGGGCAATCATGATCTCAGACAAAGCAAAAGCAAAAAAAAAATAGATTTAATTAAAAGAGGTAAGGAAGGAAACTGTATCTTGCAGAAATATATCATAGACAATGAAGTTCTATTAATACTAAACACATATGCACCAAACCGAATAGTATCTAAATTTTTGAAGAAGTTGAATGTGTTATAGGAGAAAACAGATAACAAAACTGTACTAATGGGGGACCTCAAATTTCCCCTCTCAGAGCTAGATAAATCTTACCAAAACATAAACAAGAAACAAATTAAAGAGGTGAACTAAATTCTGCAAAAGTTATAGATCATAGATCTCTGGAGAAAATTTAATGGGAATAGAAAGGAATATGAGTTTTCTTAGCAGTACATGGCACCTGAACAAAAACCGACCATGTATTAGGACATAAAAACCTCACAATCAAATGCAGAAAAGCAAAGTAAACACATCCTTTTCAGATCATAATGCAACAAAAATTACATTCAGTAATGGACAATGGAAAGAGATTAAAAATTAGTTGGTAATTAAATAATATAATCCTAAAAAGCAAGTGGATCAAAGAACAAATCACAGAAACGATCAATAATTTCATTAAGGAAAATGACAATAATGATGAGTTGCAGCCAAAGTGGTACTTAGGGGAAAACTTATATTTCTAATTGCCTATATCAATAAGATATAGAAAAAGCAGATCAATGAATTGGGCATGCAACTAAAAAAAATTAGAAAAAAATTAAAATCCCCAATTAAACACCAAATTGGAAATCCTGAAAATCAAAGGAGACAGTAATAAAATTAAAAGAAAACTTTCAAACTAATAAAATTAGAAGCTGGTTCTATAAAAAACAAACAATAAAAGAGATAAACTATTGGTAAATTTGATTTTAAAAAAGGGAAAAACTATTAGTATCAAAAATGAAAGGCGTGAATTTACCACAAATGAAGAGGAACTTAAGACAATTGTTAGGAGCTATTTTGCCCAATTATATGCCAATCAATTTGACAATCTAAATGAAATGGATGAGTATCTACAAAAATATAAGTTACTCAGTTTAACAGAAAAAGAAATAAAATACTTGAATAACTCAATCATAGAACAAGAAATTGGACAAGCCATCAATGAACTTCCTAAGAAAAAATTCCCAGGACCAGATGGATTCACAAGTGAATTCTACCAAACACTTAAAGAACAATTAATCTCAATACTACATAAACTATTTAGAAAAATAAGAGAAATAGTCCTACCAAATTCCTTTTATGAGATAAATATGGTGCTGATATTCAAACCAGGAAGAGTCAAAACAGAGAAAGAAAATTATAGACCAATTTCCTTAATGAATATTGATGCAAAAATGTTAAATAAAATACTAGCAAAGAGATATATCACAAGTATCATACACTATGACCAGATGAGATTTATATCAAGAATGCAGAGCTGGTTCAATATTAGGAAAACTATCACCATAATTGACCAGATCAATAACAAAACCAATAGAAATCATATGATTATCTCCATATAGGCAGAAAAAGCCTTTGACAAAATAGAGCAGCCATTCCTATTAAAAAATACTACAGAGCACCGAGCACTCCTTAAAATTTTAAGTATTATTTCTCTAAAACCATCAGCAAGCATTATCTATAATGGAGATAAGCTAGAAACCTTCCTAATACAATCAGGGGCAAAGCAAGCATGCCCATTATCATCTCTATTATTAAATATTGTGCTAGAAATATTAGTTATAGCAATAACAGAAGAAAAAGAAATTGAAGGAATTAGAATAGGCAATGAGGAAACAAAACTATCACTCTTTGTAGATGATATGATGCTATACTTAGCAAATCCTAGAGAATAAACTAAAAAACTATTTAAAATTATAAACAACTTTAGCAGAAGTGCAGGATACAAAATAAACCCACATAAATCATCAGCATTTCTATATATTACTAACAAAGTCAGCAACAAGAGATAGAAAGAGAAATTCATTTAAAATAATTGTAGACAATATAAAATACCTAGGAGTCTACCTGCCAAGACAAACCCAGGAACTCTATGAACACAACTATAAAACACTTTTCACAGAAATAAATTCACATCTAAACAATTGGAAAAATATTAGTTACTCATGGGTAGGCCAAGCCAATATAATAAAAATGACAATTCTACCTAAATTAATCTATTTATTCAGTGCCATGCCAATCAAATTATGGGAAAAAAAATTATCTGGAAGAATAAAAGCATAAGGATACCAAAGAAATTCTGCATACCCTTTAATCCAGCAATATCACTGCTAGGTCTATATGCCAAAGACATCCCAAAAAGGGAGAAAGGCCCCTTTTCTTCAAAAATATTTATAGCAGTTCTTTTTGCGGTGGCTAAGAATCAGAAATCAAAGGGATGCCCATCAAATGGGGAATAGTTAAACAAGCTTTGACAATGATTGTATTGGAATATTACTGTGCTATAGGAAATAACAAACAGGATGATTTCAGAAAAACCTGGAAAGACTCACATGAGCTGAGGCATAGCAAAGTGAACAGAACCAGGAGAATGTTTTACACAGTAACAGCAATATTGTTTTTTTTTTTTCAGCTGATCACTTTATATATCATGTGTTAAAAGAAAATAAAACATACTACAGACAGTTGGGATGATACAATTCACATTGCTACTAGAGGCAAGTACTTAAAATCAGCTTAACTGGAATGCATTGATAGTAAAAGGTAAACTACAACAAAATGAGGACCACAATAAAATTTCATTATTTTGATAACATTTCATATATACAAGCCGTCTGAAATTCACTGCTTTTTCAACATCAGATCCTATAACAACAAAACAAAGATATAAAAGATCCTCTGATAGCAGATTCACCAATGGCATCATTTACAGACATTAGTCTAATATGTATTGAAAATCCAATTTATGCTAATGACCCAGGGACTGGGAGACGGGATAGCTTGGGTTGAGTCTAATATTGCTTCACTAGTTTGTTTTGAAGTTAATTGACAGAGCATACATATTCTAATATAAGCCAAAACAAATTACAATATCAAATATGAATCATTTTGAACTGACACCACCATTCCCCACCATCAACAGAGCTGGAAAAGTGGGTCGACATTTGGCTCCATTTCTTAAAACACCTGTGACAGTTCTATTTCCTCTTTTGGAAAATAAGTGTCATCTTGTATGTAAGTAGCCATTAAAAATACATTTACATATGCATTCTAGAATGTCTTAAGCCATTATAAACTTGGAAAAGGAACAATTTATTTTTTTTAAATTTCCACAGATGAATAACACCTTTACTATTTAATCTTAACATTGACATATTTGGATAAAAAATGTTTTTGAAGTATTTTTAAGTTTTAAATCTGACATAACTGAGCTTAAATATGCCTTACATTATTTCTATTGAGTAAGAATGAGAGTAACTTCAAATTAATATACTTTTTAAATTTCTCTTCAAGCAGGCAGGTGTGCATGGGATGGGGCTGCAGTGTTGGAACTGAGCCCCTTTTGGATTTGGGGTAGTTTACATACCTTTTCAACAGGAGGCTGAGGTTATTCTATTATCACCTCATACCAGGACAGAGGAAATATCCCTATCAGACCCCTCCTCACCCCCAAAATCTGGGCTGTCAAGACAAAAAGAAAATCTGTCTCTACCCAAACTAGAGTAGAACAATGGGCTTACCCTGCTAGATTAAATTCTTTTCAACTGGGGTGGGGACTCACTAGGATAAGGAGAGTCCCATAATCTCTTTATCAGAAATGTCCCTAGGAAGCCAAATTAAACTTTGGAAGAAGGGACTGGAGAAACCTCTGAATCTCATTTTTCACATTCCCGCATCTGATTCTAATGAGATGGGTTTTGGGACTCCGGTAATAATGTGGGGGAGAAATTGATCAATACATTGACAAATCAAAAGGTGCAGTTCCCTTTTACTAAGTGTACCATAGAGATAAAAGATAAAAAAGTAAACAGTAAATAAAATTTCCACTTAAGACGCAAAAGTCTCAACTTATGCAGCTGTCTGTTCTCAGGACACCTCTGGTGAAGTTCTCTGGTCTGAGTATGGCCTAAGCAGTTTCCAGCTGACTGTCTTCTCAGGCTCAGGTCCAACCTATATAATTTTTAAAAAATTAAATTTATTTACTTTTAGTTTTCAACATTCACGTCCACAAGATTTTGAGTTCCAAATTTTCTCCGCATCTTTCCCCTCTCCCCACCCCAAGATGGCATACAATCTGATATAGGCTCTACATATACATTAATATTAAACCTCCTGGCTTAGAGTGAATGTCAATGGTAATTGTTTCTCTTTGGAACAGCAACCCTGAGGGTCTTTCCCTCCCAGCTTGATTTTTTTTTTCCTTTTTCAAGGGGCCATTCCTTGACTCCCTTCTTAAAGAGGCCTCTTCACTGAATGGATGTTGCCTCACTCTAAGTGAGTTTGTTAAAAGGGCCATGGTCTCCCATTGCATCCTGGGCCATCTCCAGTTGTCCTGGTAAATTATCTGGTCATTCATTAGATCTGGAGGAGAAAGGGAGGCTGGTGACCTTTTATAGCCCTCCCTCCCTCAAATCCAAGTCAACCACAAGTCATGTCATCATTTCCCTGATGCCATAGCCCTCTTTGAATGGACAAGAACAAACACAAGCCTATTTTCACATTAGTCATCCCAATGTACATCATGCGAAGACGAGTGTCTGGTCTCAGGTAACACTGAAACCTGCCGCTTTTTATAGCATCATGGAAAATCTGAACTGCATAATCAGTTGTTCCTCCCCATGTGGGAGTCAGCGGAAATGATTCCAGGATACCTCAGGTACCGGAAGTCTAAGCCATACCGATAATGATAATATTTTCCTATGAGCTCTGCATGAACCTTGGACACACCATAGATGGTTCTAGGTCTCTGAATACAGAGATCAGGGGTTGGGTTCCGAGGGGAACAAGGTCCAAAAGCACCAATAGTGCTAGGCACAAAGAGTCGCAGACTGTGTTCTGTTGCAATGTCCAGAATATTATGCAAACCAGTAATATTTACATTTCTAGCCAATGGTACGTTCACTTCTCCCATAGCACTTAGCAGGGCACTATAGTGAATGAGCCATGTGATTCGATTGTTTACCACTATTTCCCGAAGGTTCTTATAATCCAAGATATCAGAATAAATAAATGGCCCACCGTAGAAAACATGATCAGAAGGTTTCCTAATGTCAGACAAGATCACATTGTCCTTTCCAAACCGTTTCCTCAAAAGTGTAGCAAGTCCGACTCCAAGTTGTCCAAGACCCCCTGTAATTAGTACTCATGGATGCTGTGTGTCAGAAACTGATACAGAATGAAAGTTGGCATTAGATGGAACTTGGCAAGCTGAAATACTGAGAAACTTAACAGAAACAATGGGAATCAGACACCTGCAAGCAGATCTTGGTAGTACCTGGCTGAAAACTCGATTCGGCAACAGAAATGGCATTTTTCTCTTTTAAGTATCCCTCCTCAAAGTCAGTCCCTTTCGACGCCGCAGCCGCTTCCCCCACCAGATGCTCTAGAATTCGGATTCGCTCTGTCCCTCCGTCTCGGACAGTTCTTCTCCACGCCACCTCCTCCCCAGCCAGGAGGTCTAGCCTGAGGATTCGGACGTGAGGACCTCTAGCTAGCTCCACGACTGCACTGGAGTAGACACAGCGCAGCACCGGACGTGAAGTCAAGGCCGAGGAAAAGCCAGCAATATTGTTTAATGAAGAACTAGTAAAGACTTAGCTGTTCTCAGCAATACGATGATCCAAGACTACCCCAAACGACTGATGAAGCATACTCACTGCCTCCAGAGAATGAACTGATATTGACTGAAGACAGATTGAAGCATGCTATTATTCACTTTCTTGTACAAAAAGACTAATATGGAAATGTTTTACATAATTGTACATGTATAACCTATATCTGATTGCTTATTATCTAATGAAGGAGAGAGAAAAGGGAGGGATAGAATTTGGGACTCAAAACTTAAAATACATTAATTTTTTAAAAAATAATGTGTTAATAGTGGGACTGATATAGCTCCTGAATCTATCTTGGTAACTATTGGTAGATATAATCTGTAGCACCAATGTGATACCCACAGCGGCTGCTATGACTACGCCAGTGTAGTTCTGAATCACAAAATATAACAGACGCTCTCCATGGGAGATGAAACCAAAACATTTATTACAGCAGAAATCCAAATCCACTATAGCAACAAAGAAATCCATCATAGTAACCAAGAAGTCTATACACATTACCAATGCAGGGAGCACTGACATCCCCAAGCCTTCCCTCTGTTAGGGCCTTCCTGCAAAATCACTCCCTCTCGTGCTCATGAGCTAGTTTCTCTGCCTACTCTCTCTTTCCCAGCTCTGACTGCTCAGTCTCACATCCTGCTCCACCTATTTGGCAAGCTCCTCCCACCACAGGCTCATTTGACTCAGACTTCCATGTGACTCAGACTCATGTGACTCCGGCAGGTCGCATGGGCCTGTTAATGGATGGGAAAGATCTTCCTATTGCATTAACAATACACAGTCCCAAATATTTTATGTCTTCTGTAGTTATAGTGAATGGAATTCCTCTTTCTAGCTATTCACCTTGATTTTGTTGCTAACAGGAAAGAATGATGATGATTTATATAAATTGATTTCATTTCCTTCAAATTTACTTAATTTATTAATTGTTTTGAGCTTGATTCTTTAGGGATTTTTAAAGTAAATAATCATATTGTCTACAGAAAATCATAATTTTTTCTCTTTGTATATGCTTATTCCCTTACTTTTTCTTTCTTGTTTTACTGTATAACTAGCATTAAGAAGATAATGTTAAATAGTCATATAGTAACATAGAAAGGCTTAGAAAGCCTTCTAACTTTTCTTTTTTACATCGAATGTTTGCTCTTTAGATAGATATTATTTACTATATTAAGGAAAAGTCTATTAATTCCTGTGCTTTCCAGTGTTTTTAATAAGACGAGGATTAAGATTTGGTCAAAATCCTTTTCAATATCTATTTATATAATCATCATCATAGTAACTAACATTTATACAGTGCTTACTATGTGCCAGGCACTGTGCTAAGTACCTTACAATTATTATCTCATTTAATCTTCACAACAACATTGCAAAAGCAGTGTTATGTTTATCTCCATATTACAGATAAGGAAACTGAAGTGAACAGGAGTTAAGTGACTTCCCCAGGGTCATAGCACTAGCAGATGCCAGAGGCTGGATTTGAACTCAAGTCTTCCTGACTCCAGGCCTTGTCTTCTATCTAGCTATTTTGTATTATTAACATGTTATAATATTTACAGATTTCCTTGTGTTGAAACAATGTTGCACTCCTTGTATAACTGTAATCTAGTCGTTATGTATAATTTTTCTAATATGTTATTGTAGTGTGCTTGCTAATATTTTATCTAAAATGTTTCTGTCAATGTTCATTAGCTATAGTATCCTAGAACTTAACCACATTTATGTCATAGAAAATAACTGTATGTATGACTAATTTTCTTATTGTAAATAATAATATATGTATAATATTAGAAATAATTATTCTTTTGAATATTTAACAAAAGTTACTTGTAAATCTATTTGGCCCCAAAATTGTTGACTATGTGAGTTCATCGATAGCTTATTCAAGCTCCTTTTCTAATTTTAGATTAGTTACGTAGACTATTTCTTCTTTTGTTAATCTGTTCATTTTATAAATTTTATTAGCTAATTGTTTATCCAATTTATTAACTTTTTTTCCAAATAAAAAGCAGTTGCTATTTTTGTCAGTTTGGAGTTTCCTTTTTATTAATCTTTTCTTTAGTTTTCAGTGTCTAAATTGTGGCTTTGTTGAGGGCTTTGTTTTGTTTTCTTTTAATTTGCATGCTCAATTCATTTATTTTTTTCTTCTCTTTACTGAAAAAAAAATCATTTAGAGATATAAGTCATCCCCCAAGACCTACTTTTGCTGCACCCCATAAATTTAAGCACATTAACTAAAGAAGGATTGTCAAAGGACAATATCCTATATTAGTTAATAAAATATTCCCAGTCAGTCCACTATTGGATTTCTTTCTTGATATAATTAAGGTAGATATAAAAATTAATCATTTGTAATCAAAAGAGGAAAAAAGCTTTATACAGCAATCCAGAGCTTCCACTTTCTTGGATTCTGTCCAAAGCCTTTCCCTCTTGTTGCTCTGCTTTGAGGTCTCTTCAACCGTAATGGCTCCCCACCATGTAAATTTTAGGATTAAAATGGCTTTGGGGATCACTCTGGGATAGTCTTTGATTAGAGTCCTTCCCCTGCTGCTGAGGGCTCTCAGCAACCCCTTCCATGCTGAGCCCATGCTGAGTTTCTCTCCATTTGCCTTGAGGTGGCCCATCTCTCCTTTCCTCCTTTTCTTCTTCTACTTCCTTTTCCTCTTTCTCTTCCACCTCCTCCTCCTGTTCTTCTTCTTCTCCTTTTCTTCTTCTTGTTCTTCTTCTTCTACTACTACTACTACTACTCTCTCTTTCACTCTAATTGTCTCTCTGCCCCTCCCTTCCTCTATAGTTCTTTGTACACTTATTTCTCCCTTTTTCTTTTTGCCATAGAGGACCTGGAGAAAGATAAATATCCACACAACCAGGTGAACAATATTTCATGAGTCATCTTGTGTGGAAAAGGAAACTTTAGATATACAGAGGCAGAATAATGTAATGCTCTTACTTAAGCTGACAACTGGCTATTCTGTGCAACAAGACTATGAACTAAGTAGTAATGCATGTGCTAGTCATTCTTCCCTCTTGTGACTCAGCACATATGTAAGAGATGATTTATAAACTAGGTTTGTGAATGACAAGAAAAACATTTTCAAACTCTTGGGGGGGGGGGGGCATGTGAATTTGCCCTTGTGGAGCCTCTAAGCACATTGCTTTTAGCATTTTGAACATCCTAAATGACAATTATCCAGCCTATAATATAAGCTTGTGGGTGATTCAAAGCCACTTTCAGTGAATAATTTCAGTGATCAAGGGAAATTAAGTGAGATGTCACAATGATGAAGTACAACAAGAACATAACTTTATCCTAATTTTGTCTGGTCAATTATCCCAAACACTCTTGTTTTTGTCCTTGTCCAGCCAACCAATTGTTAAATCTGTAGAAGCTCTCTGATCTGTCTACTCCTTTACACTCATGCTGCTCTCATCTCTTCTCATCTGGACCACTGAAATAACCTTCTAACTGGTTGTACTGCCACTATTCTATCCCTTCTCTAAACTATGCCTATCAGTTACTCTGGTAACCATCACTGCTCCTCCACTATGATCATGTCACTCCTGTCCTCACAATTAGTCAGAAGATCCCCATTGCCTAGGAGAGGAAAAATAAGTTCATTCAAGGCTCTCCATAATTGGGTTTCAACCTACCTATTCAGACTTAACTCAGTTCTTCATATAGCTTTTATTCCAGCTAAGTTGAACTATTCTCTGTTGCGTATTCTCATCCCCCTCATCTGTCATTATTGTACTTTTGCTCTCACAGTCTCCATCGCCTAGATTGGACTCCCTCTCATCTCCAATCTTCTTTCTAGATCCAACAGAAATGCATCTTCACCCTTTCCTCTTTTATTTCCTCAAGAAGAGGTAGACATGCATTCCAGATACGGGAGACAGAGTGAAAGCAAAGGTATGGAAATGGACGTAGATTACTGTGTGTCAGAAGCAATGGTTCCACTTGACTACTCAATACTAATTAGTTTGTACAGAGGGATATTTACTTCGAAGACATAGAAAGCTCAAATGTACAAACATTCCCAAACATACACAAGCACAAACTCCTTAAGATCACACTCTTCTATAAGCACCCTGGGGAGAGGAGGCTCAGATTAAACATAGTTTCTACATCATATTAGCATTGGTCCCACCAAGTTCATTCAAATATGACATCACTATGTCAAGTCTGGTGCAGTGAATAGAGTGCCAGGCCTGGAGTCAGGAAGACTCATCTTCCTGAATTCAAATCTGGCCTCAGACACTTAATAGCTGTCTGACCCTGGGCAAGTCACTTGTCCTTGTATGCCTCAGTTTCCTCATTTGTAAAGTGAGCTGGAGAAGGAAATGGCAAGCCACTCTAGTATCTTGCCCAAGAAAACCCCAAATGGGGTCATGAAGAGTAAGACACAACTGAAATGACTGAATAACAACAACAACATCTGTATTGGGTCCTAAAGATTGCTCCTTGATCACTGAAGCAGAAAAGCAGGGCGGGTGGCCTATCCTGGTATGGACTCAACTTCCGGACTCCCAGAATTCCAGATGACCTTTCGAAACTCATGAGGTTGCAGCCTCCAAGTTCTTTTTCCTAAAGTGAAGAAACAAATGCTCTGGCAGTCAAAAAAGGCCCATATTCAAAGGCCACATATCAGTTTTGGGTGGGAAAACCCGAAACGAGAGGCCAAACCAAGAGAAAAAGCTGAGGATATCTAATCTTTTTTAAAGGCATCCCAAATTCCAGTTCTGCAACTGCAATCAGTCAAATAGTTTTTCATTTACCATGTGGTTAGAAGAAAGGAATCAATTACAAAATGTCTACACGTGTTCCAACTCTTTCCAAGGTACTTCCATTGCACATCATCATTATTTTCCCAGAAGCAGTCTACCTAAACTCTTCCAAATGGGGAACTGTATTAGAGGGATTCTGGAATGGCTTGTAGGGATTGAGTTTATTTACCATTCTATTTGTCCCCTCTATTCATGTATCTACAAAAATTGAAGTTTTTGTGTTCCTGTAGTTTTTCAATGATTTTTATCAATTTGGTCACAAATTTCACTTTGCAATATGTGAATTAGAAGCTTTTTTTCTCTTTTCATTACAAATGGTTAATCTTATTATAATTTTTATATCCAACTTAATGATATCAAGAACAAAATGCCAATTGTTGGTTGACTGGGAATATTTTGTTCTCTAAGATAGGATATTGTAATAATAATTGATAACTAAATATGAGGTAGCTTGGTCTGCCTTACACTCAGTGCATGAGTCGAGAAAATGAATAAGCACAGTAAATAAGGATACCTATTTGAATATTTTAATATATTTATTTACTATCCTGTAAAATGAAATAAGAAACCATTATCTAAATAAATAGCATTTCACAAGTCCTTTGACAATACCAATAGGCTGGCAAAATATACTATTAGGCTAATGGGCAGAGTGCAATGTCAGAAATTCAGCCAAAGTTATTTCTAAACAGAAGGCTTATCATAAACTCATTCCTGATCATAAGTCTAACTGCTCTTCAAACAAAAGAGCAATTGCCACTACAAGACACCAGATACCAAGGTAAAGAAGACAGAAACATATTCACTCTTCCCCAACTACAATTTGCAAGTTAGAGCCCTGGAGAAGAGATGCAAAAGTCACATAATAGAAATTTCTTTTCCTTTTCAGGAAACAAATGGCAGCTTTCCCAAACATCAGAGGTTAATTTAGGCCAATTCACTAAAAGGCACAAAAGACCAGTGTAATCACATCTATTAACCCATCCCTTTTCTATACAGACACTCCTTTTTCTTAAACAGTTCCTGGTCACGTTGTTTTGCACGTTGTCTCACAACTCACACTCATCCTCTCAATGTAATGCAAGATCTTGTTGCTGTCCGGTCTCAGTGTTAAGAAACTGGGTACTTTGAGCTTTCCCTCACTGCTGGCCACAGTGGACACTATTGACTAAATGAAGAAATTAAACTAAATGTTCAGAATTAACTTGCATATGGGTAAACATAATCAAATTAACAATCTTTAAACATTCACTATTGGGGACCCCTGTGTTTCTGTAGGCTTTTCTATTGTACGCAATATAAATAAAAAGTAAGTATATTCTAACAAACTTATGTGTTGATTAAATAGGAAAAACCAAGTAAAGTTGAATCTTCTGTCATTGAAGTAGATAAAGAGCTGGCCTCAGAGTCAGCATGACCTGGATTCAAGTTTAGCTCTGATTAATACTGACTGTGTGATCCTGCCAAGTCACAAAAACCTTCACAGTGATTCCAAACAACTCTAAAGCCATAAATTTCAAAGCAAGTACAAATCTACATCAGTGAGAATAAAGATTTCCAGTCCAAAACAAATTTTCAGTCATCCAGGAAATATATCATTCTTTGAATATTTCTTCCAAAATGATAAACTATTAAAGTGTTTAAAATATGCAGGAGAAATAGTTTAGTTATGGAATTAATTTATAAATTGAAAGGCTTATGCTATATGATCACTAAGGTCTCACTAATTGCAATTTCTATCATCTGATATTTAAATTAAATATTTTTCTTCCATTATTTTATTTTTATAGCACAAATACCTGGCATAAAATAGGCAGATGGAGGCTGAGAGGTAAAATTTTTATTTTTGTTTCATCTAGAGTGCTTTTCCCCATCACATATTGCATTTTAGCTAAAAAAAAAAAATAGATAATTCAATCGTCTTGTAAAGAAATAAATTTTTATCTACCTAATTGATAATTGAGGGAAAATAAGTGGTTCTGAATATAAGAAATTAGTACTAGAAATATAACATGACCCAACATAGTTCATTTTCTCGGCCTTGGTAGCAATTCAATTGATAATCAAAATGACCTGAAAGGCAATCCTCAACTAGATGCCCATTATTGCCTTTTTTCAGATGATGAAGTCAAGTATAAAAAAACACAATGAGTCATCATTCTTTCTGCCCACACAACTGTCACCATAGAAACTACTGTAGCAACTCGAACATTTTGTCATACATTATAATTGTTCTGTCCACTTTAAGCAGATCAAGAAAGAAATGCTAACTGTAGTCTTTCTGGAAACATTTCAAATATATTATAATCATATTCAACATTTAGCTAAATGTGTCTTACCTTGCTATTGATTGCTACTCTTAATATATATAAATTGATACAAGCATGTACATAAAAATACCTACCTATGTATTTGGACATATTTATTTATTTATTATCCTGTGAAAAGGAGTTGTCCTGATAGGTACCATTTCCAAAAATGAGTATGCTTTGTATATATAAGCCAAACAAGGAAACCCATTTGCCTAAGACTTTAATATTGCTTAAAAGGAAAAGGACAAACCATAACAATTTTTTGCTATTTTTTTAAGAGCAGCATTCCACTTAAAATCGGTGTTAAGTAAAATGCTGCTCAAGATACATTTCTGAAACATATGGTAAAAATAAAAGGAATAACCTGTGGTCTTAAATGAATTTTATTATAGTTTTCTCAGAAAAAAAAAAGGCAAAAAGCCCTTTCAAATTCCTGGTTTAAAAAATTTGAAAGGCAATTATGTTAAAGAGTTATTTTCTCATTTGTGCTTAGCTTTAAAGGGCAGATCTAGGGGCAATTGGTAAAATTTGCAGAATGACTAATTTTTTGACTTGATATAAGCAAAAAATTCCTGTCTAAAAATTAATGAAAGAGCATCTAGGTGGTCCAGTGATTAGAGCACCAGCCCTGGAGTCAGGAGGACCTGAGTTCAAATGCAGCCTCAGACACTGGCTGTGTGACCCTGGGTAAGTAACTTAATCCCAATTGCCTCACCTCCCCCAAATTAAATAAAAATAAAAATGTACTTAATTCACAATTACAGGAAATCATTAGGTAGATGTTACTTGATCATCTGCTATTATCGTAGAGTGGTTTGGTTAATATGGTCTGGCTTAGATGACTTATGAGCTCTAGTTCTCCATCAATATCTCCTCTTACTGTAATACTTTTCGGCTCTGAGATTCTATAATTCTGTGACTTGATGATTACAAAAATTCCTGCATAAGGTTTAGCCATTGTGAAATTGAGTAGATTTAGCTCAACTCTAATTTCATTATGAACAGAAAGTGGGGATATTTTAGGCTGTGAGTAAGTGTACACAAAGCAGTTATGACCAAAATTTTATTTCAAGAAGTACAAACATGCTATATTTTCATAATTTAAACTTTATTTTTTTTGGTCTTCTCATGTTCAGAACATCACTAGAAACTCATAGGCACAAATAATTTATAACTACAATCTGAGTTAAATATAATAAATGATAAAATTTCAACAATAAATACATCTGAAAGATAAATATGTAAGATTGGTTTCCTAGATATGTAAGTCATGTTCTTTGAATACCAATTCATACAGTGTCTCTATGAAGTATTGCATTCCATTGCAGATCTTTGAGGTTTTATGTGTGTTCTGGTACCTATGTGCATTTTTAGAGACTATGTGTCTATTTCGAAATAAATCAAATGTAACAAAGCAATGTAGTTTTTCCCCCTTGCCTTGCTTGTCCCACGAAACAGATATTTATTTCAGAAATTGCAAAACAAAAATTTTATCAGCTTACAGATAAGATACACATTATTAACCTTCAATGAGTACAAGGGTATACAATACATATTAAGAATGAATGAGTATATTGCTTTTGTACTATTCATGCTTTAATTCATGCAAGCTTTGAACATAAAAATTACTTATCACATTATGAGAAATCAATGGCTGAGCAAAGTAAATGATCCTTGAACACCATTTCACTTTATTCTCAACATTTGTTTCTTATTTCTTATAACTCATGCTAGACTGTTTTCAGTGTCCCGGCAGTATGCAAGGCTGTATCTTGTAGTAGTTGTATCTATACAGAATAGCTATCAAATGTTTTGGTTAAAAAGTGTCCATTTGTTTGTTTGTGGGTGGATTCCCTGCCCACTAAAAACATTTAATTTTGTGGTTTTTCCTCTTTGGAAACTGAGAATATTGTACAGTGTGGTAGACCCCCTTAAGCATCAGATTTTACAATCATGGCTTCGCTTTGCTAAAAACAAAACAAAAACATTATGTATGTGTATACATATATGTGTATGCGTATGAAATATCTGAAAGAAAAAAAAAGTTTTATCATACCTGTTAATCATTACCAGTTCAAGCATACTCAGAGCCTGGAGCAAATGTGGGAGATGAATTAGTCTGTTAAATTTGGAATTTTTAATATGATCGAGTCATTGGATTTCACTTGTCAGTGTCTGTTTCTTCATGATCTTATGATCTATGTACAGTAAAGTTGTTCTGTCATTTCATTTACTACCAACTCCATCTGAATTCCACTATCCAAATATTTTAGACTTATATGTAGCTTTACAAACTACTTCTTGCAATTATTGTTAGCTTCAATACATCTCCAAGGGACTCATCCTTTTTATAGATTATCTAGATCAGGAGTTCTTTATTTGTTTGTTTTAAGACTTAGTCTCCCTATCATGCCCAGGCTGGAAGTGCAGAGGATACTCACAAAGTCAATTCCACTCTGCTCAGTATGGGAGCTTTTACTTGCTCCATTTCAGAAGTGGGCTGGCTCATTCCTTACATAACTTAGTCCCCCTCCCAACCTGGGAGCTCACCATATTACTTAATGTGGGCAGCAGATCAGCTTATTCCACTGTAGGTCAGAAATCCAGAGCTCAAGAGATCTGCCAACTCCAGCCTCTCTGATTGCGGGGATTACACGTGTGCCACCATATCTGGCTATCAGGGATTCTTAACATTATTTTGTGTCATGGAATCACTCCAGTGTCTGGTGAAATCTATGCACTCATCAGAATGTTTTTAAATGCCTAAAACACGAAGATCATTATGGAAGCCAATTATATTGAAATACAGTTATCAAATTGTGAGGTACCCACAAGTTCATGGGCCCTGGGTCAAGAACCTCTGATCTAGATATCAGAAATCTTACAGCTCAGCACTAGGAGGATCAGGCATTTATATTACTTAAATCACAGCTACAACTTTTAAAATTGATTTTTCAAAAGTCTTCTTACAAATCTTACCTAATGATATAAAATGGTACAAAATGTTTCCTTAATTTTATTAGTGAGTTAATATTTAGATGCTCTTTTGGTTGATGAAACACTCAATTTGATACTAATCTGTAAGTGGAATATCAATGAATGGATAGAAAAAAGTTGACGTTGCTAGCCAAATATATGCTTTTGATTTAAAAAACTAATGGAAATTCTTTGCTCAAGAGCAGTATATATGAGAAAGTCTAAAAGGTTTTGAAAATATTTTGAAATATTTCCGTTTAGAATATTTACTCAATGTCTATTGAATAGATCTATAGAGAAATTTAAAAATACATATTTATCTTGGTTTTCTCTTTATTTTCCTTTTCCCTAAAACCTTCTTAGAGTTATATATAGCACATGAGAAGTTTTAAATGTCTTCAAAAATGAGCAATTAAAGGGAAATAATTAAGGACACTGGTAATCCACGAACTAGAGAGATCATTGCATATAGATTATATATGTTCAACCAGTTAAAACTGTGTTTATCATTGACAAAAGTTCCACAGAGCCACGCTTACTTAAAGAAAGGGTAACCACTTACACAGTGTGATTTGATGAATGCCAGACCTGCCAGTTGAGAAAAAAAATGTCCCTCGTTGGTCCTCAATAAATCCACCTTCCATTCCTTCCTTGCCAGAAATTCCCACCCTAGGTGTTGTGCTGGTTTAAGTAAGAGAACCAGGGAATATTCTTTAGGAAGTCATTATAAAACTATGGACTAGTTCCCTCTTAAAAACACATCATCACTCATATTAGATGTTTAATAAATGTGTTGTTGTTGAATTAAAGTAATCCAGACTTACTAATCATTACTAAAGGCAAATGAGAAACATTTGGGTAATACTTAGGGAGGACAGGATTAAAAAAAATCATATTGGTATGGGGAAGGTGATTCTCTAGGCAGCTAGGGAGGGAGCCTGGGAGTGTCAGGTACCTGGAAAGTGTAATTCTAAGGAATTACAATATAAAGATGGCAGGCACAAAAAGGATAGAAAACAAACCTCGCCTCCTTTGGAATTTTGCCAGGGGCCAATCAACAAGATTTTCGTGTCTTTTTTGGAGAGATTCCAGACACTTCATTTTCTTACTCGCCAACTATACAAACAGTAAACATTTTTGAGAGGGAGATTTAAAATTATTGTCTAGCATCCATTTAACTGTATTGAAATTAAAAGAAGCATTAACAGGTTCTGCTGAATGGGAATTTTCAGGGAGAATGTTCAAATAAATTCAACGATGATGACAAAATCAGGATTGAGTGTCTTCAGCCTAGAAGAGAAAATATTAATTGCAATCCCTACTACCCCATTAGCACTTTTGAAGAAATAGAAATATCTATTATTGAGTTCGGAGAGTGGAAGATGCTCAGGAAATCATCTAAAGAATGTGATAATTGTTTCTAAAGTGAATATTAAAATTAACAAGTTTTAGAAGGCATTTGTAATGTAACATGCTGGCTAATTTACTGTCAAGTACCTCTATTTGCCAGTAATATACTTTTGAGATACCTTTTGCCAAAAATAGAAGTGAACATTTTTTTTTAAATTTCAAAGCATTTTGAAAAATAATTATGCTTCTTTATCTTGGATGATTTTTATGCTTTTGTCATTTAACAGTGTATAAATAGAGATCTTAATGTGAAGCATTTTTAAAAATTCCTTTAACTTTTTTAGGCTGAAGAAAAATTATTGCCCTGTAGATCAAATTAAGGAATTTTTAGTATTTTTTCAATTCTTGAACTGAATTCAAATGCAAAAGGAAATGGGATTACAATTCACACAACCATTAGAACAATCTGATTATAAAATCAAGAAACCTCATAAAAGTACTTATCACTAAATTAAGTCTAAAAAGATCTGATAAATAGGAATATCCAATTAAAGAGAAACATCATCACTGGCTATTAAAACTCACAACAATGCATTTAGTCAGCCTCAAGCTAGAGAGGCATTAATGTGAAAATGATTATCAAGCACCTTTTGGAGGGGGATAGGTGGTGTATATCATTCTTATTCATTAAATGACATAGTATCATGCTTCTTTCTTCACTCCAAACTTTGCCATGAAAATAAGGTCTCCATATGCTGAGCCGAAAGAAATGCCCATGTTATCGGTGGCAACTGTGAAATATATAGATGTTACCTTGCTTTGACATATATTTTAGATATTTATATTAATTTATATAATCAACATTTCTATTTTAATCTTCAGAATTTGAGAACCATTATTCTAATTTAAAACAACAGACAGTTCCTGGAGCATACAATTAATTAGCTAGAGTATTCAACCTTTTTGGCTTTCCTTTATTTCCTGACAGAATTTGTGATCTTGCAGAATGATTAGTTGTTATTTATGAAGTCAATTACCCTCTTGTAAAAAAGAATATATTTCTGTTAAAGCAAACATTTTTAGTCAATGGGCATCTTATCTTTAATCACTGAGTATTCTTATTTTTAAGTTTAACATAAACATCAGTGAGGATGGGAGAGGGGAAGGTAGAAACCAGACACGTGGACTTGTTTCACTCAGGCGGGGCTTTCACATGACCACGCATTTACCCTTCAGCTTCTCTTTCCTTTTCTGCTGCTTACTCTTTTTTCCATCAATCTGAAGACTCACAGTCCTGCGTTTCTCCAGGTTTAGTAGCTCTTGGAAGAGTTCTTTGACGTTATAATTCATCTTGGCTGAGGTCTCCATAAAGGCACACTTCCATTTCCTTGCCAAAGCTTCACCAGCACTGCTCTCCACCTCTCGGTTTGGACTCTCATCATTCTTGTTCCCCACTAGCATGATGGGAATGCTTTCCACATCTCCTTTGATCTGACAAATTTGTTCATATATGGGTTTGAGTTCTTCCAAAGACTGTTGGCTTGTGATGGAATAAACCAAGATAAAGGCATGGCCTTTGGAAATAGAGAGGCGTTGCATTGCTGGGAACTGATGGCTACCTGTTGTGTCAGTGATCTGCAAAGTGCAAATACTTTTATCACAGCTGATCACCTGACGATAGGTATCTTCAACAGTGGGGATATAGCTCTCTCGGAAGGTGCCTTTCACAAACCTCAAGACTAAGGAACTCTTGCCAACACCTCCTGCTCCAAACACCACTACTCTATAATCATTGCTTTGTTCAGGCATGTTGTTTGACAGCTTTAATGCTCAAGTTGGAAAATACCTAAGGAATAAAAAATAAATTTGACACAGTTAATCAGATTCTCCTGAGGAAAAATATTTACCCATTTCTGAAAATGCAAACAATTAGACTGATTTATTAAATGTAGTGAACTCTTAATTCTAAGCAGGTCCAACCTTAATTTCATTCTTTTGTTGTTGTCCTTCATTCAGGAGCTGGGGACACTGGGACCAGGAGGGGTAAAAAAATTTTAAAAAAGCAGCAATTGTATCCTTGATGGTTGCTTGGTCCGAGATATATTGCTATGTGAAATTCTACTACCCTATTTAAGAACCTCAGGATATAACTTCAAGACGAATATTAGTTCTTTCTGGGTTTCAATCTTGGGTTTTGTACTTTCTCCTAATCCTTCTTTGGGAAGAGATTTCAAATTTAGAGGGCATAAGGTAACCTAAGGCACAGAGTTTCATAACAGTAGCATGACAGTTGTTATCTTTTCTGCTTAGAGAACAACCTTGATGAAGGAGATACACTATGGCACAGAAGAAAGAAGAATGACTTTAGAGTTAGAAAGCCTGAGTTTGAATCCCTGCTCTGCTATATCACTGATGTCTTGAAGTACAGTGATCTGATAAACTGTTCTGCATTTTTCAAAATCATCTTACCAAATAACATTTGATTTGAAAATTATTTTGAAAATGCTTTCATTTTCTCTTGATATTTTCAGAATTCTAAGATTTTTCAAAAGGAAATGAAACAAAATGGTTTCTGACTGAACATACAAAGCAGCAACATAGAAGATGAAGAAAATAAAGGGCTAGTAAGTAACATACACAAAATACAGCTAGAAAAATCACAGCATCATATAAGACTTCATAGCACGTGAAAATGCCAAAGCCTACCAATACAAATGATGCATCAGAGAAGATAATGCTTCTTGTTGAATTAAAATGTTAAAGCCATATAATCTGGGATTTTTAATGTGCCTTCACCAAAGGCATCTGTGGAGATTCAAAATTAAGCATTAGAATATAAATTAAACTATTATATCATAAACAAAGCCTTTCTGCTGTATAGAAAGAGTATATTAACTATCTTGGAAATATCAAATTCTCTTGGATATGGAGGTTTTCTACAAGTCAGGAAGTTGTGCAACTCTAGGAGACTCTAAGTTGAAGAGAATTTTCTGATCCATACTGGTAGAGGAAGTTTCTGCCAATGAAATCACAGCTCCAGTTAAAATAAAATTTGAATTGTATTCAGCATTTAAACCTGAGAATAGGAAGGGCAAAATTGGAAGAGACTATATGATTGGGAAAGAATAAGCATCAAGTAAATAGATGGAAAGCCAGAAGACATGACCATTTGGAGGAAATAAAATGTACACAGATAAATCATTTTAAAACGTATGCAAAGCAGCCGACATTTATTTTAACCCCAATCCTACGCACAAGCATTCTTTATGATTATAACCTTTATAAATCACTTTCAATCTTAAAATTAATGTAGCAAAGGCTTCCTTAGCTTCCTACCATCTGGGCTTTTGGCTTGCTTTTCTCTCTAGAAATCTCAAATTGTCTCCTTTTGAGACAAACAATGCAAGGGATTAGTTCTTTTCTAGTGCTACTATGCCTCGCCCTCAGGTTCATAGAATAATAGAATATGAGAAACAGAAGGGACTTCAATGGCCAATCCGTCCAACCCAAACACAAAAAGAATCCTCACTATGTAAACTAAAATTTTTGCTTCCTACAAAGAATCAGGAGAATAAAAACTTCCATGAGTTTGAAAGGTACAAAACCCATTGCATCTTTCTGATATGCTTTTCCAGTTCTTTCCTTTTTTTTTATTTGACAGGGCTCGCTTTTCTCTCTTCCTTTCCTCCAGTCTCTGTTGAAATAGTTGTCCTTTTGCCAAAGCCAAACCCAAACCCTTCAGATGCAACCTTCATTACATCCTTTCCAGCAGATTGCTCCCTAAATTATTGTCCCTCTCTCTATTTTTTTAATCTCTCCCAGTCAATTGGTTCCTTCCCTACTGCCTTCAAAAATGATAGGTTAAAAAAACCTTCACCAAACCCTATAATCCCCTTAAGCTATTGTACTACATCTCTCCTGCCTATCTCAGTGAGTGAGCTCCTAGAAAAATGTATCTGCCCAGTACTTATTCTCCCTCCCATTTCCTCAGCTTTCCCATCTCATATGAAGATGACTCACAGTTCTGGACATCTAACCCCATTCTGAGTTCCAGTCTCACATCACTAAGTGCCTATTGGGTATTTTGATCTGGATGTCCAAGAGACATCTCAAACTAAAAATGTTCAAAGCAAATCTTGTCTCCAAAATCCTACCTCTTTTTCAAAATTCCCTATTTATGTCAAGGACACCACTATTCTTCTGGCTGATAACCTGGGAATTATCCTTGACTCTTAACTTTGCCATACCCCATATGTCCATTCAGTTGTCAAAACCTGCCATTTCTACATCTCCTTCAAAACTGTCCATATCTGATCCTTTCTAGTCACACAGCTGTCACAGCTGGATTACTGCAGCGGTCCTCTAATTGATCTCCCAGCCTCAAGTTTTTCCTGCCACTCCAATTCATCCTTACACAGCTGTCAATGGTTTTCCTTAAGTGTGCATCTGACTATGTCATTCACCTATTCAAAAAACTACATTGATTCTCAATGGTTTCTAGGAAAAAAATCCACTATTCTATTTGGTTTTTCAAACCCTTCAAAACCTGGCTCCAATCTGTCTTTTGAGTTTCCCCGTACATTATTCCTCTCCAGAATCCATTACCAAAATAAAAAAAAAAAATCTGAATATTTTAAATCTGGCCTAATTTTCCGTGACAATCCCCATTTTAAGAAAATATATGCTTTTAATGAATGAGATAGAATGTTTTTCCTGGCCTGATATTTCATTTGGTAAAATACAGCTGCTGTGGCTATAGAGGAGCCAAAGAAGATTATAGCAGAAATACATTAGCAGCATGCTTTTCCACTGCCCTGGGCTACAGTCCAAATGAAGATTCCTTTGGACTTTCAAATGCCTATTAAATCTGTGCCTCCTCTCTGTGCGCCGCTCCCCACCCCCCACCCCACCCCACGCCTCCCTCCCCTGTTTACTAGAGGAAGAAGGCTTCTCACTCTTTTCTCTGTGGTTATTGATGACCATTAAGTTAAACAAAATCTACTTTAATGGCTGAAAAGAAATATATTTCCCAAAAAGAAAATTGGAATCTCATTAAGTATAAGAGTAGGTTTTCAAAATCTAATTGCCTTTGATGAAAACAAGGTCAGGCCAAATTCTTTTACTTAGACATCTATTAGTACCGAGTGGCTTCAAAGAAAGTAAAACCACTATGGGAAAACACACACTTTTAACAATCATTTAAATGTGCTAACAAACATGTAACTTTTTGCCAGGACAATGGCATTGTAACATAACTTGACTTGCCCAGTTTACTCCCCCAAATTCATAGCACCTGGGATGATGGAAGAAAGAGTAAAAGGAAAACGCGTTCTGGAAGGTAAAATATAGAGAAGCAGGATTATGTGCCCAAACTACCTCCTTCACACTTTTCTAAAGACAAAACTTTTGTAACAACGATTCAAGAAGACACAGTTCAAAGAGAATGACTAGTTGTTGAGAGACAAAGCTCAAAGATTTGATTGGTAGATTCATACATATACAAACACAGTCATAGATACAGATGCTTGAACATGAAGGTGACCCATATTGATGGCATAGCTAAGGGGTGACTGACAACTAGCAGCCCTGACAACTAGAATCAGGGCGACAGGTAAAGAGTTGGGTGATGGTTATGACAAATAAAAAGGAAGTTGATAAGATGCTATTTCACTCCCTTTTTCTTTGTAAAGAACGAAGCAAGGGGGGAAAGTTGTAAGATAATTATGGAGGGAAAGACACTTAACAATCGTAATTGTGACTATGAATGGGATTTATTTATTGATAAAACTGGAAGAAGATAGAATGGATTCAAAAGCAGACTCCAACAATATACAAGAAATATACTCAAAACATATAAATTCATACAGATTTAAAATGAGTGACTGAAGCAGAAGTTATTTCTGTTAAGCACTTCCCACTGTTGCAGAGTAAATCACTTCCCAACTTTTATAAATTGCTAAATAGCTAGGTGGTACAGTGGTTAGCTCTGGTCCTGGAGTCAGGAAGATCTGAGTTTAAATCTGTCTTCTTCTACTTGCTAGCTCTGTGACCCTATTCAGTCATTTCACTTGTTTACCTCAGTTTCTTCAACTGTAAAATAGAGATAATAAGATCATCTACATCACACGAGCATCAAATGAGATGATATATATTAAAAGTGGTGAGCAAAATCCCTGGCACATAATAGGCACTCTATAAATGTTGTTCCCTTCCCCATCTATCACCCAAATAATAACACAGAACCAAAGGATTAGTAGCTGCAATACTGCATATTTTGCATATATTGCAAATATGCCAGAATGGACAGTGGCAAAGAAATGGACAGAAATCATGGGAGAAAGAGGAACTACTGTGAGCATACAATGGGTGCAGCCAACTGTCACAGGAACTAAGGCTTTTCCTGTTTAGACACCAAAAGTCGAACATGACTGAGAGGGTTTCTAAATAGTCAGCTGGAAGAAGGAGAATGCCTCTGAGAAACAGTTTCATTTATTCAGATACACTAAGCACTGAAGCGGCTCATCATCCCCAACATAGATCACCCTCACCATCAATCACTTCATAGTCTTTCTGAATGAAGGAGGCTATGTTGGTGCTAGTATCCTCCCATAAGTTCTCAAGGTAGAGGACACACTCTGCCTCCTCACCCTCTGTCTTCTGGCATCTTTCTCTCAAATCTCTCTAAGAACAAGCTGGCAGCATTTCTACAGGTCATAACTAGCAGCCAGTGGGATCCTGGGAAAGTCTCTGCACCTCCAGGACAATCTCGACATAGGCTCAAATTCCAACATCGGGTTACAGTAGTCTAAATGTTACTCTTATGGCTAAAAAAGCTGAAACTCAGCCAACTTGAATCACACAGCCTGGAAGCAGCAGAATCAAGAGTTTAACCCAGATCTCTTGACACAAAAGCCAGATCCTTTTTCAACATACCATTAAATTTCTCATCTATAAAATGAGGATGTTAGATTAAATGATTTCTTAATGCATTAAAAATAAGAGTAAAAACTTTATAAGGATTTTGAAGACTCTGCCATACATAGGAAGTCTATTTTTTTTTATCAAAAAGATGTTTACAACACATCACTTCTTACTCTCCAGAGAACAGTGTGTATATGTCCCACTTACATATGTACTGTTTACTTAGTATATATGATGACATTTAAGTATATAGGTAGAAAAATATGGAGAATGTAACTCCTATTCCTAATACAATGCATATGATAAGGAAATGTTATGTATATATTGGGCAGCTAGGTGGTGTAGTCGGTCGAGTGCTGGGTCTGGAGTCAGGAAGACTCATTTTCCTGAGTTGAAACCTGGCCTCAGACACTTACTAGCTGTGTGACCCAGAGCAAGTCATTTAACCCTGTTTGTCTCAGTTTCCTCACCTGTACAATGAGCAGGAGAAGGAAATGGCAAACTATTCCAGTATCCTTGCCAAGAAAACCCCAAATGGGGTCACAAAGAGTTGGACACAACTGAAAAATAACTGGATGGTATGTATGTGTGTTTGTATATATATATGTGTATATATGTATATACACATACATATACATGTATATATGTATACATATTTACATACACAAACATATGCATGTGTGTATGTATATGTATGTGTGTATATATTTATATACACACATATATATAGTGTTATATATCTAAATTCTATAATAATGTTATGCATATAAATGGTATAATGAAAACTCTTAGCTGCCATATCATTTGACTCCTCCTTTTTTACAAATTGGGGTCATTGAGAACAAAACAAACCAAAAAGGAAAGCAACAGTTTTAGAATGTTGAATATGATTTAATGTAGCCTACTTCTGAAAACTACATGAAAGTTCATGACATGCTTTGAATCTTACAATACCACATTTTCTGATCCCTTTTTGAAAAAAATCTGATCTCAAAATGCCTTTCTGATCCTTTTTTCAAAATAAGCAGACCAAACCGCAGAACTCAAATTAAAACAATTTTTAATTGAACAGAATAAGAACATCAGGAAATAATCTTCTCTCCTTTCTCTTTACAATACAGATTCTCTTTCCTACAGATTGCCATCTGGAAGAAGGAATTTGAATAGCTTGGATAACTCATACTCTGAAGGCTTAGCCCCAGCTGAAATATTCCTCAACCTCTGATGTCATCATTATGATATTTCTGGGGGCTACTATTCAAATTAACTATGATATTCTACCAGACTTTTTGGCCTGAAATTTCTCTTCCATTTAATTTCTTACCATACAGTTAAAAGAACCTAATAAAAATAATACAGAACAAAAAAAAAACATGTAGTTTGAAAGTGTTTACAATCAGTTCCACAGCCTCAGATAGAATATTGCCTCAGGTACATTGAAAACAATGTCTAGATTAGCTTTAAAAGAATTTTGTGTACTAATAAAAATATGTCAAAAATAGAAATTATCTAAGACGTCAATGACAAGATTGTTTAGAAGGAATAGATTGAGCAGGAATTTTGTCAAACCACTGTTATATGTTTCCAGTATAATCTGATATAACCTATGAGCCTTTGAAAAATGAAAGAAATTGAGTGGAGAGGAAAGAGACTATGGCAAATGCCCCAGCACAAAAGGAAGCCAATACCCTCACCTCAATCAATTAATCAACTTACAGAACTAATTAGATTTTTAATTGTTTTTAAAGATTGTTTATACATGTAATCCTTTCATCAAGTTTGAACTCCTCTTTATTTGGGTTAGTAAGGAACAGCTGATTGGCTAACCATGGATCTGAGGGCTTAATATAGTGGAGAAATTTCAGCCATTCTTAGTCCAAAGGGATCTAGCCAGCTGGTGAAAAATAGGGAATTTTCTTCCAGTATGAGAATTAAAGATTCTGAATTGAGCCAAACCCCTGAGAGGAAACCACTCTTGAAGAGAGGAGAGAGTTTGTACCTATCTCTCCTCCTTTCCCACCCTGTTCCATTGGGGACCAGCAATGTACCATGAATCCAAAGAGGAGTAGAGAGACATACCAATGACAGACACGGACAAATATCAATACAGACACAGGAGGATAACCACATTATAGAGGAGGAAGTATGACTCTTTTGGTGGAAAGAATGCCAACTATCGATTCTTAAAAAATATCAGTTACCAAAGTCTAGCAGACTTACCTTCGGGATCTTAACTCTACGAAAAGAGAAAAAGACTTTCCCCCACCCCCAGTGTGCCAGCCAAGATTCATGAAGCTCTCCTTTATCATGTGTTCATTACACATGTGTCTCACAACTATTATACTTTTAGTTTGTGCCTCTCTCCCTAGGGACCTCCTGTTTTCCTTCATAGATGAGTATTTGATTATAAAAAACACTTTTATACTGTAACCAAGTCTCCACACTTTAGGAACAATAGACATACGGTTCAATTGGATGGATGTCATTTTGTCTCCCCAAGCATTTATTCCAAAATAAAGACAGTAGGACAGAAATGCTTATCTTAGAAAAAACTGAGCAATAACTGATTTGGCTTAAGTATTTTTAGTTCATGTTTTTATTGATTTGAAAAATTCCTTATTTTCTATACCTCACTCTTTTCAAAAGAGGTAGAAAAGCTCCTTCCTTCTCCACCTAAAATGATTCTGTAATTTTTTTAAAAAAAATGAATTCACTGGTCTTGAATCATTTACCTCTGGGAAATATAATCCTTTTGTCTAACATTTTGGTTTGGAAGCATATGTTCTTTTCTAATTCATTGGTATGGCACCTCTGGACATAAAAGTACAGAAAATGTAATATATAATTCCCTTGTTGGTAGAAGGACTAAATATGTTTTGAAAGGAAGGTCCACTTTCAGTAGGCCATCACCAAGTGTATACTATTAACAAGGTCAGTTTCAAATCAGCCTGAGTTGAGTGGTTCATGACCAATAACAAATTTGAAAAACAGCCTGTTTTCCTCTCCTCACTGAGGAATGACATCAATTTTTATTCTATATGAAATCTCTTCAGCAACCTAGAATTAGATCTGTGCTTTTTGATGATGCTACTATGATCTTAAAGCTGCAAAAGGAAAAGAGTACCAGGATTTCTCTATTTGCCAGCAGTTACAGAAGAAATTCACTAGAGCAACAGTGACTTCTGTGTAAGCACTTATTTACCCCTTGCCACAGTAAATAGAAATAAAGCTACAGCAAAGAAAGGCAGCAGTCTCATCACACTGTGCAAGGAGTTAATGAGAGAACCCCCCTTTTTTTCATTTTACAAACTGGTTCATCTCCTTTCTTTTCCAATTAAAACTCAATGTGCCAGATTTTAAGTGGGTTATCAAGGTTTCCTTGTCTTACCTCAATTTCCCCATCTATAAAACAGGGGGAAATCATACCTGTAACACCAAACAGGGTGTAAGGATCAAATGTGGTATAAGTAAAATGGTTTGCAAATTTTAAACCTATAAATAAATATCAGATTTGTAAACTGATCAATTCTGGGTCACTTTGAGCTCCAATATATAGGATCAATGTACATACCGTTCAACTAACCCCCAACTAATTGCTTTAATTCAAATTCCATTCTCTCACTTTCAGTCCCCCTTTTCTGGCCTAGATGCCATCAAAGAAAAAAGTCATTGGTACAACTATGGAAACTCATGTTTCAAACCTTCCTGGGATAGAGGTGTTAGACAGAAAACTAAAAAAAACAGTTTTTCTTTCAAAAAAGGAAGCAGGTGAAAAATTCCAACTGAGACACAAATACAAATTTATGAAAGAAAATCCTACCAAGATAATTATATCTCATTGTTGCCTTTCTTCATCCAAAAGACCTTTTAGGTTCATTCTCACCTTAGCAAGCTTGAAAGCCTCTCAGATTAGCCAGGAAATAAAATTAGATGTAGTAGACAAACCATACTCCAATCTTTCAAAAGGCAAATATCAATATATTTCCTTTCCCGAGGGAAAAGAACTAGCATGGATCTACATTCCTTAAGCACTAAATAGGATATTTTTAAAAATCAGTGTAAAGGTCTCCTTTTTTTGTCTTCTGTACTTACCTACAAGCCAAAAAGGATATATTAGTCTACCTGTGTGAACACATAGATAGGCAGAGAAGAAATACTTTTAAAAGGAAATGAAATATTTTAAAAAGTGTTAGGATTAAGGAAAGGCATGGGCGGGGGGGATCCAATTAAATTTTTATTTCTGCATGTCTCTACATGGGTACAAATGGCATGTTCTATTTCTGTACTGGCAAGCTGTTCCATGTCTCCCTTTTGGCTATGATTTTAGTACCTTTATTTTTCAACTGAGTAACTCAACTTCCTCATCAACAGGAGCAACTGTCCACAGAATGTGCTTTCCCAAAAATGCTAAATCTTGTTTTGGAAGGAATAGCATTTGAGATACTCTCACTTTTTCTCTGGAGTATTTTTTTTTTTGGAGACAAAATGTTTTTAGAATATCAAATTACAAGAAATGCAGTTTTTAGCTAGATAAACCTCATAGCTATATTTCTGACTTGTCTTCTCAGATTTCTAAATGTATTTTAATGTAGGCACTTGAAAAAAAAAGCGAACTATTTTATCACATACATATACAGTAAAGCGATAGTAAAATGAATAAGGCATTATTTACCTGAGGAGGAACACACTCTATTAAATATTCTTCAATATATTTCTCTCATAGCAAAGAAACTCTCCCCTTATGCTTACTCCACCCCTTCAAAATCAAGGTTTCTCTTTAAAAAAAATCTCAGTTATCTGTTTTGATTTTCATAAAAATATAGCTCTGGTCGCTGCTGCTGCTGCTGCTGCTCCTGCTGCTGCTGCTGCTGCTGCTGCTCCTGCTCCTGCTATGAACCTTCTTGGCACCTAGTCTCGGAGGATCCTTGAATTGCTGTTTGTACTGTTGTGTCTTCTCTCCTCTGTTCAGCTGGTCTCCACAATGTGATCCTAGCTATCACTCTCGCCCTTCTAAATCCTCCTCTCACTTTCTGTGTCTATAGTTGTTTTTGTTGGTTTATTTGTATTCTGTCTCTATGATTCCTCATTCCCACCTTTTTTTCCCCTTCCTCCCTCTCTTTTTCTTCCTCACCTTGGCCCTCCTTTCCCATTCACTCCTTGTTTCTTGCAATCTTTGTGCTTTCAGAAAAGGATTAACTATAACTGCTGCTTTTGATACTGTTTAAATGGCGACTGAAAAGCTCAGCCAAGCTTTCAAGTGCCACCTACTGAATGTTTTAGGAATATTTTTTGAAGGACTGGAATATTTTGGTCATGTAGGCAAAGGTAATCATTTCTTTGCAAAGCATTCTACATATGCTGATTTATTTATGCTCATTATGATGCATCACTACCTTTGCTTCTAACCACTCCTTTCTTATTTCAAATACTTCACAGAATCCCATACCTCAATCTTCCAAAAGGTAAATATCACATAGAACTATCCTTATTTTACAGTTTACATTAACCACATGAGCTTTCTTTTCTGTATTTAAGTATGGAATTCATGCCAACTCTTTTATATGGCACATGTTACTCCATTATGTTTGTAATATATAATTAATAAATACAATAATCCTGCTAAAGGAAAATTGTATATGTTCAGATTAGTAGAATGACTAAAGCTAGAAGTACTAGAAATCCCTCTGTATTGAATAGCTTCACCGTAAAATTGATAGAAAATTATAATGCATATTTTCTAGATTCTGTTTTAGCAATCTTTTATCAAAGGAAGGTTTATTAAGATTCAGAAATATAGAATAGTATTCCTATTTGCAAAAAAATTTCCATTTTTAGAAAATGCTCATTTGGAACGTTAAAAAATATTACCAAAATATACAGTCCAAATTGCAGGACTTTTCTTTTTTACTAAAATATTCCCTCCTTTAAAAAATCAGCCGATATTAAGGTATCACTGGGTAATAGTAATGAGTTGTTGCTATTACAATTCTGAAGGTAATCTACAAAGCACCTAGCATTTGATCAAATAAATTATTTTTTTCTTTACTTAACCCTATCAAAAGTTAGTTTTCTTGTCATTTTTAGATCAGAAATAAATATTTTATTAACTTTTTAAAATTACAGCTTTGCATTTTCTATACCATGTTATTTGGAAAGGCATCATTAATAGTCAACAGCCACTAGCAAACATTTATTAATTGGTCGTTGGGTCAGGAATACATAGAAAGACAAAAAATACAATCCCTGGTCTCAAGGAGCTCAAACATAATGGAGGACATGACATGCAAATAACTAGATATACATCTATAGTGAGTCAGTCAACAAACATTTATTAAGAACCTACTATGTGCTAGGCACAGTGCCAAGCCCTGGGAAAACAAAGAAAGACACCAGTATCACCAGATCACAGAATACATGGCATGAAGTGAAAGGTAGGAAGGGACCAGGTTATGAAAGGCTTTAAAAGCTATACAGAGAGCTTTATATTTTATCCTAGAGGTAATAGGAAGCCACTTGGGTGCATTAAATGGATGGTCATGTGGTCAGACTTGCCTTTTAGGAAAATCAGCTGAATGGAAGATAGGTTTGGAGTGGGGAGAGATTTGAGGCACAGACACCAACCAGCAAGCTATTACAATAGTTCAGGCATAAGGTTGTGAATGCTGCACCAGACAGTGGCTGCAGAATCAGAGGAACAAAGGGAGTCCGTGAGAGAAGTGATGTAAGGAAGGCAGAAATAACAGGACTCGACAATTGATTGGGTATGGGATATGAGAGAGAGTAAGGAGTAGAGCAAGTCAAGGTGACAGAGAGGTTGGTGAGTACCTCAACAGTGATAGGAAAGTTGGAGGAGTAAGAATTGAAGGAAAAGATAATGAGTTCCATAGTATTGAGGGAGAAGACAAAAGGACTCAGGACAGAAACTGAAGGAAACCTGTGGTTTAGAAGGTGTAGCCTGGATAAAGGCCCAGCCAAAGAGATTAGGAAGGTGGGGCAGCTTTGCCCGAATGCTAGGTAGGCAAAAAAGCATTTATTAATTATTCTAAAGTATTATGCACCCGAAAGTGAGATAAGTGCTGGTGGGGGGGAGGGGGGAGAATACAGGCAAAAAAGACAGTCCCCACCCTTCTGGAACTTACTTTCTAATGAGGGAAGACAACGAGTAAATGGGAGCTTAAAAGAAACAGGGGAGAGATAAGATATCAACTCTGAAGCAGAGCTGGGAGGAGAATGAAGACTTTGTAAGGAACTTAACCAAGAGAGAAGGAGAATGACAAGGAAAAGGGAAGTTTCAGAGTGAGAAGACAACTTAGAGTCAGAAGCATAACCAGGAGTGGAATGAAAGACAGAGAAAAGTTTTGTGAAAACCCGGAAAGCAGAAATGATCAACAGTGGTAGAGTATAGAGAAGTCCAGAAAACAGAGAATGGAAAAGAGGCACAGTAGTTAGATGTGGCAATTAAGATATCATTGTTAGTTTTGAAGAGAGAAGCTTCACTTGAATAAGTTCAGAAGTCAGAATGCAGGGGGCCAGGAAACGAAGTAGAGGTACCTAGGGCAGATGGCTTTCTCAAAGATTAGCTGATCACAGAACAGAAGCTATAGGATCCCCTAGTGGGAAGGCTAAGACCAAGCAAGGATTTTTTAAAGATAGAGGAAATATGAGTTTGTGGCAGGCTGTAGGAAAGAAGCTAGTTAATAGGGAGAGATTAAAAATAAGAGAGAGTGGGAGGATGATAACGAGGGAAATCTGCTAGAAAATTTAGGAGAGAATAGGATCAAGGATATGTGTAGAGGGGTTTGCTTTGGCGGTGAGAAGGGTCAGCTCTTCATATAAGACCAAAGTGAAAGAGGAGATAATGGGAAAAGGCATTTGAGTGATGTAAGAAAAGTAGGAAGAGAGAATTAGGAGCTCTTAGTGAAAGGCCTCATTTTGTGGGGGGAGGGAGACTTAAGGTCCTATTCTTAATTTCTTCTCAAGATACCAAGAGATAACAAATCATCAGGAAAAGAGTCATGGAATAATCAAGGTGGAATTAAGAAAGCATTTATTAAGTGCTGACCATATGCCAGGCACTGTGCTAAGCACTTTATAAATACTATCTCATTTGATCATCACAACCCCGAGAGGTAGGTGCTATTGCTGTCACTCAGTTGTTCCAGTAATGTTCAACTGCTCACAACCCTATTTGGGGTTTTCTTGGCAGAGATACTGGAGTGGTTTGCTATTTCCTTCTCCAGCTCATTTGACAGATGAGGAAACTGAGACAAACAGGATTAAGTGACTTGCCCAGGGTCACACAGCTATTGATTATCTGAGGCCAGTTTTGAAATCAGGTCTTTCTGACTGTAAGCCTAGGGCTCTATCCACTGCACCACCTAGCTGTCCAATGATGCATTTGGAATCAGAAGGCCTGGATATAAGTCCTGAGTCTGCGGCTTACTAGCTGTTTCCTGGGTGTCAGACCTGGAGTCAGGAAGATTGATCTCCCTGAGTTTAAATCCAGCCTCAGATACTTACTAGCTGGGTGACCCTGGGCAAGTCACTTCATCCTATTTGCCTGTTTCCTCACCTGTAAAATGAGCTGGAGAAGGAAATGGCAAACTGCTCCAGTTATCTTTGCCAAGAAAACCCCAAATGGGCTCATGAACAGCCAGACAGAACTAAAAATGACTTTAAAATGACAATAACAAAGCTGTTTCATCTCAGAATCTATTTTAAGGAGTTGTTTTCTTCAGTGGATTTTTGTACCTCCTTTTCCATTTGGCCAATTATACTTTTTAAGGAGTTGTTTATTTTTCCATTTTTCTGTGCTTCCTTTTCCAAGCTGTTGACTCTTTTCTCATGATTCTCTTGCATAACTCTCATTTCTTTCCCCAACATTCCTTCTACCTCTCTGATTTTTAAAATTCTTTTTGAGCTCTTCCAGGAGGGCTTTTGGGGCCTGGAACCAAATTATACTTCTCTTTAAGGCTTTGCATGTAGGCCTTTTGACATTGTTGTCCTCCTCTGAGTTTGTGTTTTCATTTTCCCTGTGGCCATAGCAGTTTTGTATGGTCAGGGCTTTTTTTGGTTTTTGTCCATTTAGAGCCTATTTTGTTGCTTTTAAAGTTGAGCACTGATTCTAGGGCACAGGGAGCATTGTCCAAACCAGGTGTTATGGGGATGGTCATTGGCTTGTTATGTCAGGGCCTTTGGTGTGGGCAGCTCAGCTGCCACACTGGGGTCACCTGGCCTACTCTAGCCTGCTGTGCCAGGGGCCTCCAGACCTGCAGACTTGCTAACCCGATAACCTACTAACCTAACTGCTAGTCTGCTGTGCTAGGACTGGAAGCCTCACAGCTGGCCCACTGCTCTGCTGGCCTGTTGAGCCAGAAGCCCAGGGCTGATCTGTGCTGGTGCTAGGGGCATCCTTCTCACTTGCCTGGATACTGCCCAAGCCAGACTGAGCTTCCCATTTATCTAAGTAAAACATACCTTTCCTGCAGTCCTTTTAAGTTGTCTTGGGCTGGAAAATCATTTCACCTCATCCTTTTTGGGCTCTGTCACTCCAGAATTCATTTTGAGGTGTGATTTAAAGTTGTTTCAGGGGAAACTGGGGAAAGCTCAGGCAAATTCCTACCTTTTCACCATCATTTTGGCTCTGCCTCCTCAGAATCTATTTTAACATCTGTAAAATGAAACTGATAATCCTTGCATTACCTCTCTAAAAAGATTGCTGAAAGGCTTAGTAATGTATAATGTATGTAATGTACAGAAAAGTTCTTGCAACAAAGGCAGTAGCACTTAGATTCTATAAGCATGCCTCTCCTCATCTCCATATGGAAATATGTCTGCTCAGAAGGACAGAGTATGGTGATTCCTGTAGTTTTCAGGCATTCACCAAGTTGGAGTGTTTTGGAGTGCACACGGGCAGGAGTTTTTGTGCTCTTAGAGAATCAGGAAATTACATCAAAAGAGGCTGGAGCCATTCAAATACTGGGGACAACTTTGTTGCCTTTAGGGAAAAGTACTTTCTTTTTCATGCGGGAGAGTGGAAGCCTGGTAGATACTGGCCCCATAACAAGATTGTTAGCAATATTTTCCAGAATGAGTTTACTACCTAAGATTTTTATATTGACTTGTTACAGTGTTCATTGACATTGGGCAATCCCAATTCTTCTGCCTATGATTAAAAAGAATAAAGGGAGAGTGGGATAAGATGCAGTTTGTGGCCATAATTGGAGGGTGTTTGTAGAAGCTATTGAATACCTATGGAGGCAGCTAGGTGATACAATAGAGAGAGCACTGGACCTGAAGTCAGAAAAACTCATCTTCCGAGTTCAAAGCTGACCTCAGATACTTACTGTGTGACCCTGAACAAGTCACTTGACCCTCTTTGCCTCAGTTTCCAAATCTGTAAAATGAACCGGAGAAGTTCATAGCAAACCACTCCAGTATCTTTGCCAAGAAAACCTAAAATGGGGTCACAAAGAGTCAGATAAGATTGAAATGATTGAAAACCTATTAAAGAGTAACTATGAGGGTTGATTAACTCAAGCAGCTAAATCATCCCAACCTACTTAAAGTGTCAGGATATTGTCACTCATACTTTAACCAAGTGAGAATATGTCTCTGCTGAATCAATCATTATTGATTGGAAATGTCTGGAAATGTCCTTGACCAATTTAAATGTCCTTAAAAGCCATTGGACCAATTAGAATATGGTTGCACAGGAAGTGTGATCAGATCAGTTGAAGAAACTTGGTCATGCCCTATAAGTGGTCTATAAAATATTAGACCAGTTTGGAACCCAAAGATTTAAATATGTAACACTAGCAATCCTGGTCCCCTGAAGGCCAAGTAGGTTAGATTTCCCCACTCCCCCAGAGTTCTTTGCTAGTTATCTAATTCTCCTACTATTTTTTCTAGGTTAAAAAGCTCATTAAAATTCTCTTCTTCTCCTCCTATTAATCCTGGTTTTTTTTTTTTTTGCTCTTACAGTTCATTGTCCTGTCCTATTTCTAAAATGAACTTTGATATCAGTTATCTTTTTCTTAATTTTTATCAATATCTTTTGATTCTTGGATTCCCTAGAATTGTTGTATTGTTAATGTTTTTTTTTTTTGCTTGATGGGAAGATCTTTCCCATCCATTAATAGACTCTTGTGACCTGCTTAAATCACATAGAAGCCTAAGTCACACGAGCCTGGGTCACCAGGGTTGTGATGCCATCTGACTCTGAAGAAATGTATATAGTTGGAGGTTGGCATTTTGCTTTAGGGCTCACTCATGGGAAGAGTGTTCATGTGATTTAGCCAGATGAGACTGTGAATAGCTGCTAAGGAACACCGCCCCACCCCCACCCCCGCGCCCCCTTTGAAAACTCAGATGTTGGTGCTTCTCTCTCTGGTAACTATATACATATTGTTAAGGACAGACAGAAGCCTGTCTGCTGATTTGTGTTATTTGCTCTTTTTATATAATTTCTGCTTGTATTTGCTCTGAAGTTCAGGGTATTGATTCTTCCCCTGAACTAAGTGAATGGTGTGTGTGTGTGTGTGTGTGTGTGTGTGTGTGTGTTTGAGTAAAGTAAGATTGTTGACCCCTTTAAAGTTGCTTTCCTTTAGAAAAGTAGATCAAAGAACCTGTGCTAGCAGCCCTCCTGTGTGCTGGTGTTAATTGGTCTTACACCCCCACAGCAGCTGCAAGCAGCACTGTTAATGCTGTCGTCTAGAAGTAATTCTTTCTATCTCTCAGTAGAGAGATGCATCTGTAGGCCAAAATGAAGTATTTGTTGGGGATCTGGGTTCTTCTGCATCCTAACATGCCAACATCTTCCCATTCTCACTAATCTTGAATTTTTCTCTATGGCTTCCTTGCTGCCTACAAAGACACCTATGACTCCTCCATTAAAAAAAAAACACTCCATTCAACTACCTCTGCTAACTATCATCCTATATGTCTCCTCTCTTTCATGGCTAAATTCTTTGAGAAAACTGTCTACAATCAATGTCTCCACTTTCTTTCCTCTCACTAAATTCATAATTCTCTGTAGTCTGGCTTCAGACTTCATCATTCAACTGAAAGTGCTCTCTCCAAAGTTACCAGTCATTTCAAATCTAATGCCCTTTTCTCAATCCCCTTTCTTCATGACTTCTATGAAATCTTTTTTCCTCCCAGAGCTGTTCTTGATCTTCTGGGCACCAAAACTGTGCTTCCATGCAAGGTGCCTTCATCTCTGACCCCTTCCAGAGTTTAAGCTCCAATTTTATGTATTGTCTCCCCCAATTAGAATGTAAATTCTTTGAAGTCAAGGACTATCTTTTTGCTTCTATCTGGATCCCCAGAGATTAGCTCTGTGTATAGCACATAATAAGCACTTAATAAAATTTTATTTCATTCCTTCTTATAGTCCTTCCTTCCTTCCCTTCTTTTCTCCCTTTTTCCTTCAACCTTCTTTCCCTCTCTCCTTTCCATCTTCTCACTTTGTCTCTTTCCTTACTTCCCTTCTTCCCTCCCTCTTTCCTTTCTTCCTTTATTCTAATATTTCTTGCCATCACATACAGTCATTGATTCTGTTTAATCTATTCTAATTTTTAGGGCATCTATTACATGAAGTTTTACCATGTTCTTTTCTATTTAACTTCCTATTTTTCCAACAGAATTTTTATTTCATTTTTTTATCTTTGGTTCTTCTGAGTATTCATATAGTCCTTATAGAAAGTTCATTTTTCTCCTTTGAGTCACTGCTACATTTATTATAAAGCTACTCATCCCTTCTTTGAAGAGGGCTATCTAGATCTAAAAAATTTTTATATTGGTCAGTGTTTACTTTGATTGACTCCTCTCTGGTTTTAGTTCCTCAATTAACGCCTTGAAACAATGCCAGGCTCTGGCCTCTGCTGCACTTTTGGACGGTGACAGAGTTCAATATGAACTTATATTATCTAATATCAACTGGTTCTTCCCTGTGATATAGCAATTTTCTTATTTTTCCAGGATTGAAACTTAATCATACTCCCCTCAATATGTATTCCAAACCTCGTCTCCTCTGTCCCCCTACAACAACTACTTCATCTCAGTTTACCTCATCCCCAGTAGGCAATCTACTCCACACCTTGAAATGCATAGTCAATGTCTTCCATTTTCTTTTCCTTTGCTCCTAAGGAAATGACAAAGGAATATTTATAACTGAATTACCAAAGGTCAAATTTAATATAAAATGGAACTCATATCTATCCCCTCCCTAGCCTACTCTTTCCCTGTTTGCATTGAAGGCACCTGCCATCAAATACCCAAGTTCATAACTTCAAGGTTATGCTTTGATTCTTCTCTCTCCCTCCCTTGCCCTCCTACATCCAATGAGTTACTTGGTCTTTCTACTTCTAGCTCCATAACCTCTCTAAATCCTTGTCTCTTGGGTCACGTAGGCACTATTGAATTCATGTCCTCTTTACCTTTATTTTTAGAGAAGAAATCCATCTATCCAAGTCAATAGCAAAATAGAAATCAGAGAAAGTAAATATATAAGAATATACACCAGGCAACAGAGTGTGAATTAGCTCTCTCCCAAAGGAGAAATTCTATGAAAATCTCGGGTGTAGCAGGTGGTAGAGAGGAACATGATAGAGACTGACAGCTTCTCTCATATCACTTCTTCTTCCAAGTTTTTTTTTTCCTCTTCATGGCTCTGAAGAGAAGTTGGAATACTACACATCTTCTCTCTCGATGCTGGAAAGTAGAAGATATGAAGAGAATGAATCTCTCTTCCTCCTCCAATCACCAAGTACCACCCCCCACCCCACCACAAACAAGTTCAGAGCATAGATCTCTGGCAATGAGGAAAGAGTTTCATGTGAATGAGCTTTGGGGCTTGGGTTACATTCTTCCTCTGGGGCCAAAATTCTTTGCAGTCCCTTGGAAAGATCAGCTAGGGCCAGTCCAAGACCAGATGCAGTAACCAGGGGCTATTTCCACAACCAAGCACTGAGTGAGTCTGTTGTGCTTTTCTCCAGCAATATCTACCTTTCCCCCTCTATCCCACATACACACACATACTTTCAGCACTCTCCAAATAATCATATAGTTAAGGCCATTGCTATACAATGTGGATGAATTAGAACATAAACAGGGAACGAACAAAATAGTTAATGAGGAAGAGACAGTCCACAGTGAGAATATGGTGGCTAGTGATTTCTTTGATAAGCGGGAGCAGGAAAGGCTCCTTGCTTAGATATAGAAAAGGGTAATTCATCAGCACCATCCCCTCAATATAGCAACTGGGTGGAAAATGGATTACAACCCAACATATTGGCCCTCTCACCCAACCAGATATAGTTCATAATACTGTAACTATACCACAGAAAGTATCTCTGTGATCATTGTCTCTCATCATTCCTCTGAATGCAGACACTGGGAGAATATGTCAGGGGTACTAAGGAGATTCACATGTCTCCTTTCAAGATGAACATCATTTGCCTTTTGAATGTCTTTCCCTCTCTCCTTTTCTTCCCAGGAATAATCTCTCTCTCTCTCTCTCCACACACACACACACACACACACACACACACACACACACACACACACCACTACACCCCTCAACAGCTTCGGGAATTTTTCCATAAAATATCTTGTGCTGCACATCCTGAGATTGCTGAGCCTTGTAATGCAGGGATTATATAAGATCCTAACTTTGCTTTTCTTTTAGTAACTAAGCTTCTGGTGTGTTTTTTTTCTCACTACTAGTGCAATGCTGCTATTTTGGGGAATTTCATCTTTGATGAAGTTTTTCCATTGACATTTAAAAGCACTTTACATGGAAACTGGCAAAGAGAAGAATAACTCCCTTGGCTTCACAAAAGGAGGTCTTTGTGTGATGAACACATCAAATATACATGTCTGAGATAACAAGCAGTCTGTGGTGCACTCTTCCTCTGTTATCCAGAGAGATATTTCTTTTGTTCTCCAAACAAGCTGTTATCTGAATAATTCTCAGTTATTCACAACAAATATTATATATATATATTCACAACAAATATTATATATATATATATATATATATATATATATATATACATACCAAAGCAAAAAGTTAGCTCCCATAGGGCTGATGCCCCTTGCATTTTTTTCTCTTTGGATGGACTGAAAAAATTTCATCACTGAAACATCTGAAGTTACCCTGAAAAAAATAAGACAAAACTCAGTTGGGAAGTTCTATTTCTGGGCCAGTGGCCTGAGGATACCTATAAATGTAGGTGCAAATGAAACACAGATGGATCTACCAACAGGGTTATTTTTGGCATGTACAATTTTCATTAAAACATTACGTACCCAGGCCAGGGATGTCACATCTCCCCTTTTGGCTATACGCCAGGTGAGCTTAATAGTAGAGAAAGAGTGAGGTAGAAACCATATTCCCAGCATTCTTCTTCCCCAATCAAGAGAACATTTTTGGGTTGCATTCAATTCATTGGGGGTAGGTAGTACATTTTCACTAATCCAGAGCAGGCTATCTCAAGAAGAGTAACTCAGCCTTGGATTAACTGGGTAACTGGGGAAATGAGTTATCCTGACCATCCTAGGTGAGACAAGTAAGGCCCAGAGAAGCAACTTGTTCAAGATCAGCAATGAGATGATTTGTGGCATCTTAGTTCCAAACAACTTTAGAGAGAATTAGGATCTTAGAGCAGTGGCTTAGTAGTAAAGCCAAACTAGTTTCTAGGCACTTAGATATGCTGTTCTGGGTCTCAACATATCAAGTTTCCATATTGTATTCTCTTTGTGGCTAGTATGATGAAAGCAGACCTTGGTTACTCAGAGACAACATCACTTCTTTATTTATAGAAGCTATGCCTTTCTTAATGCCACCTAGGATTACATTTGCTTTGGAGGACTGTCACATCACACCAATAGCTCACTTTTAGTTTGTAGTACACTTTACCCTAAGAATCTATTACCCTACTCCTCCTAGAGAGTCATCCCATATGAGAAAAAGTATTTTTTTAGAAAGGAAAAATATCAGTATGACTGATCAATACATTGAAAAAGTCTAAAGGCATGTAATATTTAACTGTGGACCTCCCACCTCCATGACAGGGTAGTTTGGGAATGTCTTCTTATGTACCTTCATTTGAGTTCTGCCTGACTTATAAATTTGTTAAATTTACCTTTGAATTTTTGTTGTGTGGTTGTTTTTCCATTTATATTCCAAAATATATTTATATATATTTATATTTCCATTTATATTATATTTATATTTATATTTCCATTTCCATTTATATATATATTCCATTTATATTTCTAGTCATAGTTATTGTATATATTGTTTTCTTGGCTCTGCATCGATTCATTTAGATTTTTCCAGACTTCAGTTTTCTAGGTGACACAGCTCAGAGAGGTCTGGGCCTGAAGTCAGAACAGACTTGAGTTCAAATCCAGTCTCAGCCACTTACTATTTGTGTGACCCTGAGCAAATCACTTAGCCTCTGTTTGCCTCAGTTTCCTCATGTGTAAATTGAGATAATTGCTCCTGCCTCATTGTGAAGATCAGACGAGATAATAATTACAAAGCACTTCTACATTGCCTGATAAGGAGTGCTATATAAATGTTAATTATTATTGTTATTGTTAATTATTCATCATATACATTTCTCACAGTACAGAAATACTCTATTACATTCATGTACCACAATTTCTTTAGCCGTTCTCTAAGTGAGGGGCATCAACTTTGTTTGCAATTCTTAGCTAGCACAAAAAGTCCTACTATAAATATTTTGGAGTATATAGGAATTTTTGATGGCTTTCTTGGGGTATAAGCCCAGTAATGGAGTCTCTAGTTCACAGGGTATGGATATTTTAGTCACTTTGTTTGCATGATTCCAAACTGATTTCCAAAATGGTTATACCATTTCACAGATTTACCAGCAATGTATTAGTATGCCTATCCTTCCACAACCCTTCCAACATTGACTATTACCATTTTTTGTCCTTTTTACCAATTTGCAAAGTGTGAAGTAAAACTTCAGAGTCATTTTTATTTGCATCTCTCTTACATTGAGTGATTTGGAGCATTTTTGTATGGTCGTGAATACTTTGCAATTCTTTTATGAACTATTTGTGCATGTTTTTTGATCATTTGTCTCTTGGAGAATGACTATTACAGTAGTTGGTATTGCTATTGCTATTGCTATATTTGATGTGAAGAATTTTTGCCCGTTCAACCACTTCTTATTTTATATGCATCTGTGCAGAAGTTTTTCAGTTTCAAATAATCAGTTATCTATTCTATCTTCTGCCATAATCTTTATCTCTTCTTTAGTTAAGAATACCTTTACCCATAACGGTGAGAAGTATATGATCTGTTTCTCTTCTCATTGTTTTAATTGTACGCTCTTTAATATTAAGGCCACATGCCCATTTAGGATATATTGTGGAATATGGTGTAAACATGCTGGTCTAAGCCTAATATCTTCCAGACTTTCCAATTTTCCCAACAATTTTAATCAAAGCATGAGTTTTCCCCCCCAGGTAATTTGTGTTTTCTACTTTATCAGACATTGGATTATTGAGATCTATTGTTTTTGAACCTCCATATTGTTAAAGATTATTATCTTTCCTTTTTTATTTTCATTTATCATTCATAAGTCATTTTTTTAAATTTTTTAAGATGCTTATACTGTTTTTTTTCCTAATTACATGTAAAGACGAATTTTAACATTCATTTAAAAATATTGAGTTCCAAATTTTCTCCCTTCTTATTTCCCTTCCTGCTTCCTAATCTGGTAAGCAATTCGATATAGTTTATTTATGAGCAATCATGTAAAACATATTTGCATATTAGTCATGTTGTGAAAGAAGAAACAGACCAAAAGAAAAAAATAAAGAAAATAAAAATAGAATGCTTCAATCTGCATCCAGACTTCATCAATTCTTTCTTAGGGAGTGAATGGCATTTTTCCTCATGAGACCTTTGGAATCGTCTTGGTTCATTATATGGCTGGGAATAGCTAAATCATTCATAGTTGATCATCATACAATGTTGCTGTTACTGTATACTATGTTTTCCTGATTCTGCTTACTTCACTTCAATCAGTTCGTGTATGTCTTTCCAGGTTTTTCTGAAAGCATTCTGCTCATCATTGTCTATAGCATAATAGTATTATACCACAATCATGTACCATAACTTGTTCAGGCATTCCCCAGTTGATGGGCATCCCCTCAATTTCCAATTCTTTGCCACCACAAAAAGGCCACTAAAATATTTTTGTACATAAAGATCTTTTTCCATTTTCTTACATCTCTTTGGGGTATAGACATGGTATTGCTGGATCAAAGAGTATGCAGAGTTTTATATCCCTTTGGGCATAGTTCCAAATTGCTCTCCAGAATGGTTGAATCAGTTCACAACTCCATCAACAATGCAATAGTGTCCCAATTTTCCCACATCCCCTCCAATATGTAGCATTTTCCTTTTTTGTCATATTGGCCAATTTGATAGGTGTGAGGTGGTACCTCAGATTTGTTTTACTTTGCATTTCTCTAATCAATAGTGATTTTTGAGTATTTTTTCTTATGACTATAGATAGCCTTGATTTCTTCATCTGAAAACTGCCTGTTCGCATACTTTGACCATTTTTCAATAGGGAAATAACTTATAATTTGACAAATTTGATTCAATGTGCTATATATTTGAGAAATGGAGCCCTTATGAGAGAAAATTGCTGTAAAAATGGTTTTTACAGCTTTTCACTTTCCTTGGATGCATTGGACTTGCTTGTGTAAAACCTTTTCAGTTTAATATAATCAAATTATCTATTTTATATCTCATAATGCACTCTATCTCATTTTGTCATAAATTATTCCCTTATCCAAATATCTGACAGGTAAACTATCCCTTACTCCTCTAATATGTTTATGTGTCTCCCTTTATGTCTAAATCATATACCCATTTTGACCTTATCTTGATGTATAGAGTAAGTTGTTGGTCTGCTTTATGCCTAGTTTCTGTCATGTTGTTTTCCATATTTCCCAGAAGTTTTTGTCAAATAGTGAGTTCTTATCCCAGAAGCTGGGGTCTTTGGTTCATCAAACACTATATTACTATGGTCATTTACTACTTCGTCTTGTATACCTATTCTATTCCACTGATCCACCGATCTATTTCTTAGCCTGTACCAGAGAGGTTTGATGGTTGCCATTCTATATTATAATTTTACATCTGATAGAACTAGGCCACCTTCCTTTGCATTTTTCCCATTAATTCCCTTGATATTCTTGACCTTTTTATTCCTCAAGATGAATTTTGTTATTTTTTTCTAGCTCTATAATTTCTGATAGTTTGATGAGTATGGCCCTGAATAAGTAAATTAATTTCGGTAGAATTGTCATTTTTATTATATTGATTCAGCCTACTCACGAGCAATTGATATTTTTCCAATTGTTTAGATCTGTCTTTATTTCTGTGAAAAGTATTTTGTAATTGTGTTCATGTAGTTCCTGGGTTTGTCTTGGCAGGTAGACTCCCAATTATTTTATTTTGTCTACAGTTATTTTAAATAGATTTTTTTCTTTCTGTCTCTTGCTGCTGGGCTTCGTTGGTAATAAACAGAAATGTTGATGATTTATATGGGTTGATCTCATATCCTGCAGCTTTGCTAAATTTGCTAATTATTTCAGGTAGTTTTTTAGTTGCTACTATAGGGTTCTCTAAGTATACCATCATATCATCTGCAAAGAGTGATAGTTTTGTTTCCTCATTGCCTATTCCAATTCCTTCAATTTTTTTTCTCTTATTGCTAAAACTAACATTTCTAGTACAATATTAAACAATAGTGGTGATAATGGGCATCCTAGCTTCACCCCTGATCTTATTGGGAAGGCTTCTAGCTTGTCCTCATTACAGATAATGATTGCTGATGGTTTTATATAGATAATACTTATCATTTTAAGGAATGCTACTTTTAATCCTATGCTCTCTAGTGTTTCTAATAGGAATAGGTGCTATATTTTGTCAAAAGTTTTTTTTTTTTACATCTATTAAGATAATCATGTGATTTCTGTTGGTTTTGTTACTGATATGGCCAATTATGCTGATAGTTTTTCTAATATTGAACCATCCTGCATTCCTGTTATAAATCCCACCTGGTCATAGTCTATGATTCTTGTGATATATTGATGTAATTTCCTTCCTAGCATTTTACCTAAAAAATTTGCATCTATATAACCTATATCAGATTGTTTGCCACCTTAGGAGAAGGGAGGGATGGGTGGGAGGGGAAAAAAATTTTGGAACTCAAAATCTGATAAAAGTGAATATTGAAAACTAAAAATAAGTTTAAAATAAATTTATTTTTAAAAATAAAATAAACATTTTGCATCAATATTCATTAGGGAAATTCATCTATGGTTTTCTTTCTCTGTTTTCGCTCTTCCTGTTTAGGTATCAGCACCATATTTGTGTCATAAAAAGGAGTTTGGTAGGACTCCTTCACCTATTTTTCCAAATAATTTCATCAAATTTTCCAAATATATTGTCCTAGAATTAATTGTTCTTTAAATGTTTAGTAGAATTCACTTGTAAATCCATCTAGTCTGGGAGATTTTTTCTTAGGGTGCTCATTGATGTCTTGCTCAATTTCTTTTTCTAAAGTGGAGATATTTAAGTATTCTATTTCCTTTTCTGTTAATCTGGGCAGTTTATATTTTTATAAATATTCATTCATTTTACTTTGTCAGATTTCTTAGTGTGTGATTGGGCAAAATAGCTTCTAATTATGCCTTTAATTTCCTCTTCATTGGTGGTGAATTTGGTCTTATCATTTTAGATACTGATAATTTTGCTTTCTTCTTTCTTTTTAAAAATCAAATTAACCATTGGATTATTTTTTTTAAATAAAACCAGCTCTTAGTTTTATTTATGAGTTCAATGATTTTCTTGCTTTCAATTTTATTAACCTCTCCTTAGGTTTTCAGGATTTCTAATTTGGTGTTTAATTGGGGATTCTTAATTTATCCTATTTCTATCTTTTTTTTTAAGTTGTATGCCCAATTCATTGATCTCCCCTTTCTCTATTTTATTGATGTAAGCATTTATATTGCTATAAAATTTCCCCTATATGCTGCTTTGGCTGCATCCCATATATTTGGTATGTTGTCTCATTATTGTCATTCTCTTTGATGAAAACATTGATTGTTTTTATGATTTCTTCTTTGATCCATTCATTCTTTCGGATTAGGTAATTTAGTTTCCAATTAATTTTTAGTCTATATTATCACAGCCCCTTGTTAAATGTAATTTTTATTGAGTCATGATCTGAAAAGGATGCATTTAATATTTCTGCCTTTCTGCATTTGATTTTAAGGTTTTTAAATGCCCTAATACATGGTCATTTTTTGTGTAGGTGCCATGTACTGCTAAGAGAAAGGTATGAATATAAGGTAAGGTAAGGTATATATTTCTATACATTCAATTTTCTCCAGAGGTCTGTCAGACCTAACTTTTCTAAAATTCTGCTCATCTTATTAACTTCTTCCTTGCTTATTTTGTGGTTAAATTTATCTAGTTCTGAGGGGAGGAAGTTGGGATCCCCCAGTAGTATCTTTTTCCTCTTGTAACTCATATAACTTCTCCTTTAGAAATTTAGATGTTATATTTTCTCCCTGACTGGGGAGCTCTGGAATTTGGCTATAGTATTCCCAGGTGTTTTCATTTTGAGATCTCTTTCAGCAGGTGATTGGTGGATTCTTTCAATTACTATTTTACCCTCTTTTCTGGGACATGAGGGCAGTTTTCTTTGATAATTTCTTGTAAGATGCTGTCCTGTAGAAAAAGTAAATAACAAATGTTGGAGGGGATGTGGGAAAAAATGAGACTTTAATGCGCTGTTGGTGGAGCTGTGACCTGATTCAACCATTCTATAGGACAATTCAGAACTATGCTCAAAGGGCTATAAAACCCCACATGCCCTTTCACTTAGCAATACCACTAGTAGGTCTGTATCCCAAAAGAGATTTTAAAAAAGGAAAAGGACCTATATGTACAAAAACATTTATAGCAGCTCATTTCTGGCAGCAAAGATTTAGAAATTGAGAAGATATCCATCAGT
>CM053624.1:238063310-238084756 GCA_028646595.1 Phalanger gymnotis
CTCTGAAGGACTTATGATGAAAAAAGGCTATCCATCCCCAGAGAAAAAACTTATGGTGTCTGAATACAGATTGAAGCATACTTTTTTTGTACTTTATTTTTCTTGAGGGTTTTTTTTTTTTGGTTTATGTTTTCTTTTACAACATCACTATTATGGATATGTTTTGTATGACTACACATTGTGTAAGGTAAATAAAATGTGAAGACTTCACAGAGAAGATATGTATAAATATCTATATTATATCTATATCTATATTAAGAAATGTTTAAAATGTTTAAAATTTAAAAGAAATAAATAAAATGTGAAGACTTCACAGAGAAGATATGTATAAATATCTATATTATATCTATATCTATATTAAGAAATGTTTGAAAATCAAGAAATAGGGAAATAGGGAAGTAGAAAGAAATTCTGAGACCGTGAGAATCTGATGGCTCAGCCTCTGGGAAAGTTTACCCTGAAATTTTTTGTTCTTTCTTCTGGTTCTGGTTTAAAGATTTGCTCAATAAGAAAAGGGTCACTGTGACCTGCTTTCCTTTACTGTAAAAGTACTGTAAGAGAATGGAGAAGGTATCCCCCTCCCCTTACCCTATTCTCCTTCTTTAGATTTATAGATGTCACCTCAGTTGTAATCATTAACTAAGGGAATGGGAGTTTGAGTTTCTGTGCCTCAATTTCCCAGTTCTTTGTCTAACTTTCATGCTCAGATTGTAAGCCCACCTCCCAGCCAATAGTGAGAAGGGTCAGAGGTGGGCAGGAATTCTCTTGTGTTAGGTATAATTATTGGTGCTTTGCCCCTTGTAAAGCGCTTCCTTTGCTGGTTCTGCTCTGTGCTAGCAGAGGATGCCCAATTCTCCAGAACTGAATAAAATTTATTTCTCTTCCCACCCTGAGATGGCTCCTTATTAACTTTTAATTGGTGAGAGTCTTTCATCCCACACAACATGTATAACCTATATGGAATTGCTTGCCTTCTTAATGAAGGGTGGAGTGAGGAGGAAGGAAGGGAGAGAATTTGGAACTCAAAGTTTTAAAATGAATGTTAAAAATTGTTTTTACATGTAACTGGTGAAATTTTTTTAAAAATTAATAAACAAATATATATATATGTATATATATTTTTTTTTTTAAAAAAAGGAAAGATGCAGTCCCAGCTCTTTTTTGATCAGGGCTTTCAAGTACTCCAGTAATTCTTAATTTATCTCTCCCAGATCTATTTTTTAGGTCAGTTGTTTTTCCAATGAGGTATTTTACATTTTCTCCTATTTTTTCCTTTCTTTTGATTTTGTTTGTTTCTTGATATCTCATCAAGTTATTAGCCCAATTCTAATTTGTAAGGAATTATTTTACTCAGTTAGCTTTTGTACCTCCTTTTCCATTTGGTCAGTTCTACTTTTTAAGGAGTTGTTTTCTTCAGTGGATTTTTGTACATCTCTTTCCATCTTTTTGTGCTTCCTTTACAAAGCTATTGATTTTTGTTTCATGATTCTCTTGCATACCTCTCATTTCTTTTCCCAAGTTTTCTTCTTCCTCTCTTATTTGATTTTTAAAATCTTTTCTGAGCACTTCCAGGAGGACTTTTTCGGCCTGGGACCAATTCATTTCTTTTTGAGGCTTCACATGTAGGCACGTTGATATTGTTGTCCTTTTCTGAGTTTATGTTTTAATCTTCTCCATCACTATAGTAGTTTTGTATGGCCAGAGGTTTTTTTTTTCTTTCTCATTTTCCAGCCTATTTCATGACTTTTAAAGTTGAGCTTTACTCCTGGGGCACAGGAGGCACTGTCCCAAACTTCTTTTACCAAGACCTAGGGACCTGGTCACTGATTTGTTTTTTCAGGGCCTTTGGGTCTGGTGGCACAGCTGTTGCATAGTTGGGGATCTGGGGCTGGTGGCTTACCTGTTTCACCTGGGTTTGAGAGCTGGTAGGTCACCTGCTGCATTGGTCCTGGAGGCTACCCTACTGATCATACATATTTCTTACATGTGTGCTTCACTACTATTATGGTTCACTAGGCTTACTCATGGATTCTTGTGGGAGGAGTAAACCAAAATTTTAGGATATTGTTTTATATTAACTGTCTTTACTGTGTTATTTGAACAAATACTTTTGATAAAAACTAATTGAGACCATCGGATGACTGTCAGTTGGGACTACAGTTTGAAAAGCACAGTATCTAGAACTGTGAGAGCAATAATACTTCCTCTGGGAACCCAACTTGTCAATTCAAGCAGAAGTTGGGAATGTCCTCCCCCTCCTCCTCCTTCTTTCTTCTCTTTCTTCTTCTTCCTTCAACATATGTTCTGTTTCTCTCCACCTCAAGCAATGTATCCTTACATATAGGTACTCTGTCCATAGGAATTTAATTGTTGGTCACTTATATTTCAAAAGATATTTTGGGCTTTGGGGAATGTATTTTTTTTAAAAAAGCTTGGCAAATTTCCTTTTTTGTCCTGTGCGGTTTTCATTTATGATTTATTGAAATGTAGCAGGCTTTTAAATGCCCGTTGTGTTTCAAATAGAGCTACTTTATTAGACTTTAAACCCAAATCAATCTGACTTTCATTGAATGGCCATTGATAGTACCCAACCCAAGCCTTTGTTGCTCATTCTTTAGGTTTTAATGGCTGAGAATTCATATAAACAGCAAATGTTTTTTTCTTCTGGCCAGAAAACTTTGAGAGACTTCCCCTCTAGGAGTGATATTTTTGTGATGGTATTATGTTTTTTTCTCAATCTTTATCTAACCCTTAGTTATTGAATGGACATTGCCTCAGACAAACTGAGACCTGGGAAAGCCCTTAATTTAGAAAGGCTAAGGTCATCTTTGGCCATTGCCAGTCATCATGACTTTTATGTGAGACAACTCAAGTAACCTTCAGAGATTTCTCATAGAAGCAAAAACAAAAAGGGGTCTTTATTTAGGCTCTCACGAGAAAGGGCAGTTTCTGAACCAACAGTCAGTAAGGAGAGGCAACACCCAGAAAGCAGAACTTATTTATATACCTTAGCATAAACAACCCCCACCCACCACTGACCTTAATTCCCATTGGTGGAGTGCAGGCTCACAATCTAAACACGGGAATCTATGCCAGGAACAAGGAAGTGCTAGTTTAATCAATACCAAGTCTTAAGAACACTTTATCCTTATTTGGTGAAGACACAGTTCAGGTGATTTTTAGTAATTCAAAATTAGGCTTAGCTGTCAGAAGCCCTGAGCCATGCCAAAAAGTCCTCACCTCCATGTATCCCACTCAATTCACAGAAAGGCTGAGACCCAGATTCCATAAGAGGTCCTCACTATCCCACTCACTTTTGTCTTGCCACTGGCCTTCAATGAGTCTGGAGAAAAAAGTGAAGCTGACAGCTTTGTGTGGCTCTGCCTCACTTAAATCCAATTCGTGCATTGGTTCTTTTCAAAAACAAAGGATAATAACAGTTTCCTTGCTTACCTCCTATTTCTTAAATGTTTTTGATCATTTGATTTATTGTATAATATGGTTAAAAAGTTGCCTTTTGGAATTCACTTGATACATGGTAATTTTTTTCCATTCCATTTTTTTAATTTTTAAAAAGTGTTTCTCGTAAACAACAAATTGTAGAGTTTTATTTTTGTATCCAGTCTATCCCTCTTTTTCATTTTATTGGCTATTTACATTTAAATTTATGAGAAAGGTTTACATTTTCCTCCATATGTCTCCAATATTATTTTGCAAGTGATTATTCTTTTCATCTTCTGCTGTAAACACAGTATTATGTTCCTTAAGTTATTTTACTTTTATCCTTTTTTTAAGGTAGTCCTGTTCCTATTGGATCTCTTTGCCTTACCCTTGATCCCTTCCTCTCATTTGTTACACCTTCCCTTTGAGGTTTTGTTTATTAGTTCTTCTTTTTCTCCTGATCTTATCAGTTTCTATGATTTGCCTTCTTCTTTTTTCTCCTCTAACTTAGTTAGATTCTCCTTTCCTTTCCTCCTCTTCAGTTAGTTGTTTCATTAGTTTTTTAAACTTCATTTTTCTTCTCCTGTCTAAAAAAGAATTTCTCTCACCTTCTTCATTATCAATCTCCTCTTTCTATCTACTCTAGGTCCTCATTCCCTAATTCATGACCTCTGTTATTATCTGGTCTCTCTTTGCTCCACTCTCCCTTCTCACATACCCTCCAACATTGTACTTTAGTCTGACAAAAATAGTGATTTCACTTGTAGATATGATGTTTCCAGGATCTATTCATAATGCCCCCATCTGCCTTTTCACTGTTATCACTACCAGATTTGCACCTTCACTCCTGTTTCCTGGTTTACATTTAGAAAGAAGTTTCTTACTGCTATTTCTGTATTCACTCTGTTGCTGTCCTTGGCTGATGAATTTACCAACTTCTCTGCATTTCTGTTGTATGGGGATATTCAAGATGCAAATAATCACTTCACTTCTGGTTTTCTTTCTAAAAATGTTTCCAACTCTTTATTTTTAAACATCAGTCTTTTTTCATGTGTGGCTAAGCTCAGATTTGCAGAGTAGGTCACCCTAGGATGCATCCTGAGCTTCATGACTCTTCGGAATACATTATTTTATTCCTTTCTATGTTTCCTAGCGGGGGAAGAGAAAGAGAGAGAAAGAGAGAGAAAGAAAGAAAGAAAGAAAGAAAGAAAGAAAGAAAGAAAGAAAGAAAGAAAGAAAGAAAGAAAGAAAGAGAGGGAGGGAGGAAGGAAGGTTTGGCTTTGTTGCCCAACCAGTTGGGTCCCCAGTGGGGCAGCTCCTACTACTACTCATAGAGGTTGGTTTTTGTCCATCATTCTCAAAGAGGATCATGACATGCAAGTGAAGTGGATTTAAGTGAGGGAGGGCTGTGCAAAGCCACCAGCCTCACTTTCTCCTCTGGAGCTATCTGGTTCCAGTGGTAAGATATAGATTAGAATGACTGGAGATGGCCTGGTTGAAGTGGGAATCCTTGGCTGTTTTTTTTTAAAATATATAATGTTAATTTATTTATTTTTAATTTTCAACATTCACTTCCATGAGTTTCAAATTTTCTTCGCCTCCTTCCTCTCTCCCCTCCCCGAGGTGGCATGCAATCCAATATAGGCTCTTATATATGTATATCTGAATGGTTCAAAATCGCAAGGTATACAGAATTCTCTAAGTAGAGGGCATCAGAACATTTATTTAGGGCCCACAGTGACAGATTCACGAACCAGCCTCCCCATTCCAATACTGTGATCACAAGCCTCCAGGCCCAGTAGGCCCACCTCACAAGAGTAACCAGGAGGCCACAGAAAAATAAGATGGCATAAATCGTATTCACTGGCCTCAAATCCTTGCTCGAACTCCTGGGTCCACACACACACACACACACACACACGGGTCATCTCTGCTTTGGCTTCAGCTGTAGTTTCTCGCCTCTCCTCGAAGCCAAGCCTCTGGCGTTCTCAAGCCCCGCCTAAATGACCAGAGACCAGAGACCAGAGACCACTGGTTCCCAAGTTGGCCCCTATTAAGTCATTAACCTACGGCCCACACAGGTTTCACATCTGATAGGGCTTTGGTCCTGGGGCTTAGCACTTAGCTGAAAGTACTTTGACGGTAAACAAAAGCCAAACTCCTCAAGGGCTAAGGAACCCATTTTGCCTTAGGGACACAGCATGAGAAAGAAAAAACAAGACAAAAAAAGAAAATAGTCTGCTTCAATCTGCATTCAGGCTCCACATTTCTTTCTCTGCATGTGGATGGCATTTTCCATCATGAGTCTTTTGGAATTATTTTAGGCCCTTTCATTGCTAAGAAGAGCTAAGTCGATCAAAGTCAGTTGTTGCACACTGTAGCTGTTACAATGTTCTCCTGGTTCTGCTCACTTCATTCAACATAGTCTTTCCAGGTTTTTCTGAAGTTTGCCTGTTCATCGTTTCTTATAGCACAGTAGTATTCCATTACATCATATACCACAACTTGTTCAGCCATTCCCTAATTAACGGGCATCCCCTTGATTTACAGTTCTTGGCCACCACAAAAAGAGCTGCTAAAAATATTTTTGTATATGTGGGTCCTTTTCCCATTTTCATGATCTCTTTGAGATACATCCCTAGAGGTAGTATTGCTGGGTGAGTCCTTGGCCTTTTAAAGCTAAGGTCTTTAATGGGTCTCAGTTTGACTGAGGCAATGCCTGTTCAGTGATTAAGGCTAGGTAAGAAATGATACAGAGAATGGCCTCTTTTATCTAATAAAAAAAATCAGTCTGGGAGGGGAAGACCCTCAGGTTTAAGAAAATCTAAATCATTCTTGTTCTCACTGATTGGTCAACAATAGGTCCCAGACCAAGCCCCACTTGGTTATTGAATAATAATTGTTTCTGCTTTGGCCAGAAACCCTGAAGGTCTCCCTCTCTCAGAACTTTGCCTTTCTGAATTCAATTGTTACCTTTAACCACTATGTTTCTTGGAGTTTACAACCTTGGTTGGTTTGTTTTTTCCCTAAAGGCCATCTATGAATTTTTTACATTGGAATTTTATTTTCTACCTGTGGAATTTTATTTTCTACCTGTGGAATTTTATTTTCTACCTGTAGAATTTCTGGGTAATTCTCTTCTATTATTTCCTTTATTATATTGTTAAGATTTTTTGTTCTGTCAAATTCTTCTGAGACACCTATGATCCTTAGATTGTCTCTCACATTCTGTCTATTTTGCTTGCCTAGTGATTATATTTTCCTTTGACATTATTGATTTTTCTTTGTCTTCTAGATTGCTATTCACTTCTCTGTACTGTGTTCCCAAGCTATTGTTCTCTCTTTTCTTTCCTTGGTAAGGCTTACCACTGCAGATTCCAGTTTTCTGTAATGTCCATAATTTTACTGTTGTCTACTCTGAAAACAAATGGCCAAAAAGTCAGAGAGGTCATGCAATTGTTATTAACTCTGAAAATACAAAAGAGTTCACACAGGTTATTATAAGTATAAAGCTTTATTCTGTTGGAGGAGGGAAACTAGACACATGTGTTGAGACCTCCTCTAGGAGGAGACCCCAAGGCAGTGAGGGTAAACTTTGATATACATAGTTGTGGCTAGACAAAGAATCAAATAGGGTGGTGTAATAACAGTGGTGAGGCATAACAGCAACGGTCAGGCAAGGTTGCCTAGTTAGAAAAAGTCCACTAATAATAGTGCTTGCTTGAGCTCAGGGACCATCAGTTCTGTGATTTAGTTACAGCAGAGTTCATTCAGAGGGTGAGCGTGAAGGACTGTTGTTATGCCAAGTTCAGGGTGTGACTTTCTTGCTGGGCCTTAGCTCTGGAAAACAGAGTGTCTCTTAATAGTAATAAGACAAGAGTGAAAAAGAGAGGAATGGTCTTGGCATGGGGATCCTGACACTGTTTCTTCTCTCATAATTCTCATTTTCCTTTTGAACCACTCAGGAAAAATGCATCGTATATGCATGTTCATCTCAAATTCCACAGTCCTCTATCTCAACAACTGGATCATTTTCCTTTGTTTTATAGCATTTATTCATAGATGCCTGAACTCATTTACTAGATCTAGACATGTTTCCTTCTATTATTACTATTTTTTCTTGATTTATCTGTTTATGTTTAAGGTCTTATTCCTGAAATCTTTGGTAATTTTAGTTTTTTTTCCCCTAGAGCTCAACTTCTGATTTCCTCTCCTCTGATTGTGGTTTTCTTGGAAGGGCTGGATCTCAAAACATTTCAGCTTCCTCTCACACTAGGCAATTCATGGATCACCAGCCTGGGTTTCTTCCTCCAGCTGACTTTTGGGTGGCCAGAACCAGACCCAGCTGAATGTTGTGCCCTTTCCCTCAGGCTTGGGAGCGTGCTAAACAGCCCCCTCACACACATACGCATACTCACACAGAGTGTCCTATCCTGGTGTCTTGTCTCTTTTTCTCCGTTCTTTGGCTGGCATCGTCAATTTAGAATTTTACAGAGCTAGTGCTACAGAGTCGTCTGCCCAGAACCACCAGCTCTACTGATATTATAGGGTTGTCCACCTTAGCACTGGCAGTTCAAAGCATTGCAGCACAAATACTACCATGATATGGTCCTCCAACAGGCTTTTGTTTCTAAGAGGCTGTGAATGCCTGGCTGTCTTTCAAAGCCAGGACAAATTTCTGCAGCCTGGAGCTAGGGGTTCCATAGTAGTGAAAAGTAGAGAGAGGACTAAGATGTGGAGGTGGGTTTTTTTAATAACTCTGTGTCATGTCCTTCTTCTACTAGTCGATCCTCACTGCTGGTAGCTTTGGAAGTGGGTGAGGGGTGCTGGATGAGCTCAGAATCAGTGAACATCAGTTCATGGGTTTTTTATGCCTTCTTTTGGATTCTAGGTGTCCTAGACTTTGGAGACATCTGAAGTCACTTTATCTTTGGTGCATAATTTCTGTTTTGTAGAGGTTTAAAAGGCCTTAGGGATTAAAGAAAATGTCTAATCTTCCATTTTATTTTGCAAGTGACCCAGAAGTCCCCCCACAACTTTTTCAGAAAAATTTCTGTCTAATGTCTGTGGGCTGGTCCTGACTCAGTCCAATCTCCTAGTAGTTTAGGTTCAATATTGGAACAAAATGAGATACTCTTAGATCACTCAATGGTTAACAAAAGGAGATTTACTTACTTATAGCAGGAAACAGATATTCAACAGGGACAGGCATTCAGCACTCATTGAGTTGATTCAGCTGGGCAAAGTTCCCTTGTCTTAGTTGCTTATCATGATCTGCCAAAAACTTGGAGTTCCTTGAGACTTAAGTAACTAGGAAGTGACATCAACATCCCGAGTCTTGAGTTCTCCCTGAGCCTATCAAATCATAAGGGTGGTCTTAGTACCTTTAAAGGAAAAACTAGCCTAATTTGCATGGGAGAATGAATTAGAATGTTTCTCCCATACTAACCACACCTTTCATATCGCCATACATATAAAATTGATGGGTGAACACAAATATAAAAAACTCCATTTAGACATTTGGAATTTCTTCTTAAATTTCCTTTAAAAAATCTGCAAATTGTATAAACATGTCATCTATACTTTTATCCAAGTCATTTATTTTTTTTTAAGTTATACATTATAAGATTAGGTGCAAATAACTCAACTGGAGGTTTCCTGTTATGCATATTCTTGTGCTGGTTTCCCAGAAATAGCTAAATCTAATAGTAAACTAACAAGTAAATTAATCTTGCTAAATCTAATAGTAAACCAACAAGTAAACTAGTCTGCTAAATGTAATAGTAAACTAACAAGTAAACTAATCTTGCTAAATCTAATAGTAAACTAATAAGTAAACTAGTCTGCTAAATCTAATAGTAAACTAACAAGTAAACTAATCTTGCTAAATCTAATAGTAAACTAATAAGTAAACTAATCCTGCTAAATCTAATAGTAAACTAATAAGTAAACTAGACTGCTAAATCTAATAGTAAACTAGCAAGTAAACAAATCTTGCTAAATCTAAGAGTAAAAAAATGGAGTTGGCTTTAGGAAGATGAAACCATTGCTATCTCCAACTCCATCTCCTTCTCCTACAGCACTCTTTACAAGGTACTTTACAGTCAAAGAAGCAACAGAAAAAAATTAGTTAATGCCTAGGGTTGTGAAGTATCTGTTTGGTGTTATTGGGGGGAACCACATCATTAATGGATCCACAAGGTCAAATAGAGAAATAAAGTCCACATACATGTGAGAGGACCTAAAGGAAAAATGACACAAAAATGATGCATTCAATATACAGTATAACATGGACTTTGAGCTTTGTGTGTGTGTGTGTGTGTGTGTGTGTGATGAATTTGGATGGAACCACTCACCTATTTATCAGTATTGTCCTAGAAAGTAAAGAAAAAAAAAGCAAATGGCTTCTGCTTTCTACTCATATATACTACATTTATTAATTGTTCATCTAGAAGATCTGTGAAGGTAAACAAAATCCAAACTAGAATTGTAGATCCAGAACTGAAAGATATATCAAAGGCCTAACTCTTTAATTTTACAATTAGTAAACTGAGGCTAAAAATCATGTGGCTAATAAGAGCCATAATTTAAACTGAGGTTACATGATTTCAAGGTCAGTTATCTTTCCATTATGCCACAAAGACAACTAACCCCCTTATAGATGAACTTAGAGTTTTTTCCCCACTTTCTCTATTTTCTGACCACATGAAATAACCAGCCAAATGTCATGGGCACGTTCTCAAATCTAGTGTAGCATTAAAGGATAACCTGAGGAAATGTCTATGTTAAATGTATGCATGAGCAATGGTAAGTGGCAGAGAGAGATAACTACTAAGGAAAGAAAAAATGGGAGATTAAGGTTTGCACTGTATAAATGTGACACTGTGTTTTAATAATTGGTTCATTTTAGTCCTAGCTAATAGCTAATATTATGGCTCCTAAAGTCCATGTGTTTCCCTCCTCTGCATTTACTTGGGAGTTTATTTTAGGGGGAAAAAGTTATTAACTCAATCACAACTCAAACCCCCAATTGGGAAAATTCCTAACATGGGGAAAAGTTGAGCTCGCTGTCTTGTTACATTTATATGTATCTCTAGTTAAGTCCTGGCTTCTTTGTCATTGAGATAAAATCTATATTATTATAAATATGGTAACAAAAGAATAGACTATATATCTGTGGCTAGACAAACAATGGAAGGGGAAGTTGAGGAAGAGCAGAGGTTTTCTTGGAAATTCCCTCAGTCCTTGGATAAGTAGTTATACTAGTCATAATCAGCCCAACTCTTCTCTTCCAATATGCCTGCAGATCTGATGACGTTCCTCAGAAGGGCCCTTCTCTGCTTCGGTTTGCTCCTACCTTCTTTTTCATTTGTTCATTACCTCTGGATTGCTGGTTGTTTCTGGCTCAAGTTTATGTGACCTAGATACTTCCTCTCCATTTCCACACCCTCAGGATCTGGTTCTGATAACCTCTTTTATACAAATTCCTCCACGAGTGACTATGTATCTCACATAATAGCTTTGATTAATTCAAAAAGGTGTTTGAGCTCTGTTCATAATCAATTTTGATTGATTCAATAAAGTGATTACTTTTAAGTGGAGCAGGATACTTATTGAAGCCCCATCCTTATTTTCTGAAGTGTTAATATTTGCTGTCCTCATCAAATCTGCTGGAATGTTTGACAAAGTTCACAGTACCTAATCCTTAATCACTCCAGTGAAATTAGGAGGTTCTGTTTTTTGATTGGCTTCCACAGTACCTTGTATTAAAAGCTCTCAGGAAAAGGCTGTCTAGCAGGATTCATAATAAAATCTAGCAAAGAACATTTTTCCCTTTCCAGTAGATTTAAACTTGCAATCTAGCAGAAAAATGCTCTGCCATCCAATTCCAATCCCAAGATAGCTTCATTTCTTCCCAAACTGGGGGAAAAAATAACTCCCATAGTCTTAGGTGACAGCAACAACCTTGAAAGAAAGCCAGTTCACGTCTGGCTACATTCAAGTAAGAGCATTGGCAGACTATGCAAAATAACTAGATTATGTGCACATAGCTAACACATTAACTGAGGGTAACAAACTAAGGACAATTAATTATATAAGTATGATGCTAATTACAACAACATACCAAAATTTGTAGGACACAGACAAAGGAGTCCTTATGGGAAAATTTACATCTTTAAACACTTTCATTACCAAAAAAAAGGGGGGCAGGAGGCATCAGATTAATTGAGCATGAAATTAATTAGAAAATCAACAATTTCTTTAAAATTCAATTTAGTGCCAAAATAGAAATCCTGAAAATCAAGGAAGAAATTCATAAAATTGATGATAAAAACCCATTGAATTAACAAACACAATGAGGAACTTTTTAAAAATAGATTAATCACTAGCTAATTTGATTAAAAAGAAGAAAAAGGGAAATGAAGTTATCAAGATTAAAAATGAAAAAAGGAAGATTCACAACAGATGAAGAAATAAAGAATATTATTAGATATTATTTTCCAACTATATAGAAACAAATTACACAAATTGCAATTTAAATAAATATTTTGCATATAATGCAAAAGAAATAATCATATATTTATAAATATAAATTTTCAAATTAACAGAACAAGAAATAAAGAATTTAAACAACCCGATTTTAGAGGAAGAAATTGACCAAGCCATAAATAAACCAAAGTGGGGGGAGGGCAGGGAACACAGGACCAGATGGATTCAGAAGTGAATTCTATCAAACTTTCAAGGAACAATTAAATTTCAACTGGGTAGGGATCAGTTCTGTTTTTCTTATCTTGGCAAATCCTTATTATCAGTCTTTAGATTGAGCTTTTTTTTTTTTTAGCAACTCAGGAACTAAATGAATGATAACTTTCACAGATAAATTACGTTACAAACCAACAAACATTTATATAGTTCTTTTAGCCATTTAACCATTTTTTCTTGTAGTTGTGTTGGTATAAGAATTGTGCATGTGCACACACATGTGCATTATTACAAAAATGTTTGCAAAAATAGCAAAACGAGTCTTAAATTACACACACGCGCGCACACACACACACACGTGCCAGGAAGAGTCAAAACAGAGAAAAAAATGTAGACTAACACCTCTAGTGAACATTGATGCAAATTTTTAATGACGTATTAACAAAAAGGCTACAACAACATATCACAAAAATAATATACTATGACAGTGTTGGTTTAATATTAAGAAAATTTCTAATGTAACCATATTAAAATTGAAAAATTGCATAATTATATTAGTATATGCAAAAGAGAAAGCTTTTGACAGAATATAACATCCATTTAAAAAAAAACTAGAAAATAAGAATAAATGGACTACTCCTTAAAATAATGAGCTGTTTATATCTAAAACAAGAAGAGGTGACCAAAGTTGTCCATTTTTACCATTCCTATATGATGCTGGTTATAGAAATAAAACAACAAAAACAATTGTGGAAATAAGCACAGGCAAAGAAGAAAAAAATTACTGATTTTGTAGATGAAATCATAGTATATTTAAAGAAAGCTGGAGGGTTTCTTTTTAAACAATTAATAACTTCAGCAAACTTGCGGGATGTAAAATAAGTCCACACAAATGATCAGTATTTCTGTTTGACACCAAGAAAACCCAGTAAGAAGGGACAGAAAGGGAAGTTCTACTCAAATTACTACAGAATACTTGAAGTACTTGAGAGTTCACTTACTAACATAGACACAATAATTATATAAATACAACTACTAATCACTATTTACAGATGTAGACTGGCCTAAATAGTAGATAAATATTAATTGCTCATGAGTATGTTGAGTCAGTATAATAAAAATGACACTCCCTGAATTAATTTACTTATTCATCATATCAATCAAGTTGCCAAATAATTACTTTATACATTTAGATACATAATAACAAAATTCATATGGAGGCAAAAAGGTCAAAAATATCAAGGGAAATAGTTTTTAAATGTGGGAACAAAGGGAGGCTAGCAGTACTAGCCCTCAAACTATACTACAAATCAGTAATTCTCAAAATAACTCAGTACTATTTATAAAAGAGAGACTGACCAATGAAAGATATTAGACATACAATATATGGAATCAAATGAACTTTAGTAGTCTCAATAGCTCAATAAACACAAAAATCTCAACTATTGGAATAAGGACTCTCATTTCAGGTAAAAATGAACAGCAGCATGGAAGGACACAATGATTATTTTTCATTCCAGAGGACCACAGTGATGCATATGCTATCCACCTCATGAAAGAGATATAATGGACTTGGTAAAAATCTATTTAATCCATTTAATGGACAAGATCAGTGAGGGAATTTGTTTTGCTTGGCTGTGCGTATCTGTCATGAAGACTTTTTTGTTTGTTTGTTTGCTTGTTTTTTTTTACTTCAATGGAGTGGATATGGGAGGGAGAGAAAATAGATTCCCGTTAGTTAAAAAATTAATTTAATTTTTAAAAAAGTAAATAAACTGCTGAATACTACCACCTTGTGGGAAAGATGGAAGATAGAAGACATTATCAAGCTCATGCATAATCAGAAAAAGGAATAGATTGATCGTGTAAAGATAACAGATAGGAAGCCCCCAGATTGCCAAGAAATATTAAATGACCCACAGAAAGTTCTTTAGTACATGGAGTAGGACCTCTAAGGAACATTGATTAAAAAAGACATGGAAAAAAATTCCACATTGTTGAATAAAGTTTCTAAATTTATGAAAAATTTTAGTGCCCACAAATCATCTATTCATTTCTCCCCAAATTTATACTTTTATTTTTTAACCCAAGTGTAAGATGTTCATATTATTGGACCATTTTAGCCTGTCAAGTTCCCTATTTTTTGTTTAATAGTAGTTATCCCCTAAAATTTCCGTTTTGAAAATTAGATAAACATGTCATTAAAATCTTCATCCAAATCATAGACAAAAAAATTGTTAAATAACAAATGAATTACTTCTTTAAAACATATATATACATACATATGCATATATACATATACATATACATATATATATATCTACCTATATATATGATCTACCTATAGGAAACTATGTGTATATATATATGTGTGTGTGTGTGTGTGTGTGTGTGTACATATATATATATATATATATATATATATATATATATATATATATATATATATATATATATACATAGTTCCCTATAGGTAGATTCTTAAAAGCTCTAGGAAAAAAGGTCAACATAGGCTTTAGAAACCTACAGTAGCAACTAACATATTTAAAACATATAATACTTAACATGTAATAATTTGTTGTTGAGTTGTTTTCAGTTATGTCCAACTCTTCGTGACCCCATCTGGAGTTTTCTTGGCAAAGGTGCTGGAGTGGTTTGTCATTTCTTTTTCTAGCTCATTTTACAGAGGAGAAAACTGAGGCAAACAAGATTAAGTCACTTGGCCAGAGTCCTATATCTAGTAAGTAGGCCAGATTTGAACTCAGGAAGATGAGTCTTTCTGACTCCATGCCAGGCACCATCCACTGCACCACCTAGCTGTGCAAAATGTAATATAATGTATAAATACTTAAGCTTATTAACAGACCCATTCATTTGTTTAGGTTTATTTCATTTTAAAACAGCAACATCTTTCCAATGTGAATGAGGTATTTAAGCCCTTTATAATTCTCTGCAGACACTGATCAAGTAGAGTTCCAGGTCATGTTGGAATGCTGCATACATCCTGAAAACATAGTGCCACCTTTAGAAAGATAAATAAGCAACAAAAGAACTAATACATTCTCCATATTGAATTAAAAGTCTAAGTGCACTTGCTTCTCCTTAATTGGTTTTGTATTTTTTATTGCTATGTTCGGCTTGAACATCACTTAAATTTTCCCGTGTAAGCTTCAAGTTTCCCCTTCCAGAGAGCCATTTCCACTTATTAGCCTGTGCCTCTCACTTCCCACTCAATAAGCAAATAATGCATAGATGGTAAAAACAAATTCCTACACAAGCCTTGCCCGGAACCGCATGTCTCTTACTGCATTTTAAATTCTTCACCTATCAGAACAGAGGTAAGTGGTATGGAGGCCTGGTTTTGGATTCATTGTTTATCTTTGCATTGATTGAACTTCCAAAGTCTTCAAATGTTATTTTCTCTCTCCTAGTTATATTCATTTTGCTCTGCATCAGTTCATAAAGGTAATCTTAGTTTCTTTTGAAATTATCCATTTTGTCATTTCTGATGACACAACAAAAGTCCATTATATTCATATATCAAAATATATTTAACTATTGCCAATAGAAGGATAACCTCTTGATTTCCAATTTTTGGCTACCACAGAATGACTAGACCAATGCACAGCACCACCAACAATGAACTAAATTAGCAGCTTTCTAACAAGCCTTGAAAAATCTGTCATTTTATTCTTCTCTCTCTCATCTTTGAGAATCTGATGCTATGAAGAAGAATCTCAAAATTACTATAATTTGTATTTCTGTAATTATTAGTGATTTAGAACATTTTTATATGGTTGTTGATAGCTTAGCTATCTTTCTTTGAAAACTGCCTGCTCTTTTCTGATTTATCTATTGGGGAATGTCTCTTCAACTTGGAAATGTTAATCAACTCTGGTCTTGGATTATGATAGCTTTATCAGAAAAACTCGTTGCAAAGAATTTTTTCCTGGATTACTCATTTCCCTTTTAATTCTAACTACATTAGATTTGTTTCTATAAGAACATTTAATTTTATATAATTAAAATTGTCCATCTTTTCTTGATCTCCTCTATCATTTGTTGACTCATGAATTCTTCCCCTCTTCATATATCCAAAAAGTATATTCAAATCCTTGCTTCTCTAATAATTTTATGATATAACCTTTTATATCTAGGTCATGTACACATCCATTTGGAATGTATTTTGGTTTATGGTGTGATTAGTTGGTCTAAACCTAATTTCTTCCAGACTTCTGCCCCATATTCTCATCACTTTTTGTCAACTACTGAGTCCTCCCCAGTAAATGAAATCTTTGGGTTTGGCAAATATATGGTTAATTAGTGTTTGTTTGCTTTTGTATGCTATGTACCTAATATGTTATCTAATTGGCCTCTCTTTTTTTTTTAACCAATACCAAATTGTTTAAATGAGTACTGTTTTGTAGTATAGTCTGAGATGATACCCTTTTCAACATTTTTCATTAATATCTTAGAGATTTTTAGCCTTTTGCTTTTATATACAAATTTCATCATTATTGTGTTCTAGTTCTACCAATATGATTTTGGAAGTTTGATTGGCACAAAGCTGAATAAGTAAAATATTTTGTAGCATTATCATTTTTACTATTTTGACTCAACCTGCCCAGAAGCACTTAATATTCCATTAGTTATTTAGATTTCTCTTTGTTTCTGCAAAGGATTTTTATAGTTAAATTTATATAGTTTCTAGAAGAATCTTGGAAGATATGTTGTCAAATGTTTTTTGGGTTCTATTTCCAACCTTTCTTGTGTTATTTTGAATAGAATTTCTCTATATTAAATAGTAGTGGTGATAATGGACAACTTGGCCTTACCACTGATTTTATTAGAAAAGCTGCTAATTTTTATTATATATGTTCTTGGATTTAGAAAGATGTTATTTACTATATCAAGGAAAGATACATTTATTCCTATGCTTTTAAGTATTTTTTTAAATAGAAATAGGTGCTGGATTTTATAAAAAAAAATCCTTTTCAGCATCTTTTGATATAATCAAGCAGTTTTTATTATTTTTATTAACACAATTTATTATATTTGTAGTCTTCCTTCTATTGAACCAACCCTGATATAAAATTTGTGATATTAATCCAACCTATCCTACTTGATAGTATTTTAAATTATTTTGCAATGATGTATTTTAGGGATTTGTGTATATAGTGTAATTTTTCTTCTTTGTCTCTCCTTGCTTTAGATATGAACAATCTATTTATATCAAAGAAAGTGATAGAAAGTATAATTTACATGCCTATTTTTGTGAACAGTGTTTGTTATATTGAAATCTATTGTTCTTTAAATGTTTAATAGAATTCATTTATAAATCCATCTGCTCCATGAAGATTTTTTTGTTTTGTACTTTATTTATGGCTTGTTCAATTTCTTTTTATGATACTAGATAATTTAATAATCTAATAACTTAATTTGGGTATTTATAATGACAATGTTACTAGCAGCTGCTGTGGGGGTGTAAGACCAATAACATCAGCACACAGGAGGGCTTCTGGCACAGGCTCTTTGATCTGCTTTTCTAAAGGAAAGCAACTTTAAAGGGGTTTACAATCTCATATTAATGAAACATACAGATATTGTTCACTTAGTTCAGGGGAAAAGTCAGCACCCTGAAATTACAAGCAGAAATTGTATAAACAGAGCAAATAACACAAATCAGCAGACAGGGCTTCTAATCATCTGTCCATAGCAATACATACATAGTTACCAGAGAGAGAAGCACCAACATCTGCATTTTCAAAGCCGGGGGGCTCCTTAATAGCTACCCAGAGTTTCCTCTGGCTGCATCACATGAACATTCTTCCAATGAGTGAGCTCCAAAGAAAAATGCTAACCTCAGAGTATATATACTCTTCCTCAGGGTCAGCCCACAGAGGACGTCACAACCATGTGACTCAAACTCATGTGACTTATGCTTTCTTGAGATTTAAGCCAGATCATCAAAGACTCTTGATTCAAACGAAGGCAACCCTCAATCAAAGGCACTTGATTACCTTAGTGCTGAGTAGCACTAGAATTCCAAAAGATAAAAAATCAAAACAAAAAGTCCCACTTTGCTTGCCATTACAGTATTTTATATTCTTAGAAGTATTCACTTATTTCCTCTAAGTTATCAGTTTTGTTAGCATGAAATTGGGGCAAAAGTTCCTGATAATTTTCTTTAGCAAGTTAGAATTATGGCTCAGTCTCTCATTAAAGGAAGAAACATTAATGAAAAGGAGATATAGTAGTATGTCACATAATAAGGGTGCATGAGGTGAAAAAATATATAAACATAGAGGAATCAGTGACTCTAAGAGTTATCACGAGAGCCTCATTTTCATCTGAACTAGTCAAAAGAAGTGCTGAACACATTAATACACAAAAGCATGCAGAGTTTGGGATAGAAATATGTTAAACTCCATGAGGAAATAGGTAAGGACAGGGATAGTAGAGAGGGCAGGACAGATGAGGGAGAGGTCATAAGCAAAACAAACGCCAACATAGGAGGGTGGAACATGGTAGAGAGACTAAAAGGAAACAAAGAAAGAGGAAAAACCTTTGATCTGAATGAGGCAAGGGAAAGAGTCAATGGAGTGGAAATAGAGCACTTCAAGTATAGAATTAAGCAAACTTTTTAACTACCGTTTTCTACTTTGTAAAGAGACAGAAAAGGTTGGGCAAAGAGAAGAAAAAGCACAAGGATGGATGATTGCATTATTCTTATAAACACCATAGGTAGATAAATATAAGTACTTAATAAATATTCATCAAGTAGCATAGCATCTAAATGTCTAATGGAATTTGTGGGGGGGAATAGACATTAAAAATGTAATAGTGATGAAACTCAATGTGTAGACATAGACAAATTTAAATAAAATATAAACAAGAAAGAAGTTGTTGACCTAATAGAACTTTAGAATAGTTAGATATCTCTAGAAATTACTGAATAGAAACAGAAGAGCTTACATATTTCTCACCTGGGACTTGTATCTATATAAAAATTGACCATGTGTGGGGATAGCCCTATGAGAAAATGCAAAAAAAAAAAAAAAATAGAAATACTTAACAAAACTTTTGCTGACCACAGTGCAATCAAAATTATACTTTTAAAAAAAACTTTGAAGAAAGATTTAAAAATTAATTGTAGACAATTAAATCCTAAAGAACTGATGGGTCAAAGAACAAATCTTAGAAAAATTATTAGAAAATTATTAGAAAATTTACATAAGAAAAATGTAATCAAAGAAAATGATAACAATGAAATAGTGCACCAAAACTTACAGGATGACATGAAAGCAAGCAAATCATAAGTTTTAAAAAGAAATTAAAGAAATAGAAAAGATTGTGCTGTTAGTATTTCCTGGCTATAGGCATGGATGGGGTGAGGGGAGAGGGAAGGGTAGTAAGCTAAACCATTACTGAGCACTAAGTCCATTCCAACTACCTTTATCACAGTGTTTTCAAAAAAAAAAAAAAAGAGGCTGCGAACACTGAAGCCATGCATACAACACCCAGAGTCTAGTCCCTGAATTTAGAAACAAAAAAAATGTGCTTGTTGCCTCTCTATCACCATTACTGCATGTGAATTAAAGTTCATAACAGTATTGGCCCCTTTGTGCACGAAGAAAATGTTTTCCATCTAAAACTACAGTTCCCAGAATTCTAAGTCAGTTTTCAGAGCACTTCCTTGTCCTCTAGGAAATCTGTCTCAAAACCTATTTATCTCCTGATTTAAATGGTTTTAAAGTGCATATTGACATATCGGCCACAAGGTGGTATTAGAAAGCAAAATTTTGCTCTTTTAGGCAGATCTTCAAAGCCTGAAGCAAGCGTTTTGGGCATATTGTGAACTGTGGTCATTAATAGTGGCAATACTAATTGTTATGGCCAGGTGTGGGGGAAAGAAGAATAATGCAGAAATAATAAAATAACAAAACAGAGTCACTATCTTCAAAGAATCTATAATTCATATTGCAAATATTTATTTATTATATATACAAGACATTATGCTAAGCATTTTGGGGGATAGAAAAAGAGTGATTAAGGACTCTCATCTCATCATTATTGTTTGAAAAACAATAGTTAAATTATACAAGGGAGAAATACAAAATTGGAAGAAGAGATAAATATAAACTATGATCTCCTTCAATTTGGTTCCACAAGTATGTTTTGAGAGCTACTATGTTCAAAGTAATATATTAGGTATAAGTAGACAAAAACAGCAAATGATGCTTGTTCTCAAAGAGTTTACATTTTTCTTAGTCTGGCTTGGAAAAATGAGAAGTGCTCATGGAGGATATGGCATGTGAGCTCAGCCTTGAAGAATGGATACAAATTAAACATAGCTGGGAATTGATGGCTTTCTGGACAAAAGGAACAGCATGACTAAAGACAGGGAGGTAGGAAGCTGTTAAGTGTATAGAAGGAACAGCAAGCAAATCATCTAGCAGGGGTACAGGTAACGCGACAGGAAATAGTGAAAAATGAACCTAGAAAGGTAGTTTGAAGGCAAATTGTGGAAGGCATAAAATGTCGAAAGAGTTTGAAAATTTTATAAGGAATGAAACAGCATAAATAAAATAAAACTCTGTGAAATAAGTCCTATAGGTGTTATGTAGTAATTTATCAAAAGTAAAATAGGGATTGGGGCAGCTAGCTGTCACAATAGATAGAGTTTGAGAAAGATTCCCAACCTTGTGAGTTCATATTTGGCCTCAGACACATACTACCCATGTGACTCTAGACAAGTCACTTAACCCTATTTGTCTCAGTTTCCTCATCTATAAAAGTGAGCTGGAGAAGGAAATGGCAAACCATTCCAGTATCTCTGCCAACAAAACCCCAACAGGATCATGAAGAATCAGAGATGACTGAAAATGACTCAACAAAATTGGGGATTATGAAATGGGAAAGATGTGGTCCAATTCTGAATATCACTTGAGGAGGTCTGCATATTCTTTGCTAGCATTGTTACTGAAGATGCTCTTAATTCACAAGAGTTTTATTTGGATGAGAGTAGACTTATAGGTCAGTATCAACAAAGTCCAAGATTTTTTTCCTTGCCAACAAAGTCTTTCCCAAAGTCTTTGGATGAGAGTAGACTTATAGGTCAGTATCAACAAAGTCCAAGACAACAAAGTCTTTCCCTTCTTTTTAAATTTAATTTATTTAATATATTTAGTTTTCAGCATTGATTTTCACAAGAGTTTGAATTACAAATTTTCTCCCCATTTCTACCCTCCTGCCCACTCCAAGATGGCGTATATTCTGGTTGCCCTGTTCCCCAGTCAGCC
>CM053624.1:238085256-238112429 GCA_028646595.1 Phalanger gymnotis
GGCCTTAAATTAAAAAGTATCTTGCACTGATAAATATATTTTAAAATTATATGTTTATAAAGTTATTAATTTGTAAAGGCAGTGTTACAGAATGTTCAGTTTATATTGTTTTAGATTGTTTCATAATTTTTAAAAGTGTAAAATAACATATTTTTTTCTTTATTGAAAAACTATAAAAAAATCTTCTGTAGTAAAATGAAAAAAAAAAAAGACAAAGGTCCCTCTTGCTGTGGCTGAAGGGGACCAGTACAGGAAGGGAGGCTTCCCAGCAAACAGTGGCAAGCCTCACCTCAGCAAACCAGTGGGAGATCCTGAGGCCCAGGGTGGTAGAGCAGGCAAGCACTAACACCAGGCACACACCAGCCATCACCACCAGCTCCAGCTCAGCAGTAGGTAGGCTACCAGCACACAAAACCAGTAACCAGGCCCCTAGTCCTCAACTCTAGAAGCCTGGGACAGTGCCCCACCCCACCCCCCATGACCCAGAAGCAGAGATCACCTTTAAAAACCAGAAAAAAGGCAAACAACATGAACAAAAAGCAACAAAGGATAACAATGACCATAGAGAAGTATCTAGGTGACAAGGAAGATCAAAATACAAATTCAGGAGAGGACAACACTGTCAATATACCCACATCTGAAATCATAAAGGGGAATATGAACTGGTCTAAAGCCCAAAAAGTCTCCTTGGAAGAGCTCAAGAAGGATTTTAAAAATCAAGTAAGAGAGGTAGAAGAAAATTTGAACAATTCCTTTAAAAATACAATTGACAAAATGGGGGGAAAAAGTACACTGAAACAACTCCTTAAAAAGTAGAGTTGGCCAAATGGAAAAGGAGGTACAAAAGCTAACTGAAGAAAACAATTTGTTAAAAATTAGAATTGGGCAAGTGGAAGCTAATGACTAAGCGATATCAAGAATTAGTCAAACAAAATCAAAAGAATGAAAAAGTAGAAGATAATGTAAAATACCTCATTTGAAAAACAACTGACCTAGAAAAGAGACCCAGGAGAAATAATTTAAGAATTATTGGTCCACCTGAAAGCCATGATCAAAAGAAGATTCTGGACAGCATCTTTCAAGAAATCATCTAGGAAAATTTTCCAGAGGTCCTAGAACCAGAGGGTAAAATAGTGATCAAAAGAATCCACTGACTACATCCTGAAAGAGATCCCAAATTGAAAATGCCAAGGAATATTAGACAAATTCCAGAATTATCTGGTCAAGGAGAAAATACTGCAAGCAGCCAGAAAGAAACAATTTAAATAAAGAGCCATAGTCAAGATTACAAGGATCTTGCAGCTTCTACATTAAAAGATCAGAAGTCTTAGAATATGGTATTTTGTAAGGAAAAGGATCTTGGATTACAGCTAAGGATCAACTACCCAGTGAAATTGAACATGATCTTTCAGGGGAGGAGATGGATATTCAATAAAATAGGGGACTTCCAAACTTTTCTGATGAAAAGAGCAGAGCTCAACTTCAAATACAAGACTCAAGAGAGGCTTAAAAAGGCTAAAAAGAAAGGAAAAACAAAACATGTTATGCAATAAGGACAAACTGTTTACACTCCTACATGGGAAGATGATATTTATAACTTTTCAGAACTGTATCTTTATTATGACATTTAGAAAGGATATACAGAGGGTGTGGGTTTAAGATGACTTTGATGTGATGATAAAAAATATAATTAAGTGGTGAAAAGTGATTCTGATGGGAGAAGAGGAAAGGAGGAGGCACATGAACAGGCACAAAAACATATTACAGTAGAGAGAAATAAGGGAGGGAGATAAAGATTGTTTGAACTTTACTCTCATTGGATTTGACTCAAGGAGGGAATAACATAATCAGTTGGGTATAGAAATCTAACTTGTCCTATGGGTAGTAGAAGGGAAAGGGTAAAGAAAAGGGAGGGGGGATAAAAGGGAGGGAAGATTGAGGGAGGCAGTGGTTAAAGCAAAATTCTAGTTAGGAGAGAAAGAGAGAAGAGAGAAAGAAAAGCATAAACGAGGAGAGGGGGAGGATAGGATGGAGAGAAAGAAACAGATAGTAATTATAACTGTGAATGTGAATGGGATGAACTTTCCCATAAAATGGAAGCAGAAAGCAGAACAGAATAAAAACCATTATCTTACAATATGTTGTTTATAAGAAACACATTTGAAACAATGGGATACACACAGGGTAAAGGTGAAAGGCTGAAGCAGAATATATCATGCTTCAGTTGAAGTAAAAAAATGTAGGGGTAGTAATCCTGATCTCAGGCAAAGAAAAAGCAAAAATGGATCTAACTAAAAGGGATAAGGAAAGAAACTACATCCTGCTAAAAAGTCACCATAGACAATGAAGTAATATCATTTCTAAACATACATGCACCAAGTGGTATAGCATCCAAGTTCTTAGAGGAGAAGTTAAGGGAGTTACAGGAAGAAATAGACAGCAAAATTATATTAGTGGGGGACCTCAACCTTCCCCTCTTTGAACTAGATAAATCTAACCACAAAATAAAAGAGAAAGAAGTTAATGAGGTGAATATAATTTTAGGAACGTAAAATTGAATGGGGATAGAATGGAATATACCTTTTTTTTAGTGGTACATGGTACCTACATAAAAATTGACCATGTACTAGGGCACAAAAACCTCACAATTCAATGCAGAAAGGCAGAAATATTAAATGCATCCTTTTCAGATCATGATGCAACAAAAATTGTATGTAATAAAGGGCCATGGAAAGATAGACTAAAAATCAGTTGGAAACTAAATTATCTAATCCTAAAGATGATGTTTGGATGTCAAGCCTTTCTAGCCGAAACTGCTTATCTGTTCCTGGGGTGAAATTTTTGTTCCACATATATTTTGACCTGTATAACAGAGATCATGAAGCAATGCAAAGCCACTAACAACAAATATTTATTAAGCACTTAGTCTATTCCAGGCACTGTGTCAAGCACTGAAGACACAAAATAAAGGAGAAGGTCCCTGCTCTCAAGGATGTCATAGTATAATGAGTAGACAACATGCAAACAACTTCTTGCAAACAAGATACTACATATACTAGAAAAATTAGTAATAATTTCAAAGGGAAAGTACAAAGGTTAAGAATAACTGGGAAAGATTCCTGTGCAAAAGGTGAGACTTTAGTTAATACTTGAAGGAATCCAAGGAAGCCAGAAGGTAGAGAAAAGGAAGGAGAGAGTTCCATTCATGAGGAATAATAATGGAAAATTCCCAGTTTCAGGAGACAATGGCATATTGTGCAAGGAACAGAAAGGTGACAAGTGTCATTTGATCATAGAGAACATGGAGTGTAGTAATTGGGTAAGAAGTCTGGGAATATAGGAAAAGGCAAGGTTATGAAGGACTTTAAAAGTCCAAAAGAGTATTTTGTATTTTATCTTCAAGTTAATAGGGAGCCATTAGAGATTATTGAGTGAGAGTGAGGGTGGCATAGTCAAGCTTGCACTTTACAAAGTTCAAACTGACAGCTGAATGGAAAATGGATCTGAATGGGGAAAAACATGAGTCAGGATGACCAACCCACAGGTCACTTCAATAGCCCAAGCGTGAAGTGATAAGGGCCTGCACCAAGGTAGTGGCAGTGGCAGAGAAGAGAAGGGAGAGAATATAAGAGATGTTATGGACATAGAATCAACAGTCTGTGGAAACAGATTGGATATGGGGGATGAGAGAAGGTTGTATTTTGCACTTTCCCTTTGAAATTATTACCAATTTATCTAGTATTTATAGTATCTTGTTTGCAAATAGTTGTTTGTATGTTGTCTACCCTTTATACTATGACATCCTATGAGGATGACACCTACATTGTGAACCTTGATGACTGAAAAGTTGATAGTATCCTAAAAATTCTTTGGAGGTAGACAGCATTTTTTCATCATGAGTCCCTTGGAAATGTCTTGGGTCATTGTATTGATCAGAGTATCCAGGTCTTTCACATCTGATTACTATTACGGCATTGCTGTTACTGTGCACAATGACTTCCCAGTTCTTCTCACTTCACTTATCAGTTCATATAGGTCTTGCCACAGTTTTCTGAAACCACTCCCCCTTGTCATTTCTTATAGCACAATTGTACTCCATCACAATCATATGCCACAACTTGTTCAGCCATTCCACAATTGATGAGGATCCTCTCAATTCCCAAGTCTTCACCACCACAAAAAAACTGCTTAAATATTTTTGTACTATGGGTACTTGGCTGTTTTCTTTCATCTTTTTAGGATAAAGACCTCATATTTCTGGGTCAAAGAGTATGCATAGTTTTATAGCCCTCTAGGCATAGTTTTAAATTATTTTTCAGAATGGTTGGGTCAGTTCACAACTCCACCAGCAGTTCTTTAGTTTTTTCTTTATCCCTACCAGCATTTTTAATTTCTTATAGGTATGAGGTGGTACCTCAGAGTTATTTTAATTTTTATTTCTCTGATCAATAGTGATTCAGAGCATTTTTTCATATGATAATAGATAGCTTTGATTTATTCTTCTGAAAATTGCCTGTTCAGGTCCTTTGATGATTTATCAACTGGGAAATACCTTTAATTTTTATAAATTTGACTCCATTCTATGTTCAGTACATATTTGAGAAATTAAGTCTTTATCAGAGAATCTTACTATAAAAATTTTTGACATTCATTATTTATGGCACTTTGGAGCACAATGCAGTTTCCCTGATAATCTCTTCTAATTTTTATAAATTTGACTCCATTCTATATTCAGTACATATTTGAGAAATTAAGTCTTTATCAGAGAATCTTACTATAAAAATTTTTGACATTCATTATTTATGGCACTTTGGAGCACAATGCAGTTTCCCTGATAATCTCTTCTAATTAGGTCTATTTTTGCTTTTGCTTTGTCTGGTGTCAGTATTGCTATTCCTGCCTTTTTTACTTCAGCTAAAGCATTTTACATTCTGCTTTAGCCTTTTATTTTAACTGTGTGTCTTTCTTTTTCAAGTGTGCCTCTCATAATCAACATATTTGATTCTGATTTTTGATCCATTCTACTATCTGCTTCCATTTTATGGGTAAGCCTATCCCATTAACATTCACAGCTATGGTTACTGAGTATTTCCTTCTGTCTCATTATCTTCTATTTTCTTTCTCTGTTTATCCTGTCCCTCCTCAGAAGTCTGTTTTGCTTCTAACAACTGCCTGCCTTATTCACCATCCCCTTTATAATCTCCTCTTATCCACTTCTCTTCCTATTTCCCTATTGGGTAAGTTATATTTCCATGTATAACTGAATGTGTTATATATTCTTCCTCTTTTGAACCAGTTCCAATGAGAGTGTATTTCAAGCATTGACTGCCACACTCCCATTTTCCCCACCATTGTAAAAGCTCTTCCTTGCATGGCTCTATTATGTGAGAAAATTTTCCCCATTCTACCTCTCCCTTCCACCTACATTCCTATACTCTCCCCCTCCCTCTACTTTCCTCTTTCTCACTCTTTCACTTTTTTGGAGATCATTCCAACATAATCAATTGACACTCATAACCTCTGCATATGTAAACTCTTTTAGCTGCCCTAATAATGGTAATGTTCTTAGGAGTTACATGGTTCATTTTCCCATATAGGAATGTAAACAGTTTAACTTTATTGAGTCCTTTATGATTACTCTTTCACGTTTACCTTTTTATGCTTGTCTTGAGTCTTGTGTTTGAATGTTAAATTTTCTATTCAGCTCTGGTCTTTTCATCAGGAATACTCAAAAGTTCTCTATTTCATTAAACATCCATTTCCTCCTTGAAGGATTACACTTAATTTTGTCGGGTAGGTTGTTCTTGATTGTAATCCTAACTCCTTTTCCTTCTAGACTATCGTATTCCAAGCCTTCCATTCTTCTAACACGGAAGTTGCTAAATTTTGTGCGATTGTGACTGTGGCTCCACAATATTGAATTGTCTCTTTCTGGCTCCTTGAAGTACTTTCTCTTTGACCTGGGAACACTGGGATTTATCTATAGTATTCCTGGGAGTTTTCACTTTAGGATTTCTTTCAGACAATTGGAAACTAAATAATCTGATCGTAAAGAATGAGTGGGTCAAATAACAAATATAGAAACAACCAATAATTTCATTAAGGAGGACAACAATGAGACAACATACAGAGATTTATGGGATGCAGCCAAAACAGTACTTAGGGGGAAAATTATATCTCTAAATATTTACATCAATATAATAGAGAAAGAACAAATCAATGAATTTGGCATACAACTAAAAAAATAGAAAAAGAACAAATTAAAAATCCCAAATTAAACACCAAATTTAAAATGTTGAAAATCAAAAAAGAGATTAACAAAATTTAAAAAATTGAAAATAAGAAAATTATTAAAGCAATTTTAGAAGCCGTTTTGCCCAATTATATCCCAGCAAATCTAACAATATACATGAAATGGATAAATATTTATAAAAATATAAATTTCCCAGATTAACAGAAGAGGAAACAAATATTTAAATAACCTGATCTTAGAAAAAGAAATTAAACAAGCCATAAATGAGCTCTATAAGGAAAAAAAAAGTCCAGAACCAGATGGATTCACAAGTGAATTCTATCAAATATTTAAAAAACGATTAATTACAATACTATGTAAACTATTTTGGAAAATAGGCAAAAGAGTCCTACCATGTTTCTCTTATGATACAAATATGGTGCTAATACCTAAACCAGGAAGAGCAAGAACAGAGGGGGAAAAATGGTCAGTAGACCAAATTCCCTAATGAGTATTAATGTAATTTTTTTTTAAAAGCTAGCAAGGAGATTATAGCAATATGTCCCAAAGATCATACACTATGACTAGGTAGGATTTATGTCAGGAATGCAGTGCTGGTTCAATATTAGGAAAACTATCAACATAATTGACCATATCAATAACAAAAACAACAGAAATCATATTGTTGTTCTAATAGATTCAGAAAAAGAACTTTTGACAAAATACAATTCATTCCTATTTAAACCACTACAAAGCATAAGAATAAATGAAGCTTTTCTTAAAATGACAAGTAGTATATATCTAATACCGTCAGCAGTCAGTATCTATAATGGGGATAAGTTAAACACCTTCCCAATAAGATCATACTGAAGCAAGAATGGGCACTATCATCACTATGATTCAGTATTATACTAGAAATGCTAGCTATAGCAATTAAAGAAAAAGAAAATAAAGGAATTAAATAGAAAATGAGGAATACTCTTTGCAGATAATATGACCTCATACTTGAAGAATCCCAGAAAATCAATTGAAAATAGTTTAAAAATTAGTAATTTCAGCAAAGTTGCAGGATATAAAATAAATCCACATAAATTATCAGCATTTCTACATATTACCAACAAATTCCAGAAGGAAGAGAAAGAGAAATTTCATTTAAAATAGATAATATAAAATACTTGGGAGTCTACCTACCAAAACAAACTCAGGAAACATAGAAATGAAACAATTAAAAACATTTTTCATGCAAATAAAGTCAGATCTAAACACCTGGAGAAATATTAAGTGCTCATGAGCAGGCTGAGCCAATATAATAAAAATGACAATTCTTCTTAAGTTAATTTACTTATTCAGTGCAATACCAATCAAACTACCAAAAAAATCATATTATAGAGATAGAAAAAACACTAGCAAAATTCCTCTCAAAAAACCAAAACTTTAAAGCTATCAAGGGGATCAAAAATGTGAAGAAAGGTGGCCTAACAGTACTCAAATCTCAAACACAGCAGTAATCATCAAAATAATCTGTTACTGGTTAAGAAAGAGTTAGGGAACAGTATAGGTACACAATAAACAGTAGTGAATGACCATAGTAATCTAGTCTTTGATAAATGCAAAGATCCAAGCTTTTTGACACAAGAACTCACTGTTTGACAAAAAAATGCTTGGAAAACTTGAAAGCACTATTACAGAAACTAGGTGTAGGCCAGCCTCTCATACTATATGCCAAGGTACCCAAAATGGGTACCCGATTTAGGCATAAAAGTGATATCATAAGCAAATTAGGGAGCAGGAAATATCTGTCATAGCTATGGATAAAGGAAGAATTCATGATAAAACAAGAGATAGAATTACAAGAAACAAAATGGATAATTTTATTACATTACATTAAAAAGGTTTTCCATAAACAAATTTAGTGCAGCCAAGATTAGAAGGAAAGTAGAAAACTGGCAGGGGGCAGCAAGTTTCTCTGATAAAGGTCTCATTTCTCAAATATATCGAGAATTGAGTCAAATTTATAATAAAGTAATTCATTCCCTAACTGATAAATAGTCAAAATATATGAACACATAGTTTTGAGAAGAAATCAAAACTATCTATAGTCATAAGAAAAAATGAAATGAGTAGAACCAGGAGAATGATGTATACAATAATAGCAATATTGTTCAATGAAGAACTGTGAATGACTTAGCTATTCTCAGCAATATAACGAACCAAGACAATTCTGAAGGACTTGTGATGAAAAATGCTATCCATCTTCAGAGAAAGAACCGATGGAGTCTAAATGCATTTCTCTAATCAATAGTGGTTTAGAGAATTTTTTAAGAGAATTTTTTCATATGATTTTAGATAGATTTAGATTTCTTCATCTGAAAATTGCCTGTTCATGTCCTTTGACCATTTATCAATTGGGGAATTACTTGCATTCTTATAAATTTAACTTAGTTCTTTACATATTTGAGAAATGAGGCCTTCAGAGACATTTGCTGTAAAAATTATAGAAGGTGGGAAACTTTTAGATTCAGAACAAAAATAGCACAATGGGGAAACTGAGTTGAGAGGATCCTGCCACTTCTTTCATAAGGCCATCTTCTAAACCTTCCCAGCAACCTACATTCACTAGATAGACTAACATTTGGAAGTACAAAGCTGCTCCTCCTATGTGCAACACAATATGTAGGTAGCTATTAGCATCTTCCCTTCTATGGTAACAACTCAGAAGCAAAAATATTTTACCTGGAGTCAAGTTCTGATTAAATCAACATTACAGTCCCAAAAGATTCTAAGCAAGCTCTACTGTTTATATCTTAAAGTAGCATTCAGATGTTTCTCAAATGAACATTAAAACCATCTAGTTCACGGTTATGGTATAATACTCTGTTGTTGTTTGTTCTTCATTCTTGAAGAGGAACAATGACATCATGAGGGTAATATCTTGAGTTGCAAGTGAATGAACTGGGTTTACGTGAGGTGAAGCTATGCAAAGTCATCAGAGACCAGTAGTAAGACAAGAATCAAGATGACTGGTGATGGCCCAACATGCAGCCTTTTAGTATTAAGGCCTTTCCCAGGTCTCAGTTTATCTGAGATAAAAGTTCATTCAGTGACTAAGGGGTAGGTAAAAATTGAGATAAAAGGCCTAGGTTACCATTACAAAGGTATCAATCTGACAGGGGAAGACCCTCAAAGTTGCTCACCAGAACAGTAGACAATTGCCATTTGCACTGATTTTAAGCTATGAAAACCCAAACAATGAGCAACAAAGACTTGGGCTGGGACCTATTATTGGCCATTCAATGAAAGCCAGAGTGATTTGAGTTTAAAGGCATAGTCAAGTAGCTTCATTTGAATCATGATGGGCTATTTAAAAGCCTGTTTTTTCAGAGCTATGCTTCAAGAAATCATAAATGAATGAAAGCTGCACAGGACAAAGAATAAATTGTCCCATCTTTTTGGAGAAAAATAAATAAATAAATAGAAAATTTTAAAAAATCTAGCCTCCAAGCCCCAAGATATCTTAAAAATATAAGTGACCAAAAGCTATGTTATTTAGACAAAGCACCCAACAAAGTATAACTCCTGAAGTATAGAGAGGGACTACATGTGGTGAGGGAAGAAGGAGTCGGAAGAAAAGAGAAAAAAAAGGAGGAAGGAGAAGAGAAAGAAGAGGAGGAAGAAGAGACTGAGGATGAAGGAGAAGAAGAAGAAGAAGAAGCATTCCCCAACTTGAACTGGGGCATAATACATAAGCAGTCATTAAACACATGCATACTTTGTTCAGAGAATGCATTATAATAAATAAGTTTATAAAAGGGCTTGCATGAACTACTTTCTCTTTTTGTTTCTTACTTGTTCAACACTGTGAACCTTTAGAGACTTCTAGCTAGCTAACAGAGACTGAATATTGGAGTTCCACTGAGGAGAAAATCTGCAGCTATATTGTCTTGACACAAATGAGGAGGATCTGGAGCCTGAAAAGCCCAAGAAGACAATATTAGACCACACACTTGAGCAGACCACAGAGGAAAGTTTACAACTCCCTGGCCTGAGTCACCATTGTGATCCATGAGTAACACAGCATGCAATACCTGGAGTATGTAAGACAGGCCAGCACCATACCAGACTATGACAGTCCTTGCCAGAAGTACAGAGAACATGACCGTAACATCAAATCCCAGTTTGAGAAGTAAGGCTATAACAATGAGGAAGCAAAAAAGGATAAAGAACTCTGATAAGAGGAAGGAAACACGAACGTATTAAGTACCTCCTAACCACTAGATATTATGCTAAGCACTTTACAATCCTTCTTTTATTTGATCCTGACAATTCTGAAAGATAAGTGCTATAATTATTCCCCTTTACAGGGAATTTACGGTTGAGGAAACTAAAGGAGAGTTTAAATGACTAAGAGTCACATAGCTGTTAAGTGTCTGAGGCTGGATTTGAATTCAGATCTTCCCCACTCCAGGGCCAGCACTTTTTCTACTGTGGCATCTAGCTGCTCCAGGCATTCGAAAGGCAAGCATGTGCTTGAACAACTCCAAACACCCACAAGCAAAACCTCAAAGGAAAACACAGCTTGATCATGTGAATTAGGATTAGTAGAAGAAATTAAGCAAGAGTTTCCAAGATAGTTTTAAAATGATGCTGTAAATAAAATTAGAATACTAGAGGAAAGAATTAGGAAAGAAATGAGAGTTATGGAGGAAAGGGCTAGAATGAGAATTAATAGATTAGCACAAAAGTTACAACATCTTACTGTAATAACAATGCTATTAGCAGCTACTGTGGCTGTGTAAGACCAAAAACATTAGCACTCAGGAGGGCTGCTAGCACAGGTTCTTTGATCTCCTTTTCTAAGGAAAGCAACTTTAAGGGGTTGCAATCTCACTTTAATCAAGCATACATATATCATTCACTTAGTTCAGGGGAAAAAGTCAGCACCCTGAACTTCAGAGAAAAAACAAACAGAAATTACAAGCAGAAATTATATGAACAGAGCAAAATAACACAAATCAACAGACAGGCTTCTAGCTGTTTGACCAAGACATTACATACATAGTTACCAGAGAGAGAAGAAATAACATTTGGGTTTTTCAAAGTCAATGGGGCTCCTTAAGAGCTACCCAGAGTCTCCAAACCAACACTCTTCCAATGAGTAAGCCCCGAGCAAAATGCTAACCTCAAAGTATATATATACTTTTTCAGAGCCAGAGCCCTTCACATCTCTCAAGAGTTTCACACCCCTTGTGACCTAACTAGCAAAAGGGTATGGGCCTTCCTACAAACAAAGGCAAGACTCAATCAAAGGCACTTGATTGCCCCAGTGCTGAGAAGTACTCTAAGACAAAAGACAACAAAAATTCCCTCTTTGCTTACCCTTACACTTACCCAAGTTATATACTCCCTGAAAATTGGAATGGACTAAACATTGTGTTAATGATTCTATGAGATAACAAGTATTAAAACAAAGTCAAAAGATTGGGGGGGAAACAGAATAAAATGTAAGGTGGTTGCTGTTGTTGTTGTTCAGTTGTTCAGTCATTTCTGACTCTTCATGGCCCCATGGACCATAGCACATCAGGCCCTTCTTCTGTCTTCCATTATCTCCTGAAATCTGTCCAAGCTCATGATCTTTACTTCCATCTCATTCTCTGCAGTCGCCTTTTCCTTTCGACTTCAATCTTTCTCAGCATCAGAGTCTTTTGTAATAAGTCTTGTCATCTCATTATGTGGCCAAAGTATTTAAGCTTCAGCTTCAATATTTGACCTTCAGTGGATTTGACCTCCTTGCTAACCAAGGGACTCTCAAAAGTCTTCTCCAGCACCACAATTCAAAAGTCTAGATTCTACAGTACTCAGCTTCCCTAATAGTCCAACTCTCACAGCCACACATCGCTACTAAAAAAACCACAGCCTTGAATATGCAGACCTTTGTCAGCAAGGTGATGTCTCTGCTTTTTAGTATTCTGTCCAGATTTATCCCAGCTTTCCTATCCAAGGAGCAAGTATACATGGCTGTAGTTGCCATTTGCAGTTGTCTTTGAGCCCAAGAATACAAAATCTGACACTGCTCCAATTTCTTCTCAGTCTATTTGCCAGGAAATGATGGAACCAGTTTCCAAGATCTTAGTTTTTTGTTTTTTTTTTTATGTTAAACTTCAAGCCAGCTTTTACCCTCTCCTCTTTCACCCTCATCAAGAGGCTTCTTCATTCTTCATCTTCTACCATCAGAGCAGTATCATCTGCAAATTTGAGATTGTTAATATTTCTCCCAGCAACCTTGATTCTGACTTTTGATTCATCCCACTTGGCATTTTGCATGATGAACTCTACATATAAGTGAAATAAATAAGGAGACAACATCCAGCCTTGCCACATTCCTTTCCCCATCTTCAACCAATACATTTTCCATATTTGAATTTAACTTGCTTCTTGACCTGCAGACAAGTTCCTCAGAAGACAAGTAAAATGATCTGATACTCTCATCTCTTTAACAATTTGCCACATTTTGTTATGCTCTACACAGTCAACAGCTTTAATACAGTCACTAAGCAAAAGTAGATGTTTTTTGGGGACCTCCCTTGTTTCCTCCACAATACAGTGAATGTTGGTAATTTATAAGTTATCTCTCATCAAACACAATTAACCTGGAAAACAGATCCAGGAGAGAACCAGTGGACCACCCAAAAGTAATGACCACAAAAGAGCTTTAACAACACATAAGAAATCATGAAAGAAAACAGTCCAGACATATTAGAACAAGAGGGCAAAATGAAAATACAACAATCACTGGACTATCTGAAAGTAATGACCCAAAAAGACCTTTTTCATTATATAAGAAATCATGAATGAAACCAGTCCAAACATATTGCAACAGGGGAAAAGGAAAATACAACAAATCCATGAACTTATCACCTGCTAAAAGAAACTCTAAAAGGAAAACTCCCAAGAATGTCATAATCAAATCCCAACCTAGAAGGGTACTTTTGAAGGTGAGTCTAAATGTCTCGCAAATCAGTCTTTACAGCAACCTTTAAACTGCAATCTGTATCCAAAGGGGAAAATCTTGATATTTTGACCAAAATATTCATGGACTTCGGTCTTTCGTGATGTTCTTTTCCCAGAAGACCAAGGGTTATTTCCCTCCTCAATGCTATGCATAGGATATTCAAGATGTGGCATTACGAACTAAATCTAAATTAGGATACTGTTATGATTCAGTTTCAAAATTAAAATATAATAAGTATTCATGGACTATAAAATCCAATTAAAACTAAGTTTACTAATTAGGACATACTTGAGCCAACTTAGGAAACTCAAGAGACTAGCCTAGAAGGCAGTAAGAGTTCAGTAATCACCATGGCAACCAGTCAGCTTACTTTTCCCTGACAGTAGTAAATACTCAGCAGTATTCTCTGACAACAATTCTTCCCAGGCTAAACCTCTTGTGCTTCAAGTTGGCAGAGGTGGCGGGGGGGGGGGGGGGGGGGGGGGGGGGGGGGGGGGGGGGGGGGGGGGGGGGGGGGGGGGGAAGGGAAGGAATTAAAAACAAAAAACCTTGTCATCTTAAGGACTTAGCCTACTTCACCTGCCACTACATGCCAGGCATGTAGAATGCTAGGTGGAGCTATCTATTAAAAATGGGAAGGAAATGTAAAGGCTTAGGGGCAAAAGGGAGAGTAGGAAGAGGCTCTGACCTCAATAAGAGTACAAATGCAACAATACCTTCGACAATGTGCCAGTATCATAGTCCTGCTGCCTCTCTCTGACAACACCTTTCAGCACCAAACAAATATTATTCCTACCCTTGAGAAAAAAAAAACTAGAACATTTTCTCACGTCAAATGAAAAACATACGGATGTGAAGGTGATCTGCTGGTAGGTTCTCTTTCCCGTTTGTCAACATTAGTAGCAGATGAGACAAGAAAGAAAACTTTAGTATAAGCCAAATCAGTTGACAATATATCCCACAACTGTCCACACATTCCATAATAATCAGTAACCACAATAACTGTTACTCAGGTAGTTCATTATTTAAATAATTTATTTACTGCATAAGCAGACATTACATTCTGAATGTTTTACACCACTTTCTTTCAAGTCATTCTCTAGATATGTTTAATGCTCTAAAATTAACTTCTTTATCATAGGTTTAATGCTATAGACTCATCATCTTCCATTTGGCAGACAGAGGAGGTGATATGAATGTGTTATGTGGTACCTTAAAGAAAAAAATGTAGTCCCCCCTATTTAAATACATCATTTTACTCAATTCACATTAACTTCATACAAAACGTGAAATCTAATTTTTTGTTTATTATAGTACACTTCTTTCAGATTGAAGATTAACAAAGTCTTTCTTTGTTCCTATTCCTATAGCTCTATCTTGAAGAAGGTATAGTATAGTATAGTATTGTATAGTATAGTATAGTATAGTATAGTATAGTATAGTATAGTATAGTATAGTATAGTATATGATATAGTATGCTTTTTCAGAGTAAGTATGATGAAGCCCTACCTTCATTCAAAAGGGAAGCTTGTATAGTGTGTCTCAGTGTGGTAGAGATTCCATACCCAGATACCAGTTCTCCCTGGCTGTTCCTCAGGCAGGAGCCATCTGTGTACCAAGTCACGTTGTAGTTTTTTGAGTAAGCTCTCCTTCAAGTCCTCCCTAGGTTGAGTAGGGTGTGCAGAATGGGAATAAGAGGTGCCCCAGTAATAACAATCGTGTTAATGGCCCATAAGCCATGAATGAGTGGCCATCCTTGACACCCAGCTTCTGTACAGGAAAGATAGGGCTGTCACAATGGGAGGTGCAGGGGACAAACCTTGGAAAGGTAGGTCTCAATGAGATACCAAACACCTTTGATTATCTCAGGATGCAAGGAATATTGTCTCACTGATAGTAGGGGCTTAGAGAGGTCAATTTCTACCGTGATTGGAGGAGCATTAGAAACCTGTCCTATATCAGCAGAATCGACAATGGAACTGAAAACAAAATGTGACTGAGAGAAGGGAAAGGAGAGGAAGCAGCTAGGAGCAGGGGAACACTCTCTTTATGATTGACTGGTCCTTGAAGGGTTAAGAAAGCTCTATACTTTGGGGAGAAGGAAATGTAGGTTTGAAATCAGATTAAGAAATCCTTTCCTAGGGGAAGCTAGGTGGCGCAGTGAGTAGAGCACTGGCCCTGGAGTCAGGAGGACCTGAGTTCAAATCCAGCCTCAGACACTTGACAGTATTAGCTGTGCAACCTTGGGCAAGTCACTTAACCCCAACTGCCCTGCCTTCCCCCCTCCAAAAAACAAACAAAAAAAGAAAGCCTTTCCAAGCAAATGAGCTGGGAGTGTGGTCTGCATAGGAAGGGATCATACTAGTTATCTCTCCCAAAAAGAAGGTCAAAGGGTCCCAGACAAGAACAGTCATAGGGTGGTTGGCTATTCTCACAAGAAACATAGTCTGGGAACTCCAAGGGATATTAGATGAAATGTTTCTGGAGTGAAAGACAGACAGGGTTGCTCCAGTGTCAACCAAATGAATACACATTGATAATAACAAAGACACCTCCAGCTGGGCAGATAGGTGCTCCTAGAAAAGTTAGAAAGGAAGTGGAATGGGATTGACCCTGAATGTCCCCCTTAGAGCCCCATCATAAGGTAGCATTGTGAGGAGGATCTCTGGATGATGAGAACCCACACGGAGAGGCAATGGTTTTTATTATATGCCCTAAAGATTTACATTCAGATTTCTAACAACTGGGATTTTCACAGTAGTGACACACCCCCAGTTTTCATTCAGGAGGTGAGAGGGCAGAGAGCTTGATGTTTCATTGATTGGGGTGTGTGTTCTGCATCTGAGGAAGTTGCAAGCTCAAGACTTTGTTGTTATTGTTGGGTTGGTTTTGTTTTTTGTTTTTTTTGTAATTTTTTTTCTGGCAGATTTTTTAAAAATTTTATTTTAGACTCAAGGGCCAGAACACGAATAAAGAACAGAGAAAAAGAACAAAACACATCATAAACTTAAATACAAAGTAAGAAAGGAAAAAAGCACATTATGTGCATAGCAGAACATAAGAAAGGACTCAAAATAGATAACCATAGATTTTCATTTCAAGAAAGTCTATATGATAAATAATACATGTTGTGTTGAGAATTGTTCATCTTTTCTTTGCTTCCTTGTGAGTTTTCTTTTGTTCTCTGCTGTGCCCTTTTACACTTTGTTCTTTTTATTTTCCCTTCCCTCACCCCACTCCACAAGGTTACAATAAAGTTTGGATATGTTTCTCTATAGCTATAGACATATACATACATATATAGACATATACTTTCCCAAACATCCTCTATTCCTGATCTTTGTTTTTATATTTGTGCATATCTCTTGTTTCCTATCCCTCCTGATTCCTCTACTTTACTTCTACTGACCACCTTGCCCTCCTATTACTTGCCTAATCTCCTTCCAAGGATCCCTCCCTTATCCTCCCATTCCCATAAATCTAAACACCCTTCTATGCTCCCCTTTTACCTATTCCCTCATTCTCCCCTCTCAAAATCCCTCCTTTGTCCTCTCCCCACTCTTTATACCCCTACCATTTTATTTCTTCTAAATTTAGAAGCCTTTTATACTCTTCTAAATATATATGTGTTATTCTCTCTTAAACCCATTCCTCATGAAAGTAGGTTACCAGAACTACTAGCCCTCCTCTACCATCTAATTCTTCTGTGTCCTTTCTTCCTCTTGCACTTCTTTTGAATAAAATAGTTACAATTTTTAGCTGTTTCTAAATAGCTTTACTTTTAAAATTCATATCACAGTCAGGTTTACCCCCCTCTTTCTTATGAGCTCGCCAATTACTAATAAGAATCTTAAACATACATTTTACATTATATAAAAGGTAAACAGTCTGTCCTTATGAATCCCTTGTAGTCAGTCTTTGATATGTACCTCATGTTTCTCTTGGTTCTTGTTGTTGGGTTTTTTCTCCCTCAATTCCTTTTTATCAGCTTCCTCTTCCTTTTTCATAACTACTGAAAATTTTGAATCAGTGTCTAAGAGTACCACAGTATCGATTACCTGTCAGTCAAGGACTGTAAGTTTAACTTGCTTAGAAATGGAGGTCAGGAGGTTATTGTTGAACAGTGAGTGAAACTGACTCTAACTGACTACATCATTGTGGCTAACTCCAGGGTTAGCATCAAAAATTTGAACAAACCGATTGAAAAAAATCATAATCTGGCTCAACAGCTTGTTTGGTATTCTGGCCCTTGGAAAAAATCCACAGGGTGTGGAAAAGCTACATATATTGAGTAATGAAATTTCCTTCCCACCTTCATGGCCAAGCAATAATGGTCTTGGCTCTTAACTTCAGTTTCCCAATCAACTGGCAGAGCCTCTTCTGGTTTTTCCCATCCCACAACTCTACACCAATGCTCTGCTTCACTAGGACCAACTAGTATTTGGACTAATTAGTAGAGATTGGAAAACCCAGGTTTATATGAGTAGAGTAGTATCTGAAACTGATTAGCAAAGCCTATAGGATCCTCCCCCAGGGGATGGGGAAACCTGAAGTTCTGATCTGGCCAATGATTTGTAGGAGTAAATAGTAGTCTCTCGGTGTGCTGTGATTATGGATCTTAAAGGAGAACAAGGGTGCAGGCTCTGGTTTTGGGAGGTCAGAATAAAGAGAGGCAGTTTGATGTGTTTGAGGATCCAGAAGGCTTCTTAGTTCACTTCTAATAACTTTTAAAAGGGGCTCCACCTGAATGTGACATTCTGCGTGAGACTTGCAACTCTTCTTAATCTGTTATATAAATGACTCTAATTCAGATTTACGCTCCCTTTCCACAGCCTCCATTAACTATTTACTAAAAGTATTACATTCTCAAAATTTTACTTTTGCCTTACATTCAGGTAATCTATGCAATCTATGCCTAAAGAATTGGAGTTTATCCCTATCAAAAGATCCCCACCAATGCCAACATAGGCCTTTTGTTAATTCTAATGATTTAGGGAAAAAAACACTGCAGTCAGTCCCATATTTGCGAAACATTTCCTGAGCTACAGTGTTCTGCGTTGGATTGTTTTCTGCACTTGTCCAAATACTGGTGAAAAATCTTTACCCATAACAAAGCAGTGATGATCAAACTTAACCAAAAAGTGTCACAAAACAGGAGTACTCTTACCTAATGGGATCCCTCTAACAATTCTCCAAAAGCTCAGGTCGAAACCTAGATAATAAGTGGATGAGAGATTCGACCAAGGCTGGAGTCTCAAGATTGGAGCAGGGAAGGAGAGCCAACTCACAAGTCCAGGGCAGGTGTTGGTGGAGACAGACAATGGGTCTCAGTGGCTTCATCATTGATTAGCTGGAGCAGGGATCAGCTGTCCATTCTACTGTCCAGTCCCACTTCTGACACCATGTACTGTCCAACCACGAGTGCAAGACCCTCGAATCCCCAGTTCAAGCCTATTCGGTTAAGCTAAGTTAGGTTCGGATTCTGATTCACACCGGCAATAAGGCACACTCCTGAGAGAACATGGTTTTTATTGAAAGAGAGGGGAAATATTCTAACAAAGACAGTTAACACAACAAAGACAAAGACACAAACAACATAGATTTATCACTTCTCCAGGGAACTCCAGAACTTGATCCTCTCAAAGTTGAGGGGGGTCCCAGTTTACACAGCCCAGCTCGATCAAGGCCCAAGAGGGAAACTGATCCCAGGAAGCTTCCTCTACATAAGTGAGATCCCACTAGCTTGTTCCACATGGGGACTTTTATAGCTTCCTGAACAAGGAGGGCCTATCGCTAATTGTCCCAGATATTCTCCTCCAGAAGGGGCAGCCACTCCCCTTGGGAGGGGAAGATCTTGTCAATCATTTTGTTTTTGAGAACTGGCTAGGACCTCAAGAAGCAGTTTCAGAATTTCCTGTCCTTTGTCTTAAGAGTTACCTGTTCTTTGTTCAGGCCTGTCTGTCTCCTAGTGTATTCCATTCTTTGTTTGGGCCCATCAGCCGGAGAGCAGTGTCTGAGAGGTTAATGTCTGATTCTTTATTCCAAGCTGGAAAGTGTAAAGATCTTGCAGGAACTAGGGGATTGGGGGGAGGGAGGGAAGGAAGAAAAGCCGGGCTTACACTATAATATGGAAAATCTTCTATAATGATTTATCATTCAAAGCCCCAGGGAGGGACCAAAAAAACAAAGTTGGAATGCCAGGGAGTCTGAAGGAGAAGATAGCTTTATTATTTAGGGGGGTTAACTTGCACATGGAGCAACTGAGAACCTAGTCTGAGAGCTCATTGGGTGGGGGTTACAACAGAATATTTAGAGCTAAAAATCACAATGTTAGTTTATTCTAGATAACGGTTCCCAGAAGCATGGAAGCGTTAAAGTTTTTCTAGATATATGTAACCAGGGTGTTGAAACAGCTGGGACTTTCCAATGTTACAAAATAGCATGGTGCCTGGTAATAGGTTCAGCCTTGTGGTTTCAACAAAAGTCTTGCAAAGGATCACTGGTATGTCAAGCAGTAGTATTGGCTTGCTTAATATCTGGATAATAAGGACACTCAAGCATATGGTTAAGATTGGTAGAGTCATGTTCACAGAACCTATGAGATCACCAAGTAAAATTATATAGAGGGAAGAGAGAAGTTCCAGAACAGAATCTTGGGAAACAACCAAAGTTAGTGAGAACAGTACAGATAAGGATCAAGGAAAAGAAACTAAGAGGGAGCTGTCAGATAGGTAGGAGGAGAACTGACGGAGAATAGTATCAAGAAAAATAAGAGACAAGAGAATATCCAGGAGGATAGGGTGACCATCAGTGTCAAATATTGCCATGAGTTTTAGAAAGACGACACTAGATTCCTAGTCCTCCTTTCCAGTTTTGGTTTGATGTTCAAAACCCCTGACTCACTTATCCCAGTGAGAAAGTTATTATTGTTGCTGTAGATGTTCATGTTATTCCTAATGATAACCTTTTGTAAGCCAGTACATCTCCAATCTATCCTCTACTCTCAAATTAAACATTCCATTGTTCTGTTGTTAAGCATGCTTTACCAAAAGCAACCCTGGCTTATACTCACCATCTTCCGTTCCTGCTCCTACTCATGTGTTGCTGAATGTACTGTAGAAACTACCTTGGTCAGTGGAGCCAAGATGGTGGAGTAGAAGCAGGGACCTGATTGAGCTCGCCCCCAAACCCCTTGAAATATCTGTAAAAAATGGCTCTAAACAAATTCTAGAGCAGCAAAAGCCACAAAATGAGAGTGAAGCAGATTTCCAGCCTAAGACAATCAAGAAGGTTAACAGGAAAGGTCTATTGCACTGTGCTTGGAGCAGAGCACAACCCAGCCTGGGCCTCTCCAGCACAGACAGGATTGGAACAGGCCTCAGGGCACTGAATCACTGGCAGTTGCAGTGGTTTCCAGAATTCTTAACCCACAAATGCCAAAGACAGCTTCAAAGATCAGTGGGAAAGCTCTCTCACCTGGGTGAAAGAGGAGCATGGTCTTGCCACAGCCACAGCCCCAGGGTGGCAGCCTATAGATGGTGGGAGGACCGAGCTGCTCATCTGGGTCGTAGTCCTGGGTGGTGGTCCTGGAGTGAAGAGGAGCACTGGCACAGCAGAGCCGATGGCGGCTGTGGAGAAGGAAACTTCCTTGCAGTTCCAAGGCAGAAAAGAGCGTTCGTGTTTGCTCACGGACCAGAGCACAAGCCAAGAGAGGAGTAAACACCTCTGTTTTGATCATACCACTTTGGAGGAACTGAGAATTTACAGGTCCCTAGAGATATCTCTGAAAACAGCTGCACAAAACCCCTGAAACTTGGGGCAGTACATCCTCCACTTAAGAAAGAGCTCAAAAGTCAAATAATTGGCTGGAAAAATGAGCAAACAGGGGGAAAAGAATAAGATTATAGAAGGTTACTTCCTTGGCAAAAAAGATGCTTTCTTACACACTTATTAACAAGGAAGAGCAAGGCATACAGCCAGAGGAAGATGACAAGGTCAAGGCTCCTACATCCAAAGCCTCCAAGAAAAATATGAAATGGTCTCAGGCCATGGAAGACCTCAAAAAGGATTTTGAAAAACAAGTAAGAGAAGTGGAGGAAAAATCAGGAAGAGATATGAGAGTGATGCAAGAAAATTATGAAAAATGGGTCAACAACTTGCTGAAGGAGACCCCCAAAAAATGCTGAAGAAAAAAACACTTTTAAAAATAGGCTAACCTAAATGGCCAAAGAGGTCCAAAAAGCCAATGAGGAGAAGAATGCCTTGAAAAGCACAATTGGTCAAATGGAAAAGGAGGTCCAAAAGTTCACTGAAGAAAATAATTCCTTAAAAATTATAATGGAGCAAATGGAAGCCAATGACTTTATGAGAAATCAAGAAATTATAAAACGAAACCAAAAGAATGAAAAAAATAGAAGACAATGCCAAATATCTCACTGAAAAAACAACGGGCCTGGAAAATAGATCCAGGAGAGATAATTTAAAAATTATTGGACTATCTAAAAGCCATGACCAAAAAAAGAGCCTAGACAACATCTTTTAAGAAATTATCAAGGAAAACTGCCCTGATATTCTAGAACCAGAGGGTAAAATAGAAATGGAAAGAATCCACTGATCACCTTTTGAAAGAGATCCTGAAAGGAAAACTCCTAGCAATATTGTAGCCAAATTCCAGAGTTCCCAGGTCAAGGAAAAAATATTACAAGCGGTTAGAAAAAAACAATTCAAGTATTGTGGAAACACAATCAGGATAACACAAGATTTCACAGCTTCTACATTAAGGGATCAAAGGGCTTGGAATATGATATTCCAGAAGTCAAAGGAGGTAGGATTAAAACCTAGAATCACCTACCCAGCAAAACTGAGTATAATCCTTAAGGGAAAAAAATGGAATTTCAATGAAATAGAGGATTTCCAACATTCTTGTTGAAAAGACCAGAGCTGAGTAGAAAATTTGATTTTCAAATACAAGAATCAAGAGAAACATGAAAAAGTAAACAGGAAAGAGAAGCCATAAGGGACTTATTAAAGTTGAACTGTTTACATTCCTACATGGAGAAATTGCAAGTTTATATGAGTTCCGATGTATTAAGGATGACACTGTTAGAATGAAAGCATGATTAGTTTTCATTTGCATTTCAGTTTTTAATATATTTGACTAGTTTTAAGATACTAGAAAAATAAAATTTGTTTTGATTTTCCAGGGCCAAGAGCCTGGGGAAAGAGTCTTTTCACCTTCCTTAGAACTTGCTCAGAGATATAGAGTTCAGACTGAATGATGCTTTCACTTTGCAGACTAACTGAAACTTGGGAGCAATTACTGGATTATTTATTGTAGATGAAATAAAAGTACCAGCATCGATTTAACACACAGCTTACAGTTAGAAAATAACGTGATTCTGATAATTGCAAGCCTTTTTGTTTTGGCTTTCTTTGGTATTCTTGGCTTTTGTCAGCAATACATTTCATAAATACAGTGGTCTGACATCCATTGCTTCTCCTTTATTAGTTCTGTGATAAAAATTAATTTGTAAAACAATTTTTATTGAAATATTCTGAGGGAAAGTTCAAAATGTTCATAATAAAAGTGAGCTTTTTATAAAGATACCTTAGATACAGGGAAAGGGTAGACAAAGTGGATTTACTGCAGGTGAAATGCCTCCATGTGCATACCACATTTATTCCCCATAGAGCAATGCCATAGAAAACAACCAAGAGAAGACAATTTGCAACAGTTATGTGTGCTCAGTATTTATAGAATACTACAACTCTTAGGTACTTTAGGAGTCCTAAAGCATTAAAATTTATTTTTAAATGGCTTGTAGAAGTTATTATTGCAGAAAGAATGGCACTCTTTGATTGTGTGTTATGTGATGACCTTGTATGCTCAAAGGACAATTTGGGTCTTAATAAAGCTGAAGTCGTTTCATTCCAGGAAGGCAGTTTCCTGACGTGGAATGGAGGTTAGTGTATAGTTATCCCCTCATCACTATAACCAAGCTTTATTTTCTTTAGTAACAAAAAAGCCAGATTAATCGGATACCTTTCAAGAATAAGAACAACATGTTCATTCTTTTTTCCTTCGTCTTCCAGGTAAATTTTTACAGGCTTCAGGGAAATGATATATGAGGAATCAGGCTATTAAAAAGACTGTCCAAAAAAGACAATAGAAGTAATGTTAAGAGTAGGAAAAAAATGGAAGCCATAAACAGGGCTCGTTTGACTTTTTTGTATGGCCTAAGCCGGTTCTTCCAACATTCACTTTTGATGATTTAAGAGTCACAATCTGCCTTAGTCTGCATTTTAATCATCATGTCCTTAGTCAGCTTTTATTTTTTCAAGCTGGTTTAATCATGGAAGTATTTTACCTGGCAGAAATGAGAATAACAATATTTCTACAGGTGATATTTTCTCAAAAAACACTTTCATAATGGTATAATTAACAATCGGTACTTTGAAGCTCTAAAATGCTGTATTGTATGTAAATTAAATGTAATTTATTTGTAATACTCTCCTACCCTGGCTCCCACTATCTGAAAGCTGGGTATGTTAGATTTCATAGGTTTCTCTGGGACCTTTAAGGGGGTTTGGGGCATATGTAGGCTCTGCTATTGGCTCCAGTCCCAACTAATGATGTTCCTGTGATTGCATGGCCAGGTCTCCTATACCCCAAGTCTAATTTGCTTTTACAAATGAATATTTACTTGAAGAGCATAATCATGGGTTTAATCACCCTTTTATACCACCTCATTCTCTCAGAAGGGAAGAGTATTAGCTCAGTTCTTTTCCTGTGTAGCATAGTCCCAAGTTACAAATCTAAAGTTCCCCTTGGGGCAAAGTTCCCAGCATCCTGCCATCTCATGGTTGCCCTGCCAGGCTGGTTGGATACAACATCCCACATGGAATCCTAACTTTAAGCTTGCCATGGTCTGAGTTCTCATGACCAGTAGGGATTATTTCTTACACCTAGAAACTGAGGACAAAGTAAAACAAGACAAATACCCCCATACTCATGAGGTCAGGGAGGCATGCATCCTTCCCAGGTCAGTCCATGGTATGCATGCTTTGGGTAAACTGTGTATGATGTACGCATTTTGGTAGGAAAATGCAGGGTGGCAGGGGACCCCCATGTTAGGCAATCTGGGCATGCTCCAAGGAAGCCTCATTACATATTTATTATATTGTTATTATGAAATTTACTTCCCCATCTAATATCTTTTCTCCTGATATGATGGTTTCTTGAAACCTATTAAAATGTTAAATGAATGTACCTGAAATCTTTTTTTTACCTTATCTTTTCCATTTTTTAACCCATTTGTCTTGGGATCTAACACAATGGACTCAAATATAATTTGGGAAATTCTTTCACAAAATCTCTCTAAATAATCTTAGGAAAAACCAAAATCTGGCTCCAGTCTCTCAAGAAATAAAATATCTCTACTTACACCCTGATGTAGGGAAATTCTAGGAAAAAATATAGTATTTGGTTTATTTTATTTTCCCCAAAGGGCCTCCCACTTTCTTTCAAGCATTCAGTTCAACAAGATGTCAGACATAAGATTGTTTTTACTTAAATTTTTTAAAATGCATGGTTCTTTATTGGTGGAGATTGATTACTCAACATTCTGTGCCTAAGTTAGGAGAGAGGATGGTGAAAGCTAGAGAAAAGAGAGATCCTCATCTTCTCACTTGTGAGAGAGAGGTTATCCCATTCCAGACTCTCTTTGGGCCTGTGAAGGAAGAGAAAGACTCTGGAAAAAAGACCACATGTAAAGGAGTCCAAAATCTTAAAAACTTTTATCATGTCCCTTTCACCAACTTGCTACCCTATATAATTTGGGGAATCTCTCCTTTGGTGAGATCTAAGATTCTCTCTCTTTTAATTGAGTTGAGTTGTCTCACTTCCAGTGGGAGAACTCATTTATTCTATATTATCTGGTATATATGTTACAGGTGGCCAGATGGTGCAGTAGATAGACTGCCACACCTGGATTCAGGAAGACATATTTCTGAATTCAAATTTGGCCTTAGGCACTTACTAGCTATATGGGCAACCCTGGGCAACTCACTTAAACCTGTTTGCTTTCGTTGCTCATCTGCAAAATGGAGAAGGAAATGACAAACCATTCCAGAATCTTTACCAAAAAAAAAAACCAACCCCAAATGGGGTCATGAAGAGTTAGGCATGGCTGAAACAGCTGAGACAAATAAAAAATTCAAGAGACAGAATTCTGGGTAACTAATCAATTTATGAAGTAGGCTAGTCAATAATCAATAAATTGAAGGTTAGTGGTTTCTCACAGTAACCAGACACTTAATGGAGACACTGAATGTCTTAAGTATTTTTTTGAAAGGGAATGACCCTGGAGGTAGTTAGGTGATGAAGTGGAAAGAGCACTGGCCCTGGAGTCAGTAGGACCTGAGTTCAAATCCCACCTCAGTCACAGGTCACAAGCTTTGTGACCCTGAACAAGTAACTCAATCCCAACTGCCTCCAAAAAGGGGAGAATGAGGGGAGATGTCCCTGCCAGGAGAAATCAACCCTGATTGGGAACAATTAATGAGGGGGTGGATATTTTAATGAGGAGGCAGGCTAAAAGTCTTCAGCTCCTCCTGCTGAGAACATGGCTTGATTAATGAGACTCTGCCATCTCCAATAATCTGGACAGAGGAATCCATCTCTATCCAGACCACTCTAGTTGGTTTTCTCCTTCATGAACTGGGTTTCCCTAAACTCTGATGGGGGTAGAAGGATGTGGGCTTAATGTTTCTCCAGTTTTGAGTCTGGAATTCACTTAAATTAGATTCTGTTTCCACTCTAAGTGGAAGTAAGGTCTCCCTCCTAGTTTAAGAAAATTAAGGAGCCCTTTCCCAGAGGATGAGGGCAATCTCATATATCAGCCTTATTCTACAGAAATTGGCTGACTGACCTACAAGAGCTGGTCCCAGAATGACAAAATAAAGAGAAAAAGCCTTAATCCTAATTTAATAATTAGTTATTAATATAATAGAAAATTGGTTCCATATTATGGAAACTATAAACATAATTGACAATATAAGTAATAAAAACAACAAAAATCATATGATTATATTAATAGATGTGGGAAAAGCCTATGAGAAAACATAACACCCATTGCTATTAAAAACACTAGAAAGCACAGGAATCTATAGAGCTTTTCTTAAAATGATACGTAGTATCTATCTAAAACCAAGACCATGGTGGGCAGAGCCAAGACGGCGGCTGGAAAGCAGGGACTTGTGCGAGTTCCCTGCCAAGTCCCTCCAAAAACCTATAAAAATGCCTCTGAACAAATTCTAGAACTACAGAACCCACGAAATAGCAGAGGGAAGCAGGGATCCAGCTCAGGACAGCCTGGATGGTCGCTAGATGAGGTCTATCACGCACAGCGTGGGTGGCAGCAGGACCAACCAGACCAGGAGCCAGGCAGAACTAGCCCTAGTGCCCTGAATCAGTAAGCTGTGGCAGTTACCAGACTTCTCAACCCACAAACACCAAAGACAACAGAGAAGGTTAGTGGGAAAAGCTGCAGAGGGACAGAGTTCGGGGTTCAGCCACTGCCCCAGGGGAAGCGGGGGTGGTGCAGCTACAGAACTAGAGCTGCAGTTGCTTCTGGCCCCAGGCCCACCTGGTGGGAGGAATTAAGTGGCAGATCAGAGTAGTGCAGAGCCTGCTTAAGATTTGTGTCAGGTGTGGTGTGGCAGAGCTGGCTGTATAGAAATAGCTCTGAAATCAATGGCACATCCCCTCAAGCTTGGAACAAAGTACTCTTTGCTCTACAAGCAGTCATAACCTGACGAAAAACTCAAGGGTCAAGTCAGTTGGCTGGAAACATCGCCAGGCAGTGAAAACGCACTCAGATTCAGTCTCAGACTTTGGAATCTTTCTTTGGTGACAAAGAAGACCAAAACATA
>CM053624.1:238112929-238131246 GCA_028646595.1 Phalanger gymnotis
TGCGGTGGGGCCTAAATAAATTTCTTGTTGTTTTCTCCTTAGAGAATCTCTCATACCTTGCGATTTTGGACCATTGAAACATATACATGATTATATTTGAGATCATAAATTTGGCCTTCCTACTACAACTTGGTGGAGAGCTCACGCCAGTCACTGCTTCCCAGCCAACATCTTGGCTCTGCCCCGCTATATTTCTTACCATATAAAACTCTTTGGGAGATAAGATATGTGTCTATAAACTGGACTCTATTAATAAAATTCTGCTTTTAGAAAATAGTGAATTCTTTTGAACAGGGCTATCTAATTTGCTGTTAAAACCATAGCAAGTTAGAGCAATAGATACATGAGGTTTCCATCCATGAACACAGTGAAGATATAACTAGATCTAAAACCACAAAAAGCTATAAGATATGTATTTTAAAGATGAACAACAGGCAGCTTTTTTTTTTTTTACCCCTTTGCCATGGCTTCGATATAACACTAATAATGCTTCCTTATATGGTTTCAAGACAATTTCTTACATACTCATAAGATGTAGTTTAAAACATTAAACAGAATTGTTGGATACTTCTTCCAATTTTCCAAAGTTAAATCATTATTTAAAAGGAAAATGACTTGATGTAAATATATGTTAGGACCATTTGTGCTCCATTATATTGAAACAGCTCTAGATCAAGCAAAATGTTTTTGGGGAAAGAAAATAAAAGGGCAATTATCATTTTTACTAAATTTTCTAAGCATAGAACTTCTTCTATTCCTTTCTATTCTATTACCCAAAATGGAAATTAAATTAATATACTTTTTTATGAAACCCATTTTATATTAATTTTTAGTGAAAATTCATTGCAAAAAGACTGAAGACCCCGAAGTTCAATTTAATTCAGCAAACATTTTTTACACCCCTTTTATCTGAGTTATGAGTGTAGTGGTTAGAGAGCTGGCCCTACAATCAGGAAGACCTGGGTTGAAGTCCCTCTCTGACGCAAGGTTGTTTGGCCTTGGCCAAATCTTTTAATCTTTGAATATTCTAGGCAACACTCTGTGGTTGCAAATGGCAGAGCAGGTGCCAGTCTGGAGCTTCACTGGGAATTCTTAGAACCAATGAGGTCAGAACTCTGGTCCAAAAAGAAAATGTACAGAACACTGTGCCTATGGATTGAAAGGCTGCAATTAACAGCAAAGATGGACCCAAATTTTCAAGAACTGGTTCTTGGGAACCAGCAGGACCAGTTTTTTGTTGTCTGTAACACTGAAGGGAAGCTGTTAAAGAAAAAGATAAATAATCTCTAAACCAGAATACCCACTTCTAGATATTTGAGAAACTGTGGAATTGCTTAAAAATATAATAACTGCATTAAAAATATGATTTTAGATAGCTAACTTTTCCAAAATATTATAACCAATTTCTCCATGGGCGGTCATGATTTTTACAGCAAATAAGGGAATAATCCTTCTTATTGTTGAGCTCACTTTAATGCCCAGTGATGGTAGCTTAAAAAGGTCAGCAGTAGTCTTTTATACTTAGGGATGACAAGGAGATATTGCAATAAATTTTGGTTTGATTATGTTTTTGTAATGAGAATTGCTCTTGATTAAAATTTTGGAAAATATAATCATATACTGTGTCCACATTTCTTGGTAGATTCTTTTGAGCTAGATGAACATGTTCATAAAGCACACACAGCAATATGCATATCAAGAAATAATGTTTAAAAGGATGTGCCAAGTCTCCTAAAAATTGTGTTAATTTGTTACTTGTACTTATTCGGCACCTAATGTCACTGATAATATTTTCATAAATGTATGTCGCCATCCTGCTATGCCTTGGTAAATGGTCTTTGTAAATTGCTGTGGTCAAAAAAAAAAATCTGTCCTGGTGACCACCTCTGGTAGTAAGCCTCTCCAAACTTAAACTGGATGACACAGTCAGTCTTTAGGCCCATGAAGTAAAGGCTGTCTAGTGTAATAGGACATGTTATCCAGAAGGCACAGAATGGACTTTGCTTAGGACCTAAGGGGAAAAAATTGATTCTGTTTTTTTCTTTTTCTAATCTGTGTGATAAAGGTGGTCATAAATATCTTTTTTTGAATATACAATATATATTGCTATCTGTAGATTATCTGTATGTAGTCAGATTAGGCACAGTTCACATGATGAAGCTAAAAATGCTTCCAACAAAGGCCTTAAGAAACAGAAGTGCCTAGGACCTACATGGATGATATTCTGAGCCTGATTTGAGTTTGCACTCAGTGGCACAGCCAATGTTTCATAGGGTCACCATGATGAAGATTGAGAATATGACTTCAGTGGAGATTTGCCAATTATAGCTAAAGGAACAAATGGTAAGGAAAATATGTGTCTGAAAGGATTCTAAATATCTTTTGTCAATATATTAAAAAATTCTATCTGTTTTGCTGTTTCTGTTTCCCCACATCTTCTACCTATCTTCTTTGGCACTGGAAACAAGCAATTTTGTGAGCATTTTGTATATCAATCAAATTATATCTTTAGATGATCAGTAAATTGGACAAAGATTTGATTGAGGCAGTGTGGGGCAGGAAAAAGCATTGAATTTGGAATGGGAAGATCTGGATGAAAATAATATCTCTATGTTGAGGCTCAGTGTCTGCCCATCTAGGGCCAAAAACTATTGAGATTTCATGATTTGTTGTGGTGGAACTGTCTCAAAAAATTCAGAGTCAGACCACCTCTAATCCAAGTATAGGCATTTATTGAGATTAATGCCTCTCAGGAAGTAGGCTAAATTCCAAGAGGAACCAGCTGCTGCAGAGAAAGCAAGATGGATTTTTATAGGGTAAAGATGCAATTACATAACAGAAATTTACATAGAATATAGGAATATGATTAATATTAAAAAGGCAAGAGGAGTTTGGTAAGGGATTAGGTAATGGAGGAGGGGTGCTAGCCTCAGTGGAACTGCGCAGGTGCTATTGTAGAGTGGGCCCCTTCTATGGTTTGGTGGTTAAGCATTCTGGTCATGCTGCCCTCCAATTGGCTAACTATTGTGGTTCTGTCTGGTCAAGATAGATGATGTGATTGTGATTACATACCTGTTTCGTGAGAAAGGGTTTCTGTGGGGCAGTGCTGGGTTTCTGTTTCTGTGGGAACTAAGAGTTCAAGGATAAGCCTGTTATTCTAGTGAGCAGTGAGGCATAAATTAGGACATTGGTGGGGGCAGGGGGAGGGAAGGAAGCTGAATGGCTAGGTATGGTGGGGAATGAAATTAGAATATTGGGGCTGGGGGCAGCTCAATTAGGACTCCATCACCTAATTTTGCCTCTTCGGGCCTTTATCTGTAAAATGAGAAGCTTGGACAATATTATCATTTAAGGTCTACTTCTATAAATCATTAGAACTGAATTCTAGAAAGGTTTGTTGAGAATTGGGAGTTTTTAAGAGGTACTACATGTAGGTAACCTAATATGTAATTTTTAAATGACTTCTCATGCTTATGTAGCTTTGCAGTTGACAAAGTTTTCTTCATGGCAATTTTATGTAGTAGGTTCTGTCATCTTAATTTTTTTCATCAAAAATTGAGGTTCAGAGAAATCAAGTGATTTGGCTAAGATCATTCAGCTTAAAGTATAGAGCAAAGACAAACATAGGACATTTGACTTCAAGTCCAATGTTATTTCCATTGTCCAATAGCGTACGAGAATATCTGGCTGGAGGCCCCGGGATGGAAGAGCAATAATCAAGTTCATGAATTGAGGTTCAATGTACATTATTATTATTAATAGTAGTAGTAATATAATTACTCTTAAAGTCATTAGAGTCCATAAGTAAAAAAAGTTTTTCTATCTTCAGAAGCATATTTGAATTTCAAACATTTTAAAGTAGAATAAAGATCTTTTACCAATACCTGTGTGCATCCTGCTTTAACTTATCCTTAATTGAAATACTCAAAGGTTCCAGGGTTCTGTTTACCCCTAGGTTGATACATGTGTACGGAACTCTTATTTATTCCTAATTAAAATGAACACACACACACACACACAGCAACAACCACGCAGCCCACAAAATAAAGTAAGCACCAATATTTAAGAACCTAGTGTGGTCAATCTACATTTCTGAAAGAGGATACTACTGAAAGAGCACCTCCTGTGCTTTATGAATGCCCCAAATCAAGATTGAAAGGATTAGTCTCAGACTTGCCCATCTTCTTGCAGTTTCCTTTGTTGTAATAACAATAATTCATTATTTGATAAACTCACACGAGTTAAATTTCCTATGAGCATGAGTTCTTTCTGTAATCTTTATGTTAAAAACGCTTTCTCCCTTATGGTCAAAAAATTACACTTGGCTAAAACTGTATAATAGCTAACATCTATGATCATCTGTTTTAAGATTAAGATTAAAGTCTAACTTAAATAAGCAAAAGATAATTCTTCCTACTAGAAGGAAGGAAGGAAAAAGACATTTATTAAGAGCTTACCATGCAGGCACTGTGCTAAACAACTGAGATACATATACAAACAAAAAGAAAGACAATTCCTGTCTTTTTTTCTTTTCCTGATCTGTTCCTGACTTTCTCTGTATTGTTCTTCAAAACCTTGTCTCTTCTACTGCTGGCTTATCCTGGAACTTTCCTCAGCTCCTGGGGCCCTCTTACCCTAGAATGAGAGATGGAATACAAGAAAATATATCAAATATATATTAAGCACCAACTATATACAGAGTACTGTTTTGCTAGGAAGATAACAAAGCAAGGTGCTTGCTCTCGAGAAGCTTATACTGTATTTAGGGAATAAGACACTAAGCTAGAGAAGTGTGATGCATAATACTATATAAGTACATGAGACAGTTTGAAAATAAAATATAAGGTGTGAGGGAGAAGATCATTGCCAATCAGAAGGATCAGAGAAGGCCTCTTAGCAGGCATCTGAGTTGGACTTTAAAAGAAGTCTAGGGAGTCAGTAGATGAAAAGAGGGAAGTTATATAGCCCAGGTATGGTAAAAGCCTGAGTAAAAACAAGAAAGTGTAAGAGTTGAGTGTTTTGTCGAGTTGGATTCAAGGAGGAAGTAATATGGCATAAGGCTTTTTACGGTGAGAGTGGTGTTAGGTATAAGGAGAGCCTTAGATGCCAAGTAAAGGAGTTTGAATTTTATTTTCTAGGCAATAAGGAACCACTGAAGATTATTGAGCAGTTGGAGAAATTTTGAATGCTGTGGATAAGTCCACTTACCTTGGAAATATATATATGGCAGTATGCTTGGAATATGTTATGATAATTAGGGTGGGACTTTTTTACTGTTTTCTCTTTTGGAGCATTGTTATAATCAAGTGCCTTTGATGAGTCTGGCCTTTGTTTCTTTGATTAAATTGAGAATCTTTGAAGATCGGCTTACATCAAGGGAAAGCCTAATTCACATAGGTTTGAGTCCAATGGTTGTGATACCCTTCATCCTTGAACAGGCTATATAAACTCAGAGGTTAGAGTTTTGTTTGGGGCTCTAACTCACTGGCAGAGTGTTGTGTAATTTGATCAGACAAGACTCTTGGTAGCTGCTTTGAAAAAAAAAAACCCAGATGTTGGTGTTTTTCTGGTAATTATGTATATTGTGATTTTGTTAGGCAGAAGTGTTGATCTATTTATATTGCCTCTGTTTGTAATTTCTGTTTGTATTTGCTCTGAAGTTCAGGGTGCTGGCTTTTCCCCTGAACTAAGTCAGTGATATATGTATGTTTAATTAAAGTGAGATTTTTAATTCCTTAAAGTTGCTTTCCTTGGAAAAGCAGATCAAAGAATGTGTGCTAGCAGCTCTCCTGTATGCTGGTGTTGGTGGTCTTTCACCTCCACAGCAGCTGCTAGCAACATTGTTGTTACAGAAGAATGTACACATAAATGGTTAGGTTAACCTATGCATTGACAGAGCTAGGTTTGGGAGGCTCTGAGAGTGTGGGAGAGATGAGGCATTAGTCTGCTTACCAAACTGAAGGTCTACAGAGCCATTGTGTGATGTCATCGTTTTATGTCTGTGAAACCTGAACAGTTTCCATCCAGAACATTCCAAATCTGAACATCACCATGCCAGGAAATTGAACTGTTTCCATTTGAATTGTCTTAGGAAGATTCTGAAGATTCCCTGGCAAGATAAGATACTGAACATGGAGGTCCTTTCTTAACCTGAATTGTCAAGCATTCAAAATCTCCTGCAAGAGTGTAACTCTGATGGTCTGGTCACATTGTTCAAATGCCAAATGTACATTTGCCTAAAAGATTATTTTAAAGAGAATTCACAGAAGACAAGTGCCCACTTGGAGGTCAGAAGAAGCAATACAAGGAGACTCTCCAAATCTCTCTGAAGAATTTTGGTTGTGAGACATGAGAGGCACTGGCACAGGACTATCCAGCAAGACATCCCTGTATCACACACTCTATGAGCAAAGTAGAAATGTGTGTAACTCAAAAGAAACTTGAGATGCACAATTTTAGAAACATGTCCAATCCAAATGTTCATACAGACTATTAGTTGCCAACAACTGGTAGAGCCTTCTGAGGTCATGTTGGTCTGATCAGCCACAGCTGGACACATTGTACATTGACCCCAGCATAGTGATGTCATTTTGGTCCTTTTCAAGTACAAAGTACAACAACCAACCAACCAGCACTACCTGTATTGGAGAAATGCTAGAGGATTTTCCAGTAGATTTAGGGTAAAGCAAAGATGAATGAATGGATGAGTGAGTGAAAAAGCATTTATTAAGTGCTGGCTATGAGTTAAACACAATCTTAAGTACTAATGATACAAACAGAAAAAATGATGTAGCTTCCATTCTCAGTGATTTTACCCTCTGCTTGGGGGAGACAATTCATATAAGAGTGTTCAGTGATAAAGTGGCTAGCAAGGACCAGTGGTCCATAGGATACATCAGGTCAGTTGGAAGGTCCCCAAGAGTCTGGAGGATATAGTCCCAGGGTAGATAATAAGGCCTGGAAGCCATTAGGACATGTAGTAGTACATGTGGTAAGGCTTGACAATCCTCTATTTTAATGGAAGGATTATAGATGATAAATTCAAGCTCATCCAAGCTGTTTGAGCAGCCATATCTGCTGTGCAAGGCAGATGGGTAGATTTGAACAACCTAGCCCTCCATAACTTGGAAACAAAGAATAGGACTGGGTGACTGAGTTGAGTGGGGATTCTGGTGAGAAAAATGATTATTTTCTTACATTAATCACTAATTTTACACAGGGGATCCAAAGCTCCTCTATTTGATTATTAATAACCAATTATTAGTAGGTTAGTTATTAGTAAGCTTTTTCTCTTTTTACTTTCTCACTCAAAGCCTAGTTCTTGTGAAGGACAGGACTGACAATAAGCATTCTCCTCAGCCTTGAATGAGACCCTACCCAACTGGGAGAGTTTATTGCTGATTAAAGGGCAAAGAGAAATCTAATGTAAGTGAATTCAGGCATATTGTTCAACAAGTTAAGTGGTCTGGATGGAAATGGATTCCATTGTCCAGCTACCTGGAGGTAGCTCCCTCAGTGGGAGGAGCAAAAGGATTTTTGCCCACCTCCTCATTAATATGTCCACCCCCTCATTTATTATTAACCAGAGTTGATTTTCACCCTCAGGGACATGCCCTTTTCCAAAGGTATTTAAACATTTAATGGTCTCCATACACAGTCTTTGGTTATGAGAGAGGCCACTGACCTCAATTTATTGTTTATTTGTTAGCCTAATTAATAAATTGTTTATTAATCATCCAGAAACCCTGTTTCTAGGACTTTTCATTCATCTCACTGGCTTCCCTCCTATAGGACTGAAGATGAAGGGATCCTTGTTTATTCAGGAGAAGGAAAAGGAAAGCATCATTGGCTGGAAGGTTAGGGGAGGAAGAGCCCTTATTATGGCCGTTTCTAACTGGTACACTCTGGATGTTGGTGAGGGGAAAGGAAGGAGAAAGGAAAAAAAGGGAACTGACACAGGCCTGGCCTCACAGTGACCCATATCATGGTGGCAAAAAAAGTGAGAGGAAGTATCATCCTCCTGGCAAAGTTTCTCACTAGCCCAGCACAGCGCCATACCACCATAGCACCACCACAGCACCACTGCTAGAGAAGCAAATAGCTGGGGTAATTAATAACTACCTTTAGCATGAAAAGTGGTGGTGCCTCCTTTCTCAATGGTAGAAATTCCCTTGGGACAAAATAAAGCAGTGGTATAGTTAAACTCTATGCCACTGGAACAGGAGAGCTACATGGAACCCACAGGCCATAGTTAATCCTTCCATGGAAAGGAACAGCACATGTGTATAATATATTATTACGTTCAGCAATAACAAATAACATCTATTTATCAATGTAGTTTACCTTTCTCTCTAGGCCTATCCCTGATCCAACTCAGAAGAAGCTCCCCACCCCACCATAAGTCATGCAGTCATGTCCAGCTCTTTGTGACTCAGTGGACCATACTGTCCATGGGATCTTTTTGGCAAAGATGCTAGATTGGTTTGCCATTTCCTTCTCAAATGGATTAAGGAAAACAGAAGTTAAATGACTTGCCCAAGGTTACATAACTAGCAAGTATCGGAGGCCAGATTTGAACTGAGGTCTTCCTGGCTCAAGGCCCAGTGATATTTCAGCTGAGCCACCTAGCTGTTTCCTAAAACCTTTTCCTCCCAAATTTGACAATTTCAGCATTACCTAGAGATGAGTGGTTAGATGATAAGCGCATTTAAGTGTCTAAGAATAGACATAGGTGACAGTCTAATACAAAGAAAGAGCATAAAGGTGATTGAGCTTTGCAAGTTAAAACATAAGCAATGGAATTGTAAAGCAACAATATAGCTTTATTAAATTAATTATGCCTTATTCTTTATTATCTCAACCCATATCTTCTCCAATGCAAAAAAGAAAAAAATTACCATACAAATTGGGTAAAATGTTCCTCTTTCCTGTGGAAAAAAAAACCCTCTCCAGTTTGTTACTAATAATTCTGAAATTGTATCAAAACACAGTCATAGGTCATCTAGTGACTAATGGCAGGCAACATTACCTTACTATAGACAATGACAGAAAGGTGCTGCCATTTCAGTTACAAAATATGTTTATATTGTGTGGAGAATTATAAGCTTCCCCTCTGTGGCTAAATGAAGAGAAGAAAATGTAAAAATGGGGAAGAGATTGCTTTCTTCTTGTGATTTCTTTAAATACTGAAAGTGTTTTAGCCAATTTCATGGAAAACAAAGATGATCTTTGGTAAACTACCAAACCAAAGAAGTGAATGAATGCTGAACATTTCAGGTAAATCATTAATGAAAATGATAAAAAAGGGCAAAATTTACTTAATAGTATCACATTTAAATTTTTGCATTTTAGAAGCATTGGTTTCTAAAAGGAAATAGCCTGTGTTTTTAGTGTTCCATAAGGTCTCTAATATAGTACTTTCTACATATAATAAAGTAAAAATTGTTATTTTGGGGGATGATTATCTCTGAAATTAGCTAAATATTTAAGCTAATATGCTAAAAAGATCACAAGACTCCCTAAGAAATATTGTTTCTAAGGGGCATCTTCAAAAAAATAAAAAAGATCCTCTATCTCTAAATAATTTGTTAGGTTTATAGTGTCAGGATCTCCATTCCAAAACCACCCCTCTCTTTTTGCCCTTCTCTTTTTATGATTAGGAGATACCCTGTTTTCCAGAGCAGGCCCAGCAAGCAAGCTGTGCCCTGAGCTTGGCATAACAACAATCCTTTGGACTCGCCCTTTGGGTGAATTCTGCTGCAACCAAATCACAGAACTGATGGTCCCTGAGCTCAAGCAAGCACCAGCAGGCCTGGACATGAAACCCTGCTATTAATGGACTTTTTGTCACTAGACAATCTTGCCTGACTGTTGCTATTACGCCTTATCACTGTTGCTACACCACAGTTTTATTCTTTGTTTAGTGTGTGTGTGTGTGTGTGTGTGTGTGTGTGTGTGTGTGTGTGTGTGTGTGTGTGTATGAATGGGTTTAGCCTCACTGTCTTGGATCTCTTCCTAGAGGAAGCCCCAGCACACGTGTCTAGTTTTCCTTCTTCAAGAGAACAAAGCAAGCTTTTTGCTGATGACCACTATCAGCTCTTTGGTCTCGTTATGTGACCTTTTATTTTATTTCTTAGTTAATTGTGGTTGTGATAACCTGTGTGAGCTCTTTGATATTTTCAGAGTTAACAGCAGTTGTAAAACCTCTGTGACTCTTTGGCCATTTGTTTTCATAGTTGACAATAGATTTTTCCTTTACAGGAAATTTTTTACTTAATAAATGAGTACAATTCAATGGAACAGATGTGACCAAGGTCAGTAAGTAGTTAAATGTTACAGTAGAATCACTATTAAAATTTCTTGGCCAGATAAGGGTTTCATCTTTTTAAATGTACTCTCTAATGACCAACAGGATGGAGGAACAGATATTTTCTCTGTTCCTAATGACCTCATAAACCTCACCAAAATATGAATTATGCACAAGAGACAAAGCAATTGCAGCTGTCCCTATGGTCTAAAATGCTAAGAATCCTAAAGAGGTAAGAATCCAATGAACTAACAGCAGAGAAGGCTAATCACTAATTCGTAATGGAGCACCCCATCCTTCAAAGGCCTAATTCTAATTTGGAACTTAAAAACTTGTGGAGCTGAGTGTTGTGAACTAAAAATAAAAATGTATTATTAAAAATACAAGGGAAAAAAAAGCAGGACACTATAGCTTCTAGAGAAATTACCCCCCCCCAAAGCCCAACCCAACAAACCCTGAACACCATGATGAAAGAAATAATACATGAAAACTGTTCAAAAGTTCTGAACAAAGAAAACAGATTTCCAATCAAAAGAATCTACGGATTCTTTTCTACAGATTCCTCTGGGAGTAAAAAAAAAAAAAAGTGCTGCAAATTCCAAGATACATAGTAACTAAATTAAATAAAAAACAACAAATTCTGCAAGCAACTAGATAAAACCTTCAACAACAAAATATAAATGACACGATACCCCCCACCCTGTCCCCAACACTCCCCAGGCTGCAGAAGGGAATACTCCAAAGAGCAAAGGAGTTCAGGATGTCATACCCTGCAGACTTGAGTCTAACCATTAATAAAAAGAGATGGATGTTCAATAAAAAGAGGCATTCAAAGCATTTCTAGAAAGAAAACCAGATGTGAGCAGATTATTTACTTTGCGAATATTCCAGAAACTGAAATACAAGAAGTGTAAAGAAATAGATCATCCCAGGAAGGCAGAAATAGTGAAATAAATTACTTGGGACTGAGGGAGTAGGGAGAAACCCTAGAAAGATACAGACATGTATAGGATTAAAAAACAACATCCAAATAACAGCAGAAAGACCAATAACAGATTTCTTTCTAATACAAGGAGATGAGGTGAATTAATGGAGCTGTTTGTGCGTGTGTGTGTGTGTGTGTGTGTGTGTGTGTGTGTGTGTGTGTGTGTGTGAGAGAGAGAGAGAGAGAGAGAGAGAGACTCAGTTACATAATGGAAGGGCACAGAAAAAGTTGGCAGAGAGGAAGAAGATAGAGGGAAATGTTATGGACCTTTATCCAGATAATGATAATAAAGGGGTGGAAAAAAATGTCCTATAACATTCTCAGGAAGAAAAGTGCCTACTGGAGAACAGATAAGTTGGCAAAGGAAACAAGGAGAAAGAATGGGGGAAATCTTGATTCATTGGTGGCAGGGGGTTTCCACTGAAAAGAATTCCAGGGGAAGGGGGAGAAATATGAAAGTTGGCATACCTTACAATGAATAAAATTTGTAGAGATTCGATGTTTAGAGAGATCACTAGAGAGTGTTTTGCCTGCATGGACTACATCCATCCTTCCTCAGAAAGAGAATCAGAGCCTCTATGGTTTGACATTTAGAAGGATTAGACGCCATGGACTGATGGAGGAGATTTTATGCAAAAAGAGAAAAAATGGCCTTGAAGAAGGCAGGAATAATGATGAACTGCACAATTAGTGACCCAAGAAAATTCTTGTTAAGAGAATAATTCTACCTTCACTATCTCTCTCAGGAATTTATACCTTTAAAGAGTGAGGCACAACAGAATAAAAGATGGGGGAAAATCTACAAGTCAATAATATAGAAATTGCGTACAAAAAGGAACTTAACCACTAGAAACTTTAATTCCATGAGGAATATAGAGACTAAAGAAGGAATAAATAAGAATAAGTGTTATAAATCACAGAATAAATGTCTATAATAGAAAGGGAAGAGAAATAATGAAGAGAACAAAGTAAAAGAAATATTTATTTTGGGGGCCACTAGGTGGCTCAGTGAATAGAGCACTGGCCCTGGAGTCAGGACTACCTGAGTTCAAATCTGTCCTCAGACACTTGACACACTAGCTGTGCGACAATAGGCAAGTCACTTAACCCCAATTGTCCTGCCATCCCCCCTGCAAAAAAGAAATACTTATTTTTAGAAAAAGGTACAAGGACTATGTGTCAGGTGAATCCAAAAAAATAGGCATTTGAACTGAGCTATCAGAAGAAACAAAAACAAAAATTCACACATAAAGATAAACAAGGAAACTACCTAATGCTGAGATAATAAACCAATATCAATATTATACTTTTTACTCTAAATGCCTTAGAACTCAATAAAGGAAAAATTAACTGAATTACAAGAAGACATAGAAAGTAATAATATAGGTGATTTAAATGTCCCTTTCTCAGTTTTCGACAAATATGGGAGAAAGATAAACTGAAGGGAAAATAGAGAATTGAGCTGATTGCTGTAGAAACTGGTCCAAAAGATCTGTGGCATCTTCTAAATGGTGACTATTAAAGCATTTCTCAGCAGTGTATGGGACTTTGGCAAAAACTGACTGTGTATTAAGGTATTAAAAACATTCCAAATTAATGGAAAAAAGGCAGAAATAGTAAACATATTCTCTTAGACCATAAGTCAATAAAAATAATAATCAGCATGTATCCAGAAAAAAGCAGTAACTGTGTGATTCTGACTCCAAGAGTGGAACAGGATTGCAAATGCAGTCTTTAGCCAAGTCTTTAGGTTATAAAGGAATAACTAAGTATGAACCCCAGACTGAAAGGGACCCTAAAGGTCTGTTAAATCAAACCAGAACTTTCCAGTGGGCTGAAACTCCAAAAAGAGGCAAACAAAGATATGATGCTAAGATCCAAATCCAGGTCAGGAAACTGTAGAAGTCAGAATGTTGCAGTTTTGGGTGCTGGAAACCTGGAAATGCAAGGGTACAGGGGCTTTCTTTCAGTCAAAATAGCGAGGTTTACTTGTGACACTAGATTCTAAGTGAATCTGTGCTAATGTAGCACCAATAGGAGTGGGCAAGATTCTTAGTAAATCTATGCCCTTAATGGGCAATAAGATTGGTACTTATATTCAAGAAAGTGAGAAGATCTGGATAGGATTAAGGAGTGTTAAATAACCTGGGGTGGGCCAAATGCAGAAAATGAAAGGAGTTAAGTGGTCTGGGCTGGGTCAGAGAGCCACAGTGAAATGACAGTTAAAAGGATTATTGAGCATCTAGGTAGGCTAGGGTGGACCAGATGCCTCAGGCAAAAACAAGGTCTTTTCCTTTTAGAGATCCAGGTCCCATCACCCCATTAAGAACAGGTAGGGGCAGCAATCCAAATTTGCCCTGAATCAAACTACTTTGGGAATGCTAAAAGCTTGCAGGTCCACAGTCTGAGCTGTCCCTGAGATTCTGGAATAAATCAAAACTCAATACCCACAGGAGACCAGCAGCAGGACCAGTGCAGACATTTTATCCAGAAGTATAAAGAGCCTGATTTTAATATGAAATCTGAAGTAAAAAAAAAAAAGTCTGAAAGAATGAGCAGGCAAAAAAAAAAAAAGTAATGACGATGACAGGGAAGCTCAAGACACATGTATAGAAGAGAATGACTAAAATATTTACAAGCAAAGCCTCAGAGAAAAATCACAAATTCAAAGAATAGTTCTGGAGAGATGAAGCAAGAGCTAAAAATAAGAGTTTAAAATATTTTTATAAATAAAATGAGAGTGTGTAACAACAATTCAGCTAGCAGCTGCTCTTGAGGTGTAAGACTCAACAAGACCAGCACACAGAAGAGCTGCCAGCACAGGTTCTTTTGATCTGCTTTACTAAGGAAAGTAACTTTAAGGGGTTAACAATCTTACTTTAATCACACATACAAATATAACTCACTTAATTCAGGAGGAAAAGCCAGCACCTTGATTTTCAGATCAAATACAAACAAATTACAAAAATACATTATAAATACATTATAAACACACCAAATACAAACATGCAACTCAAACCCTTCTAAACTCGGCTTTCCCTTGAGGCAAGCATCAAAGACTCCCTATCTAATCAAAGAAACAAAGGTGAGGCTCATCAAGGGCACTTGATTAAATAAGTGCTAAAAGAGAAAACAATAAAAGAAAGTCCCACCTTAATTACTGATACAGAATGCTAGATGAAAAAATAGAAAACAAGTGAGAGCTATGGAAAAAAAGAATTAGAGAATTAACAGTTTGGCACAAAGGTACAAAACCTTACTCAAGCAATAGTCTCCCTGAAGATTAGAATGGACCAAATAGAAGATAAAGACTCCATGAGATAAGAAATATTAAAACAAAGAAAAAAAAGAATGAAACAGAAGAGTATGTAAGGTTCAGGCCTCATAGCAAAAACAACTGATTTGGAAAACAAATTGCAAAAAGATAACTTAAGTATTACTGGACTGTCTGAAAGTCATGACCAAAAAAAAAAAATCTTAGGCATCATATTTCAAAAAATGACCAAAGAAAACTGCCCAGATCTCTAAGAACCAGAAGTCAAAGTAGAAATAAAAAGAATGGTTACCTGTTGAACAAAATTTCAAAATGAAAATCTCCAGGAACTAACACCCAAAACTTAGAGCTTCCAGGTAAAAGTAAAAGTGCTCTAAGCAGTTCCATAAAGAATCCAAACATCAAGTTGCTACAATCAGGATCACACATGATTTAGCAGCCACAGAAAGAAGGAACAAAGAGCTTGGAATATGATCTTCCAGCAGGCAAAGTGTGTATGTGTGTGAGTGTGAGTATGTATATGTATGTGTATATATATATATATACATATATATGTAATATATGTGTGTGTATGTATGTGTATATATGCATGTGTGTGTTTATATATGTGTATATATGTATACATATATAATGGCTTATAATAATTTCCCCATAATGCTATAGGGAAAAATGAACCTTTAAAAAAATAGAGAATTTTCAAGCCTTTCCAATAAAACCTTGGATGTGTAAAAGTTCAAGTTCATATGTTGAATTTAAGAGGAACATAAAAAGACAACCATCACTGAACAATCTTAAGAGACCAATTAAGAATAAATTGGTTAATAAGGGGAGATGATACATGTGTGCCCTCAAAATCCTATCATTATCAGAGGTCAGAGAAGGAGCCTAGTTAGACAGAAAGCCTAGGAGTGGTTCTGTTTTTTAAAATTATTTTTGTCTATTTTGTTAAGTATTTCCCAGTTACATGTAAAAATGTCTAAATTGTTTAAGAAATTTTTGAGTTCAAAATTCTCTCCTTCTCTACGGCCTTTCCCTTCTCCTTCGCAAGGTAGGTAATTTGATATCAATTACACATGTGGAGTCATGCAAGACAGGTTTCCATTTTAGTCATGTTACAAAAAAAATCCAAAAAAAAAAAAAACAATAAAAATTAAAAAAAATAAAAAAGCATGCTGCAATTTGCATTCAGAGTTCCTCAGTTCTCTCTCTGGAGGCCAATAGCATTTTTAATCATGGGTCTTTTGGAAGTGTCTTGGATCGTGAGCTAAGTCTTTCATAGTCGATCATCCTTACAATATTGCTGTTATTATATACAATGTTCTGGTTCTGCTCTCTTCACTTTGCATCAGTTCATGTAAGTCTTCCCAGCTTTTTCTGAAACCATCCTACTTGTCATTTCTTATAGCACAATAGTATTCCATCACAATCATGTGCCTAACTTGTGCAGCCATTCCCCAACTGATGAGCATAACTTCAATTACAATTCTTTGCCAACACAAAAATAGCTGCTATAAATATTTTCATATGAACAGGTCCTTTTTCCTTTACTTTGATTTCTTCAGGATACAGATCTAGTAGTGGTATTACTAGGTCAAAGGATATGGATGGTTTTATAGCCCTTTGAATATAGTTCCAAATTGTTTCCCAAAATAGACCAGTTCACAACTCAACCTACTGCGCATTAGTGTCCCAATTTTTCCATATCACACATTTGACATTTTCCTTTTCTGTCATGTTAGCCAATCTGATAGATTCAAGTTGTTTTAATTTATATTTCTCTAATCAATAGTGATTTAGTGATTTTTAATGTAATTATTGATATTTGATTTCTTTCCCTAAAAATTGCCTGTTCTTATCCTTTGACAATTTATCAACAATAAAATGGCTCTTATTTTTATAACTATGACTCAGTTCCCTATATATTTGAGAAAAATGTCCTTATCAGTAAAACTTGCTGTACACATATTTTCCCAGTTTTTAAAAAATCCTGTTTTTGGTTCCATTAGTTTTTTGTTTATGCAAAAACCTTTTGATTTCATCTGTTCAAATTTATCCATTTTACTTTCTGTAATTCCCTCTATCTCTTGTTTGGTCATAAACTTTTCCTTTATCTTATAGATCTGAAAGGCACATTTTCCATGTTCCTCTAATTTGCTTATGATATTACCCTTTATGTCTAAATCATTTATTCATTTCGATCTGATCATGGTGTCAGACATTGGTCTATGCCTGGTTTCTGCCAAATTACTTTCCAGTTTCCTAAGCAACCTTTGTCAAATGTTGTATTCTTTCCTCTAAATCTTGGATCTTTGGGTTAGCAAACACTAAATTGTTATGGTTATTTTCTACTGTGTACCTAATTTATTCCACTGATCTACTACTCTATTTCTTTGCAAGTACTAGATTGTCTTGATGATTACCACTTTGTAATATTGTTTGAGATCTGGTACTGCTTGTCACCTTCCTTCACATTTTTTTTTATCAATTCCCTTAATATTCTTAACCTTTAGCTCGTCTAGATGAATGTTGTTACTATTTTTCCTAGCTCTATAAAATAATTCTTTAGTAATTTGGTATGACACTGAATAAGCAAATTAACTTAGGTAGAATTCCATATTATATTAATATTACATTATATCATATCATATTATATTATATTATATCACATTACATCACGTTATATCGCATTACATCATATTATATCACATTACATTGTATTATATCACATTGCGTCACATTGCATCACATATTATATTATACTACATTGTATTATATTATGTCATATTATGTTACATTATATTACATCACATTGTATTATATTATATTTTATAACATACTTGGCCTTCTCATGAGCAATCAATATTTCTCAAATTATTTAGATCTGCCTATATTTGTGTGAAAAGTCTTGTAATTGTGTTCATATAATCCTTGGGTTCTGTCTTGGCAGAGAGACTCCCAAATACTTTATATTGGGATTTCTCTTTCAGTCTCTTCCTGCTAAGTTTTCTTGGTAATATATAGAAATACTGATGATTTATGTGGGTTTATTTTACATCCTACAAGTTTGCTGAAGTAATTGTTTAAACTGATATTTTAGTTGATTCTCTAGGGTTTTCTAAGTTCACCATCATATTATGTGCAAAGAGATTGTTTCCTTATTGCCTATTCTTATTCCTTCAATTTCTTTCTCTTGCCTTATTGCTATAGCTAGCATTTCTAGTACAATATCAAGTGTTGCTGAATTGTTTTTCAATTGTGTCCAACTCTTCATGAACCCATTTAGGGTTTTCTTGGCAAAGATACCAGAGAGGTGTGCCATTTCCTTCTCTAGCTCACAAAGGAAGAAACTGAGGCAAACAGGCTTAAGTGACTTGCCCAGGGTCACATAGCTAGTAAGTGTATAAGGTCTGATTTGAACTCAGAAAGATGAGTCTTCCTAAATTTAGGCCTGGTTCTCTATCCAATGTACCACCTATATGTCCCTATAGTATTGAATAATAGTAGTGATAATGGACATCCTTGCAGCACCCATGATCTTAAAACTTCTAATTTTTTCCCAGTACAGATAATATTTGTTCCTGGTTTTTTATTTTATTTTTTTTAATATTTAATTTATTTAATATATTTAGTTTTCAGCATTGATTTTCACAAGAGTTTGAACTACAAATTTTCTCTCCATTTCTACCCTCCTGTCCACTCCAAGATGGCATATATTCTGCTTGCCCTGTTCCCCAGTCAGCCCTCCCATCTGT
>CM053624.1:238131746-238154677 GCA_028646595.1 Phalanger gymnotis
ACCCAAGGTTTTAAAAAAAATAGATGTTCAAAAGTAAAAAAGTTTTTTTTTTATGCAACTAGAAAATAAGATGCACAGGCAATGGGGCACAGAGATTTATCTTGCCCTACAAGAAAGGAAGGGAAAGGGGGATGGGAGGGGAATGGGGCAACGGAGGGGAGGGCAGACTGGGGAACAGGGCAACCAGAGTGTACGCCATCTTGGAGTGGGGGTGGGAGGAAATGGGGAGAAAATTTGTAATTCAAACACCTGTGAAAATCAATGCTGAAAACCAAACATGTCAAAAATAAATTAAAAAAAAATGAAGTATGAGATAAAAGCCAAAATATCCATCACCATTCATACTAATGGAGAAGAAATTAGGAAACATGTCCTAGAAGAAATGATAGCAATTGTGATGATAAACACACATAAGCTGTTCCTATAAAAAAAACAAAAACCTATGAAAGAGCTATAAATTGCAGGTTACACCCCCTTTCCTCCAAATAAGCACAAGAAAATTCATAATTCACAGATAATAAAAAGATTACCCTTCATTTCTGAAAAAAAAATGCTATAATTTTAAAAAGCCACCAGTGGATGATAAAGTTGTGTAGAAATTGAAAATTTACAAACTATTTAAAACCTGGAATCCCTGATTTCAGAAACTACACAGATGGATCATGGGTGGTGAACAGCAGAAGGGGTTTATGGGTGAGTCTCCATTGTTGTAATTGCTCCCCATGCCACCTGTCTTTGAGGAAAACCTGACATTGATTAGATACTGGGTCAGGCTAATACTGGTAGCAGATCCAGTGATGGTAACCTGCCTATCAGTAAATTCTTCCACTTGATTGACAATTTTCATCTGAGCCCCGGATATCTGAGGCATCTCATTGATTTAGGAGCCTTGATGCCCAATTATGAAGCCAATTAAGTCATTTGGAATGGTGAGCTCATGAGATGCATCCCAACCAGCCTTTCAGCTCTAGAGAGCTGGCTTCAGTACCATCTAGTGTTGCCATTTCTCATGGGAAAGTGAGACTGTTACATTACCAACTGGTGTAGCTTGGTCAGATCTGGCTGTGGAATGGCATATGGTCCTTGAATGGTATAGGCCTGTAGAGGTGGTCCCTCCAAGTCAGGGTTGAAGCACATGGATGGGGTGGTGTGGGGACAGTGGCCATTGTCTCTGTCTGTGCTGTACCTGTCGTGACCACCTGCAAAAATGACTGGAGAGCTTGACTGCTTGGGCGGGTTTGGGATAGTCATATGCCTTTTGTGGGAGACTGGGAGAGTCTCCAACATGACTATGCAAATCTGTTTGACACATTCAGTGATAGATTGCAAGAGCCTAGCAATAGTGATGGCCCACTCAGTTGAGTTTGGTAGCATATCCCCTGCCTCCTGGATCGGCGCCCCTCTACTCATTTCTTTATCTTACATCCTCTTTTTCCGATGAAAGAGCCACGCTGGCTAGTAGGGACCACAAGCCTCAGGGTGACAGGGGGTCTACTGGCAACTCTACTATTGGTCATAGAGCTACTGATGTCCTCTTCCAGTTTGACAATGATCATAGCAGAGACTTTAAAGATGACATTGGTGGGTCCAGCCAGAGTAATTGTTCTTTCAGGACAACTCCCTCCTGAGATGTTGATACGCGCCCCACTTTGCTCACTCATTTTCTTGACCGATTCTCCTTTCTTTCCAATAATGCTTCCAAATTCCTTTCCATGCGTAAGTAGCGGGATGGTGAGACTGACATTAAAATCACCTTCAATCACGCCCGTGTCCATGTCGAGCAGTGTTCTAGAGTTCCGGACTTTGTAAAGCGGACATGTCTTTGGTCACTGGTGGAAACGGAAGCCAAAAACTTTGGGCGCGAGGAGAGTGAAGGGAAAAGGGGGAGCGGGCGGGAAAGGGAAGGGTGGGAGTTCAGAGGCGGAACAATAGGAGCAGAGGCGAAGGCAAGGGAGCATCCACGAACAAACGGAGGAAGAAGGGGGTGGAGGAGGAAGGAGGTGAGCGACCTCCATGCTGGTGGAGGGAGGCGGAGGGAGAGCTGGCGGGAGGGGAGTGGGCTGCGACTGTTCGGGCTGCTGCCTTTGCTGGTCTGGGGTTTTGTTGTTTCTGTTTCTGTATTTGTAAAAGAAAGCATTTTTAGAAAAACATACACCGCCATACAAAGTAAATAAAGGTCCTGGCACCTCCTCTGGCCATTTCATGAGCTTTTCACGGTTCCCTCTTGCACAATAGCTCGTGCAAGAGCAAGTCTCGGCATTTTCACTATGGTCGTCTCGATACCCCCTTCCTGGGGTCTCTGGCCCTCAAGATCTCTAGGCTCTGGTCTTCATACCTTTAGGTGTTCTAGGCACTATACGTTTGTCCAGCAGGAAAGACGACCTGTTTCTGTTATAGTAGAGGAAGAGCATTAGTCAGTAGCGTCGTCCAGAAGGATCTAGGGGAAATTTGGGAGATAAGGAAGGGAGAAGACTGAGTTTGGGGTGAATGACCTCAATTTCTTCAGTGAAACATGAGTTAGGACTGCAGCTGAAAGTGGGAGGTGAGCTATTGGTGGTTTAAGGATTGCTGGAAATGTTTGGAAAAGCTGGTAATAATTGGGATAGTTAATTATTAGAGAGGTGTAGAAGGATTGCTTTGCTGCAGCGAGAGACCAATTCAGATTATGTAAATAAATTTGCAACGTAACTAGTCAGCACAATTTCAAATTTTCTCTAGCTTTGTTGAGGAGCATGTGAGTAGTGCTGAAGATGCTGAGGATTTTTCAAAACTGTCTCTTCAAAGGTGTTTGCTGAGGGGCTCCTTTCTTCTGCTGAGTTTGGATAAAGACTCTTCACCTTGGCCCAGCTTTCTTCCAGCTAAATACACATTCACCATACTTGTGCAAAAACAGTTTCATTTCACACATTCTGTTAGAAAGCAAGGCATCTCCCAACAACATCATCCTTTGGCCCCTCAAATCCTTTCTGAGAAGGAAAACTTGAACTATGCTAGGGGATCATAGTTTCCCTATGACCTGACAATTGAAGGTGACCTGAAGTGTTTCCCCAAAGCTTATGAGGGGCTTAATGCTGTGGCGAATTAATGCTGGGAAAAGAGTAAGAAAGGGCAGGAAAAGGTCAATGAGAACTAAATCCAAAATCAACCCATCTTTATTGGACAAGTCTTCCTTGGAGGCTTATTCCAAAAAATAAGTGGATTGAAAAACCCTCTCCCTTCCAAGGGTGACTGGTTCACTATCCACACAGCTTTTGTGAAAAGGGCCAATTTGCCTATTGAGGAAAAGCCTCAGGCCACATGGGATAGGTAGGTACTATAGTTGATATAAGGAGTCTTCTTAGACAAAAATAGCTGCCCCATCCTTCAGAATAACATGCTTCACAGATCCCACGTCCAGATTGGCAATATCTCTGCTAATCTTACAACAGCTTTATGGGTGTTTGGTTAAGCAGAAGATGTGATGTTTCTGACAGGGTCTGACATGCCCCACACACAACTGTATAGAGTGGAAGGCATAGGTAAAATTTATTCACTCAAAATCCTTCTTAAAACAATATTGATATTAGTGTACACAAAGTTCTCTTGGTTCTCTGTTCATTATTTCTTGCAAGTCTTCCCATGTTTTTCTGAAATCGCTGAGCTCATCATTTCCAAAAGCACAGTAGCATTCCATCACAATCATATAACAACTTGATCAGACATTCCCCAATCGTTGGGAATCCCTACAGTTTCCAGTTCTTTGCCGCCACAGAGAGAGCTGCTACAAACATTTTAGAACATGTAGGTTTTTTCTTTTTCTTTTTCTCTAATCATCTTTGGAAATAGATCAAGTAGTAGCATTGCCGGATCAAAGGATACAGGCAGCTTAACAGCTCTTTCGGAATGAGTTTAAATGGGATATCTTTAGACACTTAAGTAGCTGTGCAACCCTGGGCAAGTTACTTAATCTCTGATTGCCTTAGTTTCCTCAGCTTTAAAAGGGGGATAACGGTGGCACCTACCTTACAAGGTTGTTGTAAGGATCCAACTGTATAATATTTTTAAAGAGCTTAGCACAGTGTGTGGCATATAGTCAGTGCTTAATAATAAATAATATCTCCTTCCTTTCTCATCTTCATCTAATTGCCTCCAAGACATGCTAGCCATAGGATATGACAGGTTGGACATCAAGTAGGGGTGAGGGGGCCAGCATCAGTCTAGTATATTAAACCCATCACTTTTTGGAATTTCATTCCCTCCCTTGCAGACCCTCACTGGGGAGCCAGCTATAATGGGAATTCATCTTCAAGGGGCCACATATACACAACTCCCTACTTTAGTTACCTAAAATTGGGAAAAGAAAATATCCCTATAGCACTGAATTAACTTTGAAAAAGTCAGTTTCATTAGATTAGTGTCATTAGACCACACTCTTGCATTGTTCTAATGCTGTTCAAAATTTTCCTGCAGCTTCTTAAATTCTTGATAGCAAAAACCTGCCTGTGCTCAGATCCCACTATGATATAATAAGGGCAAGCCAAAGGTCTGGTGTCAGCAAGACTTAGCTTATCTTTCAACAACACCTCTGGTTCTGAGACCATAATCTCCACCCACAGCCAGTCAGTCCCCACCCTCATAAGCATCTCTCCTTTAACTTGTGCTGTTACTAGTGCCATCAAATGCCCCTCTGCTTTCACTTATAAAACAAAACAAACAAAAACAAGGGCTCTCTCTCCAGTTGCAGGATTTGGAATTAGAAAGACTTTTTTTCAAACACCAGACATTTACTAGCTGGGTGACCCCGGGCAAGTTACTTAACCAATCTGGGCCTTATTTTCCTTATCCATAAAATGATGGAAGAAGACTAAATGGTCTCTAATGGCTCTTCCACCTCTAAAGTTATAGCCTCATGATTCTTATGCTAACAGTGTTACTGCTCTAGGATGGCCAAACCTAGGACTTTATTTGCTTTCATAGTATTTCTAGTATTTGCCCCTTTCTTTCCTCTGAAACTGCCACCATTATAGTGTAATCAATTCCTCACCACCTCATGCCTGGACTATTGCAGTAGCCTGATGATTAGTCTGCCTGCCTCAAGTCTTTGCCCACTCCAATCCAGCCTCCACTCAGCTATCTAGGTTATCTTCCTAAAGTTGGCTGGTCTGAACATTTCACCCTCTTATTCAACAAGCCACTCCAGTGGTTCTCTGCTGCCTCCAGGATCAAACAAACAAAAAAAAAATCTTTTGTTTGGCCTTTTAAGTCCTTCATAACCTGGTCCCTTCCCATCTTTCCTGTTTTCTTATGTTTTGTTGCCCTCCATATACTCTACAATCCAGCAAGTCTGGCCTCCTTGCTGATCTTCTCAACCCTTTGCCTTTTGGGCTGTCCCCTATATCTCTTCTTTATGGTTTCCCTGCTTTCCTTCAAGCTCAGCTAAAATCTTACCTTCTGCAAGTAGTATTTCATATTCCTCCTCAATATTAGTCCTTTCCTATGAAAGTATTTCCAGTTTTGTCTGTATATATCTTTTTTTTCCATTGTTGTTTACATCTTGTCTCCTCCCACCCCTGCCATTAGACTATGAGGTCTTTGAAGAAAGGAACTATTTTTACCTTTCTTTGTATCCCCAGCACTTAGCACAGATAGGTGCTTGATAAATGCTTGTTAACTTGACTTTAACTACAATGTGAACAATACTGCCATTTCATTTTAATACTCCCCAACTACTGTTAATTGTCCTAGAGACCCAGGGCCTTCATTTTGGGAAGTAGCCTACACTAGATAACTTTAATTTCTTTCCAGGTTCTGCTTCTGACTTTCTGGATTTTATTTCTCTGCAGCTGAAACCTGGAACTTCCCTCAGTGCCTTCTTCTCACCCTAGAATAATTTTCTACCATGCTAGACTCATCCCATTGGTGAATTCCTCCTAGCGCCTCTATTTTGAGGGCTAACCCAGGCCAGCCAAACTTAATTTCCCTCCTTGGCTCAGGTAGACATAGCCATACTTATCTCCATACAAGAATGCATCTGGTCGGCTGTGATAACTCTCACAACGACAAGATATCTACTATATCCGAATGGTACTGACTCCTCATAGGTTGGCCTCTCTTGTTCTCCTAGGTGAACAAAAAGCTATGTCAAAGTCAATGTTTGAGTCTTACACCAGTGAATCAAACAATTCTTGGTTGATATTGTTTCTATTGTATCTGTCCTCCCTTTGCATTCTCAAATATTAGACAAATAGATGCTAATAACACTGATCTCTTGAATATTTGGAGTCAGTAAGTATAAAGTAAATAATGTCTGAAACCTGAGTTTTGTTTGTGACATGTAGTTACACTATTTGTAGACACTAGGCAAGTTATTTAACCTTTCAGTATTCTACGTAACTCTCTAAAAAGGCTCTGACTTGCATTGGTTGAGGGAGGGCCCTCTTCTAGGAATTCCCAATGTTAATGAAATCAGATGTTCAGTCCATTTCCCTATGTAGATAGGACCATGCTTCTCAGGAAAAGTATCTCATCTATTCTATTCTTATATTGTTTTCTCTAATTACTTTTCGTTATTATTCATTGAGTAAAGGGTATTTGGCTTAGCAAATTTGACTATTACGCTGTTCTTCATAAAATTTAAAATTAACATCAGATACAAGAGAATTATAAACCATGATTCAGAACTGGATGTGAACTTTACTTATTAAATACTTGTTATTTATATATATATTGAGCACTACCTGGGTCTTTCTTATGTCGTGAAGAAACAAGGTGGAACAGTGGATAGAGTGCTGGACCCGGAATCAGGAAAACCTGATTTCAAATCCAGCCTCAGATACGTTAGTATGTGACTCTGGGCAAGTCAGTTTCCTCATCTATAAAATAGGGATGACAATAGCACCTATTTCTCATGGTTATTGTGAGCATCAAATGACATATTTGTAAAGTGATTTGAAAAACTTAAAATGCTATTTATTTATTATTATAATTACACTTGTCTTTATGATCCAATAACTACTCTTCTAAAAAAATAAGTCAACATTGATCTGAATATTGTCAAAAAATTACTAGGATATTACAGGTGACATTTTGGACTAAGAACTGTGGGTCAGGACATGAAATTCATAGTCTAAGCATTACTTGCATTATACTCTAAAGTAGTGGCCTCCAAATATTTTTGATTGTATATGAATCTCAATAAAATCTGTTGAGCTTACATTCAAATGCTTGTTTATACATATAGTTGGAAATATATTTATTATATGCATTGTTTATTTGTAAATTAGATATATGTACTACTATAATAATATTATGTATATCATAACATATATACAAAAGTAAAATTTAAAAGATGAGATAAATAGTATTTAAGTGTTTTTTATTCATTAACAGTAAAGAATATTTTTCCTCTCACTAAAATGTTTTAGTGAGAATGATATGATCAAACATGATTCATTACTATTGGGGGGAAAAACCTATGAAAGTACAGAGACTTTTAAATAAGAATTTTATTAGTAATTAATTTAGTTAATACAATTGCTTGTAGCTAGCCAAATGATTTTTAGATTTTTATCAAAAGATAAACAACACAATGACCAGATAATAGGTCATAACAATCAGTGAACATAACAGTTTTTTAGCGGTCATGTTTGCTCACATAGAGAGATTCACCACACACGCTACAAAAACAATAGGTAAAAGTTATTTTTTCCTGACTACAACTGATCAAAAAGTTTTAAACAAATCCATTCCTCTTTATTTGCATGGTTCTGTTTAGTAGATGCTATCATACCTTAATTTCCTATTCACATTTAGACGTTTAAAATGTGTTTTTATATGAGCGACAGGAATGGCAAAAGGTCCAGTTTGGCTGAACTGAGATGCATAAAGGGGAGTAATATATATGTGTAATAGCCCTCTGGCCCTGGTAAGTTGGGTCACTAGAAGGTTGTCTATTACTACTTTCAGGGTCTTAGCCACTATGAGTGGCTATCCTGCTAACATGACATCTCAAGACCCTGTTGGTGTGGTTTGATCACCCAGTAAACTCAGTTCTTTAGCAAAGGCATTTACTCAAATGACACAGCAAGGAGAGTAGTTTAAAAACATCTCTCCAAAATGATGGCACATTCTTCCCTTGCACACTCACACAATTCCTTGGGGAATGTGATCTCATCTTAAAGCATAAAGGTCATGAAGCATATGTGTAGCAAACATATGGGGCTGTGGAGTACCTTGAAACTCCTAGGACTGTGGGTCTTTATTTCCTTTTGCAGAGTCCTCATGAAATTCATTACAGAGCATGGCACTATTTGAACACATCTCCCTTGGATTATTCATTTATTTAATATCAGGCATAAAAAATACAAAGGAAATAGAAAAGTCATATGGTCACAGCTCATTGTTCTTGGGAAGAAGAAAAACTACACACACACACTCCACATAGCTCTGAGCAAGAAGAGATTGGCAGTCACACCTTTTACATGCACACTGAGTTCCAATCCAGCCCCTACAAAGTCTTCAGTTCTATTGGCTCTATGACTAATTATGAGACTTTTTACATAGTGCCAATCTTGTCATGATAGCTGGAGACCAGCTCCCAATGTTTCATGAGTATTGGTGGCAGACAAGAGAGTATCTGCACATGCTTTAACGACTGGTTCCTTATTCACCACCCCTTCTTCCATAATATATATTAAGGCTGGAAAAGTAGGTTGGATCCAGACAGTGAAGGGCTTTAAATGCCAAACAGAAGAGCTTATATTTCATTCCAAAGTCAATAGGGAGCCATTGAAGTTGAAGGGAGTGATGCAGTCAGACCTTTGATTCAGGAAATTCACTTTGTTAATTGTGTGAAGAATGGAGTGAAATGCGAAGGGACTTGAATCAGGAAGGCTAATTAAGAATCCACTGTAATAGCTTAAGTAAGAGGTAATGAGGACCTAAACTACAGTGGTAGATGTGTGAGTGAAGAGAATGGGACAAAATTGATAGATGTTGTAGAAGTAGAAATGACAAGATTTGGCAACTGCTCGGATATGGGAAAGTGAGAAGTCAAGGATGACACCAAGGCTGCAAACCTGGTTGACTAGAGGTGACAAAAGCAGGTGCCTGGAAGAATAGTGGTGTTCTCAATAGAAATAGGGGAATTCAGAAAAGGAGTAGATTTGTCAGGGGGAAGGGAAGGGAAGAGGATGTAAACTGGCAATCCATCCATGCTTCCTCATCCTGTGTGACTCACTTTGTTACACCAAAAATGAAAAGAGGGTGGGCCCCTTACTCAGCATAGCAATGGATTGCAGAACTTAGTCTTCTGGTAGCACCTCACATAGAAACAAGGTGGTCTGGGTGACATATCTGGTGGATATGATGTGTGTATGGGTGAGAGTGGGAGGTTTTCCCAATGTCATCTGCTGCTATGCAAATGTTAGGTTTGAGGAGCTGGTGGTTGAAACCTTGCACAGAAGCAGAAGACAGTGGATTGAGAAATTTTTTTTTTGGTTGGGAGGGATAATGGGAAAAGCAGGTGGCATGGTTGCATTGGAGTTAAGCCCCAAGATTGGGTGCATTTGAGAAGGTTGGATATATTCTCCATTTTGGAAATCACTGCTACATCCACAAGTAGGGTCAAAAGTAATTAAAAAAAAAACTGGAGACTGTACATAACCAAGTTCCTGCCATAGTTGAGAATGCACCGAAATAGGCAAACAAAATGCTCTTTATTAGATGTGAAAACAAAGAGCAGAAGCTATCTCACTCTACAGTTAAACAAAATCTGAGGTACAAAGTCAGAATCTAAGTTAAAAGACTAAGAAAATGAGAAAAAAAGGCTTTAAAAAGTTTTAGAAAACTTCTGAGGCCTTTCTGTACAAATGGCCAAAGGGGAAGGCTCAAACACCAGTCAGTGATGCTGAATTCAAAAGACTTTCTTCATTAAATTAAATATTTTACTTACTTGGTCCCTGGTTGCATGCTCAGTTAGAAAGAGTCGGAAACAATTCAGGAACATGTTGCTGGAATTTAGAATGGCAGTATTCTTCTACTTACTAAGGAATACAAGTGGAAATGAAGGGAGCCAGAAGAAAAATGGCAGGTAAATGAAGGAAGAGGTCCCTTCCCAACTAATCTTTGATGGCATTATAAAATGCAGCACTATTAACTTGGTTAGGACAGTGAGGTGGTACAGTTGATAGAGTGCTGCAACTGAGGTTAAATTTGACTTCAGACACTTGCCAGCTGTGTGACCCTGGGCTTAACCCTATTTGCCTCATTTCCTCATCTGTAAAAGTGAGCTGGAGAAGGGGATGGCAAACCACTTTAGAATCTTTGCCAAGAAAACCCCAGATGGGGTCACAAAGAGCTGGACACAACTGAAACAACTGAAAAACAACAAATTAACTTGGTTATGGCATTGTTAATGGTTAGTTGAAGTTGAAGTAGTAAGTTTCTATTGACTCTGTTAGGAAGAGCCAGAAAGTGATATATTCTTTAAATATAATCTGGGAACCCAGCATATTGAAATTTCTGTTCAAAATTACACATTTCACATGGCCAGGAAATCAGGTCATGTTCTTCACAAGATCACAGATTTAAAGCTGGAAGGGATTGTAGAAATCATCTAGTTTAAGTCCCTCATTTTATGGATGAGAAAACTGAGACCCAGAGAGGTTAAGTAATTTGCCCAAGGTCATACAGGTAAATGGAAGAACCATTATTCAATTTAACATCAAAACCAATGACATTCTAACAGTACCATGATCCTTGCCCCTGGGGCAAGTTCGCAGAGCTACATTATATCAGAGGTTGTTAAAGTTGGACATTAAGGAGGATAATCTCTGGTTGGAGATTTAAAGGCCCAAGAAGAAAGTGGAGTGTCCTGGAAGTCTAACCTAAAACTTCTGGATTAGGGCACTCAGTCCTGGTTGGAAGATGTCTGCTGCTGTCCATGGTCTCTTCAGCCCACTTTCAGCCCATACTGAGGGTAGTTGAACTGCTTCCATTCAATTTAAGTTAACAAATGTTTCTTGAGTGGACAAGCCACTGGTACTCTATTAGTGGTGTCCTTCAGCTATGACAGACATTGAAACTGCAATGAGGGAAAAAGTTGTTTTTGGTTTTCTCTTGTGTAAAATAGAATCTACCTTCCTTAAAAGAATATTATCATTCTGGAGTCTTGTAATTGAATAAAGTAAATGGATTCTTTTCTATAAGTAATTTGTATTTTCCATTGCCCTGTTGTAGATAGGGTAGAAAGTTTGTTGATTTGAGAGGGGATTGGTTTTTCTCTTGCTCCAGAGATTCTGTGCTAGCTTCTTGATGGTACATGCTATTTAGGGCTCTTTAGGGGTTAAAAGGAGGGTGAGGGTGAGAGTGATGAATTTTATAGAATAATGGAATGCTGAATACTTGGGAAAATGAGCTTGATGATTTTGAAGATTGATGATTTTCTTAGTTACATTAGGTCTTAGATAATTAGTAAAGGGATGAAATGCAAACTCAAAGAAAGATTAGGCTGCTGAAAGACAACGCATTTTAAGTGCATTTAACATCTCATGGTGACAAAGCCTGAAGAAGGATTATAGTGCTGAAAGAAAATCTCATTACTTTATGAAGATGAAGTTTTAATCTAATTGACACAATGCAATCCAGAATTCTTAGGGTACAAATTTTTGCCTTGAATATTTTTTCATTTAAAAAATAACACCACTTGGCTCTTTAAAGGCTACTTATTTACCTGGTTGTTTAAATCATACATCTTAAAATATACTGCTTTCTTAACTGAAATAAAGAACCATGGTAACCTGAGGAATTCCTGGGCACCGAATAAGAAACTATTACTTTTTCCTTTTCTGTCCTGACAAGAGTGTAGATATTGGTAATGAACAAGTTAAATAGAAAATATTGCAAGCAACAAGAAAAAAAAAACAATTTAAATATTGCTGAAAAGTAATCAGGATTTCAAAAGACCGAGCAGCAACTACACTATAAGAATGGCACTGGTTAAGGTCAAACAGTTAACTTATGCAATATGAAAATGGTATTAATGTTATTTTGAAATTTGCTGATTGGAAAAGGAGATACAAAATTGTAAGGAAGAAAATTAAAAGGAATTAAAAAATCAAATAAGAGAGAACAAGGAAAAATTAGGAAAAATGAAAGCAATAAAAGAAAATTATGAAAAGAATGGTAACCAATTAGAAAAGGTGATACAAAATCTTAAGGAAGAAAGTAACTCCTAGAAAACTATAATTGGTCAAGGGGAATTAAATGGGGTAATAAGACACCAAGATATAATAAAAGTACAAAAAAATAGAAGGGAATCAGACACATCTCATTAGAAAAACAACTAATCTGGAGAACAGATAGAGGAGAGATAATATTAAGAATTGTCAGCCTACCTGAAAGTTATGATAAAAAAAAAAGAATCTGGATACAATATTACAAGAAATTATTAAGGAAAACTGCCTTGAAGTTCTAGAACAAGAAGGTAGAGATAGAAAGACTCCACCAATCACCATATGAAATAAATCATAAGAAGAAAACTTATAGGAATGTCATAGTCAAGTTTGAGAATTCCCAAGTTAAATAGAAAATGTTGCAAGCAACAAGAAAAACAACCAATTTAAATATTGCTGAAAAGCAATCAGGATTTCAAAAGACCTAGCAGCTCCTACACCAAAAGACCAGCACTGATTAAGGTCAAACCGTTTACTTATGCTATATGAAAATGTTGCTAATATTAGTAATTATTAGTAGTAACAGTATTCTTAAAATTGTTATCATTGCTAAGGTCATTTGAAAGAAAGCTTGTGGCTGAGTTATGTGTGATGCAATGATTCTAAAAAACAAAATTAGACAGGAAAAGATAAAAAGGATCAATTATCTCATAAAATGGGATGTGAAAGGAAGAATTAATACAGAGGAGACAGGTGGGGGTGGAGGGCTGGTAATATCAGAACTCAACTCTCATCTGGGTTGAAGAGGGGGAAAAGTGTGCATTTGAAGAGGTTTAGAAGTCTGAGAGATGAGAAAACTGGGGCGGGGTGGTTGGGGGAGGGACTTTTAAAAAGGTGTCTAGAATAAGATTAGGAGGGTGGGAGAGAAGATAAGAGAAGGAATTTTAGAAGGATGGGTGGAATAAGAGGGTAAGAGAGAAAGAAAAGATAACAGGGTTAGGTTAAAAAGGAAAAATAATGAGTAAAATATAAGATGGAGAGAAATTCACAAATAGTAATTATAAATCTGAATGTGAAGGGGATGGACTCACCCATAAAATGGAACTGTATAGCATAATGGATTAAAAATAAGAATCCAACAATATGTTGTTGGTTTACAAGAAACACACTTAAGAATGAGATATACATTGTTAAAATAGAGGGTGGGAGTAGTATTTATTATGCATCAATTGATACCGATTATGATCCCAAACAAAGGTATGGCAAACGGGGTAACTATATTTTGAGAAAAGGTACCATAGATGATGAAGCTGATGATCATTACTGGACCTATATGCACCAAATACTATAGCATCTAAATTTTTAAAAGACAAGTTAAATTACAAGTGAAGATAGTAGTAGTGTAATAGTAGGGGACTTTAATCTTCCCCTCTAAGAACTAGGTCAATCTACACCAAAAATAAATAAGAAAGAAATTAAGGAAGTGAATAGAATTTTAGATAAACTTGATATGATAAATATCTAGAAAGAACTGAATGGACATAGAAAGGAATACACCTTTTTCTCAGTAGTATATGGCACCTTTAGAAAGACTGACCATATAATTTAGTACATAAAAATATTATAATTAAAAGGAGAAAAGCAGAAATATTAAAAGTATTCTTTTCATATCATGATGAAATAAAAATTATATTTAGTAAGGGTCCAAAGATACATAGATTAAACGGGTTAAGGAACAAATCATAGAAACAATCATTAAAGAGAATGACAATATTGAGACAATATATCAAAACCTATGAGATACAGTAAAAGCAGTGAGTAGAGGAAAATTTATATCTCCAACTGCTTATATCAATAAAATAGAAAAAGAGCAGGCTAATGAATTAGGTATGAAATTTAAAAAAAAAAAAAGAACAAAATAAAAAATCCCTAATTAAACACTAAACTAGAAATCCTAAAAATTAAAGGTGAGAATAAAATTGAGAGTAAAAAATACCATTGAATCAACAAATAAAACTAGGGGATGGTTTTATGGGAAAAAAGAGAAACAAATAAAATAAATGAACCATTGATTGATTTGATTTAAAAGAGAGAAAAAGAGAAGAAAGCCAAATCATTAGTATCAAAATTGAAAAGGGTGAATATACCACTAACAAAGATGAAATTAAAGCAATTAAGGGAATTATTTTGCCCAATTATGTGCCAATAAAGTTGACAACTTAGGTGAAATGGAAGAATATTTACAAAATATATAAATTGCCTAGATTAGCAGAAGAGGAAAGAGAACATCTAAATAGAATTACTTTTAAAAAAGAAATTGAACAGGCCATAAATGGGCTTCCTAAGAGAAAATCACCAGGACAAGAAGGATTTACAAATGAAATCCATCAAACATTTAAAGATCAATTAATTACAGTATTAAATAAATTATGTGAAATAATAAGTGAAGGGATCCTACCAAATTCCTCTTATGAAACAAATATGATACTGATACTTAAACCAGGAAGAGTAAAAACAGAAAAAGAAAATTATAGACCAATTTCATTAATGAATATGGATGCAAAAATCCTAAATAAAAACTGGCTAAAAATTACAATATACTATAAAAATTACACATTATGATCAAGTACAATTTACACCAGAAATGCACAGATGGCTTAACATAAGTAAAACCATTAACATCATTGATTACATCAATAACAAAAGTTTAAAAAGTCATATAGTTATATCAATACATGAAGAAAAAGCTTTTGGTTAAGTTTAACACTTATTTTTATTAAAAATACTTGAAAGTATTGGTATAAGTGGATATTTCCTTAAACTGATAAAAAAAAAAACCATTTATCTAAATTCATCAGCAACTGTTATTTGTAGTGGGAGTAAACTAGAAACCTTCCCAGTAAGATCAGGTGTGAAACAAGGATGCCCACTGTCACCAATATTATTCAATATTGTATTGGAAATCTTAGAAATAAGAATAAGAGAAGAAAAAGAAATAGAATCAGAATAAGGAATGAGGTAATAAAACTATCTCTTTTTGCAGATGATACAATGACATACATGGAAAATCCCAAAAACTCAAATAAAAAAATAGGCTGAAATAATTAATAATTTTAGCAAAGTAGTAAGACATAAAGGAAATTTGCTAAGTCATCAGCATTCCTATATATCACAAACAAAACTCTGCAAGATGAGATAGGTTAAAAAATATATTTAAAATTACTCTAGACAGTATAAAATACCTGGGAGTACACCTGCCAAAACAAACTCAGGGCCTATATAAACAAAATTATTTTAAAAAAATTTTATACAAATAAAATCAGATATAAATAATTGGAGAAATATTAATTGTTCATGGGCATGCAGGGCCAATATGATAAAAATGGCAATTTTGCTCAAATTAACCAGCATGTTCAACATCATCCCAATAAATTACTAGTAATTTTTTTTTTACTGAACTATAAAAAGTAATAATAAAATTCATTTGGAAGAACAAAAAGTCAAGAATATCAAAGGAAATAATGAAAAAGAATGTAAAGGAAGGAGGTTTAGCAGATCTTAAACTATGTTATAAATCAGTAATTATCAAAACTATCTGGTTCTGGCTAAGAAATAGAAAGGTAGATCAATGGAATAGAACAGACATACAATTTACAGCCGCAAATAAGTATAGCCTTGTATTTGACAAGTGTAAAGACGTAAGATTTTGGGATAAGAATTCATTATTTGGTAAAAAAAAAAATTTGGGGGAAAACTGAAAAGCTGTGTGGTAGAAACTGGTCATACACCAATATCTTATACCACTTATGAAGTTAAAGGCAAAATGGATACATGATATGAATATAAAGAGAGATTTTACAAGAAAATTAGAAGAACATGGAGTATAGTACTTGTCAGACTCATGGATAGGTGAACAATTTATGAATAAACAAGATATAGAAAGCAAAATTAGGAGTAAAGTGGATAATTTTGAGTACATTAAATTAAAAAGGATTTGTACAAATAAAACAAACGTAGCCATGATCAGAAGGATAGAGGAAAATGTGGGGGAAGGGGAATTTATAGCCAGTTTCTCAGATAAAGGTCTCATATCTTAAATATATAAAGAATGTTGTCGAATCTATAAGAATACAAGTCATTCCCCAATTGATAAATGGTCAAAGGGCAGCTTTCCAATGAAGAAATGAAGAAATCAAAACCATTTATAGCCATATGAAAAAATGCTCTGAATCTCTATAGATTAGAGAAATACAAATTAAAACAACCTTGAAATATCATTTTACACCTATGAGATTGACTACAATGATAGAAGGAGAGAGTGATAAATGTTGGAGGGGATAGGGAAAAACTGGGACATCAGTTTGTTGTTGGTGGAATTGTGAATTGATGCAACCATTTTGGAGACCAATGCGGAATTATATCAAAAGAGCTGTTAAATTACCTATATCCTTTGATCCAGCAATGCTACTACTTGGTCTATTTCCAAAGATGATTAGAGAAAAAGAAAAAACCTATATGTTCTAAAATGTTTGTAGCAGCTCTCTCTGTGGTGGCAAAGAACTGGAAAATGCAGGGATGCCCATTGATTGGGGAATAGCTGATTAAGTTGTTTTCCATGATTGTGATGGAATGCTACTGTGTTTTTGGAAATGATGAGCTCAGTGATTTCAAAAAAACATGGGAAGACTTGCAAGAAATAATGAAGAGTGAAATGAGCAGAACCAAGAGAACTTTGCATACACTAACATCAATATTGTTTTACGAATGATTTTGAGTGAATAAATACCCACATTAACTATAAAGGACATATAAAGAAAGAGTATCTATATCTGGAATAATTTCACACATATATACACACGCGCGCGCACACACACACACACACACACACACACACACACACACACACACACATACACCAGTTTGTGTCTAATGAGGAAAGGAAGGAAAAAAAAGAAATTTACATGATAATTTTATTGTCTATTTGAAAGGAATAACAAGTTGTGCATAGTAGATTTGCAGTTTCATGAGCAATCATTTTTTTATTGTACTATGCTAAGGAAATGTGTGTTTTAGTACACAAATTTAAAATAAAATGAACCCTCAATTTTTATTTTCAAATCACCCATTAGGTTAACAAATCCACTGACTAAGTCTGTAATCGTATATATTATTTTCACTTCTAGTCTATCACTTCTTGTTCAATAAATTCAATGAATTTTAAACACCAACTACCTAAATGCTAGAGATACAGAAAGTCAAAAGATAGTCCCTGCTCTCAAGGAACTCAAAATTTAAATGGTGGAGACACCAAGTTAACAAATCTGCAAATAAACCACACACACACACACATTAATAGAAATGTTCTAGTCTTATAAATTCTTCTACTAGTTCTGTTCATTTTATTCTCTGTCAGTATCAAAATCCTCCCCAGTTTCTCTGAATCCAACTCTTTAGTTCTTATAGCACAATAATATTCACATTAATGTACCATGAAAGGCAACATGTTGTAGTGGATAGAGAACGGGTCTTGAAGCCAGGAAGACTTGAGTTCAAGTCCTATCTCTTGGAGTAAGTCACTTAACCTCTCAGTATGCTAGGCTTTAAGATTATAAATTACAGATAACATGTTAACCTGCATTATTAGAGAATATTTCTGCATCTGGGAGTTTCCTTTATCAGTTAAACTGTAGGGCTAGTTCCTATTTATACCCTACATTCATATATGATAATTTGTTTGAATATTTCCCACTTTTTAAAAAACACTTTTTCGTTATAATAAAAAGTGCTGCCATAAATATGTTTGTGTATATGGCCCCTTCACCTTTTAAAAAAATCTCTCTGGAGTACGTGCCTAACAGTAGTATTACTATGTAAAAAGATACACATAGTTTATTGACTTTTGGGGCATAGTTGTAAATTGCTTTCCAAAACGGTTAGAACAGTTCAAAGATCCACTAATAGTGTATTAGTGTAGCTACCCTCCTCCAGACTCCTGAACAATTGTTGATACATCTTTCTTACATGGTGGCCAATATGATTGGCATAAGGAAGACCCTAAGAGGTGCTTTGGAGCATTTTTTTTCCATAGCTTACCTTTTTTTTTTTTTTTTTTTGAGAACTGCCTGTTCCTATCCTTTGATCATTTTACAATTGGGGGAATAAGTCTTGTGCTTTTATATTTGAATTTGTTCCCATATCTCTTCAACGTATGTGAGAAATTTCCTTAACTGGAGAAATTTGCTGCAAATATATTCCCACTGAAATATTTCCCTTCTGATTTTAACTGTATTGCTTTACAATCTTATATAATCGAAATTCTCCATTTTATCTTATGTGATTTCTATCCCTTGTCTGGTGATAAACTCATTCCCATCTAAAATTATATAAAGAATTTAGGTAGAATTGTTATTTTCATTATATTGGCATGACCTAACCATGATCAATTAATATCTCTTCAACTATTTAAATTTGTCTTTAATTTTGTAAAGGGCATTTTGTAATTGTTTTTTATAATTGCTGAATGTGTTTTGGTAGCTAGACACACAGATATTTGTACATTGTGTACTTGTTTTGAAAGGAGTTTAATATTAAAGTGATTTTTTTTTATTCCTGTTACTCTTCTCTCTTTATCAAGCCTCAATGCCTATTTCTGATTCTTATTTTTTGTCATGGACTCCCCCTCTAAGATGCACCCTTTGAAATTGACATTTTTTGTTGTTGTTGTTGCAATTATTCTGTATAGGACTCTGCTTTCTTCATCCTTCTTCTTCTTCTTTAGGCCTGTGCCTACTACTCCTTACCCTATTTATGTATACAAAATATTATATTTGTAACCAAGGTAGATACTCTTTTTAGGGAATTTAGATCTCTCTTTCCCTCCAAAGGGGAAAGATACCTGGAGAATGCAAAGGCCAGTTCTTGAGATCCAAATCTCCCTTTTCCCTAAAGGAAAGGAAACCAGAAGAAACTAATGCTGGTGAAATTAAAGATTTTTATTAAACTGGAAAGTAAAACATACACATGGGGACTGTCAATTTATGCTGATAACCCACCAAATAATGGATAGGGAGAGGGAGAGAGAGAGAGACAGAGACAATGAGAGAACGTATGTGTGTATATATCTTTTAAAAAGGAAGGCAAGAATTTGGGGGAAAAGGTTGGCTTAGAAAGGAATGAGTCAATGAGCCCCATCCCCAATGGGAGGCGGAAGTGAGGAATTCCTGGTGTCACAGTTGTGGCTCTTTAATTCGCAAATCAAAATGCATTCTTGGTGATAAACAGTCCATAGTTCAAGGCTTGAGCACAGGTGATAAGATAAGAAGATATAAAACAGGATATGTCCTAGAGCCCCATAACCAACAATTAGGGGAGTCTCTGAAGATAAGCACATCTCTTAAAGGTCCATACCATCAAATGGTTCAGGGTCTGCTTCAAAGCTAGTATGAACTTCCATCCCATTTTACTCTTGGTCACTGCCAAGGATTATTGGTTCATCAAGCCACTTATCCTGTGTTTTAATTAATATAGCCAATCCTCATATAGCTCTTCCTGGTTACCTCAATAGCTGGGGAACTGAAGCACAAATTCACTTGAATGTATCCAACTTATAATAATTTCTATGCCCCACTGCATAGCAATTGATCAGTGTTCTAGCTGGTAGAAGGTGACGCCTCCTCTTTCAGAACTCTAGAAATAATAGTGGTAGGTATTTAGAATTAATTTAAACATGTCCAGTTTCTAGTAAATCTCTTTCATGAATCCATTTTATATTTTTTTCCTTCTTTTTACTCTGAAGGATGGTGATCATTGAAGATGCTCCTAGAAACATTTTATTTTCTCGTTAATTTGCATTTTCACCCCTCTAGATTCTAACATGGGTTGTTTCCTTTTTTTTTTCACCAGAGTAGTAGACATATTTTGAGTAAAGTTGTAGAAAAATAAAGGTTTTAATGTTAAATGGATGGTATAAATGCAAAAAATATTTGGTTCTCAGTGTTTCTTATAAAGGCCTCATTTCTCATATATTTACAGAACCGAGTCAAATTTATAAGAATACAAGCCATCCTCCAATTGATAAATGGTCAAAGGAAATGAACAGGCAGTTTTCAGATGAAGAAATCAAAGCTATCTACAATTATAGGAAAAAATGCTCTACATCACTATTGATTAGAGAAATGCAAATTAAAACAACTGAACTACTACTTCACATTTTTCAGATTCGCTAATATGACAGGAAAGAAAAATTATAAATGCTGGAGAAAATTATGAAATGTTGGAAAATTGGAACACTAATGCACTATTGGTGGAGTTGTGAACTGATCCAATAATTCTGGAGAGCCATTTGGAACTGTGCCAAAGAATCACAAAACTGTGCATGTTCTTTGACCCAGAAATACTATTACTAGGTCTGTATCCCAAAGAGATCATAAAAAATGGAAAAGGACCTACATGTACACAAATATTTATAGCAGCTCTTTTTCTGGTGGCAAAGAATTGGAAATTAAGGGAATGTCCATCAATTGGGCAATGGCTAAACAAGTTGTGACATATGAACGTAATGGAATACTATAAGAAATGGTGAGCAGGCAGATTTCAGAAAAACCTGGAAAGACTTATATAAACTGAAGTTGAGTGAAGTAAGCAGAACCAGAACACTGTACACAGTAACAGCAACGTTATGTGATGATCAACTATGATAGACTTAGCCCTTCTCAGCAATACAAAGATCCAAGACAATTCCAAAAGACTTATGATAGGAAATGCTATTCACATCCAGAGAAAGTCTGAATGCAAATCAAAGCATACTAATTTTACTTTATTTTGTTATGTGTGTGTGTGTGTTTTCTCTTCTGTTTCTTCTTTCACACCATGACTAATGTGGAAATATATTTAACATGATTACACATGTATAACCTATATCAAATTGTTTGCTGTCTTGGGGAGGGAGGAGGAAAGGGAGAGAGAGAAAAAAGTTTAGAACTCAAATCTTACAAAAATGAATGCTGAAAACTATCTTTACACGTAATTGGAAAAAAATAAAATACTATTTACCAAACAAGTGTTCGGTGTGCAAAGATTTATACCAAACAGCCTAGGGGTTATTCAAGAATGGTATAATCTTGGCATCATTCCAAAACTATGACCCTTGATAAGAAAGAAAACCTGTTGAACTATAAAATTGTTTTAGGTTGTCTGAAAAGTTGAATTTTGTATGTTAGCCAAAGAGAAATAGTATACTTTATAGCAAAATCTACAGTTTTTCTGTCTTCATTTCAAATTTATTTAAAATTTTAGGAAAGAAGTCATAAATGAGGGTTATATTTTTATTAAACTCACTCCAACAAGCTTTTACTGACTACATGCAGATCCCTGGAATTACGAAGATAAAACAAAACAAAAGAAAAACAACCTAATAGCCCTGGCCTTGAGAAATTTATGTTCCAGAAAAGAGGAAGAATACTTAGAATAATTCATAGGTATTTGAGAGCAAAATAATATGGGGGAGGAGAGAGCACTTGGGACTGAAAGAATCAGAGGTGTCTCATTTGCTAAATCTTGAAAGAAGCTAAAGACTATAGAAGGTAAAGGTGAGGTGTAACTGCATTCCAGGTATGGTGGACGAACTTGTACAAAGGCATATATGTGAAGAGGAAATGGCAAGTTTCATATTTTAAGGATGACAGGTAATCTGAGAAAATGTGTTTTAAAATGTCTGGCCTCTTTGCAGTGTCAAATAATTAAATCATACAACGTAATCAATCTACTTCAGGTCTAAAGCAGTATAGCAAACAACTATATTCCATGAAAAAATAAGGCAACATGACTAACAAAGCAGGATTACACCTTCTTGGTATATAACTGAGTTACTTCTTTAACAACTTGGTTTTTAAAAATTTTTTATACTCATTTAAAATTTTTTCAGTTCCAAATTTTCTCCCTTACTCTAGCCTCTACCTGAACCATTGAGAAGGTAATACTTATATACATGAAATCATGCAAAATATGCTAAGTCTTTCATAGTGGGTCATTATTACAACATTGCTCTTACTGTGAACAATGATCTCTCAGTTCTTCTCACTTTACTTTGCATTGGTTCACATAAGGCTTCCAAACTTGGATGTCCATCATTTCTCACAGCACATACTACTCCATCATAATGATATACCATAATTAGTTAAGCCATTCCCCAACTGATGGGCATCACTTCAATTTCTAATTCTTTGCCACCAAAAGAACTGCTATAAATATTTTTGTACATATCCTTTCCTCTTTTTTGATCTCATCAGGACATGGACTTAGTGTTGGTATTGCTGGGTCAAAGCATATACACAGTGTTATAGCCCATTGAGCATAGTTCCAAATTTTTTTCCAGACTAGTTGGACCAGTTCACAACTCCACCAACAATACATTGGTGTCTCTATTTGTCCACATCCCCTCCAGCATTTGTCATTTTCTTTTTCTTTCATGTTAGCCAATCTGATAGGTATGAGGTGGTATCTTAAGAGTTATATCAACCATTTATCAGTTGGAGAATGGCTCTTATCTTTTTTTTATGAATTTGATTTAGTTCCTTCAATATTTGGGAGATGAGTCCTTTGTCAGAACAACTTTCTCTAAGCATTTTTCTTCCAGTTTCCTGCTTCCCTTCTAATTTTTTTTTTAATTTATTTTTGACATGTTTGGTTTTCAGCATTGATTTTCACAGGCGTTTGAATTACAAATTTTCTCCCCATTTCCTCCCACCCCCACTCCAAGATGGCGTACATTCTGGTTGCCCT
>CM053624.1:238155177-238177640 GCA_028646595.1 Phalanger gymnotis
CTGCTTCCCTCTGCCACTTTGTGGGTTCTGCAGCTCTAGAATTGGTTCAGAGCCATTGTTTTATAGGTTTTTGGAGGAACTTGGTGGGGAGCTCACGCCAGTCACTGCTTCCCAGCCGCCATCTTGGCTCCGCCCCCCTTCTAATTTTTGATTCATTGGTTGTGTTTGTTCAAAAATGTTTTAATTTCATGTAATCAAAAATATCTACTTTACCTCATGTGAACTTTTCTATGTCATGCTTGGTCGAAACTTCTTCCCTTTTTCTTAGACTTGACAGATACTTTTTCCATGCTCCCCTAATTTGGTTATGATATCATCTTTAAATTATGTACTTATTTTGACTCTATCTTGATATACAGTGTCAGATATTGCTCTATGCCCAGTTTCCTGCCAGACTGTTTTCCAGTTTTCCCAGTTTTTGTTGAATTGTTTGGCCCAATAACTTAGATCTTTGGGTTTACCAAACACTAGATTATTGAGGTCATTTATGTCTGTATATTTTCTACCTCATCCATTCCACTGATGAACCACTTATCCAGTACCAGATTGTTTTGATGGTGACTATCGTGAAGCATAGATTGAAAACAGATACCACTGGGCTGTTTTCTTTAAGTTTTTTTTGCCATTGTTTACATTAATATTTCTGACCTTTGGTTTTTTCACATGAATTTTGCTATTTTTTTCAAGTTCTATAAAATAATTTTTTGATAATCTGATTGTCATGGCATTGAATAAGTAAATTAATTTAGGCATAATTGTCATTTTATTATATTGGTTCAGCCAACTGGTAAGCAATTAATATTTCTTCAATTGTTTAGATCTCTCTATTTTGGTGTGAAAAGTGTTTTGAAATTGTGTTCTTATAGTTGCTATGTGTGTCTTGGCAGGTAGACTCCCAAATATTTTATACTGTTTGCTTTTATTTTAAATAGAACTTCTCTATCTCTTCTTTCTGGGTTTTGTTAGTAATATGTAGATTTGTGTAAGTTTATTTGAAATCTTGCAACTTTGCTAAAGTTGTTAAGTGTTTCAACTAGTTTTTTAGTTGGTTTGTTGAGTTCTCTGTGTGTATCATCTGTAAAGAGTGATGGTTTTGTTTCCTCGTTGCCTATTCTTATTCCTTCGATTTCTTTTTCTTGTCATTTTGCTATAGCTGTTATTTCTCATACAATATTGAATAATGATGTCAATAAAAGGCATCCTTGCTTCACCTTGGATCTTATTGGGAAGGTTACCTTCATTAAAGATAATGCTCGCTCTTAGCTTTAGGTACTACTTATCATTTTAGAAAAAGTTCCATCGATTTCTATACTTTTTTTTAAAAATCAGAATATGTATTGTATTTTGTCAAAGGCTTTTTCTGCATTTACTGATAGAAGCATATGTTTATTGATTTATTATTTATATGGTCCATTATGCTTATATGGTCAATTATGCTTATAGTTTTTCTAATATTGAACCAACCCTTCATTCCTGGTTTAAATCCCACCTGGTCTTTGTGATATGTTGCTGTAGTTTCCTTGCCAGTGTTTTATTTAAAATTTTTGCAATAATACTCATTAGGAAATTGGTCTATCAGTTTCTTTTTCTGTGTTCTCCCTGGTCGAGATACAAAATCATATTTGAGTCATAGAAAGAATTTGGTAGGACTCCTTTACTTATTTGCTCAGTTGTTTATATAGCATTGGGATTAACTGTTCTTTAAATGTTTGGTAGAATTTGCTTATAAATACATCTGGTCTTGGGGATTTTTTTTTCCCTTGAAGAGCACATTCGTGGCTCATTATATTTCTTTTTCTAAGAGAGGGTTTAAGTATCTATTTCCCCTTTTCTTAATCTGGGCAGGTTATATTTTTGTAAATATTCATCCATTTGCTTAGAGTGTCAGTTTTACTAGCATATAATTGGGCAAAATAGCTTCTAATGACTGCTTTCATTTCTTCTTTATTTCTGGCAAATTTGCCCTTTTCATTTTTGTTACTGGCCATTTGGTTTTCTTCTTACTTTCTAAAAATCAAATTAACCAGTGGTTTGCCTATTTTGTTAGGTTTTTTTTTCCCCATAAAACTAGCTCCTGCTTTTATTTATTAGTTTAATACAGGGCTGTCCAAAATTGGGCCCACACAATTTATGCCGGCCTGCCTACAAGCATAGAAATTTACATAAATCCTTTACTAAACTAAGCCCAGCTACCACAGGGTTCTCACTAAAATGGCAAATCAATATATATTGTCTATTGTTTCAATAAAAACCTAAGGTTGGACAGCCCCAGTTTAATGGATTTTTTACTTTCAATTTTGTTAATCTCTCCTTTGATATTCATGACATATTTTGATGTTTAGCTGGGGATTTTAAATTTGTACTTTTTCTAAGGTTATTTTTTTGTTGTTGTTGTCGCTGCATGCCTAATTAACCGATCTACTCTTTCTTTTATTCATGTAAGCATTTGGAGATACAAATTTTCCTCTAAGTACCACTTTGGCTGCATCCAAAAAATTTTGGTATGTTGAGGTTTTATGATTTTACTTTTTCCTCCTGTAATTCATTTAACCTCTTTTAAAAATTTAGATGCTATGCAATTTAGTGTATGTATGTTCAGTATTGATATTACTTCATTGTCTATTGCGCCTTTTAGCAAAAATGTAGTTTCCCTGATTATTTCTTTTAACTAGGTCTACCTTTGCTTTGCCTGAGTTCATGATTGCCACTGCTGGTTTTTTTTTTACTTCAACTGAATCATAATAGATTCTGCTCCAGCCCATTATTTTTATTCTGTATGTGCCTTTCTATTTTAGGTGAGTATCTTATGAACAACATATTGTTAGATTCTGGTTTCCAATTCATTAAGCTATCTCCTTCAGTTTTATAGATAGGTTCATCCCATTTGCTTTCATAGTCATGATTGTTTAATGTTTGTTTCCCTCTATCCTATTTTCTTCTGTTTAACTTTATCGAGTCCTTTATTATTGCTCTTTCATGTTTACCTTTTTATACTTGTGTTTGAATGTCAAATTTTCTATTTAACTCCAGTCTTTTCATGAAGAATGCTTGAATATTCTCTATTTCATTAAATATCCATTTTCTCTCTGCAGGATTATACTCGGTTTTGCTGGGTAAGTTATCATTGTTGTAATCCCAGCTCTTTTTCCTTCTGGAATATCATAGTCCAAGCCTTCCACTTCTTTAACATGAAAGCTGCTAAATCTTATGTGATCCTGACTGTGGCTTTATGGTATTTAAATTGTTTCTTTCTAGCTGTTTGTAATATCTTCTTCTTGACCTATGAGCTCTGGAATTTGGTATAATATTCTTCAGAGTTCATTTTGGGATCTCTTTCAGGAACTCATCAGTGGATTTTTTACATTTCTATTTTACCCTTTGGTCCTAAGATGTAGCATAATTTTCCTTGATAGTTTCTTGAAATATGGTGTTGCTGCTCTTTTTTTTGGGGGGGGGGCGGGGAATCATGGCTTTTAGCTAGTCCAACAATTCTTGAATTATCTCTCCTGGACCTATTTTCCAGGTTGGTTGTTTTTCTGATGAAATATTTCACATTATCTTTTATTTATTTCATTCTTTTGACCTTTTTTTTGTTTACTGATGTGTCATGGAGTCATTAGCTTCCATATGAACAATTCCAATTTTTAAGAAATTATTTTCTTCGATGAGTTATTGTATCTTTTCCAACTTGGACAATTCTATTTTTCTAAAAATTATTTTCTTCAGTAAAGTTTTATGCTTTTTTAAAATCACTTTATCAATTTTGATTATAAGGAGTTCTTTACTTCAGTATTTTTTGTAACTCCTTTATCAAATTGTTAATTTCTCTTTTGCAATTTTCTTACATTGCTCTTATTTCTTTCCCCAACTTTTCCTCTACTGTTTTTATTTCATTTTAAAAATATTTGCTTTTTTAAAAAATCATCTTTAGCTTTTCTAGGAATTCTTGTTAGGATTGTTTCCAATCTGCAATTTTCTTTGAGGCTTTTCTCTTAGATATTTTCATGTCATTGTCTTCTTCTGAGTTTATGTCTTAAGTTTCCCTGTCACGTTAGAACCTTAGAAGGTTCTTTTGGTCAGGTTCTTCTTTTTTTTTTGTTATTTGCTCATTTTCACCAGTTTTTTCTTGACTTTGAGATTAATGTTAGTGTTGGGCTCTGCTTACCTTGGATAGATTGGAATTATAGTGCCAACCTTCTGATTTTTTTGCTCTGCTGTTTTCACAGAAAGTTCTGGGGTCCTACAGATTTTAATGCTTCCAAGGTAGTGTTATCTGGGGAGAGGTATGGTCACTGCTGTGCCAGTCTGCTTTTGTCCTTACCCAGGTAGGGTCCTTGCTTTCTGGCAACCACATCTCCTCTCCTCCCCAGAACTGCTAGCCCCCCTATTTCCTTGCCACTGCAAGAGTTCCTCTCCCTCCTGGAACTGACTCCAAACTGGATTATGGGCAACAGAATTGAAAAATGACATCCAATCCTATGCCCAGTGCTAGCACCAGTGTGCTCTAGAATCTTTTTCTGACAAAGTATTCATTCCTCTTAACATCTCTGGGAAGTGAGTACACTTAGTACTGCTACTGCTGATGTCACCACTTCAAAGGCCTACAACTAATGCCACGACTACACTGCACTCCTGGCCAGCTCCCAACCCTATGCCATAGGCTTCTCCTTTAGACCCTTTAAGTTTTCCTGGGCTGGAAAAAAATGTCTCGCCCTGACTTTTGTTTTTGACTATGCCACTTTAAAATTCAATTTGATGCATTATTTTAAACCTGTTTAAAGGAGAATGTGGGAAAAGTTCAGACAGAATGCTCCCTTTACTCCACTGTCTTGGCTCTACCCATCATTTGAGTTAATTCTAAGGCAGGCTCAGTTATAGTGACAGACTAGTATCTATAATAGTATCAAGAAAAAAATTCTTCAACTCATCCACAGATACCTGAATTGATCTTCCGATAATTAGTCTGGGGAAATATCAATTTGACATGAAAGTAAATGAGTAAATCACAATAAAACCTAGGAGGACAAAAGTGAGGGACATGGTGAGAGAAAGAAGAAAGTTAGTGAGCTAGAATGGGGAAAATGTTCTTGGGTAAGTTTAGGGAACGGGGAGGCAAGAGAAAGTAGAAAAAGTTGCTCTGAGGCCATCATAAAAATTACTAATTTCTAAACTCTGCGGGACTAGAGTGGCTGTTTTTCCGACATCCATAAAATATTAGAAGGCCTCTCTATCCTTTTCAATCTGCACCAAATTTGAGATTTATTTATAAACACCTTTTCTGGTTCCTACCAAAATGGCTGAAAAATAAAAAAAAAAAGGAAAAGTCCTAGGAATGTCATAGCTGTGAATCAGAGTTCCCATGTTAAAGGGAAAAAAAAAATGCTGCAAGCATTCAGCAAGAAGCAGGTCAAGTACCAGGGAAACATATACCATCTGTTTCAATTCTAATTTTTTTATATAGTTTGATCTTTAATATTAAGGTCATGTATCCACTTAGAATGCATTGTGGAGAAAGGGTCTGAGTCTAATTTCTGCTATACTGCTCTCCAGCTTTCCCATAAGTTTTTTTTTAAAACAATAAGGGAGTTCTTTCCTAATTAATTTGGCTTCTGATATACTGAATACTGGGTTATTGCATTTGATTGCTTCTGATTCTTCCTTGTATAGTCTAATCTATTGATATACTTTTTTTTTTCTCTCTCTCTCTCTCCTCTCATTCTTTTAACTAATACCAAATGGCTTTGATAACTAATGCTTCATAACACAGTTTGAGGTCTGGAAATTATAGTTCCTGTTCATCCCAAACTTTTTAAAAAATTATTGCCCTTGATAGCCTAAATCAGACCTGCATAACTTGGCAGTAGGTAGGGGCCAACATTAATATAGGCTAAATTTCTTTGGGTTGCAGATAAGTTTTTAGTGGCTCACTTTCCAAGTAAAAGTATAACTAATGATTAAACTAATTTGCAAATAAACCATATTTTAAATGAGAAATTTCAATTAATATCAATTAATTACAGTTATTACTTAAGATTTTTATTTATGATGAAATAGCTCCTCTCAGACTAGAGACAGATTGAGGATGATTGATTGCTGTGGGTCACATGACAAACAGGAGAGCATGTGCAGTGGCAACCCATCTGCCAAGTTATGTGATAGTGACTAGTGGAAGGTGGGGTAAGTGGGGCACGGATAAAGCAATCATTACATTTTTACTTTCTTTAGCATCCTTTACATTTTTCATAAGTGGCCCATAGGCCATATGTTGTGCAGGCCTGGTCTAAATCTTTTGCTTCTCCAAAAGAATTTTGTTATTATTTCATTAAGTTCTGCCAAGTATTCATTTGATAGTTAGATTAGTATAGCATTAAAACTGTAACTAAGTTTTGTAGTTTTGTCATTTTTTTTTTTTACTATATTGGCCCAGCCATGAGCACTAAATATTCCTCCAGTTATTTAAGTTGTTCTTTATTTATTTATGGAGCATTTTGTAGTTGGCTATATATAACTACTTTGTCTCTTTTGGTTGATTGATCCCCAAATATTTTCTGTATTTTGTAGTTAGACTGGTATTTCCCTCTCTGTTGTTTGCTCTTAGATTTTTTATTATTATCTAGAAATGCTGTTGATTTTTGTTGCTTATTTTGTAGCTTATTTTGTATCCTGCAACTTTGCTGAAGCTACTGTTATCTCACTGATATCTTTATTCATTCCCTAAGATTTTCTAAGTAAGCCACGTCAGCAAGAAATAGGATTACTTTTATCTTTTTTTGCCTATAATTTTTTCTCTTGTCTTATTACTAGCATTTATAAAACTATGACAAATAATACCAAGGATGGTAGACATCCTTGATTTAATTCTGTATTTCTTGGAAAAGTTTCTAGTGTATTACCATTGTATATGATACGTGCTTTTAGGTTTTGATGGCTATTTTTAATATATTAATGATATAAAAAAATGATTTCAATGCTCATACTCTAAATATTTTATTAGTATAAATGAGTGTTATCCTTTCTGCATTTTCTGCATCTATTAATGTAATTATATAGTTTCTGATGTTTTTGTGCATGTGTGAGTATGTTCGTGCATTACTGGGTGTATGTGTGTGTTCTTTCCTTTAACCAGTTCAGATGAGAATAAGGTTGACACTTGTCAACTACTCCTACCACTTCCTCCTTGTTTGTATAAATATCTACTTTTGTACCCTGATAATGAGATAATTTTCCTTAACCTTCCTTTCCCTTCCCACCCACCTCTACAGTGTATTCCTTTTCTCCTCTCTTTTCATTCTTCTATAAAGATCATCAAGACATAACAGGACTATTTCCCGGCCTTGTCTAATTAGACTCCCCCTCTGATCCCTGATAATGATAGGGTTCAAAGGAGACATATGTATCACCTCCCCACATCTGAATGTGAGGAATTTATTCTTGTTTAATTCCTTATCATTGTTCATTCATGTTTACCTTTTTACCTCTTCATTGCTATGTTTGAATTTTGAAGTTTCTACTCATCTCTGATCTTTTCATAAGGAGTGATTGGAAGTACTCTATTTCATTAAAGATCTGTCCTTTTACTCAGTAGCATTTGACTAATTTTTGCTGGATAAGTTATTTTTTGCTATAAGCCTCTGTCCTTTGCCTTCTGGACTACTCCGTTCTTTACTCCTTTACAATGGTGGCTGCTAAATCATTTGTGATCTTGACTGTGCTTCCTTGATACTTATATTCTTTCTTTCTGGCTGGTTGCAGTATTTTTTCTTTGACCTGGAAATTCTGGATTTTGGCTATGATAATTTTAGGTGTTTTCATTTTTTGTTTTTTTTTCCCCCAAAGGTGACTGGTAAAGTCTTTCTGCATATTTGCTTTCTTATTCTAAGAGATGTGGACTGTTTTCTTTTAAGATTTCTTGAAACAAGATGTCTATGGCATTGATAACCAAATGATTCTTCATTTTTCTTCTCCTCAATCTGTCTTTCAAGTAAGCTGTTTTGGTTCTCTTCCATAGCTCCCATTTCATTTCTAATTAAAAATTCTTATTTCATTTATTAAAAAATATTTTAACTCATGTAATACTTGCTTCAGTCCTACCAGTAATTCTAGTTGAACTTGTGTCCAAGCTGCTTTCTCAGAGGCTTTGATTTGTAGATGTTTTGTAATCAATCTTTGGGTTTGTGTCTAGCACCATATGCTTTTCATGGTGGGGTTTTTTATTTGTTTGTTTGCTCATTCTTCCCACTTATTTCCTAACTTCAGATGTGATATTAGAATTAGGATCTGTCACACTTCTAGAGGGCTTGTTCAGTTATTGCTTTTTTAAAAATTGAGTATTGTATTATTCCAGCATCTCAGTGACCTGCAAGCTTTTAGCACTCACAAAGGGGTTTGAACCAGGGCAAAGTTTGATGTTATCCCCACTCTCACCCCTGTAAAAACTTTGCAAGTTCCTGACCTGGATTTGGATCTAAGCAACAGTAGAATACTGCAGAACTCAGCCTCTATCAGTCAGCTAAAAAGCTCTTTTGGTTTAGAGTGACAAAACTGTAGGCTTCCTTTTTATCTTTGATTGCTGCACTGGGTATTCCTTTGCGGGCTAGGTGCCATAACTAAAATGCCACTCTGCTCTGGGGTCTGAGCCACATTGCTGATGCTGGTTTTTGAATTTCCCCTTTCTTGGTACATTACCCAGGGCCTCCCTATCCAGGAACTGGAAGACCACCTACGAGGATAGGTTGTCTTCTTTGTCCACCGTGGACCTGTGACCCAGAACTAGGTAGTAACAAAGCTGCCAGTTGACATCATTGTGGTGTCCCAGCATGGGTTGGGGACATCTTGCCCTGGTGGTTAAACAAACTCCTGGGCACTGGAGCACTCAGCATGCATAGTGCTGAGATGGTCTGACCAACTCCCCAGTGGCTGGAAACCTTTTGTCTGTCTCTCCTATGCAAACCTTGGTTAGACAAATGATCGCTGTGACTTGCTCTATATCATCTATTAGTTCAGTGTGATTCATTTTCAAGGTTCATGTGGAGGCATTTTGTGTAGGGGAGCATGACTATACAGCTTACTGCCACTTCTATCACCTTGGTGCCGCCTCCCTGCCCTTTTCAAACTATTACCTAGGATTGATTTTTCATTCCAAGCACCAGAAGCAAAACTGTTACAAGCAAAATTGTTAGTCAATTTTAGAAGAAAAGGCTTAAGAGGATGAGGAGCCTCACCCTTGAATGTCCTACTGTTTTGCTTGGAAGAGTCAGAGGAGGTAGGGGAATCTCCAGAGCTGGCTTCTTTCTAAAAGGAAACTGGTCTCTTGATTAAGGAGGCATCTAATTCTCTGCCTCTGCAATTTGCTATTTAACTCAACATTAGACATTTTTCAGCCTCCCTTGTTTACCTACCAAAGGTAACTGATTTCATGGAGCCTACAGAAACCTGTAGTGGCTTTAAAGACATTAGACTAGGGAGAATAAGTACCTTGGAGCATGAAGAGCAATAGGTTTGCTTATGAGTAGTTACAAGCTTGGTCTTTCTCAAGGTAGAAGAAAGGAGGCATTCTCTCAATGTGGATAAGCAATGTCGCAATGCTTAAGTATAATGTAGCAATGTTTCTGCTCATCAAAAGGCAAAGTATATAAACTCCCTCCCTCAGTTGAGACTGCATCTTTCCAGTTGAGATAGATGCTTTTTGGGGGGCATGGGGAGGAGAGGCAATTGTTTATTTGGGGGAACACTAACAATTTATTTGATTTTAATCAAAGTAGAGGAAAGATTGTTGCTGTAAATAGCCACCAGATGAAGTCTTGTCCCCATAACATAAAGTAAAATGAATATTTGGTTATCATCCAGATAATTATCCAGATAATCCAGATAAAGTGTAGACTGGTGCCTTGAACAATTCATATGCAAAAATGAAAGTTTTCACTCTAATTTTCTTCTGTCAGCTTGAAGAAAATTAACTTTGGGTTTCCTTTATTTTTAACTGTGGATAACTTTTGGAATAACGAGAAAAACAACACATATTTTATGCTTTTTAAAATTTTGGTACAGTGAAGTTCTATCTAAAGAATTGAAGTTTGAGAAATGTACAAACGAATCCTTTAAGAAAAAAAATCTGGTATATCTTATTTAAACAATGGAATGAAACAGTGGCTTTGGAAAGAAGCAGAAAGCCCTATCCCTGACCCTACCTGGGTGACATTAGGCAAGTCGCTTGACTTGCTTGGGTTAGTTTCTTGTTTTGAAAAAAGAAGGGATGGAACTACATGTTCTCTGAGGTCTCCTCCAGCTCTAGCACTATGCTGCTAAGATCTGTATGTCTTCCTGGAGCTCTAGCTATTTCTCCTTACATAGATCTGACTGTATTACTGTATTACTCCATCTGATTCCACATCTGCAGCTCTGTGGCAGCCTACCTGAAAAATGGAGGTAATGTCAGCAAATGGTAGCAATAAAATCAAGTTTTTTTTTTTTTAAAAGGAAAATTTTCCCTTATTTTTGGTCCACATTCACCTTCCTTATATTGGTCTCAAGTCTGTTGCTCTGTAATGTCCAACCATTGACCCTAGTTCTATGCTCTGTAGCCACAGAGATAAATTCAACCCCTCTTCCGCTTCTCTTTTGATATTAGAAAACAGCTTTCTTTCCTAAATATAGAAAATGTGTTCCATCCATGGAATAAAGAGGGAAAGTAAATACACACCCTGGATGGATAATCACAAAATTCTAGATTCTAACCAACACTTTAATAGGAATCCCTTTTACAATATACTCTACAAGCATCTAGCTTTTTTCCTTAAGACCTTGAATAAGGGTAACTCACTACCCAAGAAATTCATTCCTTTTTGGGATAGTGTTAAGAAGTTTTTCCCTGCATCAAGTTTTAAATCTTCCTCTCTGCAGCTTCCACCTGTTGCTTTTCTGGGGCCAGAGGGGCTCTTCCAAATGACAGCACTTCAAATCTTTGAAGACAGCTGTTATAACCTTCTTCTCCACCAAATATCTTTTCTAGGCTAAATATCACCAGTTCCTTCAAACTAGTCTTCAACTAATATAGACTTCAATACAGACCTTGGTTATCTGTCTCTGGAGGGGCTTTCTAGTTTGTCAATGGTCTTTTTAACTCCCATGATTCCTCTGATGGTAAATTTACATCCTTAATATTTCTCTTTGGTTGATCTGAGAAAATATCTGCCTCAAGCCATTGTAAAATCTTAATGTAGCCCATGAAGTGCATGACTGACAGAGTTTTTAGATCTGTCAGTACCATAGAGGGGAGGACTTTTCATGACTTCGTGAGTTCTATATCCTTTCCCTTTCCTCTCCCTACTTCCTTCCTCCCCAACTCCAAGACAACCTTTCTTCCTTGGCTATTTAAGTGGCTTTTCCTGTTTGTTTTTTTATCATTATAATTTTAGGTACTGTAATTAGTGTTACAAAGAGCTGGAAAGATGCCTGCAGTTACAAAATGCTCTCTCTGTCCTCCTCCCTCCTTTTTCTCTTCAGGTCCCGCCCCTTCTGCTCACCCTTTAGCCAGCAGCAAGACAGCTGTGTTCAATCAGAAACCACTTACAACTCCAGGCTGAAGAGAAGGGGGAAACTTTAGAGTGTAGTGCCGCAGAGAGGTCTGTGTCTCTCTCGAGCGTTCTCTTGTTCCACAGGGTCCATCCGGTGGACTCTTTGGTAGCGCCCTGAATCGTTTCTCCGGTGCTGGTCTCTTCTGGTAGGTGCCTTCTTAACCCAGCTGTGGAGAAAGGTAGCTCAGAACTGCGGAGGCATTGCTGGAGCTGATATTTCGCGTGGACTTTTGGCAGTTTGGAAATGCAAAGCGATTGCTACCTTCTGTCTGCAGTCGGGGCAACTGGGTGCTCTGCAGCGTTAGCGAATCTTTTGTAGCAATGGATCGTTGGTGAAACGAAAACCAACCTGGCTATTTTCGGAATGTTTGCATCGTGATTTTGGATTTACAAATTCCTGAGTGAAAATGGCTGTCTAGAGCAAAATGTGCAAAAAGGAAAAAAGCGAGGAAAGGGAGTGAATGTTGAGTCTCAAACACAACTTCCGTGTATTAAAACCTGGCGGAATAATCAAGCCTGAAAAGTACAATCATGAATTCTGGAGTTGTCCTGAAATATGGAAATGACTCCTCTGCGGAGCTGAGTGAGGTAAGAAATCGCTGAAGTCTGTGCGTTCCTATTTGTCATGCTTTTGGTTTTTTTTGAAATCCTTTCTCTTCCTCTTTCACGTCCATCTCCCTCCTCCCACTCCACCCCCTACGTTGTGCTTCTAGGCTGCAGTCCTTGCAATGAAAGATTAATTGATTTTCTGTATCTTGTTTTAACTTGCAGTGCTGCTCAGGAAATGACCTGAACTTACTTGTACTTTGAGTTTGCAGCGAGGGGTAAAAAAGAGAAAAGCTATTCTTGTACAGGGAGGCATTTTTCCTCGCTTTAGTAAGGATTCCCCTCCCCTTGCCTCCCCACCCCCCACATTCCTTGTTGTAGTAGGTAAAATACGCAGAGATCCCAGCCGAGATTAAGCGGATGGTAACCAAAATTTCATAGAAAGAGAGAGGGTAGAAAAGCAAATAGTATTAAGCCAACACCTTTGGTAGAATCCATGTAAAATATTTGATTAAGTTCAACCAAGGTAGTCCTGCTGCTTCTGTTTAGATGAGTTTATCCTTGTTGGGGGATGGGAGGGAAGGACAGTGAAAGCCATTTAGAAGTTGATTTCCTGGCTGAATGGGAGGACTTGGATTCCATCAGTTTTACCCTTGAAAACACATTTGAAACTCCTAAGCTAACAGAAATCTTGACCAATTGTGTCTAAATAGATTTTGAAATTAAAAGCCACACAAAACGTTATGCTGATATTAGAGTAGTGCACAGCTCTCTCTCTCTCTCTTTCGCTCTCTCTCTCTATATATATGTATATATATTTTTTTTTCTGATGGCTATAGGAATGCCTTGGGCACATCTTGTAGTGTTTTCGAATGCGTGAAAAGTGGTGATAGGGTTTTAAATGCCCCTTTGAGATTAGGAAATCCTTATTACAAGTTTTGAAAAAAGAAGGCTGGTATACAGTACTTTTTTTTTTTTTTTGTCCTTTGCGAGGTTTATGTATAGCTATAGTCTCCTGGAAGAGGGAAATGAATAGAAGATGTGGCAAATATAAATATAACCTGGAGGCAACTAAGAAGATTTCCAAACTAGAACCATCCATGGGGAAGTGAAGAGATACAGCCTTCCATTGGTTAGCAGGATGGGGGTTGGTGATTTGAAAGAGCTGGAGGGGAAGAGGAAGAACATCAGAAAGGGAAACCTGAGAAGGTTTAATGTTCTCATGCATAACCACTTACTGCAATTGGCCGTGTAGCATGGTGCTTTGATTTAAAGGCCATTCTATTGTACTGCACTCTGTTATTTTGGTGGGGGAGGAGGGAGGAGAAAATAGAATCGAATTTTATATTTATAGACAGTTGCATTAATTACTTAAACCACAGTGTTCACTTATTCACAATATTGATTTAGGCAAAGTGGGGGGGAGAAAAATTGATACTGACATCAGAATTTTGTAGATGAAGACTTGGGGGCAAAGTAATTAAGTAACGTGCTAAATTTACAAACAGGAAGTTATTACTGTGGTAGAAAAAGAGCCAAAGGTTGTAGAAAAAAAAACCAAAGACATTTAAATCTCTTTTACCTCTTAGGTCCTGATGTCAAATCCTTTTGAAATTTTTCTTTCTTAGATGATGTCAATTTGTAGTATGATAGAATCTTCACTAGGGTCCCTAATCTTGCTTGTGATATCTCTGAATATTACAAGATTTTCTGTGCCATTGAGTTTCCTGGGTTTTAAACTTAAATAGTAACAATTCTAAGAGGTTTCTAAATTGTGACTTCTGAGTAAGCCATCATTGTCTACTGCAGTGGTAGAGAGCTCAAATAGAAATGGGGATACTACACGGTACATAAGGATTCCTGAGGGTCTTTTAGTGACTTAGTTTTAAAATGTAATATTGTTTATATTTTATAGTTAACTATTTCCCAATTACAAGAATTTGGTTTGGGCAGGATTTGGTGGTGTAATGAGCCATGTGTTGAGTTGGAAATGGGATCTGGATTTACACCATAGTCCCTGTACTCTTTGGTCCCTTAACTTAAATTTGTGTGCTATCTCAGCAAAATATTTCATACAAGTTCTTAATTTCTGCCTCATTAGTATCACTAATTTACGATTTTTTTCAAAAGGGTGTGCAGAACAGGCAACTAATTTGAGGTGCTTAACACCCTGCAAAGAGTAAGAGCTACAATTCAAACTCGATCCCAAAGCAAAGATAGTTTTGTGCTGCCATCTTCTAGGTTTTTCTTATGTCTTCCTTTAGCATCAATTCATTGTTTTTATTTAACCAATCTGAGTTTACTGAAGTTTGCCCCAGAAACATCTACACTCTTTCATTTTATTTTTAACTTTTTTGGAGCCTGCATCAGATTTATTCTGTAGGGAAAGTCCTTCATTGTTGATGCAATTTAAATCGTTTTTAAGTGTTTTGTAAAGGTTGTGCTGCCTTGAAAAACCTCAATCCAAAATCAGTTTATTCTAGTTGTTAAAAAAAAGAATTTTAACTTTTACTTTGTACATACTTTTAAAAAAATAAACTTAATAATATATGTACCAGCATAAAGGTATGCATTTCCACTTTCTCTTAGGCTTTCTCCTATTAGATACCTCAGGTTTCATTGAGTGTATATGGTTTTTCTTACCTTTCACTCCTTGTTTAAAACCTGTTCTTTTTTTTAGTAACTTGTAGAGCAAACTCCGTAGAGAAATTGCTTTTTAAAAAAATAAATAAGGGCCAAGCCAGTATGGCAGAGAAAAGGCAGGGACTCACCTGAGTTCTTCCCATACTCATTGGAATTGCCTTAAAGAGGGAATAGCATACACACTCAGTTGTTACAGAAGTCTAGTAGAAGGGGAAGGGGATAAGAGAAGTGGGGAGGGGCTGATACAAAGGAGGGCAGATTGGGGGAGATAAAAGTCAGAAGCAGAACACTGGAGAATGGACAGGGTGAAAGGAGAGAGAGCAAGCAGGATAAATGGGAAAAATAGGATGGAGGGATATTATATACTATGTGGGAAAAATTTATAACCTATTTCTTTGATAAAGATCTCATTTCTTAAATATATGGAGAAGAGTCAAATTTATAGAAATAAGAGCCATTCTTTAATTGATAAATGATCAAAAGGATATATAAACAAGCAGTTTTCAGATAAACTAATCAAAGCTATCTAGTCATATGAAGAAATGCTCTAAATCACTATTGATTAGAAAAATACAAATTAAAACAACTGAGCTACCACATATCAGATTGATTAATATGAGAGAAAAGGAAAATGACAAATGTTGGAGGGGATGTGGGAAAATTGAGACACTAATGTGCATTGTTGGTGAAGTTATGAACTGATTCAACTATTCTGGAGAGGAACTATGCCCAAAGGGCTATAAAGCATGCTTTGACCAAACAATTCCATTACTATTGTATCCCGAAGAGATTTAAAAAACAAAAAGACCTACTGATTCAAATATATTTATAGCAGCTCTTTTTATGATGGCAAAGACTTGGAAATGGAGGGGATGCCCATCAATTGGGCGTATATTGGGGTGCATCAATTGTAGTGCATAATTGTGATGGAATACTATGTGTTATAAGAAGTGACAAGCAGGATACTCTCAGGAAAACCTGAAATACCCGAGTAGAAGCAGGAGAACATTGTATACATGCAGTAATACCAGTACTGGATGATGACTAACTGTGAATGATTTGGCTGTTCTCAGCAATACAGTGATCCAAGACAATTCTGAAGGACATATTTGAAGGATAAAAAATTGTGTTCATCTCCAGAGAAGGAACTGGTGAAGTCTGAATGCAGATTGAAGCATATTCTCTTTTTTTTGTCTGTTTTCACAACATAACTAACATGGAAATATGTTTTACATGACTGTACATGTATAACCCATCACACTGCTTGCCTTCTCGATGTGGGCAAGGAGGGGAGGGAGGTAGAGAATTTGGAGCTCAAAAAATTTTTAAAAATTAATCTTAAAAATTGTTTTTACACATAACTGAGGAAAAATTTCATTATTTCATTGGAGCAGCTAGGTGGTGCAGTGAGTAGAGAACCGGCCCTGGAGTCAGGAGTACCTGAGTTCAAATGCGGCCTCAGACACTTGACACATGTACTAGCTGTGTGACTTTGGGCAGCTCCTCCCAGTTGCCTTGCCAAAAAACAACAACAACAAAAAACACCAGAATGTTATTTTCTTGAGGACTGGGATAATGCTTTTGCCTTTCTTTATATCTCCAGCATTTGCAATAACGCCTGGCATAAAATAAGTGCGTTAAGTGTGCTTGTTGGCCATTTTGAAAACTCCTCTGTGGCATATAGGAACATATTTTCAAGCATCCATCTGTTTACACAGAGGATGTCAAAGTGTGAGTCATAGGTCTGTCACTCCAACTTGATGGATTTAAAAGTATTGATGATTATGAAGCCACATCTGGCTTGACTCTGTCTAGAAGTTTCAGTGACCACTGATGTCATTCTGGATACCATGTTAGAATTGTTTATTTGGTGTTGGGCCTTGGTAATGGCTTGGCAGATTTAATTCTACAAGTGCCTGCCAAAGCATTTCTGTAGCATTGAGACAGCAGAATTGATGCTGGATGCAAATTCTCATTTATTGTTGTTAGTGAAAGAATTAGGCTCTTGTCAACAGTGTTGGACACTTGCTAATAATACTTCGGAAGATATAAGAGTTCAAAGGGGTTGTGTTCTTAAAACAGCAACAAAGAGACAGGATTGATTCAAACAGGGACATAAGGTAATGAATCCAATATGTATTAAGATAAATACTATATTTCAGAAAAAAACCCATAGAGTTTTTGATATATATATATGTTATAGGTACCTATGCTAAAATTTTATTCCAGTTCTATAAGTCCTGAGCAGCCTTAATGATAATTAGAGGTAGAGTAATGGAAAGTATGTTAATCTGCATTTTAGAAGATGAGCGGTTTAAACCTGCTTCTAGCAATAAGGGGAGAGGAGAAGTACAAAAAAGGCTTCATATAGGAAATGACATTTAATCAGAGCTTTGAAGGAAGCTAGGTATTCTAAGAAGCAGAGATGAAAACACTGTGCTATCTATGAGGAAAAGCGAGGAGGCCAATTTGTCTAAATCATAGAAATATAAAGTGGTATAGAAAGCTTTAAGTAATGTAGTTATTATTAAGGAAGTGATTTGTAAAACTTAAAAAATACTGTATAAATGTGAATTCTTATCACGAAGTCAGTCAGTCAGTAAACTTATTAATCCCTACTGTGCGCCAGGCGCTGTGCTAAGCTCTGGGGATACAAATGCAAGAAAAGAAAGATAGTTCTCAAGCCCTTTAAGGAGCTTCCAATCTAATGGAGGAAGAAAACAAGGAAGGAGGCTGAAAAATGGTGGGCCTGAGGGAGGGTTATTTGACTGCAGCAGCTTCTGAGAAATGAGATGATCTGAACTGAAATTTTGTAGTTCATGGCTCTACCTTCTAGTTAGGACAGAGGGTAGGATGAGGTAGAATCCCAAGGATCTTGCAGGATGAGGAAGTTTTCCCAGTCATGAGCTTCCTGGAGCATGGTGGAGAAGACAGGAGTCCAACCAGTAATGCAGCAGGGTGAGAAATGAAAGGCTTGTGTCCAAAAAATATCCTGGATAAGTACATTGCTTATACTGATTTTTAGCTTACTATTTAGGTAGTTTTTTATATAAGCAGCTCATGAAAGCCATTTGCTAAGGTGTGAAGCACTTGTTACTTTTGTAGAAAAAGGTCTCACATGAATTATTTTCAGATTTCCACAGTATTGAAGCAAACACCAAACACATTCATCGGGGAAAGCAGCATTTCTTTAAGTGCTATTTACGCTTGGGTGTTGAAGAATATTCATCTCAAAGATCCATAGGACCTTGCCTTTGGAAGAGATGCCTGAAGTTGTCTGACTATCAGAATGAGAATCCTTCTACAACGTTCTCAAGATGAGACCGTATATTCTCCACTTAAAGATGTATAGTGAAATCCAGGGAAAGAACTATGAAGTTTGAATGCAGATCGAAGCATACTATTACCTCTTTTTTGTTTTTTTCTTTCTTGTAGTTTTTCCCTTTTGTTCTTATTCTTCTTTTACAACATGACTAATTTGCAAATACATTTAATATGGTTGTACATATATATAGCCTATATCATATTGCATGCTGTCTTGGAGAGGGGGAAGAACTTAGAACTCAAAATCTTATAAAAGTGGATGTTGAAAACTAAAAATGAATAAAGAAGTCATTTGTTAGCTTGGTGCTAAGCATGAGCATTCCCTGAAATTTGGTTTGTGGTGAAATGCTGACAGTGGATTCAGATTGTACTTGTGAACATTTATATAGCACCTTAAGTTTTCAAAGTGATTTTTGTCCACAACATACCTGTAAGGTAGACAGAAGTATCTGTTACCCTGTTTACAGAGAGGGACCCTGAGACACAAAGAAGTTAACAGACTTCTGTAAGGCCATCCAGTAAGTAACAGGACTGGGACTTCTAGGCCTTCTAACATCAAAACTATGCTCTTCCACTATAATAGACTATTCTATATTTTTTGAATACGCTATTTTATGATTTTCCATTCTATTCATCAAGGAGAAATACTGTTAAGTTGATGGTGGCATTAAAGTCTTGCAAATCTAATAAGGTGAAACATTTATACCTGTTCTTTCAGTAATTGGGTATTGTTTTTAAGGGCAGCTGTTGCCATTGTCGATCTTGAAAAAATTTGTGTGAAGTTTTGTCTTTCCTAAATATTACAGGTACATCTCTTGGCTCTTACAGGAGACATAGTATGGGTCAGGAAGAACTTTCAAGTAAGAGCAATAAATAGGTCAGTGACAGCATGCTAGTTATTATTATTATTAATTGTTCACATTTGTATAGTACACTTGAAATTTAAAAGCATACAACCTGACAAGATTCAGATGAGGACTCTTAAGTCTTAAGTGTTTTGTTGAGATGAGTGACTTCTCCTTAGGCAAACCTGGAATAGTAGAAGTCAGTCCTGACTCAAACCCAGTTTGATGCTTTTTCTACTATACCATGTAACCAGTCTGTCATATATAAAGATTTTCACTGTGCTTCAAAATATTTCATTTTATTTTCCTTTTTCTCTTTTTCTTTTAAAGATACTACCTAGATAAATTGGTTCAGAGTCTCCTTTACCAGATTTTACCAATTTTACCTCTAAGTTCTTCTCTCAGATGGTCTTCTATCTTGAATTCATCTCTTTTTGTCCCATTAAGCAGCTCCAGGAATGCTATCAAAACCTTATTTTTACTAACTAAAAAGTAGCAATTTCCCCCTTCAATCCTTCTGTGATCTAGAATCATAGAATTACAGAGGTGAAAAGGTCTTCAGTGCCTACCCCTCCCTGAATATCCCACATTAATACCACAAGTTTAACATAATTAACATTGAACGTCCCACAATGAACAACCTTCTTTCTTGTATGTCAAGGAATTTATATGCTGGGGGTGGGAGGAAACAATCTGAACATATAAAAATAAACATAAAATATAATTTTGGTGGGGGGGGGAGACTAGGAATATGAGAAAGATAATGACAAGGATAGACTTCCTGTAGGAAGTAGCATTTGGCTGAGCTTTGTAGGAAACTTGGATCCTTCAAAGAGGGAGCTCATTCGAGGCATGGGGGAGAGCTGTCGTGCTAAGGATACAAAGAAAGACGAAAGATAGACCTCGCTCTCAAGGAGCTCACAGTCTGATGGTGGAGGCAAGATGCTAACATGTATAAACATAACATATACAGGATACGTTGGAAATAATTAGTAGAGGGAAGACGCTAAATTAAGGAGGATCAGAAAAGGCTTCCTGTGTAGGGTGGGATTTTAGTTGAGACTTAGGGAAGCAGGGAGGAGGAGATGAAGAGGCAGAGCATTCCAGGCATGGAGACAGCCAATGAAAATGCACAGAGTTGGGATGTGGAATATTATGTTTGAGGAATAGCAAAGAGGCCAGTGTCACTAGATGGCACTAGGGGAGGAGGGAGATTTGTAAGATGTAAGGAGATTGGAAAGGTAGGGGAGGTGAAAGGTTTTGAACCCCAAGCAGAGTATTTTTATATTTGAACCTAAAGGTGACAAACTACTGGACTTTTTTGAGTAAAGGAGTGGGGGCAGATTACATGGTCTTTTTAGAGGATATCTTTAATAGCTGAGTAGAGGATGGACTCAAGTAGGAAGACACTTGTGGCAGACCAACCAGCAAACTATTGTAATAGTCCTGATATAGAGCACCGAAGGCATGCTCTAAGGTGGCAAAAGTGTCAGAAGAGATACTGGGTAGTAAAAGAGAGATATTAATAAGATAAAAGTGATAGGACTTAGCAACAGGTTGAATATGGAGGGGACGAGAGAATGAGCAGTCAAAGATTACATCAGAGTTCCTTGCCTGGGAAGGGTGATGGTACATTCAGCAGTAATAGAGAAATGAGGAAGACGTTTGGGAGAAGGGAAAATAGTAAGTTCAGTTATGGGCATGTTGAGTTCCGTTATCCATGTTTGTCCACTTCAGCATGTAGATATGAGACAGGGAGTAGCGGAGGGATTAGGGTTGGTTAAGTAGATTGGAACGTTATCAGGATAGAGGTGATAATTGAATCCAACCTAGTTTACAAGATGATTAAGTGAAGAGAGCCTGAGACAGAGTGGTCAGACCACTAGGAGAACCATGAGAGAGTAGTCTCCCAAAACTTTAGAGAGAAGAGAGTATCAGGAAGAGGGTGTCAGAGGCTGCAGAGAAGTCCAGAAAGAAGAGAACTAAGAAAAGGCCATTAGGTTTGGCAAATAAAAGATTGTTAGTCACTTTGGGGGAAGCTGTTTACATTGAATGATGAAGTCAGATGCCTAAGAAGATGTGAAGGCAGGAGACACAATGTTATGTATAGGGAACAGCAAAGCTTCCAGGTTGTCCAGGATGTAAATTGTATGAGAGAGTGCAGTAATCCTGGAAAATTAGGCTGGAGCCAAATTGTGAAGGGCTTTTTGAACAGGGGAGTGACATAGTGAGAACTTTTTTAGATATGTCAGTTTGGCAATTATGTGGAGCATGAACTGGAGAAGAGAGGGACTGCCTTCAGAAAACTAAATATTTAATACAATTTATAATCATTGGTATCAGTGGAAGGGAACCATAGTACAAGGCATTTATAATATGCCAAGCTAGGTGAGGATTCTAACCAGTCCCAAGGAATGAGTTTCTACTTTCTTCAGGAGTAGGAAAATAACTTCTAGGTCTCATGTGAATAACTTCAAATGAAAAGGGTCCAAATGGAGAGATATGAGGGATAAGTTTATATTTACTAAAACTACAGGATCTTAATTTTTTTCTAGTAGTCCTAAGGGAAAATTGGTAATAAATGGGGAAGGAATATTTTAAAAGGCATATATTTTCAGAAGGAATAAGTAGCTTATTCTAAACCTCTTTCAATTTAAATTATTAGCATAATTTTTAAGATAATTATAAAAAGGGGGACAGAGCCAAGATAGTGGCTGGAAAGCAGGGACTAGCCTGAGCTCCTCGCCAAGTTCCTCCAAAAACCTAAAAAAAAAAATGACTTTGAACCAATTCTAGAACTGCAGAACCCACAGGGTAGCAGAGGGAAGCAGGGCTCTAGCCCAGGACAGCCTGGGTAGTCTCTGGGTAAGGTCTATCCTGCACGGAGCTGGGAGCGGAGCTGAGTGGAGCAGAGCCCAGCATGGGCAGTGCGGACCAATGAGACCAGAAGCCAGGCGGAGCATACCCTAGTGCCCTGAATCAGTGAGCTGCAGCAGTTACCAGACTTCTCAACTCACAAACACCAAAGACAACAGAGTAGGTTAGTGGGAAAAGCTGCTGGGGACAGGGAGTTTGTGGTTCAGCCACCGCCCCGAGGGCAGCGGAGGTGGGGCAGCTACAGAACTACAGCTGCAGTTGCTTCTGGCCCCAGGTCCACCTGGTGGGAGGAATTAAGTGGCTGATCAGAGCAGGAGTGCAGAGCCTGCTGAAGATCTAAGTGCAGTCTAGGCTGAGGGTTCTTGGGGAAGGAGGAGTGCTTGTGAGGCAGAGCTAGCGCATCCCCCCAAGCATGGAACATAGAACTCTTTAGTCTACAGGCAGCCATACCCCACTGAAAAACTCACGGGTCAAGTAAGTTGGCTGGGAACATGGCCAGGCAGCGAAAACGCACCCAGATTCAGTCTCAGACTTTGGAATCTTTCTTTGGTGACAAAGAAGACCAAAACATACAGTCAGAAGAAGTTAACAAAGTCATAGAGTCTACAACAAAAACCTCCAAGAAAAACATGAACTGATCTCAGGCCATGGAAGA
>CM053624.1:238178140-238215647 GCA_028646595.1 Phalanger gymnotis
CAGACTGGGGATCAGGGCAACCAGAATATACGCCATCTTGGAGTGGGGGGGAGGGTAGAAATGCGGAGAAAATTTGTAATTCAAACTCCTGTGAAAATCAATGCTGAAAACTAAATATATTAAATAAAACTTATAAAAAATTTAAAAAAAGATAATTATAAAAAGGGAATTGTTTTAGAAAAACCAAGAATTAGCAGTTATTGATTCCCCGTAAGGAGATACAGAAAGGTATAGGATAAAGGTTGTTATTTTTAAATGAGCAGTAAAAGCCATTTAATGTGGGTGTTTGTAGTATCAAATAAGCTACTTGTTTTGTGGTTGGAGAGACAGCATGTTCTGTAAAGTGATTTGTAGAGGGAATGTGATGTACAAATGAAATGTTGGGCTGAAGACAGAGATGTACAGTAACAAAAGAAAATGTGCATAAAAATCTCTGCTAGTAGAAAAACTTGAAACTTCTGTATGGGTATATTCAATTTAAGCAATTTCAACACACAGTCTTATGCCATGAATAATATTGAAGTGGTTTAGAATGCTAACTTGGTGTAGAAAGATAGCTGTGAAATTTAAAAAAAAAACAATAGGATTACTCACATGGTAGTCTTTGTTGTCCATATTTTCTGGTATCATGAGGGAGTGTCCATTGAAACTATGACAAATTTCTATTCAGGTGTAGTGGTTGCAACATCAGTGTAATATTTTATGGTCTACGTGAAATTGTCTGAACTTTGTAACCTTATATGTAGCTAAAGTTTTTCTTTGGTGTGAAAGAAAAATCAGGATGAATAGCAAAGAAAGGAAATCCATATGATTTCATTTTCTTTTCCAGGGAAATAATATTCATGCTGTATAAGAAGAAAATATATTTCTCCGAAAAAATCATATGAAATGAATTGACGGGGATGGGGATGGGGATGGGGGTGGGAGAGAAGCATGGTGAAGAGCATTTGGATGAAGAAAAAGAGATTTTTATTGTGGGAGAATGCTACAAATCTCCCAGCCAGGAGGCAATAGTTGGTGAGTTCTAGAAACCAGTTACAAAGCCTGCACACAGGAATAGTGTAATAGTGGTAGTGACTTTACCTGTGTGAATAACTGTTGGAAGTCTCTCCTCAAAACAGAGTAGCTGAAAATTTCTTGAATTGTATTTATTATTACTTCGTTTTTCAAAAGGCAGAAGAAGCAAAAAAGATTTACTATTGTGAACTTGATGCTGACTAACAAGGACCTGATTGTTAAATCAGAAATGATGGAAACTTTGGAAAGGAAGAAACCAAAAGAGATTCTGATGCCAAAGAAAAGGGAAATTTGTCTAAAGAACTCTTCATTTTTTGTCTTATTGGTACTTAACATTACCGCCACTTCCTGCTATCTCCCTCCATGTAACAGTGATATAATTGGCCAACATCCTATGGATTTTTGGGATTATGGAAAAGTTTTGACTTGTTTTTTAACTATGTTTGGGGCAAGAGAGGACTTCTGTTTGGGATAAATAAGTCAATAATAATTGACAAAGGGTAAAAAGTAGAACTACTTAATTGTTCATTTTCTACCAAGGACAACAATCATCTTCAGAGTAGTAAGTGTAGAACAAAAACATTTAATTGGGAATAAAAACAAGTTGTTAGGTAATTCAGGAGCAATGAGTTCAAGTCATCAGACTTGGACGAATTGCATCTTGCTGTACTAAGACCTTATAGATAGCACAGGAGGTGCACACCCCAACTTGTAGAGTAGGTCTTCTCATACTAGGCAGTCAGGATCAATCAAAACCAAGTTTTTGAGCACAGGTCAATACATTTACCTTAATTATGCAGCCAGATGACACAGTTCAGAATAAAGGCATGTAATGAAATTGCATAGGAAGAAAGACAACAATTAACATTTTCTGTATAGATATTCTACTCATTAGCTTTCTGAAGAGAGAAATAGCAAGGACTGCAGGTTAACACCACAGTTGTAAATCAGATAGAATGGAAAAATTGTGATGTCTTTGACATAAATAGGGAAGTTAGTAAGGAGGAAGGGTTTGAGGGGAAAGAAAATGAGTTCACTGTTAAACATACTGAGTTTAAAATTTCCCTAGGACATCCAGTTTGAAATGTTCAGTAAGCAATTGGGGATACAAGATTGAAATTCAGGGAAGATACAGCAGCTGGAGACACATACACATACACATGCACACCGAGGCACACAAAGTGTGTGGTTGTGTGTTTGGAAGCAGTCAGCATAGGGATAGTAATTAAGCTCATAGGGGCAAATGGCATCACCAAAAAAGTGTAGACAGAGAAGAGGGCCCAGGACAGAGCCTTGGGGAATACCCACAATTAGCGTGGTGCGATATAGATGATTAGCTAGAAAGAGACTGAGAAGACTGGTTAGACAAGTAGGAGAATGGAAGTATGAAGGAGGTACGAGGGTGGATGAGTAGTGCTTAGTGCAGCAGATAGGTCTAGAATAGTGTTCAGTAAAAGATAATTGAGATAATTGGTAAATTTGGGTTGTGAAATGCAAAGGATTGAGTGATAGAGTGTCAAAGTATATAATATATATTGACAACTTTTTCAAGCAATTAGGCTGAGAAAGGGAGGAGAGATGTGAGATGATAGCTTGAAGGGACAGTATGATCTAGTGAAGCTTTTTTAAAGATGGAGTCAACTTGGACATGTTTCAAGGCAAAAGAGAAGGAACTAGCAGCCAGTGAGAGGTTGAACATTAGAGAGTGGATGATTGAGTTTGCAGTCCACTAGAGAAGATTGAAGGGCATGGGATCAATACAGAGGGATTAGATTTTAAAACTAGGATCATTTTGTAAGAGACTGGGGAAAAGGAGAGCCTGGAAGATAACATCAAGGAATTTTGAAATGAAGAGATAGGGAAGAAAAGGGAGTTCATGCCAAATGTCCTCTTTAAAAAAAAACAAAAAACAAAAAACCGAAGGATGGGAAATTCCCAGGCAAGATGACAAAACTATACATTTGTAATCTTAACAGTCCTTATCAAACAAACAGAAAAACCAACACAGAGAACAGGAATGAGATCATAGGATTAGAAATAGGGTAATACATTAGAAATGTGCTGATTTTCAAAAAGAGGGAAATAAAAAGATTTCTTCAAACTATAGGACATTGAGTTTGGTTTAAATTCCAGGCAAAACTCCAAAATGTATTGTCAAAGAGATGTTTTATTTTAGGATGTCATATTGTATTTATTTTAACATATTATTAAATTACATAAAGCTTTGTTCTAGGGGCCTTATTCAGATACCTCTGTTTAATGAAGAAAATGAGGCAGTACAAATAAATAACTGTCATGGTCACAGGCCAAGACAAATACAATTTACTGATTTCTTTTGATAATCTCTGTTCATGGACAATACTTGTGTATAGGTGATTCAGAATTAGACCCTAATTTTCATATTTCCAACCCCTCCATTAAGTAGTTGTCACTTTGGGCAAGGCTTTAACCCTACATAGATTCATAGAATGTTGAACCTGCAAACTTCCTCTAAGATTATCTTGTTCTCCAGGTGTTCTTAACCTTTTTTTGTTTCACCTTTTGCAGTCTGGTAATGTCTTCAACTGCATGAAATAAAACACATGGAATCAAATATTTCGTAGTCATCCTTAAGATCAGATAGTTCACCTTTGGATAGATCAGTGCCTTTGACATAGTTTTATGTCCAGAAAGAAAATTATTATGAATCCATGGTTCAGTTTTAAAGCCATCAAGATAGAAATAACTTTTGAAAGATTTCTGAAGTATTTCCAGATGTTTGCAAATTTCTCATTTAAAAAAAATTGACAGAGAACTTTGTAGTTTAATTCTATTTTCCTGCAGCATTTAAAAGTTTGCGAGGATGCTGACCTTTCCATACATATAAGAAGGTTAGCCAATAAAGCCTTTATATTTTCGGTAGCATCCATAACATTGAATTCAGGACCTTGAGTTGAAAGACTTATCTCATTCACATGATTAGCAATTATCTGCTAAGTAAGCCAAACAATGGATAAAATTGTTTCTTTCAAAGTGTTTCAAGAGTGGATTTTCTTTTTCTTCCAGAAAAAGGCAGAAATTTCTGCCTTTAGTTCAAACAAGTGCCTTAAGGCTTGTCCTCTTGAAAGCTAGTGAACTTCTGTGTGCTAGAGAAGTTCTTCATATTCTATTTTCATTTATTGACCAAATCTTAAAATATAGTGTTTCAGAGATCTGCTTTTGATAAAGGTGATGACTTCATGGCTGGTGACAAAACTTCTTTCAAGTTGTTGGAAGAGTCTGTTGCCAATGCATGTCTGTGTAAAAAAATTAGTTAAAATGAAGGGAGGAACTAATTTAAAAAAAAATACATTTATAAATTGCTTAGTTTTATTTTTATAAGCATCTGTTATCAGTAGTATTACCTCTTTATTAAAACAATAATTTACAAAAAAAAGATCACCTTCACAATAAACACATGGTCCAGCAAAACAAATCCCTGTGTCGGCCATGTCCAAAAATGCTTGTCTCATTCTGATCCATTACTTTTCTGGCAGGAGATGGGTGGTGTGATTCAACCCTATTCCTCTGGTTTATCATTGCATTAATCAGAGTTTCAATGTCTTTTAAAGTTGTTTTTCTCTACAAAGCTGGTGATGTTGTGTAAACAAAGTAAAATTATTTACTTTTAAATAAAATAAATAGGTAAGAAAATTCTTTAAATAGCTCCTTTTACTCTACCCAGTTTCCTCTGAAATTGTCGATTACGTTATTTCGTATGATAAAATAATAATATTCATGTGCTACAATTTGCCTATTTGTAGGTGGTTACCCCATTATGTTGTCTTAGTCTACTCATGAGCAACTAATAGTTCTCCAATTATTTGAGTCTTTCTTTCTGCAAGGAGGTTTTTATAATTGGATTCATATCATTCCTAGATATATCTTGATTGATAACACTTTTATACATTATATAACTAGCTTGAATGCAATTTCTCTTTCTAGCTCTCTTACTGGTTTTCGTAGTGATATACAAGAAGAAACATGATTTTATGTGGATTTACTTTGTATCCTTCAGTGTTGCTAAAGTTATCAGTTATTTCAATTAATTTTTAGGTTGACACTTTAGGGTTTTCTAAGTCTATAATCATATCAACTGCAAAAAGTGATGATTTTATTTCCTGTTTGCCTATGTTCGATCTCTTGAGTTCTCTTTCTTTTTCATTGCTATAGCTCAGATTTCTAGGATTATATTAAGTGGCAGTGGTGATAATGGGCATCCTTGCTTTACTCCAAATCTTATTTGAAAGGTGTCTAACTCTTTTTTCTATTACATGTCATGTTTAATCTTGGTTTTAGATGGATATTATTTGTTACGTTAAGAGTAAAGTCCATCATCATTAAGCTTTCCAATGTTGACAGGAATGATTTTGTCAAAAGCCTTTTTCAACATCTAATGATATAATCGTGTGGTTTTTATTACATGTATATGCATATTTATGTATGTTTGTATGTATATAGTCTATGTTGAACCAGTTCCACATTTACAGTAAAAATCAAAACTGGTTGTAGTATATTATCTTTATAATATATTGTTTTAGCCTATTTGTTAATATAGCCTGTTGGTAGGAGCATACAAGTGTCGACCAGCAACTTTAAACATATCTGACATTTGAGATACCTGTTGAAGTGTATTTAAAGTAACTTCTTAATATTGCTAATAGAATGCAGAGTGATACAAGACCATTTACTGTATTGTACTGTTTTAAAATTTTTGTGTCAGTATACTTAGGAATAATAGTCTGTAATTTTCTCTGCTTTATTTCACTGTGGTTTAGTTTTTAAGACCGTATTTGTATCATTTAAAGTAATTGGAAGGGAGCCCTCTTTTCCTGTTATTATAAATTGCTTATGCAGTATTAGAATGAATTGTTCTTTGAATAGTTGATATAATTCTCTTCCAAATCCTTCTAGTCTCAGAGTTTTTCTTTTGTCCTTGGGAGTTCGTTTATGCCTTGTTCAATTTATTTTTCTAATATTGAATTATTTAAATATTCAATTTCTTCTTTTGTCAACAGATATTTTATATTTTTTATAAATATCCATTTTGTAAATATCCATTTCTCTGGATTACTAGTCCATTAGCGTATAATTCAGCAAAATATTTTCTGATATTTTTCTTTTTCTCTTGTAAGTTCTTTTTCATTTTTGACATGAACAATTTGTATTTCCTCTTTTTAAAAAATCAAACTGGTTATTATATTATTTTTTTCCAGGAAACAATTTACATTTATAATTTCAGGGTTTGGGGTTTTTTTTTGCCTTTAATTTTGTTAACCTTTTTGATTTTGGAATTTCTGCTTTGTTGTTTAATTAAGGTCATTTAATTGTTTTATGAATTTTTTTTTTAGTTGCATGCCTAATTCACTAATGAACAATCTTGATTAATTCATAGATTTATAGACCATAGAATTATGGAAATCACAATGTACTGCGAGTACCTCATCTTTTAATATCTCACAGGGTTATTGTTTTATAAAGTGTTTTATAAATTGTGAAGTGCTATACAAATGTTAGGTAGTGGCATTTGTATTAACTGGGTAACTAGTGAATTAGGCAGAAGTCAGCCAAATAGATCAACACCCTAATCCCAATCTAGGTCCCTAACAACAGAGTAAGTAGGGCCAAGTCATGGGAGGGCTAGACCTCAACGTTTGGCTTTTTGCCTCTAGATGAGTTCCAAAAGATGATCTAGGCCTGGCTGGATCTGAGGTAAATTTTTTTTTTTGAGAAGAACTAACGCATGAGTTGGGTTGTAAAAGAATTTCTGAGATCAGCAAAGAGGAAGGGAATTGAGTGGGAAAGGCAGTGTCTTCAAAAATGACTCCGATTAGAATGTGTATGTGATATGATTTTTAAGGGATTATTGGAAAAGTCTACCAGAGTCCTGATTTCACTTTTCCCCTTACCCACAGGCCTAAAGTTTTAGGAACTGGAAATTCAGTTGAGTTAGTCTCTTTTAAAGTGCATATACATATACCTGAGAAGTGCTGTAAATTCAATTTTATGTCATTTTTTTCTCTTAAAATCTTGCTCAAAACAGCAGGGAAGGATGGTGGGAGAGGAGTGGTAATTCTAGAGAAATGACTCAGAGGGTACTGGTTTATTTTTGTGTTACAGTAGAGGGTCACAGCAAATGTGGAATGAATGTCAGAGGGTGGCTTGATGTAGGAAATTTTAAGAAATAAGAGTATATTGAGCAAATGATGTGGAGTTCCAAAAGGTAGGAAAGTGGTACAGAAAGGGAGGGGAAGAGGATACCATGGACAAATTTAGCATGCTTTGAAAGTTTGCCCAGACCTGGCTCTGCTTGTCTATTACAGAAAGCAGCTGGGAAAAGATCCTGTGGTCAAAAAGGCCTCTAGGAGATCAAGAGGTCTTTTAGAGAAGGAGTGGTATTCCATAGCCTCTTTACTCCAATTTTCTGCTCTGGTAAGGCTGACTTTTAACTAGTGTTTGGGGGAGTGGAGGAAAAAAGGAGAAAGGGAATTAAAAAAAAGGATAAATTCTCTAATTAAGCTTATGAATCTTATATATCTCACCCACTGAGGAATCCTGCTCAATTTACAATGTGTAGGCTGTGTAAAAGTTGTTTGGAGTACTTTTCTTCATTTTCTGATTGTTTGAAAAAGTCAAAGTGGTATAGTAGATAAAACTAGCTTTAGAGTTAGGAAGATTTGAGTTCAAGTTCAGACTCTGTGTGTCCCAGAGCGGGTCACTTAACCTTTCAGTGCCCCAGACAACTCTCTAAGAGTTACAAAAAGTTATTAATCTATATGTGTAGGAGAAGTTTCCACAATGGGAGTTCTACACCAAGTGTATTTTTATAAAATTGCAGGTCTGGGAACATAGACACAAAAGTAATTTTCATCATGAGTTTGTGAAACTCTTAAGTGCAGGTTAGAAAAAGAGTGCTATATTTGAAGTCAGGAGATTTAGGTTAGAATCTGGATTTTCACTTATATTGTGACACTCGGGAATATCTTAATCTCTGTAAACCTTGGTTTCCTTAATTGTAAAATGGGTGTGATATTTGTTCTTTCTACACCATGGAGTGGTTGAGAGAAAAGTACTTTATAAATCTTGAAATAAGTGTGAGCTATTGTGAAATGATGAAGTAGAAATATTCTTGTATTTGAGTTTGTACCTTTAAACAACAAAATTAGAATCTTTACCTAAATTACCTAAAGAGTAAGAGCTGTCTGTCAAAGTAAGGATATTATTTCTAGAGATTCAAATTATGTTTGAAATTAAAATTACAAAATTGAACTAATAAGCATTTTTTCTTGAGGTATTGCAATACGTATTAATCACCTACATGAAATGACTTAGAAAAGTATGCCCTCTCATTAGGCACATTTGTACAATTTAAGGGAAGAAAGACTATTTTTTTCCATGCAAAACATATTTCCATATTAACTGTGTTTTAAAAGCAAGAAAAATAAAGGAAATTTTAAAAATACCTTTGAATATGCATTCAGAATTCATCAGCTTGCTGGAGGTGAATAGCATTTTTCCATCATGGTTAGCAAGAGTATTATCTTTAATACAACAAGAATATCCCACTTGTTTAATGATGTTGAGGACTAATTACCCTTCTGATACTTTATTGCTTATAGTACTACTTTTGACCTCAGACATTCATTTGATTGACCAAGATTAAAATTACTGTTCATTAGAAGAGAACTACCATTGAATTCAGGTATCTCTTGGCTAAGGCAGAAATGAGTTGTTGTTTGGGGAGGGGGGCTTAGGGTATGGAAAAGGAATATTTCTTAATTTGGAATGATAAGAATTTAAATTGATTTCAGGAATTTGGGTTTTGAAATTTTTATCAGTGGTCTCTTATATGTGAAAGTGAGTAGTGAATGGTTCTAATTACGGGTCTACATTTACCTATTACCATTTAACACTCTGGGATAGGAGAACTGTTTTCTTCAAGGCCTTTGGCTACGGCTATGTTAGTGAGACACTTAATCTTAGATTCTTGCTCAGTAGGAAGATTTTTGTGCATTATGCGAAGTAATAGAATTATTTAAAGGAGGTTACAGATGTTACTCATTGCAACAGCCAGGGTCAAATAGCTAATCTTATCAGAATGCAAGGTTTGCAGTTTGTAACTTAAAACCTGTGTTTTTATTCATTTCTGTTCTCACTGCCAAATACATCATTTAAGGCTTTGAGAATGATTTCCTGAATGTTGTTGTTATAACTTTTCCTCCTCTCTGAGAATTCCTTAAGTATTTTAATGGTTTAAGACTTTGAGTCAGTGACTTTAACCTTTCTTGGCCTCAGTTTCCTCATCTGTAAAATCAAGAAGTTTGACTAGATTATCTTTCAAGCTCATTTTTAGCTCTAACATTGTGTTACTCCTAATTGATTTTTTTAATTGATTTTTATAAATGCAATTTTACATTATAAACTTAAAGCAGAAATCAAATCTGTATGGTTTTCTTGGTACTTACTATAGTACTAAGCATCATCAGAATTTCTCTTTGAAGGTGACAACTAGTGAATTTCATCCATCGTTTGTGAATTTGAAGGAAATTACTTGTGCTGCCTTGTGATCAGAGGTGACCTGACAACTCTGAGCATCCCTTTGAAAGAAGGGACTGAGTAGTTTTGTTTCTTTTTTGATCTTTGTATTCCCCATATTTTTCACTTAGAAATAGTGTAAACACTAAATTAAATTGAACTCAATGAATTGAAAAGCTAGGAAATCCATACTAGGTAGACAGGTTGTATCGGTTTTCCTATCATGGATTACAACTTGACTTCTCAGGTTCCTTCTGTTTGTTTTAATGATTCTGTTTTCCATGCAGATTTTCTTGATATTGGCCTGGAGGCCCACTCAAGAATAGCACTTTTGACAGTAATACAGTTAGGGGATAGTAAGACTCAGTCAGCTTTTTGTGAATGGAGTACTTGCCCCTTTTTTCTAAAGCTTCTATCACTGTATCATATAATTAAGAAATAGTATTCATTAAAGTGCCTAAATTTTGCTATGTGAATTAATGGAAAAGTAGGTTGGAGGAGTTGCATAACTAAAATGTCTGGGGATCCTGGAAATTAATCACCCTGTCAAACATTTTGCATATGAAGAACTTGATGCATTGTAAGGTTATGTGTTACCTAAGTCCTAAGCAAGTAAAAGACCTTAAATTCAAAGCCAGGGCTGTTTCCACTGTGCCAGATCCTCAAATAAAGCAATAATTTAGTAGTTAGAACAAAAGCTCTAACAAAAGAATTCTCGCAATTGCCATGCCAAATATTAGAGCTTTTTTTTTTAAAAAAAAAAAAAAAACCTCGATAGCTAACATTGGAATGGACATTTAAGAGGATCTATTATCAGCATCGTTCTAAATTCTAGAGCGGTTCTCAGGACAGCAGAGTTTTCCAGAGGTTTCATAAAGATCTGTGAATTAAAAATTTAGCTTCAAACGTGAAGAATTGTACTTCTGCCCTAGAAATGGATGAATTTGTAGATGTAGTTAGACTTGGTTGTTTTGCTTGTATTAGTCCAGTATTAGCAACAATTAATCATCATGGAAGATCTCTTTATGGGAATGCTTGGCAGCAAATACAAATGATGCTACAGTATTCAAAGTGTTGAATAACTTTTTCGAATTTTGCGTTTTGTCCTGGGACAAGTGTTGATATACATGTATGCTGGTGATTCAAAAATAGTCATGGGTAAAACTGTTGGTGCCTTAGGCAGTGATGCAGTGGCCAGAGTGTACTAGTAGCCATTGCATTTTCTACCACCATACACTCACATTAAGAAAAGAAAAGAAAGCCAGTTTCACTTAAGAATGTCCTAGATAAATCAATTTAAATTATTAACTTTATTAAACCCCCACCCTTCAGTACATCATTCTGCGTGATGAATTAGAAAAGTGAGCATAAAGCTTTTCTGCTGCATACCAAAGAAAAAACCCTTGAGAGTTTGAGTTGTGAGCTTTTCATGAAACACCATTTTTACTTGAAAGAAGGACTGACAAGCTAAGATTATTCAGACTTGGGTATTTGGCAGATATTTTCTCAAAAATGAACTAAGTAAACCTGTCACTTCAAGGAAAATAACTGATGGTATTTGTTGCCAGTGATAAACTTTGAGCTTTGAAGTGGAAATTAGATTTTTGAAGAACTTATATTAACCATCATGAGCTTGACAGCTTCCCAATACTTAGAGATTTTTTTTTTCTGATGAGAAAAGTAAGTGGGAAAAAATCAGATATCAGTGGACACTAATGAAAGTGTTTTTAAAAAATATTAAATAACAAAGTGTGTCATCTTTCCAAATTACCAATGCATGATGTTACAAAATTACATGTGGTTAAAAGATCCATTCAAAGCTCAAGAGAGACCAATGGATTTAATGTAGCAGAGTGTGAAAAGTTCATTTATATAATTTTGATTCCATATTCCAAGTAACCTTTAAGAAATTACCATTTGTTGAGTTTTGATGTAGTATCAAAGAAGAATATCCATAGTTATCAGAAAAGGTTATTAAAATACTCCTCAATTTTCCTATAAATATCTGTGTGAAGCCAGATTTTCTTCATATTCAACCACAAAACATATAATAACAGATTGGATGCAAAAGGAGGGGCAAGAATCCATCAGTCTTTCATTAAGCCAGAGATTTTAATTAAAGAGATTTGCAGATATATTAAACATTGCCATTCTTTTCACTCAGCTTTTTTGTTTTGTAAAAGTTAATTTTCAAGAAAAATGTTTTTGATGTTAATATATAATAGGTGTTCGTTATTTTAAATTGATAAATATTTCAAAATTTATCATATATTTACAACGATTTACAATACAGTAAATGTCAGCGGATATAACCCATATAAACAAAAGCTCTTTGAGGTCCTCAATTTTTTAAAGTATAAAGGGTTCCAGAGACCAAAAAGTTTGAGAATCTGTTTCCTACATAAGTTAAAAAATTAATTTTTTTTTGTTTTTTTCATTCACTTCCATAAGTTTTAAATTTTCTTCCCCTCTCTTCCCAAGATAGCCTGCAGTTTGATACAGGCTCTATGTATACATTCCTATTAAACATGTTTTCACATTAGTTGATAATAGTTTTCCAACCAAACCCCTATTAAAGAAAGAGGAAAAGGATTCAAAGAGTGAAAGATTATATAGGCATGTGTGTGCTTCTGAAATGTAGGGAAAAACATTTATAAACATCTTGTCTTGAAAGGAAAATAGGCTAAGGTTTTAAAAGCAGAATCTATATGCCAAAAAGGCCCTTTAAAATAATCTACCAGGTGAAATAAATGGCTAACATCTGTTGTTTCATTCTAAACAGTTTTAACTGGTCTGCTGCCTATTAATTATTTAGGAATTTCTTAATGATGGTAAATGTATTGCCAGTGATTCCTTAATGTAACAATGGAGGCAAAGTAGAGAAGATAGAAAACTTAAAGATGAAATAAAATAATGGTATCACTCTACCTGCTTTTTAGAGCTATTCTGAGATCACTTCTCTGTTTCAAAACATATACCTTGACTTTAGCATCATAGTCCAAAGAGGTTCCTAGGGGCTCAAATTTGTTTGTTTGAATCTGTTAAAGCTTTTGTGTGAAAGACTGGGTCACACTCTGAGCAATTTGTATGAAAAGGAGAAGCTGTCTCAGAATTAGCTGGAGAAAGAGATCTTGAGTGTATGGATTCAGAGGTTGGACCAAAGGGAGGATGAACTTGGGATGGAAAAGAGAGTTATTGAAGGGAATCATTGGCACTAGAAGCAACCCTATTATGTCTGTCTGTTTGGTTAGACTCATTTATGTACTCTCAAAAGTTTGACCTAGAAGGTCCATCTAGTTTTGCTGAAAGCCTTCCTCAATTTTATCTGGCATCTGGAGGGTACTTAATGGAACACTCTGGTTTTTTGTATGTCATCTGTAAGGACACGATGATTGAAGCCCTGAAAATATAAAGATGGAAGTAAAGAACTGGGCCTTGAGCAGTGCTTACAATTAGACACAAAGGTAGAAGAATAGTAGCTTCAGCAGGTGACAGTGGAGGAGCCATGGTTCTGGGTAGTATGTACAACAAACCTATTGAGCTTAAATGGTTTAGCAAGGTAGTCATTATATACAACTCTTAGTTGACCAAAACAGGGTTATCACTAGTCTTTTGGCTACCCTATTAGAACAAGGCTGCTTTCCCTATTTCTTCATGTAAATTTGGGAGCATTTTCCAAATGGCATAAAAGATAGAAAATGTAATTTTTTTTAAAAATTAGCATATTAATATAAATTGCTTTGCAGATCTTAAAGATAGTATTATGTCACTCATCAAGGACACATACTACTTGAAAAGGAGACTGGTCTCGTGGTCATGAAATGTTAAAAAAAAAAAAACCAGCCTACAGCTTTCATCACGTTGTATAGGTTTACTAAGGAAGATTTGTAGATCAATTAACAAGCATTTATTAAACAAACAGAACTAATGCAGCTAAACTTAGAAATTAAATGGAAAATGGATGGGTGGGTGGGGAATCTTTGTGACAATTTTTTTCTGATATAGGTCTCATTTCTAAGATATATAGGGAACTGATTCAAATTTATAAGGATAAGAGCCATTCCCTAATTAACAAATAGTTAAAGGATATGGACAATTTTTAGAAGAAGAAATCCAAACTGTCAAGTCATATGAAAAAAGTGTTCCAAATTACTAATTGTTGGAGTAATGTGATTACTCTAATGGGTAGAATTGTAAACAGGTCTAGTGATTTTAGAAAGCAATTTAGAACTATGCCCAAGAAGCTATTAAACTCAGTATAATCTCTGACCCAGTCTTGTCACTGCTAGGTCTATACCCCAAAGAGATCAAAGAAAGAGGATATAACCCATGTCTACAAAAATATTTACAGCAGCTCCCTTTGTGGTGGCAAAGAATTGGCCCCGTAGTGGCAAGAAATGGATGTCCATTAGTTGGCGAGTAACTGAACAAGTTATGGTATGTAAATGTGATGGAACACTATCATACTCGATGAAATGATGAAGAGGATAATTTCAGGGAAACTTGGGAAGACACATATACATTGCTACAGAGTGAAAATGAGCAGAACAATTTATGTAATAACAGTATAGTGAAGACAAACAACTTTACCCACCTCCTCAGAGAGAGATAATGGACTGAAGAATATGGATTGAGTATTTTTTTTTTTTGGACAAGATTGGGCATTGCGGTAAGGAAGAGAAGGTGGAACTAAATTAAAATTAAATTTAAAAAACTAAGCATTTATTAAGCATCTGTTATGCTAGGGATACAAAGTCAAAGAAAAAGCATGGGGGAGAATAACCTTTACTCTCAAGGAACTTGTATTGAAGAAAACATGTATATATGTATATGTGTATATGTATATATACATATTATATATATGAAGGATAGATGGAAAATAAATTTCATTCTCTACTCTTGTCCATCTTGCACACAGGTGACAAGGTGACTTTTTCCTTAGGTTCAGTTTTGACTTGGTCATTTCCACACTCAATAAACCTCCAGTGGTTTCCTACTTCCCGTAGGATAAAATATGAACTCCTTTGTCAGACTTTTTAAAGGCCCTCACAATGTAACTCCAACACATCTTTCTAGACTCATCATATCCTTCCTGCACTCTCCATCCCCATTGCTTTGGCCTGGCCATCCCCATGCCTGAAATGCACTTTGTCCTTAGCTCTACCTCAGAGTCCCTTACTTTCTTCAAGACAGAATTCAAGCATTACCTTCCACACACTGCTCTCTCTCTCTCTAACTACACTATTCTGCCTTTCTTTAGCTATTGTTTTATTAAGAATAAATTAGCCTGGTATATTGGAAAGAGCACTGTACTGGAATGGAAGTCACAAGTGTGAGTGAGTCCTGGCCCTGCCTCTTAGGAGCTATGTGACCTTGAGCAAATGGGGCAGTTAGTTGGTTCAGTAGATAGAGTGCCAGGCCTGGAGTCAAGAAGACTCATCTTCCTGACTTCAAATTTGGCCTGAGACATTTACTAGCTGTGTGACCCTAGATAAGTTACTTAACCCTGTTTGCCCCAGTTGCTCATCTGTAAAATGAGCTGGAGAAGGAAATTGCAAACCACTCCAGTATCTTTACCAAGAAAACCCAAATGGAGTCACAGAGAGTTGGATGTGACTGACAAGACCTTGAGCAAATCACTTAACCTCCTTTTCTTCATCAGGTAGGAGAAAGGGTTGACAAAATTGTCTATTTGCTTTATCTCAAAACTTAATCATGTACTTAAAGCAAATTTTTGAAAAGGATTTTGAATTCTTGATAGTAGACTCTGTTCAATAACATCTATTTAAACTTTCTTTGCATATAGAAGCTGCTAGTGAATGCAGACATTAAAGGGCCCTTGAGAAGATGACTTAAAATCAGGGGTGTCCTAGAGCCAGCTCATGCAGGTTTGTGAGAGCCAATTGTTAAATTTTTAGTGTGAACATTTATACCTTGGAAATCAGCAAACTCTACAATCAGGGCTTCACTTATTATTTTGTTGATTGCTTAAGACTTAAGGCATTGGAAAAATGTTCATAATACAGATTAAATGTAAAAATTGATATGTACATTTTTTTTTTGGAGAACCAGTTGCTAAATTCTTCCCAGTGCACCACTGCTTAAAATCATTCCTTTCTTCTATAATTGGCTCAGTCCTGAGACACGATGTTACCTTATGACTGAGAAATGTGGTTGATTAAAGTATGATGAGGAAACTCCAAATGCTGATGTGCTCTTATGCTGCATTAAAAGAAAACAGTGTCTAAAACAAGTGGTAACAGTGTCACTCTACTTTTATGTTGGATTGACACAAATCTGGAATATTTAATTCTTTTCTGGGTGCACCATTTTAGGAATGTTCATAAACTGCAGTGTCCAGATGAAAGTTACTCAAACGAAGGAAGTTCGAATTATGCTTTAGGTATATTTGGTAGAAGACACTGGGGGTGGTTAGATGGGATTAGATGAGATGCTAGTAGACTTTGGGGAGAAATGAGAATTGGCCTTGGATATTTGAGGGGTATTATTTGGAAGAGGCATCAGATTTGTTCTTTCCAGCCTCTGAGAGGAAAAGAAGGATTAAATGGTGGAAGTTACTGGGAAGTACATTTTTACTTAGCATAAGGAAGAGTTTCCTTACAATATCCAGCTCCTTAAAAAAGCTACTAAGCTGTTTGTATCCTTTAAAGTAGGATACTAATACTTTATAATGTAAGGAGGCTAATAGCAAGAAAAGGCTAAATACTGTACAAAAATTATTATTTATTATCTATAATAATAGAAAAGATGGAAAGAAAAAAACTATGCTCATTGATTTAGGAAAGCTGAATAAATTACAATATATTAATGTAATGGAATGTTATACTGTAAAGACTAATGAATTTGAAGATTTCAGGGAATTATGGGAAGACCGATATGATAATGCAGAATGAAGAAAGATACAAATTGTACATCATTTCAGCATTGTGAGTAAGGACAACACTTAAAGGCGACAAAATTCACTTTGAAGACAGCACTATTAGCACTAAATGATTCCAGCTAAAGCACATACATTTACAGATGGCTTAAAACTAGGAGAGATCTCTAACCCACTGAATGAAAATTGGGCTAAATCTTATAAGATGAAATTCAGTAGGGATCAATGTAAAGTCTTAGAATTGGATCTAAGGAATTTCACAAGTACAAGACAGAGGAGTAATAGTTAACAACAGTTTGAATTAGATATGAGGGCTTTAATGCATAACAAGTTTAATGTAAGTTTGGAGATATAAATGTCCTGCAACTGACACATACTGGCTATGTGACCCCAGTCGAATCACTGAATCTAGTGGTTCTGAAACTTTTTTTTGCACACAGCACCACATTCTTTTCTGTGCAGAATCATTACATATTACAGGATATTTGGAGAATTCTCCATGTAAAAATTGCCCATTTGATTTGAAAAGCTTTGACTAAAGTTCTTAATGACTATAAGCAGTAAGTTGCAGAATGATTACAGATCTGCATTGGTAGACAGAGTTTAATTAAAAGGAGTTCTCTGCATTTATGAAATCACAGTTCTAGGCTAAAAATAATGTGGAATATGGAGGTGATGGTCATAGCCCTAGTTCAGACTCTTTGATACATTACATATGGAGTATAGTGTTCGTTTCTAGACACCACATTTTAGTAAGGGCTTTGGTAAATTGGAGAGAACCAAGAGGAGTCAAGCAAATCACATTAAAAAAAAACATTTCTTAAATGCCCATTGTGTGCCAGGTACTGTGCTAAGTGTGGTAATACAAAGAAAAGCAAAAAGGCAGATGGAAAGGGCTTCTTGTAGAAGGTGGGACTTTAAAAAAAATTTTTTTTGGCTAGGCAGTTGGGGTTAAGTGACTTGCCCAGGGTTACACAGCTAGTTAGTGTCAAGTGTCTGAAGTCATATGTGAACTCAGGACCTCCTGACTCCAGGGCTGGTTCTCTATTCACTGTGCCACCTAGCTGCCCCAAAGATGGAACTTTAATTAAGACCATAAGGAAGGTAGGGAAACCAGGATATAGATGTGAAAAGGGGGAACATTTTAGGCATGGAATATGAAAATTCCCATAATTGAGATATAAAGTATCATGTAAGAAACAACAAGGAGGCCAGTGTCATGGGATTGGTAGAGTATGTAGAGAGAAGTAAGATGTAAGAAGATTGAAAAAGCAGGAGGAAGGCATGTTATGAAGGACTTTAAAAACCAAAAAGAGAACTTTACATTTGATCCTGGATGTAATAGGAAGCCACAGGAGTTTATTGAATGGAACTGCGGGGGGAGTGGGGGGAGTGGGGGGGTTGGGAGTGGAATAACATGGTCAGATCTGTGCTTTAGGCAGATTAGTTTGACAGCTGAGTGGAGGGTGGTCTGGAGTTGGGAGTGGCTTGAGGCAGGAAGACCAACCAGAATGCTTTCGCAATAGTTCAGGCATGAGATCACAAGGACCTCCATCAGATTGGTGTCAATTCCAGAGGAGAGAAGAGGGCATATAGGAGAGATGTTGCAAAGGTAAAATTGACAGGGCATGGCAATAGATTGGAAAAGGAGGGGGAGTGGGTTGAGAGAGAGGAATTGAGGATGACACCAAGATTGCAAGCCTGGGTGGCTGGTTGATGGTACCCTTAATAGTAATAGGGAAGTTAGGAAGAGGGGAAGATTCGTGAGGCCAGATAATCAGCTTCATTTGAGACATGTTAAGTTTGAAGTTTCTATAGGACATAAAGTTTGATATGTCTAATAGGCAGTTATAGATGTAAAACTGGATGTCAATAGAGAGGTTAGGGTTGGATAAATAGATCTGAGGATGCTCCATATAAAGAATTGACTCTACAGTTGTTCTTCATCAAATGAAACAGTGCAGAGTAAGAAGAGAAGAGGATGAAACACAGAGCCTAGGGGTATACCTATGCTTATCAGACATGACCTGCGTGAAGATCCAGGGAAGAAGACTGAGAAGAAGCAACCAGACAGGTAGGAAAAGAACCGGGAGGCTCCCAAAAGTCTAAAGAGAAGAGAGTATCGAGAAGTATCAAAAGCTACAAGGGATCAAGAAGAATGAGGCTTAAGAAAAGGCCATTTGATTTGTCAATGAAGATATCATGAGTAACTTTAAAGAATGTAGTTTCTGTTGAATTATGAAGTTGGGAGCCAGAGTGTAGAGGAATAAAAAGGGAATGAGAAGAAAGGAAATAATGGCTCTGATTACAGGAGGCCTGAAGAAATTTAGCCATGAAAGGTAAGATAGATATAGGATGATAGATAGTGGGAATGGATGGATCAAGTGAAGGTTATTATTTTTGTTTTTTGGGAATTGAAGAGATGTAGTGAAGCAGTGAAGCAGCCAGTAAACAGGGAGATTGAAGATTGGTGAGAGAATGGGAATGATAGAGGGAGCAATTTTCTGGAGAGGAGAGAAAGGAAAGGAATTGCTTGTACATTTAGAGGAATTTTTCTTGGCAAGAAGAAATACTTCATGTGAGATAGGGAAGAAGGAGATAGTGTCAGAAAGCATCTGAGTTATGGGAGATGTGAAGGAGAGGAGAAGAGGGGAGTTCTTGGCAAATGGCCTCAGTTTTTCCAGTAAAATGCAGGGCATGATGCTCAGCTAAGAGAATGGGAACCATGAAAGTGTGAAAAGGGGAATGAAAATTTTTAGAAAAGCTACTGTTGTGAGTAGGATAATGAATCAATTAGAGAGCTTTAAAAGGATTGCGTTGCTATACTGAGGACTGACTTGAGATTATTTAACATAAATTTGTAGTGGACCCAGAAAACAGTTTTATTATTTTCCTCTGCTTTGTTTACCAGACTGTGAGGAGGAAGGAAGGCATAAAGTGGTGGGATCAGTGATAGTTTAAGGGGACAAAGGACACTCAAGTGAAGAGGACAGTATAGGGTTGAACTTCTTAATTACTTGAGTTTGTTGTACGTAATGGGACATTTTTTTTCTGGTATGAGTTAGGTTAGATGCCTGGTGAGCTCCCTTCTAACTATGAAATGCTGGATTTCTTTCTGTGAGTTTTAAACAAGTAGAAAGTAGCATGTATTCTTAGTCACAATCATTATCAGGTGGATTTAGGAAGGTTATACTTGGGGTGGGATTGGATGGTATGGAAACAGAAATCATCAATAAAAATAATTATCATAGCTGTTCAAAATTGGAGTGGACTGCGTTGTAAGACAGTGAGTTTCCCATCCTTTTAGTTGTTAAAGCCTAGGCTGGATGACAGTGTATCATGGGTGTTATATAGAGAATTAATGAATTAAGGATTTTGCCTGGAAGACTTCTATCTTCCCTTCTGTTTTTGAGATTCTACTATTCTATAGCAAATAGGCATTTATTAAATGCTTACTAAGTACTAGGGATACAAAAACAAAAGAAAATGGGCTTAACCTCAGAGAATTTACATTCTGGAGAGGGAGTCATGCATAATTATGTACATACGATATACAAAATAGTATATATAAAGTAGTTCTGGTAGAGAGTGTATTAGCAGATGGACGGAAGGTAGGGAATCAGGAAATGCTTCATGTAGAAAGTGGCACTTGATCTGAATCTTGAAGGAACTACATTCCAAGTGATAAAGGTAGAAAGGGAGAGCATTCTCGGAGGGAGAGAGAGAGAGAGCTGGTGTTCAGTTCTCAGGAAGTGCTGGTAGAGACACAAAGAAAGGGATGATGTGAGATAAGGAAAGAAAAATAGACTGAAGGCAGAAAAGTGAACAACCTTGAATTCTGGGACTGGATGTTTATATTTTGTTAGTCAATATGAATGAGTTGGTACATTAGGATGAATAGCTCTTCAACTGATGGAGATACATAAAGGATAGCGTATGTGTGTACAATGTTTATTATCTGTATGTAAATTCATATTTATATACACATGATGTACATACACATATATACAGGCTTATATATGTATATAAATATAAATCTGTATTATATGTACATATACATACAGCACAGAATATTTTTCTTACCTTAATACTAATGTATAGATTATATATTAGAGTATGTAGAGGTGCTCCTGAATAGATGTTTGTTTTTCAGGCAGTTGTCTTCAAGACTGGGAGCTCTGGGAAGTTAGTTTTTCAGACAGATGGCTCAGCATGAGGACTTCGCTGCTTGAGTTCTTGTTTTCCCTTGACCATTGTAGACTGGTGTATGTTGTAGACTGTTGACTAGGTTAGGCTTTTAAAAGGATTTGGCACATTTTTGGAAATTGTCACATGTACACAAAAATACAATGATTTACTGAAATAAAATGATTTGTTCCCTCCACTTTTTAAACAATGTGTCTATTTTTGAACTTCAAGTTAAAAAAAATTATGTGATAGAACTGATTTTGCCATTTTAAAGTGTGCCATTTTTCGTTTTAAAGTGCCATTTTTCAGCAAACCCACAAAATGAATGTCTAGGCTTACCCTTCCTTAAATACAAAGTTTGGAGATCTAATTTATCTAGGTAGAATTTCATAGAATATGTGGGCCAACATTTATCTGCTGTTTAGTTGGTAGTTTCCCCCTCTTGTTGCGCTTTTTGAAATAAATTTAAGCCTATGAAGGGTTTGGTTCTCACTATTTTCCCACTTTTGTTTCAGCGACATTTTGAGACTAGTCAGTAGCGCCTGCACTGATGGTTGGCTTCTGGATGTACTTGAATGGCAGCTTTAAACCTCAGAATTCACTCTCCTTCAGAAAGAAGTACAATATGCCCAGAATATGTTACAAATCTTCATTCTGTACTTCAGGTTTTTTCTTAGCACGTTCCTTGTGGAGCAGAAGACAAGACTTGTTTCTCCCCGACTCTCTGTTTTTCCCTTTCTGCATTTGGGAAAATGTAAGCTAGAATACACAGAATGATGTTATTGATCATGCAGTGTTTGTATGTTGAGCTTTTAAAGGTTTGTGATAAGCAATTTGATAGTGAAACAGGGAGTGGAGATTGCTGAGTTGGCCTAAAGAGAAAATAGAGAGGTTATTGTCCTCTCCATCTCTCTTCGAAATTTAGAATTAGACTTCATTTTTTTTCTTAAAGGACCAGCTAGACCATATGTACATTTTCATTTTTCATATGGTGTAGATGTAGATCAACCTTTTTTAACCCCTCAGGTCTCCACTATTAGGGGTGGATCATGTCTAGTACAAGTCAACAGGCAGGCAGCTGAGGGAATTGTATTTACTACCTCATTTTAAATGATGATGTGTCAGCTTTGATCTCTAGCAAATAGCTTTCAAAAGCTATAAGGAGTTCTATGAATAAAAGGGTTTCTTTTTTAATAAAAAAAAGATACTTAACATGGATTTCCTTCCTGTGGAGACAAAAAGGTATTTGATATTTCATAAACAATGAACATGTTTTGAAGGAGAAAGCAACGAGATGTATGCCTTTCTTCAATAATATAGTAATATAATTTATAGTTAATCTCTTTTTCTTCTTTCTATCATTTAGGTCAACATGACCTCTTGCTCTAAATCTAATTTTTAATTAGAAAAGACACATAAATAATGTATTGAGTGAGTTTTTTTCCGCTGGACAAATAATATTTTCTAAGTTTGGCTAAGGTTAAAGTGGTTTGTGAATTCTGCTTTTAAAAGATAATTTCTCTTTTCAAGTTGTCGGTATTGCCTTTCCCTTTTTGTTCCATAGTTTGTTAAAAAGAATCTCTAGAAGGGTGTCATTTCCTCAGGTATGCATATCTCTAGTACTGACTTTACATGGTTTTGAGGATCAGATGAGCTAATGTACCTAAAGCACTTTGCAAAAAGAAATGGATGTCCATCAGTTGCTGAGTAACTGAACAAGTTACGGGGGTGTAATTGTAATGGAACACTATCATACTTGGTGAAATGAAGAGGATAATTTCAGAGAAAACTGGGAAGACACATAAATTGCTGCAGAGTGAAAATGAGCAGAACAATTTATATAACAGTATAGTAAAGATAAACAACTTTACCTACTACTTAAGTGTCAGTAGTAGAAGTAATAGCTGTAGTATAGTAGTGATGGCAAAATGTTGCTCTAGCAGAGTTAGACACATTAATTCTAGAATTGACCATTTTAGAAACATAGCAAACTTCTGAGTAGAGCAAGAGCTTAGTTCTAGTCCCAGAACATATTGTAGAGGGATTGAACAGCATTGTGTACCAAAAAATAAATAAATAAATTACAGCTCAACTTGGAATCAGGAAGATGTAAAGTTCAAATACTGCATCTGACAATTACTAGATTACTAGTCACCCACGTGATGCTGAAAATTACTGTCTCTGTATCTCTGTTTCATCATTTGTCAAGTGAAAACAGTATCTATAGTACTTACCACACATGGTTGCCAACCTTAAAGTGCTACACAATATCATATAATTATTATTGTCATCATTATTATCGCTTTTATTTCCTTTGGTTGCTACTTCATGGAAGTAAATAATAACAAAAACCATGTCCTCAAAGTCCAACCTTTTACCCAAATCATGGGGCGTGAGGGCAGGCAATGAGGAGAGTGCTAGCCAAGACAATATATGGCAGAGATTCATGTGCTCTAAAATCATATTATTTGTGAAAATCTAGTAGGGATCCTGAAATGTTGACCTAGTGGGCTGTGGTGATACAACTGATTGGGTTAACACTCCAATAACTACTAAGAGTTGAAGACACAGATGGGGAACCTAAAAATTGTAGCCTGGTCCTTTGACACAAATATTCCACAACTGGGCTTATACCCCAAGGAAGTCATTGTTAAGAAAAAAAATTCTTATATACACCAAAATATTTATAACAGCGTAACAACAATGTTACTTGCAGCCACTGTGGCTGTGTAAGGCCAATAACACCAGCACACAGGAGGGCTGCTAGCACATGTTTTTTGATCTGCTTTTCTAAGGAAAGCAACTTTATGGGGTTAACAATCTTACTTTAACTAAGCATACATATATCATTCACTTAGTTCAGGGGGAAAAGGTGAACTTCAGAGAAAACACAAACAGAAATTACAAGCAGAAATTATATAAACAGAGCAAATAAACACAAATCAACAGACAAGCTTCTGTCTGACCATAGCAATACATACACAGTTACCAGAGAGAGAGAGAAGCACCAACATCTGGGTTTTGAAAGCCGAGCAGTTCCTTAATGGCTGCCCAGAGTCTGGTCTGGCCAAATGACATGAACATTCTTCCAATGAGTGAGCCCCAAGCAAAGTGCTAATCTCGGAGTATATATACACTTCTTTAGGGTTAGAGGGCGTCACAACCATGTGACTCAAACCCGTGTGACCTAGGCTTTCCCATGACTTAAGCAGGTCATCAAAGACTCCCCATGCCAGCAAAGACTCTTGATTGAAACAAAGGCAAGACTCAATCTGAGACACTTGATTGCCTTAGTGCTGAGAAGCACTCCAAAACGAAAGACACCAAAAAGTCCCACTTTCCTTGCCATTACACTGCACTTTTTGTTGTACTAAAGTATTGGAAGCAAAATAGATGTCCATCATTGGGGAATGGTTAAATAAGATTGGCACATGAATGTAATTAATGTAATAGAATATTATTGTGATATAAGAAGTGAACATTATGACTGTCAATCAATACTCAATAAACACTTATTAAATGCCTACTATTTGACAGGCAATATGCTAAACTATGGGGATACAAAAAGAGGCAAAAAGTCTTAGCCTTCAAAAAGCTCAATCTGAAGGGAGAGATAACATGCAAACAAATATATACAAAACAAGCTATATATAGGATAAATAGGAAGTAATAGAAGGAAGGCACTGGAATTAAGAGGGTTGGGGAAGTTTGCTGTAGAAGGTGGGATTTTAGTTGAGATATAACAGAAGCCAGGTAGGTCGGAGCAGAAGAGAGAGAACTTTCCATGCATGGGGGATGTCACAGAAAATATTTGGAGGTGAGACAATGTCATGTTGCTAGAACAGCCAGGAGGACTGTGTTATTGGATCGAAGTACTTACTGGGGAGTAAGGTATAAGAAGTTGTAAAGATAAAGAGAGGGCTGGGTTATGAAGGACTTTGTCAAACAGTGCATTTTGTATTTGCTCCTAAATGCAATAAGTATCTACTGGAGTTTATTGAGCAGGGAGGTGATATGCATTGAGTAAAACCACTTTGGTAGGTCAATAGAGGATAGAGTGGAATAGGGAGAGACTTGGGGCAGGCAGACCCAACAACAGAAAGATTTTCATTGTCTGAGGGAGAATGAATTAGCAGAGCTAAAAAACAAAACAATATACATGATTAGAACAATATAAATGGGAAACAGAATCACAAAGGAACCCAAATGAATGTTTCGGAATTACAAAGTATGAAAGTGGTTAAAAAGAGGAGAATTAAGAAAACATAACTTCTCTGTTCCTCTGCAGAGGTGGGAGATCTGTGGGTACAGTACATTGCATATATTTTCAGACTTTTTTCAGTGCTTCGATCACATTTGCTGATATCTTTTCCTTCTTTTTTTTCCCTCTAAAGATTATATTTATTTTTGTAATTTCTCTCAGAATGGGATGAGCGGGAGGGAGATATTTTTATTATGTTAAAAAATTAAAAAAATATTTTCAGAAAGAAGCTTTTTCCATTACTGGCATTTGAAATATTTTAACTTTAATGTTTGTTGTTTTGATATGTAAGTATATATAAATGTATGATTTCATACAATAAGTAAAATAAAATATACATAAAGCGAAGGTTGTGGGGCTCACTCTCCCAAATTCCAGTAGTTGATTCATTAGAAGATGCCTAGTTAGTGGTCACCTTAGCTTTCTAGGCGGTAGCCCTGGTTATTTGGAGTTTATAATGCTATTACTTACTGGCTCCCTTTTGATTTGTTCCATCTTCTAATGCCATTTAACCTGTGAACATATCCTTAATATCAATTAACCATTTACCATCAATTAGCTTTATAGGGAAAGATATAGCAAAGACCAAGGTATAACAATATTCCCCCTAACCCAGGTTTTATTCTCTCCTGTATATACCCACTTGATCTCAAGTAGACTGAAGCTTAAAAGTTTTTGCTACAAAAATTCCACTCTTCACTCCACTCCTCCTGAAAAACAGGTACTTCTTGACAGTGTATATATATATATATATATATGTATATATATATATATGTATATATATATTTTTTTTTTCTTCTTTGTGGGGAAATTCACTTGTCAAATTCACTTTTGAATATGAAACAGCCAATGGAGAAGTCACTTTTGCAGTATCTTGACTGCTGAGATGATTCATTGTTGTGTTGGGTGATTTAGGGTGATACTTATGCGTGGTTCCTCACTAGACTTAGCTGTCGTTGCTATTGGCTCCAGTTGTCCAGGGGGAGCTTTGATCGCTTTTGAATCTCACAAGGTCACAAGATCTTAACCTGATCTGTCCATTTTTTATTCAGTCATTAGGAAAGAATAAACATAATGAGACAAAAGAAACAGAAGTGTGATGTGTTTGTGGCTACATGGCTGTTGCTTAGGGACATAAAGTATCCATGAGAGGCTGCCCTTGCTACTATCTAGTCTTTTACTTGAAGGTCCACAGAACTTCTTTCTTTTATTATGGGAAAGAGAAAGTTGAGATTGTCGTCCCAAACTTTTTATAAGTGAATATGTATGTGTGTGTATCTCTCTCTCTCTTTAAATATATATCTATATAGATATATGTCTATACATCTATATAGATAGATATCTATATATATAAAAACACAGTTTTGACTCAGGAGCCAATTAAAAAGGCCTTTCATCACCACTCAATAGGCCAATGGGAAATAAGCCACCTACTTGTGTACTTTGAACTATACTTGTGAATTTCTGGAAATGCTGGAACTGGCTCAACAAGTTTCCCTGTGAATTGGCAGCAGAAAGCATTTATTTTTGGATGCCTTAAAGACTTGGTCTTCATTGGCTAGCCCCTCTCATTCTGTATAAAAAAAAAAAAAGTGATGCTTTTTTCAAAGCTTATGGTCCATTCTAGTTCTGCAAGTTTGATCTTCTGACCTGACTTGATTGATGGTATTTTGGGTCTATCATTCATATGCTGAGGTACCATACTGACTGAGCTTATCCTAGTCTGTAGTAGATTTTGGAGGTTTAAATTTAATGAAATATATAACATGTAATATTAAATTTCTTAAACTGTTATTGTATGTTAATGGCTAAGAATGAAATTTGGATTGTGACTTTGAAGTATTTGGGATAACATTTTCACCTCATATATTAACAAGCAAAGTATAAATCCTTTTTGCAACTTACTCTTTAGGGAGGATGTTGTGATTTGAGACTTTTTTGGAGGAAGCAAAATGCTTAGAATTTACTTTTGGTTCTGTCATTTTAATGTCTTTCCAAGGAGAGTTCCATCTATGCATGGAGTTTAACCTTGAACTAACCTCAAGGCTTCCAATCTCTGGAATATAGGAAGTGATGGGATAGCATTACATGTGCTTGGAAGTCTGCCAAATAACAAAGCCATATGTGCCTTCCGGTATTGGATAAATGCCTTAGTCTCAAATATTGAGTCTTTGAAAGAGTTGAGATCCCCAGACTTCATCTTAGCATTTTCCATTCATTTCCTAGGAAATGTGCTTCATAAATTCTTGATTACAGTCCATATTTCAACAGCAAGAGATTTTTTTTCCCTGAGCTTTGTAAATGATACCAGGTTGCTAGCAAAAATTCAAACATGAAATATATGTTCTCATCTTTTTGTTATTTAAAACTAGAGTTATAGTACCTTAGATTTGGGGAAAATCTTAGATACCATCCAATCTAACGACTGGATAATTTTGCAAATGAAGAAAGAAGCTCAAAGATAGTGTCCAAGCTAGTATTGGTTGGCTTTTTATTGTAGTGAGAAAAAATTTTCAATTTTGGGAAAAGATAAAACTTTGTAGAATCTAGGAGCTTTAGTGAAGTTTTTTAGAATTTTTCTATTTAGGTTATGATTCCATGTGTTGAAATTGGTTCTGACTTCCCACCTAACTGGAGTGAGGGCACCATTGCTCCTTTTATCCCTATCAGCTATTGTCCATGAGATAAATCATCTTATGCTAATTGGTAGATATGGTCAACCCTAAACTGTTGTATCTAAACCCTTTAAGGTACTACTCTCTCTTCTGCTGCAATTTGGAACTGAAAGGGACAGAAAAAGAGTTTTTATATAAAGAAAAAGAATTAAATCAACTCATAAAGTATTGCCTCTTGCAGATGTGAAGAGTGGTGCTTGGAAAGAATAAAAAAAGATCTCTAGTTTAATAAAAAACAAAACAACCCACTAAAAATCTCTGTGTGAAGAAACAATTTTCAGATAAACTATGAATAGTTGAGTTGCAAAAATGATGGAAAATGATCTTGTGCATAAGGACTTGAATCACCTTACAAAGGATGTATATATCTTATATATGTATACACTTTGTTTATGTGAGTGGATTATTGGTTTAGAAGAGCTGTCCTGGGGAGAGAGGGAAGAAAATCTGGAACTCAAAATTATGTAGAACCGAGTGTTATAAACTAAAAATAAAAAAAAGTAAAAAAAAATCATGATCCAAGAATATGTTGTTTGCAAGAAATACATTTAAGAATTAAAGATGCACACAAAGGTAAAAAAAAAAGAGCAGAAATAAAATTTATTTATTAAAAATGGATACATTTGAGTTTAGAGAAACACAGTTGCTATAGGTGTAGATTATTAATAGAGGATCTCTTTCAAGATTACAAAATGACTTCCTGAATTCATTTCTTCCTTCTACTACATTTTAAATACATGAATGACAGTATTGTACAGTGGAAAGTGTATTGTACTTGGAGTCAGAAAAGCTCTGACTCCATGGGTATGAATTCTAATTCTAAAACTTATTATAGCTATGAGCAAGTCACTTAATCTCATTAAGCTTCAATTTCCTCATTTGTAAAAAATGAGCATAATACAACCTGTTCTACCTACCTTGCAGAAGATTGATGTAAGAATCAAGTGAGATAATTTATGTAAAATACTTTATAAACCTTAAAATACTGTCTAATTGTCAGCTGTTGTGAAAATTATAACATTACCACCCCCATCCCGCACAAAGTTTGGTTGGCATTGAAAAAAATAAATATTGGTGGAACAGCCAAATTAAACCAACTGGGGGCATCAAAATTGTGAGAGTATAGAGGGATCATTTCTCAAGTTATATGAAAGTATTGGATTTTATTTTTATAAAAAGGAAGGGGGAAACTAAGGCAATATCAACTCTAGACCTGTTTGTTTTCCTGACTCTAAAAAACTTTTATGAAACTAATGTTTGCAAGCTTTTCTCCCTGTCTGTCTTTTCCTCTCCGTCCCCTTAGATGCCTAGAACCCCAGAGCTTTGGCTAGAGTACATACAGGAAGGCTTCTGGGGCAGAATAGTGTTGCACTTGAGGTTGGAGAGAGGTATGCTAGAAGCAATAATAGTGTCACTGTTCCTTGCGATAGGGCTAGCTGTTGAGTTTGGCAGCCTGCTCTGTGATGAGCTCAGAAGTGTCAGAGGTCCCTGCCAAAGACAAGTTGGCTGAGCCTCATAGGTCTCAATAAACACTGGTTCCTGAGTTCCAAAACTCAAATAAAAAATAAAAAAAATCAAAATTGTGTCACTGATCAAGTGCTGTGTAAACCCATGCAGTCCCTTACATGCTACTGGTTTCGCTCCCCAAATAGCAAAGGCTAGCCTGTGGTCAGCCTTGAACATTTTTGACTCGTTTCTCTTCTTCTCCTTCCCAAACTCTTTACTCTATCATCAAGAGCCCCCATATCTCCAAAGTTTCTTCCTCTGCTACTAATTGTCAGTCCCACAGGATATATAAATTAATCACGCTATGGAAATTATTGTTTCCTTGCTTTTGCCCTCTTATGGGGGCACAATCATGGGAAATTAAGCAAACTTAAACTATTTCCTAGAACTCCTGGTTTCAGATTGTTCACGTATCTGGGAGAGAGCTAGAATTTAGGAGAGGGTGTTCATCCTGTGGTAGAAGTTTTATTAACCCCAACCCTAACTCTAACCCTAACTCCAAAGATAAGAGCCATGAGACTTAGACATGGCAGAAAAATAATGAAGACCCAAGTTTTCAAGAATTAAATTAATTATTCCTATCTGAAAGAGACTTGCTCATTAGCAGTTTTTTTTAAAATACTCTTCAGCTTATTAGCCAAACTTTGTAGATGATGGCTATTTCAAATACAATTGATTTTTTTTAAATCTAACACAAGAAATTGATTTTCATCCATGAGACTGTCTTTAAAGATACCAACAATTAAAATTCAGAAGCTTAGGTAGCAGGCAATTGTGATGTGATTTTATATAGAAAAGAAATTCCTTTGGCTTTTTCAACTCAGGGCTGCACGTGTGCTTCTTGGACTGTTGCTAATACAAAAGAAAAAACCGAATATATCCGCATTCTTAGTGTCTGATATTAATTTAACAGCCAGAAATATTTTTGCTCTGATTACTACTGGGTGGGGGTGGGGGGAGGGAGAAGTGAGAATCAACAGACTGGACTTACTCTTTCTTCTCTTCCTTTTTCTATGCCCTCTGCCCTACTCAATGGGATTTTTTTTTTAATTGCTGGGACGCTGAAGAATTGTGATCATTGAGGAACAGGACAACCATAGTAAGCTTTACACTTAGCTTGTCTCTTAAATAATTGTCTTTTACAGTTGCTACCTTTTACATCAAAACAGCACATTTACAGAAAGTTCTTGTCTCACTGGGTTTTCTGAGAGAGTGCAGGTCGGTTTATAGACTGTGGAATCAATCAGGAATTTTTGTTGAGCTGAAGATTTATTGGTAAAATAATGCAATCTTTTATCTTAAATACATTCCGTCTCTTGGAGTATGTATGGGTGCATATGGTTTCTCTAAACCATATTTCCCAATTTTTTTTATTTATCATAAGCCCACATCTTCAAAGTCTTTTATTCTTACTTCTTTGACAACTTACATTTCTCAGCTATGCACTTGTAAAAATTGACCAGGGTATAAAAACCAAAAGCAGAAATATTCAAACATACCATTTACTGACCTCAACACAATAAGAATTATAACCAATAAGGGTAACTAGAGAGGGAAGAAATGGAAGCAGTGTCAGATTTTATGTTCTTGGTCTCAAAGATCACTGCATACGGTAACCGCGGTGATGAAATTAAAAGACACTTGCTCCTTAGAAGGAAAGCTCTGGCATATCTGGACAACATACTAAAAAGCAGAGACATCATCCTGCTGAGTTCTGTATAGTGAAAGCCACAGTTTTTTGCAGTAGCAATACGTGGCTTTGAGAGTTGAACTATAAGGAAAACTAAGTCCCATAGTATCAACACTTTAAAATTGTGGTGTAGGAACAGACTTTTGAGAGTCCTTTGGATAGCAAGGAGATTATCATTCAGTACTTAAAGAAATTAATCCAGACTATCCACCATAAAATCAAATACTGAAGCTGAAGTTTAGATACTTTGGCCATGTAACGAGAAAACAGGACTCATTAAAATAGTAGAAGATGGAAGAGCGCTAGGTGTGCTTGGTGTCTACCAGGGTTTATTGAGGTGTGCTAAGTGTCCTTGGAGTCACAAAGAGTCAGGCACAACTGAATGACTGGACAGCAAGCAACCCCCCCCAAAAAAAAAAGCCTTGGAAAAAAGCATTCACATGTAAATGGAGAATAAATAATCCTTAAAAAATCTGTTGGTCAAATAATGAATCAAAGAAACAATAGATAAAATTATCAAAGAAAAAATGAAACAATATACCAAAAATGTGTATCTCTAAACACATTTATCAATATCAGAAAGAACAGATTAGTGAATGTAATATGCAACTAAAAAAAGAACAATAAATAATAAAACTTAACCAGCAAAATAGAAATTCTTGAAGTCAAAAAAGAGGTAAATAAAGTTGAAGACAAAAAAAGCATTGAATTGATAAAGTAGCAGCTGGGATGCTATTACTTTTTCACCTGGACTAGTGAGAAATCTGGCTTTGATTAATTGTCTTTGGGAAAATTGCTTCGAAGGGAAGTAGTAGGCATAGTTGCCACTCTAGTAACTAAATTAACAAAAATGTTTACTTTTTTTATTTGATAAAAAAAAGTTATTTTATTAACTTTATTCATTCCTTCTGCCCTGGTACCAAATCCTGGCAGGGAGTCAGCCCTTGAGTCTAAGATAGAGAAAGGAAGGGAAGAATCTACTGTTTTTCATATTTTGGCTTGAAACTTTGACCTATAGCTCAGCACAGTGATAAGAAAATACAGAGATAATGATAGCATTTTTTACCTGACATAGTTGCTAGAAAGCTACACAAATGAGTAAAAAATAATTAATAGCTATCATTTATATATTACTTTAAGATTTGCAAAATGCTTTACATATATTAAATTATTTGATCCTCTCACCAACCCTGAGAAGCAGCGCTATTATATTTCCATTTCACAAATGTGGCCACTGAGGCCGAGGGATGTTTAGGCCTTGTCCAGGGTTACATAGCTACTGTCTCAAGCAGGATTTCAACTCAGTTCTGATGGATTCCAAGTTCAGTGCTCTAGTCACTATACTACAGATAAACTCTATGTTAATAATCATTGTTTCCTACTACAGTTTTAGGAGATTACTTTATATTGTGCCTTAGGAAAAATACAAAGTGTGAAACTGAAGAATTTTACATATTTTGCTTATAATTATACTCTCTTGGAATTTAACTGAATTGTTAGGGTTACTGTCCTTATTCTTGTGGCAAAAAATCCAAGAATCTTTTGAAAGTGATCAGGACCTTTTTTTACATGCCATCATAAGGTTTTGATGCCCTTTTTTTGGTCCTTTTTTCGGTGGGGGGTGGGGGGTGTGTGTGTAATATTTCACCAATTTGAATTGCCTGAACCCTGTACTCACTGCCTGATTCCTGTACTTACTGCCTGAAGGGATTGGTGGTTGTTTTCAGCCAGTTCTGGTTTTCTTTGCAACCTCTATATCCGGAATCCATGAAGAAATAGGGTATTATTTTCAAGGCTGGGTGGGGAAGACCTGAATTTCCTTCAGGAAATGGGTCAGAGATGAGTCCAGTTATAACTGTTTTCTATATATACTTATATCCAGTAGAGTACTACTTCATTGTACTGCTTGTTTAGCCTTCTAAATGAAAACTGAAAACTATGAGAAGAGAGTTTTCTTAATTTTTCTTCAGCGTTTTTCAGTTTTTAAGAAAGCTACACTGGCATATTGCAACAAAATATTATGCTTCAGCATGTACCTTTATTCTGATCTGATAAAAGGCTTGGGTTCAAAGGCACATTCCATGAAGGAAGAACTTGGTAAGCTTTCTGTAATTGCATTTTACTGTTTTTTTTTTTTTGAGTTCCTGTGTTCTTAAACTGCATCTTAATGGAAAGCAAACTTTTTAAAAAGTTAAGCCAAAGTGTTTCATTCTGGGGCAGTTCAGAGATGCCCAGATTCTTAGTCTCCTCATCTGTAAAATGAAGGTATTGGAATAGATGAGTAGATGACCTCTGAGAGCAGAGCCAGTCTGGTTCTACATGTATGATGCTATTATTTTGGTATTCTTTGGTTCTATGTGAGTCCAAATGCATCAATACAGTTGATTGCATGTGTTTGGTCATGGATCACAGAAGCAGATACACTTAGAGGAGTGGCTTTATAAATGTAGCGGTATGCTGGTATTAGTGTAATAGTTATGGTAGACATTTAACAGTTTTTTCGTGAAGATTTTATGGTGGTTACATGGCAGTTTTACTTAATGAACCATTGTAGTATTTCTGAGAACTAAGCAAACACCATTAGAGTTAGAACTGATCATTAATTACTCCAATCCATACAGCTTAAAGTAATATGGGCAGTGCTGAGTTATTTCTCTACTTTTAAAATTGAGGTGAAGAAGGTTTACTTTTATTTGTTTTTTGCTCAAAATATATTTCTACATACACCTGCCTAAATATGTCCCATTGCTCTTTGTTTTTTCATTCTTTCTTTTGTTAACCTCCCAGTCTTTATATATAAAGAGTGGATAATTTTTATACTGACATATGATCACTGTTGTTAGTGACTCTTTGACTATGGGCAGATCTCTGGGTCTTCAGTTACTTCTCCATAACTAAGAGAATTAGGTTAAATAATCTGAAGCATGTTTCAGTTCTAATATCCTATGGTCTCTTATCCACCTATTTTGAGGCGCCTTTCATTGGTGTAAGGGATAGCTGTGGTTTCTCACCATATCACTGAGGACATAGGATCACAGCCATGGGATAAATGTGACACTGCCTCTGATATTAAGCCATATGTCCATGGCACAGTTATTTAAGCTCCTTGAATTGGTTTCTTCACCTGTAGAATGGAGGAAATAATACGACTACTCATAATAGCTACTAGATCTTCTAGTACTTAGAAGGTCAAATGACATAATGCATTTTACAAACTTTAGAGTATTATAAAAATGCCATTTATCATTAGCATCACTAGTATTGTTTTTAGAAAAGCTCTGAAATTACTAAAAACATTCTCATTACAATATTGACCCCTGTCACCTTGATGGCATAAGAAATATCATGTTATTTCTTATATCAAAGCTTCTTCCATTAAAAAAAAATCCCTGTATTTTCAATTTGGAGACCTGTTATTGAAGATTAATAAGTGTTACTTTGTTTTCTTGAAGATGCAAAGTAGTTATAACGCATCTGAACAGGAAATAATGAATTACTTGAATTTTTGTCTTTTGTAATTTATTAAACTGCTTTATGGTAAATATAAAAACATGTGTATTAAAATTAAAGATTATACAAACTATGGAATTTGCTTTGGTAAATTGTTGAGTGTGATTAAAAACTAGAGATTACTGAGGAAAGAGTTGACAAACATTATATCACACCGTATCTTACATATTTATAAGCTATATTGACCACATAAAATAATGTTCAAGATGATATAGGACAGCTGAAAAAAAAACCTCTATGATTACTAAGCGATGAGTTCCATATACATCTGTTAATCTCAAATTATATAAATGACATTATTTTCATTTTGCACATGTATTGGTGAATCTGCACCATTGACAACTTGCTTTCCCCTCCAAGTATACAAAAATTCAACATCATATTTTCAGAGCCATTCTGCTTTGTCACTGTTTCCAAGTGACATTCCTTTGCTTCAATCATTTCCTTTTTTTTTTTAAACCCTATTGCTAGTTCTACCCTCCAACTCTCATCCTGTTCCTTTTGAGAGAAAGAAAGCAAAAACCTTTATTTCGGATATCTATATTGGCCATGTCTGCAAATATGTGTTATGTTCTGTATTTTCAGTTCATCACCCCTCTGTCAAGAGGTAGATAGGATGTTTCATTCAGCTATCCTCTGGTAATTGTAGTTGGTCATTACTTTGATCAGATTTCTTAAATTTTTCCTGTTTTCTTTAAAAAGTTGTTGTTTACCACGTTCTGCTCACTTTAGAATTCATCAGTTCATTTATTTGTTTTATTTTATATCTTGAACTTACACACCCAAAAAAAAATTTCCTTACACACAGCAAGATACAAAAAATAGGATTTAAAAAAAGTGAAACTATTAACTGCCATTTAATACTGCTTGTTTCAAAAAAAAAAAAAAAGAATGTAATGATTCCATGTAGTACTCTTAAAACTGTTCTACTTGTGTCATTTTTTCTTACTAGATACGAGTCTACCCAGGTTTATGAAACAAACATCCCTTTTGGCATTTCTTACAGCACAATAACATTCCATTACTTCCATATACCAGAATTTGTTCAGCCATTCTCCTATGGATGGTACATCCTTAGCTTCTGGTACTTTTCTTTCTTAAAAAAATTATTTCTTTCTTTAAATATTTCCCCAATTGCATGTAAAAAGTCTTTTAACACTCATTTAAAAAAAATTTTGAGCTCCAAATCCTCACTCTCCCTTGTGACCCATTCACTTCTATTTTATGGGTGAGTTCGTCCCATTTACATATATGGTTATGATTGCTATGCTCTATGCTATTTTCTTTTGTTTGTCTTTTTTTCTTTTTTAAATTCTGTTCCTCTTTTAAAGACTGTTTTGCTTCTAACCATTGCCTTCTTTTATCTGCCCTCTCTTTTATTGTTCCTTGCTTTCCCTTATCCTCTTTCCTTCCTACTTCCTTGTTGGGCAAGATAAATTGATATTACCAACTGAGTATGTGCATGTGCGTGTGTGTGTCTATATCTATATATATGTATATATATACATACATATATATGCATATATGTATGTATATATATACATACACACACGCACACATACACACATATATATGTATATATCATATATGTATGTGTGTGTCTATATATACGCATGTATATTTTTTCCTGTCTTTGAGCCATTTTAGATGTAAACTTCAAGCATTGCTCACCCCCATCACCATTTTCCTCTCTACTGTAAAACTTTTCCTTGTGTCCCTCCCTTATGTGAGAATTAGACTATAATATCCCTGGGAGTTTTCATTTTGCAATTATCTTTTGTGTGGTGATTGGTGGAGTCTTTCAGTTTCTAATTTACCCTCTGGTTCTAGGATATCAGAGTGGTTTTCCTTGATAATTACTTGAAATATGATATCTAGGCCAATAACTAATCAATTATCTCCCTTCAATCTATTTTCCAGGTCTATTGTTTTTCAATTGCGATGTTAAAAAAATGTTTAGTAGAATTCACTTGTAAATCCATCTGATCCTAGTCCCTCCTGCTCTTTATTGAAGTCATTTATGGATTATTTAATATCTTTCTCTCTGAGATAGTTATTTAACTATTCTGTTCTGCTAATTTGGGAAATTTATTTTTTTATAAACATTTATCCATTTTGCTTATGTTATTGACATATAATAGGGCAAAATAGGTGATAATAATTACTTCATTTTGTCTTCATTGGTAGTCCATTCAACCTTTAAATTTTTTATATTGGTAATTTGATTTTCTCCTTTATGTAAAAAACACCAAAATAACCAATGGGTTTGCATATTTTCTTGTGTTTTTTTGTTTTAATAAAATCAACTCCTGGTTTTATTTACTCGTTCTTTTTTTTTTTAACTTTCAAATTTAGTATGCTTGCCTTTGATTTTCAAAAGTTCTATTTTAGTGTTTAACTGGGGATTTAAAATTTAATCTTTTTCTGTATGTGTTTTTTTTTTTTTAAGTTGCATGCCCAATTCATTGATATGCTTTTTCTCTCTTTAATTGATGTAAGCATTTAGAAATATGCATTTTCCCCTAAGTACTGCTTTGGCTGCATATCACAAATTTGGGAATATTTCTCATCATTACCAGTAAATTATTGATTATTTCAGTAATTTGTTTTTTGACCCACTCATTCCTAGGGATTAAATTATTTAGTTTCCAATTAATTTTAAGTCTGTGCCTCAAAGGGTCTTTATTGTCTGTAAAGGGTGCATTTGAAAATGCTTTTCTGCATTTGGTTGTGAGGTTTTTATACATCATCAATTTTTGTGAGGGTGCCATTTCCCATTGAGAATGTATACTCCTTTCTATTCCCATTCAATTTTTTCCAAAGTTCAGTTATATCTGACTTTTCCAAAATTTTATTCGTCATCTTAGCTTCTTTTTTAGAAAAAAAAAATTATGATTAGAGTTATCTAGTTCTGACACAGGTAAATTGTGCTCCCCACTAATATAGTTTTACTGTCTATTTCTTCCTATAATTCATTAACTTTTCCTTTAAGAATTTGGATATTGGGGCAGAGCCAAGATGGCAGCTGGGAAGCAGTGACTGGCGTGAGCTCACCACCAAGTCCCTCCAAAAACCTATAAAAAAATGCCTCTGAACCAATTCTAGAGCTGCAGAACCCACAAAGTGGCAGAGGGAAGCACGGCTCCAGCACAGGACAGCCTGGATGGTCTCTGGGTAAGATCTGTCCCACACGGAGCTCCCAGCCCCCA
>CM053624.1:238216147-238349518 GCA_028646595.1 Phalanger gymnotis
GGATGCGCTGCCTCACCAGTACTCCTCCTTCCCCAAGAACCCCCAACCTGGGCTGGGCTTAAATCTTCAGCAAGCTCTGTACTCCTGCTCTGATCAGCCACTTAATTCCTCCCAGAAGGTGGGCCTGGGGCCAGAAGCAACTGCAGCTGTAGTTCTAAAGCTGCCCCATCTCCACTGCCCCAGGGGCGGTGGCCGAACTGCAAACTCAGTCCCGCAGCTTTTCCCACTAACCTTCTCTGTTGTCTTTGCTCTTTGTGTGTTGAGAGGTCTGGTAGATGCCACAGCTCAGTAATTCATGCCTGTAGGGCACTCTCCGCTTGGCTGCTGGTCTGGTCGGTCTGAGGACCCCCGCGCACACTGGGCTCTGCTGGGCTCAGCTCCGCTCCCCTCAGCTGGGAGCTGGGAGTTCCGCGCGGGACAGACCTTACCCCGAGACCATCCAGGCTGTCCTAGGCTGGAGCCGTGCTTCCCTCTGCCACTTTGTGGGTTCTGCAGTTCTAGAATTGGTTCAGAGCCATTTTTTGATAGGTTTTTGGAGGGACTTGGTGGGGAGCTCACTCCAGTTACTGCTTTCCAGTCGCCATCTTGGCTCCGCCCCCTCAGAACCACAAATTTTGACCTTATCTAATATGGAGCCTGTCTTCATGGTGGGGAGGAATGTGAAGAGTGTAATGATATTTTGACTATTCTGTGGTGTTGCTAACTATTCTAGAGGACTTTTCAATAGAAGAGATCGGAATGTGGATGATTTCATGCCCACCCTGGCTGTTTTTAAGTGAATGAATGAAAACAGCCAGTGTGAGCATATATGTACATATGTATACACATATATGTATATGTGCACATATACATATACATGTGTATGTATGCATACACCCACTCAAAAAACAAGAATCTATTCTGTACTGGGCACAACATTAGGCACTGGGTATATAGAAACCATCTCTACTCTGAAGAAGCTTACGTTGTAATGGGAGAGAAAAGTACGTATATAAATTGTATAGAACAGATATAAGTTTATATATGTTTATGTATGCGTGTGTATATACATACATACACACATATAATAAGTGGATAGATACGAAATTGGGAAGGAGGACATCAGTAGTAGAGATAATCAAGAAAAACTTCATGCTGAAGGTGGTGCTTGAACAGTCTTAAAAGAAGAAAGAGATTTAGTGGCAAAAGTAAGGAGTGACTAAGTTGTACATGTGTCGGGACTATCAGTGCAAGGGCACTGAGACTGTTGTATGTGTAAGGATCAGAGAGAAGGCTAGTTTGGTTAGATCTCCGAGTACGGCAAGAGGAGTAACGTCCATTGAGCCTAGAAAGATAGGTCGGGGCCAGTTATGTAGGATCTTTAAAAGCTGAACAGAAGAGTTTTTATTTTGTGCTGGTGGTTGTTCATCCTTCATTTTAGGAGGACCAGTGACATCACTGGGTGATGTCTTGTCTTGAGCATGAATTGGATTTAAGTGAGGCACAGTTGCACAAAGTGGTCAGCCTACCCTTTTCTCCAGGGTCATCGTAGTCCTGTGTCAAGACAACCACCGAAGGCCCAGGACACAGTGGATGACCTTGGCATCTTCCGTGTCTGACTAGGCTCTAAGTGCTCCACAGTACCTGCTTTAGCTGCCTGCAGGCCATTGGAATAAATCGTTCTTATCTGTGCTTTCTGCCTGGGGAAGTCTTCACATGCTTGGTAGATATCCCTCTAAATATATTTGAGGCCTATTGGTCACCTCAACCTTGTTTAGCCTGTCTGCTGAGACGGTTTTACTAGGATGTGGCTGCTGCACGTGCTACATCTTCTAGGAGCCGCAGCGGAGAGCTGGGTGGCAGGTAGACACCAAAAATAGATGAGCAGCCCTCCAAAGGGCTTGGCAAACCTTCACAGCAGAGATGCTACTTCTTCATGAACATCCCATACACTCCATGCATCTGAGTGACATGGTATAATAGTAAGAGATCTAGCTCTGGAGAGCTGGCTTCAAATCCCACCTCTGATGTTTCCTCTCTGTGTGGCCATGGACAGGACTGTTATGCTAGACAAAATAGGAAGTTATTGGAGCTTATACTCAATTCGCATATGGCCATTATTTCTATACTTAAGCCAATGGAGGATATTATTCTATTTATTAATATATATCTATATCTCTATGTCATTTAGGAAGATTTTAATTTAGTAGCTTGTTTACTAGGATAAATTGGAGTTTGGGAAACTTGAAGCAAGGAAATCACTTAGGAGGCAACTGCAGTAAATCAGGTGAAAGGTGAGGGGACCTAAACTAAGGTGTTAGCCCTGTAAGTAGAGACGATGGGTCAGATTTGAGAAACATTGTGGAGGTAGAAATGGTAAGATTCGGCAATTGATTGGATTTGTGAGATAAAGGAGAATAAGAAGTTGAGCATAATGCCAAATTTATGAATCTGGGAGACTGGAAGTATGGTGGTGCCTTTGTCAGAAATAGTAAAGTTTAATCATTTTGTCATTTTCCTCCATTGTTATCTTTGCCAGTGTGATGTGTGAGGTGGAATTTGAGTTGTTTTCTTTTGCATTTCTCTCATTACTAGTTATTTGGAACATTTTTTTCCTGTGATTTTTGATGATAGTTGGATTTCTTACTTTGAATACTGTCTGTTTTTGTCCTTTAACCATTTGTCTAGTGGAGGAATAAATCTTAGTCTTATACATTTGAATCAATTCCTTATAAACTTTGGATTTGAGAACTTTATTAGAGAAACTTCTTGCCAAGATTTTCCCCCAATATGAGATAAAGTTGAAATGAGAAATATTTCAAAATAATTTTATTGGTATAAAATACCAATTTTTGATTACTCTAAAATATTAATATTGGAAGTAAAATGAGTATGATTAAATATACATAATTATTTTTTAAACTATTGGGCTGAATTGATTTTAATGGTTGCCACACATGAAATAGGAAGGATTTATAGATGATAATCCCAAAATGCACAAAATACCATTTTAAAGGAAATACTGTAATTCGTAGGTTAAAAGATATTGTTTTAACTCACTTCCAAGTTCGTGAAATCTGAAATCCTTTACCTGATCATAATCTGTTGTCATTCCCCGTCTTCCTCTGCCTTGTATCCCCTAACTCATAGTGAATGGCCTCACTATGCCCTCCATTTAATCCAATTCTCAATTCTTTCCCAGGCCATCATTGGGAAGTATAGTACTGGCTGTACTGGTTCTTTCCATCTTGACCCCTTAGAGGACTTGTTACACTGCCCCTTGCCCCTTTCTCCTATCAAAGATCTTGTCCTGTCAGACATGAGCTTTGGAATACTCCCTCCATTTACTACCTTTGCTTCCACAGAAAAAGGCTAGAGAAAAATGACTGAAATGTGCTGGCTGAATCCACAACAAATTTATGTTACATAATGTCAGCTGGACCTTCACTTCATCATGGTGATCTTCTTATACCTCCCTCATCCATTTACTTTCCTTCCTCATAGCAACTTTTCCAAACACTTTCATCCCTTTCATGCCTCTCCCTCCTCTCCCCCCACTCCCGACTCTCTCAGCTGAGAACCTTGCCTCATATTTCACTGAAAAAAATTGAGGCCACTCTCCTAAAGTTCTCTTTTCCATTCTCCTTATCTCACATAACTCTGATGACTTCTGCTATTATCTCTTCCTTTACCCCTGTTTAACATGAAGAGGTACTCCTTCTTGCCAAATCAAATCCTCCCTACATGCACAAGTGATTCAGTTTATCTATCTCTTTTCTTCATTCTCTCACTTCCTCTCCTTTCTGGCTGCTTTCCTGCTGCCTACAAATATCCCCATATCTCCTCCATCCTCAAAAAAAAACCAAACAAAAAACAAAAAACCACTCACTTCATCCATTCATCCCCATTAGCTATTAGAGCTCTCATTTCTGGACTAAATTCCTTTAGAAGGCTGTCTGCAATCATTGCCTCCATTTCATTTCCTCTGTCTTCTTAACTCTCTGTGCCTTTGGTATAGAGTCTGGCTTCTGATATTCAATTGAAACTCTTCTCACTCCAGTCCATCTTCTACATAGCCATCAAACTGTTCTTCCTAAAGCAGATTCTGACCACGTCACTTCCTATTCTGTAATCTCCAGTGGCTCCCTATTACTTTCGGAATCAAATATCAAATCTTTTACTTGGCATTTAAAGCCATTCATAAATCTTCTGCTTCCTACTTTCCCATTCCTTTTACACTTAACTACTCTCCATGTACACTGTGATCCATTGACAGTAGCCTTCTTGCTGCTTCTTTCACAAAATATTCTTTCTACCATCTGTGAGCATTTTCCCTCACAGTTTTCCATGGCTGGAATGCTCTCTCTGCTCCATCTGCCTCCTTACTTCCCTGGCTTCCTTCAAGTAGCCTTTCTCAGTCCTTCTTAACCTTACTACCCCTCCTCTAAGATTACCTCCAGGTTATACTGTTTATATTACATTTTGTACACAGTTGCTTGCTTGTTGTCTCCTCCATTAGACTGTGACCTCCTTGAGAGAAAAGACTATCTGTCCAGTCCCTGTCCAGTCCTTGTCCAGTCCTTGTCACATAATACAGAATAAGTACTTATTGATTTGTTGACTTTTACTGTCGTTCTCATTATACCATCTAGGATTCTGATCTTAGAATCTCCATGTAGTAGGTTTTTTTATGTCTTTAAAGAAGAAAAGTTTTTATAAATGATTTTTTGCATATCTTTCATACTTTTCTTGTTTGTTTTCTTGTTCCCTTTTTATCCTAAAGTGCCCTTGGCATGACTTCGATTAGTTGGATACCTTGCCAAGACAGTTTTGAAAACTGTATTTTACTCTCCATTGCTTCTTTCTGCTTTATGAGAAGTTGCTATTTATAATTTTCCATCATCTTTCTTCCAAAAATTTTGCAAATGAGTTTATATTCTAAATTGGTTTTGCCCTTGGCAACCATTCCCCTCAGTTGCACAAAGTAAGTCATATATTAGATGACTGACCCTTTTTGATGTCGTTGTTGTGGCTATTAGTTTGTAGTTTGTATTAGTTAAACTTCTATATAAAATTTTTATAATCGGCACAGTCATTTGTTATCCACTTCCCATTTCTGATTGAAAACAAGGTATATGTTTGTTTTATTATTATCTTTTCTTCTTGATTAAAGAAAAAAAACTAATTACAATCCTAGTTAATGATTTAACTATACACAGGCAACTGACTCAAAGTTAATTCCCACATCACTAACATATCTTTTCCTGTCCAACTATCTATTTCATTCTTGTGATGTTATTTGGTACTTAACCAGGATTAATATGTCACAGTGGCTAGAAAGCCAACCTCAAAGCCAGGAATTCGTCAGTCAGTTAGCAGTTATTAAGCACCTACTATGTGATAGGCACTGTGTTAAGTGCTGGAGATACAAAGAAAGAGAAAAAAAGTCACCGCTCTTGAGGAGCTCATAGTCTGATGGGGGAAGACAATATGCAAACAACAACGTACAAACAACATACGGGGTAAATTGGGGGTAATCTCAGGAAGGAAGAATAGGAAAGACTTGTTGCATAACCGAGCCTTGAAGGAAGCTAGGGAAGCTAGGAGTAGAGATGAAAAGAGAGAATGTTCCAGGCATGGGGGACAAGCAGTGAAAATGTTTGGAATTAATTGAGGACTGACTCATATTCTTATAGCTTTGACAAAGTTCTTTGTGCATTTGAGATATGAGATCTTTGAGAAACTGTCTATAAAATTTTCCCTCAGTTTTCTGCTTTCCTTCTTATCTTGGCTTCATTGGTTTTATTTGTACAAAACATTTTTAATTTAATGTAAGCAAAATTATCCATTTTATACCTTTGCTTTCTGTCTCTTGTTTATTCATAAATTGCCTATCCATAAGGCTGATAAGTAGTATGTTCCATATTCTTGTAATCTCTCTCTTTATATCTAGATCATATGTCCATTTTGACCTTATTGTGGTAAATGGTGTAAGATGCTGATCAATGCCCACTTTCTGCCATATTGCTTTCCAGAATATTTACCAAATAGTGAATTCTTATCCTAAAATCTTACATCTTTGCACTTGTCAAATACAAGGTAATATTATTTGCTGGTAAATTGTATGTCTGCCGTGTCCCATTAATCTCATTGGTTCCTCTTTCTTTAGCCAGTACCAGGAAGTGTTGATAATTAATGCCTTATAATATAGCTTAAGATCTTTTACTGCTAAACTTCTGTCCTTTACATTTTTTTCGTTAGTTCCTTTAATATTCTTGATTTTTTGTTCTTCCAAATGAATTTTGTTATTATTTCTTCTAACTCAGTAACTTTTTTGTTAATTTAATTGGGATGGCATTGAATATATAAATTAGTGTAGGTAAAATTGTCATTTTAATTATGTTGATTCTGCCTACCCATGAACAATGAATATTTCCTCAATTACTTAAATCTGATTTTATGTGTATAAAAAGTTTTTTTATGCAATTTTGTTTATATAGTTCCTAGGTTTGTTTTGGCAAGTGTATTCCCAGGTATTTTATGCTGTCTAGAGTTATTTTAAATGGGATATCTTTGACTATCTTTTCTTGCATGGTTTTGTTTGTGATATATAGGAATGCTGATGATGTGGATTTACTTTATATCTTACTACTTTGCTAACATTATTGTTTCAACTAACTTTTTATTTGAGTTAAAGTGAAAATTACTATTTCAGTTCAGTCAGCAATTTTTAAAAAATCATACAACCTGTGGTAATTTCATGGAATCACTGACCTTTTATTTGTCACTCAGTTTTATCCTTACCTTTCCTGTTCCTTTCTTTCTCCTTCTCTCAAAGAACCTGAAGAAGACATCTTCCAGATGGTTTCCTGTTTTGCTTAGTCCTTATGTGAGTTTAACCTAGCCCAGAATATATTTGGGCTCTAGCCTTGTAGGTCAGTGCTAAATTTCATGTCTAATTTATAATGCATTAAAAGTAGTATATTTATACTTTTAGGAGAGGTTAATTTTTCATGCAGATAGGAAATATGTTTGAGGCAGCAGTAAATGATGTTGGACTGAATTAGGTAGTCTGTTTCAGACCAGATTTTAAGTATGATTCTTAACTCTGTTCCTGTTAACTACTTTTCACTCTGTAAACACTCACATTAAAGACACTTTTTACTCTTTCTGTAGGTTTATGAGGGAAAGTTAACCCATTTCAAAGTTAGTGTGCTTAAAAAATTTGTAGATGAATATTGATTGAATTTCAACCTAGGCTCAAAGCAATCCTTATACTAGTACGTGACTGACAAGCAGTTTTAGAGTCGGCTACGTTTGTAGTGATGTTGTAAATCTGCCTGCTAAAAGAAGTTTGTGCGTCTTGATGAAGTACACAGTGCATATTTGGAAAAACCATTATTTACTAACTTTTTAGGCAGGGCAGAACTTCTGTTAGTTGGAATGATCCAGGCCCATTTTCATTTATGGATAAGTTTAATTTCTTTTGAGGATTAATCCATTGCAGGCATCAGTTTACTTTGCTATTGCTGTTCCAGTACAAAATGGTGAACAGGAAACCCAACAGATAGACTGCAAAAGCTGGCAGCATCTTCAGGGCTAGCTTGCTTCTATTTTATTTCTTTATTGAGTTTGTAACTATTTTAGACTTACTTTAAATTTCTGTTTACTTTCTGCTTCCCAGATTCAATTTTAAACTGAGTGCTTTAGAAATTATTTTTGATGATGGAATTCAAGACATTAGAAATATTCTTAATTTAGAGGAGCTGTTAATTACTCATCAGGCAGTTCCATGGCAACAAAAGGCCTTTGGAATAGAGACTCAGGCAAGACTCAAGTAACCTTTTCCTCAGTGGCCTATGGATCATAATAAGATTGATTTTTTTTCCCTAGAAAGATAATTTTTGAATGTAGGAGAGGAATATATTCTCGGTTAATGGTTTTCCCACCTTAACAAATTCACCAGAGTACAAAGGGTAGTTTCAAGTCAACTGGTTCAATTCCTTCATTCACTGAGATCCAGAGAGACTAGGTCGCATAATATAGTAGCAGAACTGAGATTTGAAAGTTGATCATCTGATTTTCCTGAATTTGTTTGCCTAACCAAAAGAAAAATAGGAAGCACTGAATTGTCTGTGATAGGTTTGGGTTTGCAAGCTCATCCTTTCAGAGGCTGGTAAATTCGTCTTAGGTAATAATACACCTATCTTTCAATGTCTGCTAATAGGCAGATAGGCTGATCAAACAAGTTTTACTTGACTATAGATAGCTGAGAAGATTAGAGTATCATATGATTTGGCCATTTGATAAAATAGCATAAATTAAAACTGGTTGTTCTTTTGTTAATTTTTTTAAAGACTAGATTCAATTTATAGAATGATTGAAAGAAATATAAAACCTAAGTGCAGCCTGGTATATTGCTTATCTTAATTTTTTATATTTAATTTTTAAAAAATTTTCAGCTTAACAGTCATCAGCAAACAGACATTTAACAATACAGAAAGGGAAGATAATCATGAAAGGAACTGAACTGCTCCACACAGCTTCTTAAAGAAATTCCTATTAACTTTAATGCAGTAGTAATAAATTGCTCTATTTGTGTTCTCATCTGCACTTTTTCTCTGTTTATTAAAAAAGTTTTATTGATAGTCATTTTTTTCATGTCAGTCACTACTCATTAACCTAGTATCACTCATCTACCTTGAATAGTACAACTCCCTTTAACAAATATGTATCAATATGTATACTCAAGAAAAATATCAGCGTATTGACTAAGAATACATTTTATTCTTTACCTGTAATCCATAATTTTTCTAATATTAGGTAGGAGAAATATTTCATCCCTGTTGAAGATATGATTGAGAAGCTCTGGACAAAGACAGGCAAATTGGAAATTAGTTCAGCTCTATCGCATCATTAAACAACCTTATTTCTAAATGAATAAGCAGTACGTATGATCCAGATCCCCTTAGGTGTGAAAGTGAAAGACTTCAGACTTCTGCTGTAAGAAAATCCTTGTAAGAAGTAAATGAAAGTGAAACACTTTGCCTTAAAAGCTGCAACTACTTAAGAAGGAAGAAATATACTGAGAGACTAAAGTGAAATGGACACATTTTATCTCCAAGATTTAAAAAAAAAGTTTATATGCACTAAGGGGAAAAAAAGGGAGGCAGCTAAATAGCTCACTGGATTGAGTACTGTGCCTGGAATCAGGAAGAACTGAATTCAAATGTGCCCTAGATTCTTAGTAGCTGTGTGATACTGGGCAAGAGACTTGACCTTTGTTTGCCCTATTCCATGGAGAAAGAAGTGGCAAACCACTCCAATATATTTACAGAACACCCCATGGACAGTATTTAGCATGCTGTATGGTCCACAGGGTCATGAAGAGTTGGACACCGCTGAATGACTTAACAACAAAAGGAAGGAAAAAACCTGTGTGAAGAAAAAAAATGTCTTCACTGGGGCTGACAGAGATTTAAAAAAAAAAAAGATTGTGAAAGGAAAAGACCTTAACTTCTTTCTTTCTTTTCCCCTCCAAGGAAAAGGCATCAACTAATTCTCTCCCACCAGAGGAGTCTATCTCAGCTCTAATGATTTAAAAAAAAAATCCTCTCTTCCAAAGATGAGAGCTTTATGTGAAGATGATTGTAGGAGAGAACTGTTGTGTCTGTGGTGAAGGCCTAAAGAAAGACCACTGAGACCAAGGAAATGTTCTCAATTTGATTTTATCCTTAGAATAGTGGAGACCTAGAACTCAATTTCTGAGATCTCAGCAATAAAAACGACTAGACAAGCAATTAAAAAGGGATTTATTTTTTGTAATGTTAGCAATGACAGTGACTTAAACCTGGAAGAGAGTAACTCATTAGAACCATAAAGAAAAACAGTTTGTCCATAATAACAATTAGAATTCTTTGAAGAAATCATGTAAGAGTTTAAAAAAGATATCATTTTAAAGAATGAGAGCCATGGAGGAGAGACTTGGAAGCATTAAAGAAAATTGCTCAGTCTTATCAGAACAAGCGGACAATGTGAAAATAAGAAGAACCTACTGATTACCACCTCAAATAAATCCCCCAAAGAAAACTCCCAAGAATGTCATAACAAAATCCGAAAACAAAATTTAAATATTAAGGAACCAAAATCAAGGTCACATGAGATTTAGCAACTGTCACTTTGAAGGAGTGGGGAATATTGAAAAAGATATTCTAAAAGACAAAATATAAAGCTCTACAACAAAGAATAACTCATCCAGAAAAATTGAAACAGCCCTACAAAGGAAAAAAAAAGAGCTTTAATAAAACAGAGAATTTTCAAATATTCCTCATTTAAAAACAAACAAACAAACAAATAACCAAAGCTGTAAAGGAACTGAGTCAGTTTTATAAAAATAAGAGCCATTTCCCAATTGATAAATGATCTAAGGATATGACAGTTACTGACCAGGTCCCACTTGCTTTATAGGGCAAGAGACAAAGAAGGAACCTTGCCAACAATAGCCTCACAGGTTAACTTTAGTAATATCGTCATTCCGCATAAGAGTAGTAAATATCAGTTACATCACTCTATATCTCATAGTGCAGCGTCAGTAGGACTGTCTTTCACTATGATTATAGGAATTACTGTATAGGATCTTTGGGGCTATTCTGGGAGTTATCATCTAACATCTGGAAACTAGATAGTGCCATGGCCATGGATCCTGAGAAACTGAACTCTAAAAAGGATAATAAAGTCCTCCTTATATACATGTACAAATACATTCAACTCAACAGGGATATAGACAGGAACAGCGAGTGGAGAAAGAGAGGGTAGATTCAGGGAGGAATTAATCATAAGCAAAGACAAACCTTAATTTCGGGAAGGGGGTAATGAAAAAAATGGGGGGAAATGCTAATAACTTTAAATAAACAGAGAGTAATATTGGGAAGAAAACAGATATGAAAATTGAATGGAGGGGAATAATGTTCATAACTGGGAATATGAATAAGATGACCTCATCAATAACTAGAGAAGGACAGCAGAATAGATTAGAACGCTAAATCCAACAGTATCTTGTTTATAAGAAACACACTCAAAACACAGAGACTTTTGAAGAGTTGAAATGAGAGGATAGAGTAAGATCTGTTCACACACACACACACACAAAAGTAAGGGTAGAATTTATTATTTTATACAATGCGCTGAAAAAGAAACTACATTTTGTCAGAAGTTAATATAGATAGATGCACCCAATGGCATAGCTTGCCATACTTGAAGGAAAAAACCAAATTGATTACAAGGAGAAACAGGCAACACTACTATAATAATGGGGGAATCTCAATTTACCCACAGCTAAGTCCAACCAAAAATAAACAAGAAAGAAGTTAAGGATCTAAATAGAATTTTAGAAAGATCAGATATAATAGACCCCTAGTAATTATTGAATGATAATAGAACGGTCTACATGTTTCTCAGCTAAGCACGACACTTTCATGTCTTAGGAAATAAAAATCTAACAAACGACTAGAGGAAAAAAGCAGAAATATTACATACATATTTAACTGGTCACAATGCAATAAAATTATATTGAAGGGTCATATGTCAAATGACACTAAAAACAACTGGGGATTAAGTAAACTTAATCCTAAAGAATTGTTGGGTCAAAGAATAAGCATAGAAATAATCATAAAAATGATAATTTCGTTAAAGAAAATAAAATGGAGAGAAAAAACAATTTCACTACGAATTAACAGAACAAATTTCATAAGTATAAACCATTTACAAATGTGTTTTGTGTTTTAGGGCCATATTTGTCTCATAACAGGACTTGGAGTCTTTTTTCCCTCTATTTTAACCTAACTCTCATATTCTCATAGGACTATATTACAAGCATACCCTGAATCTTTTCTTAGAGTCAGAAACCTTCCTAGCTTTACTTTTTCATTGATGCTTTTTAAATGCCCCTTGCATATTCAGTCTTTTACCTAGCTACTTATTGAGTAGGATCCAAGTGTATATCATCGATGGTATTTATTTAGTTCAACACAATTATAGTGTTGAATTTGTGTTTACAAGACTCTGTGCCATGTGAAATCGATAGTATGCCATTAGGTTTCTTTTTGTGTGCGTCACTTGATAATGTATAATTAGTTCTGTCACTTTAACTGTCATGCTGAAAAGAAAACTAGAAAACACATTGCTCCACTTCTGTATTTTTTCACTTTATTTTCTTTGTCATTCTTCCTGATATAGACCATGGCTGAGACTTTAGGATGCAGAAAGTCAAGGTGAAAAGCGTTGATTGACTTTCTTTTAAATCAGATGTAGTTTAGTGAAGACTCCTCACTACTCTGTGCCACTCTTTTTCCTTGCTTTACCTTTCCTTCCTCTCAATTTATCTGGGGTGAAACACTTCCCAGTGAAAGTGGGTGGAATCCAAAGGCATTATCCTATAGGTTCCGTCCGCATTGTGTTCAGTCTTGCCTAGTACTCAAGGACAAGGGAAATTTGAAAAAAAATCATTAGTACTGTGTACATAAAACAGAGTGACATTTTTAAAGTGAGGGAATCTTACCTCTGATATTATGTAAACAGGTTATGAATCACTAACTGTGAAGCTGAGTGGATTAGAAGCATTTAACAAGGCCTCTTGAAACGTAAGATGCCACTGCAGTAATTGCCAGAGAAGACTTGGTAGCCATCTTCAGGGGATAAAACAGATGGAACACCTTTCCCAAACACTTAATAATTCTGACATCTATATTGACTATATGAAGAAATCGGGAACATGAATACACAAATGGTCTGCAGATGCCTACTTAGTGACATTCGAAAAAATGAAATATTTGTTAGAGACGATAGGGAATGAAAAGCTTAATGGTAGATTATTTCTACCTATTTTCTACTATCTTACCTATATTCACTGGACCTCTTGTTTCTCACCTTTAAAATGATTGTACCGTATGCACCCTAATTAATTATTCCCTTTATCTCTAAGGAAATTTGATTGTTTCTTTGTTTCTCAGAGTTAAACAAGCCTCTAAAAGAAATGTTAGTTGATCATTCTTATCTGAATGTTTTCTCTAAGGATCAAAGCTAAGAAGTATTCTTTGATCTCAATAGGCCTCTAAAAGCAGGGTAATTGTGATTTTCAAACAATTTAAAATATTTCTTTAATTGTTATTCCATCTGTTCTTGGCAAAAAATTGTAGAAAGATACAGGAGGTCCCACAAGATGAAATAAATAATTTTGATTACATAAGATTGAAAAGTTTTTGTACAAACAAAACCAATGCAGCCAAGATAAGAAGGTAAAATGTTCATTAAGGGTGTTTAACCTTGTCATAATATCCTTTAATAACAATAATTTCTTAATTTTTACAAGTGATAACTGAATAATTTCAGATAAAACTTCGTCTTTACTATTTGCAAACCTGGAAGTTTCCAGTTTCTTAAATCACAGTACTTCAGAATATTATACATGACATAAATTTTCAACCTTTTTTTTTCTTTTCACTTTTTTTCCCCAAAGTTCTAACATCTAAATTAAAGAGGAGCTACTTTCCTAATAGCGTATTTGATACAACAGTTTACCAAACTTCACAATGTCATAAATAATATTATGGATTTGAAACATTAAACAAAATCCATTACCAGTCACATGACCTCAATTCAGTTAAATGCATTTCCAAATTACCTTACGCAGAAAATCATTCATTCTGTTACATATGGCTTTAATACAGCTAAATAAATTTTGGTGAAACTTAATTTCTTAACATGAAGTGATTTATAATGTCAGGTATGAAGCTAGCTCTTCTACTTCTGAATCTGGAAACTCCCAAATTTAAGCATTACAGGACCTTAGACCACATCACCAGTACCAGTAAACCAGTACCAGTAAAACAAACTTATAGTCATGCCAAATTGCAAGGCTCAAGCATTTTATCAGAAAAAATAAATAAATAAATTTTTGAAACCATTATTATAATCTTAATAAAATAAATTATACTCGAGAAAAATAGCAGCTTTTAGACAACTCTTTAACAAATAAGTTTATAATCTTACAGTATCTAAATTACTGGAGAAGTAATTTTTCTAACTATGTTGGTATTTCTAAGTTTCACAATATAGACATATTTAATTTTACATTAACAATATTAGGAAATACATATAAAGCTTTACCAATTTAAATTCACCACTATTATTATTAGGTAAGCTCAAAGTACCCTGGGCTAAATATTATAAGCCATTGCTTTTAAAGTCTCTTATTCTAAGATTCTAGGTGGAAGACTGATTTTTTGGCAAAGGCAGAAAGCTCTAAGGAGTTTTGTCAGTTGCTTGGCAGAGTGGCTCCTACTTCCTTAGGCAGAAATCCTTGTGAGTTTTCACAGAGAGAGTTAATTCAATAATTCTCAATTTGCACAGTACAAAGAAACACTTAAGGTACTATATAATAGTCATAACAGAGCACTGAAGGTCACAATAGCCAACATATATTTGGTGCTTGATGCGAAATGCATATGGCAATGCTGGATACTAAACACTCTATAACCAGAGTCCTTACAAATGATCCTGAAAGGTGATTTGGACTATCAGATGTTTATCTAACGTCACTTGTAGCCAACTGAGAAGCTAGGCAGTGTAATGATTAGGGATATGAATTGATTTTTTTCTCTTCATTATATCTAATTCTCAACTAAAATTAAATTACTGCCCTTTAATAGGGTTAGATCTCAAAGTATGTTGGTCTGCTGCCAGAGTTCAGCACTCAGCACTATTTCTCAAACCTAATCACTTCAAACTGTGAGCAGAGTTGGTAAGATTTTCCGATTCTGCCTTTCCCTTGTGAACTGTTACATGGAAGGAACCCCAGGCCCAAAAAAGAGAACCTAGAATGAACTAGAGTTTGACCACAATTTACACAAATGCATTTATTCCCCGAGAATAAGCTTACAAGCTGGAACAATGTCTTTTTTGACATATTCAAGGCCCAGTTGGAAAGACTACGTTATTTATGCTTTTCAAAGAGAGGGAGGCACGGAATTTGGGGAGAAAGGTGGGAAACAGTCCCCAATCCCATGGAAGAAGAAATCCAGGAGGGAGAGTAAGGAATTCCAGGTGTCAAATATGTGGTCCTTTGATACACATCAGCCTGACAGTTCAAGGTTTGAGTACAAACAATAAGCTAACAGGATGTAAAATGGAGTCTCTGCAGATGAGGATATCTTTAGAAGGTCCTTAAACCACCAGATGGCTCAGAGTCTGCTTCAGAGCTGGTATGACCTTAATTGGCTTAAGAGTTGCTGATTTTCTGTATGTCCAGATAGATTTACTCTGTTACTGCAAAGGATTGTTGGTATGTCAAGCCAATAGAGCCAGTCCTCATACAGTTCTTGTTACCTGGATGATTGGGGAGGAGGGAGAGTTTAAGTAAATCAAGATATTCGCAAGGGGAATATCTTCACATAAACACCCCCCTAATGAGAGTCTGATGTCTAAGATATATATGCAATTTACACAAATATGAACAAAGGCCATTTCCCAAAGGATAAATTAGAGGACAAACTTCTCAAAAAAAAAACCCAATTGCAAATAATTTTTCCCTTTTTCTTCCTTGCCCATTCTCCCGTAGGCTCTCTTCTTCCTGGGAGACTAAAGGAGTTATTTCCCTTCTTTTCTTGAACTTTGACTTGGTTAGGGTACATCACATATTTCCCTCTATCTTTTTCTTCCCCTTCCCTTTTTACATTCTCTCTTATTTTGTCATTTTGACCTCCCAAAAGACATTGAGTCACTTGTAGATAGGATGCTGTGAGGTTTATTCCATAATATTTCATTTATCTTTTACCACCATCATTTCTATTTGCCTTTTCTCCTTATGTGCATTTAGAAAAAAAAAAACTCTTAATGTTCTCTCTGTTGTTATTTTATTTTTGTTATTGTCCTTGGTTGCTATATTTGTTTTCCCTTCTTGTTTTTCTGTTGTCTAAGGTTTTTGAGAAGCAATTACTTTCTTCAGGTCTAATTTTCTTTCCTGGAATATTCCAAATACCTTTATGTATTGAATGTCAATCTTTTTTCATTTATGTGTAGGCTCAGATTTCCCAAGTAGGTCACCTTAGGTAACATGTTTAGTGACTTAGTCTTTAGGAAGGCGTTGTTCCATTTCCTCCTACAGTTTCTTATAGGTGTATTCTGGAGAATAATCTTGTGTTATTCAAATTTCCTTTCCTTTATAGTTGCAGGTTTTTCTCCTAGTCACTTGCAGAATTTGTTTTTTGTTCCAATACCCTTTATTAAAGTATAATTCTTATTACATTGTGATCAGTAAGGAAATAAATTTTCTACATTTCTCTGTTATCTTTTTATTCCTTAGCACTTGGTCCAGTTTTGTAAAAGTGCCAACATAGCTGAGATTGATATTTACCTTTTTTGGTTCTGATTCGATAAGTGCTAACCATCTCTCATATCTAATTTTTAAAAAATTTAATTTACATCTTTAACTCCTTTCTTCCTTATCTTTTTTATTTTTTGGATTTATTTAGGTCTTAAAGGGGCATATATAGGACCCCAGCTATTATAGTTTTTTCCCCCTATTTCTGGTATTTAGATGTTATATCATTAGATACATACATGTATATATATACACACACACACACACAGTCACACACACATATATTAAGCACCGTTCTTATTTAATTATCTCTGGTGCCTTTAATCATATGTAGTTTCTCTACTTGTGTCTCTCTCTTTGCCTCTATTCTTTCTGTCTCCGGCTGTGTCTACTTAAATCACCCAATCCGGAAGTGCAATGGTCACTCAAAGACTTGGTTCTAATGCTGATTGGCATGGAAATTTTAACCCATTTTGTTTTTCCCACCTGGACCTATTCACCCCTCATTAGGCATCCTGGTGTCCCTCCCCTGGGCTCACTAGATTGATGCCAAATTTAGTGAGGACATCTAATTAATTTGAGCTTCACTTTAGCGCAGCATTTCTGAACTCACACAATTCACCATCCTCAGCTTCCTCAGTAGCAGAAACTAAAGGCATAGACCCCACACACAAACCCATGCCTAGCCTCTGTCTATCTTTTTTTAAAATGTTTTTTACTGTTGCTTTGTCCAATATCATGAATGCTATCCTAGCATTTAAAAATTTTCTTGAATCATAATAAATGCTTTTTCTGCCCCTCATTTTACCTGTAAGAGTTTTTATTATCTAAAAGTGTTTCTTATAGACAGCGTATTGATGGATTTTGCTTTCAATTTAGTATACTGCTCTCTTCTACTTTATGGGTGAGTTCAGATCATTCATGTTTATGATTATAAGTGTTGATTGTATCCCTCCATCATAACCTCAGATATACATATATATATATATTTTTATCTGTCTGTTTATGTATCTTTCTATATACGTACACACATACACGCACACACACATATTGCCTCTTTTCCTCCTGCCGTCTCTTTATAAAGAAGAAAGGGGATGGAGAAGGAGGAGAAGGAATGTGTTCAACACAATCTACAATTGAAATGACTTGTTCCTGTTCCTTTGATTCCTCTCTTTTCCCCAAGCCTAAACCCTATGTCTGGTTCTTATACTTTCTTTTTAATCTCCTCATTATTAGTGTCTAAAGTTGAAGTTTATTTTACTTGTGATTATTTCCTCCCAGTGTTTCTCTCCTTCTTAAATTATCTTCTCCCAGTTTCCACTCTTTCTGCGTATATGACAATTCATCCAATTAAGATAATATTGAGGTATAATCCCTCCTCCATGTTTATATGTCCTTTTTGCATCCTCAATTATGAGAATGAGTAATCCTACCCAAACCCTGTAGTGGTCTTTTTTTCCTTGTATCAACTTGATTTCCATACCACATGCCTATGGAGGAACAACATAGGCAACTGCCTATTAATCATTACTTTTTCTTTCTCCATTATTGCCCATCATTGTTATTGGTGATACTCTGAAGTTAATGGAAACTGAAGCCCTGATGAGGCCTGGAGCATGCTAAATTTGTTAAGTAGCACAGCATTACATAGAGAAAGGCAGCTGAAAAGAGAGACCTCAGTTTAAGACCTACCTCTGACATATGGCTTGTGACCTTGGGTAAGTCACAGGATTCCTGTGCTCTAGGCAGCTCTTGAAGACTTGTGAATTGCAGAGAAGATACAGACCTGCATTGGTTAATGGGGTTTTTACTCACCACGGAATTCCCCAAACCAGTGAAATTACATGTCCTTTTCCTGTCTATACCTGTCCCTGATTTGGTGCCTGGCTCAGTATTAGACCAAAGATATAAACTGAAATGTCTCCTTGTTCTCCAAGCTCATAAAAAGACACATAAATCCCCAAATATGTTATTGTACAGTACAGTGAGTATTCATTTTCAATACCTGCTGTGGAAAGAATATGGACCAATTCGCATTTGTTAGGTTTTAGTGTTTTTATTTTGACATTGATAGGAAGAATGTAGTTTGTCAACTGGCTCTTTTTTATGGTACTTGGTAGTATCAAGTTACATGGCTTTAATGAATAGAAACTGGGTGTTCTGAAAAGGTCAGAGTGCTCATGGGAAATGTGTACAAGCTGCAACCAACATACTATAACTAAAATGTCAATTCTCATCTGAGATCCCTGTTTTCTTAAATATAAATAATGGATAACCTTTTCTCTGTCTACTATTGAAAACACTGGTACTTGGTGGGGCTTATTTTTGTCTTGGTTTACTTAGTCTCATTTTCTTATCTTCAGATAATGGGAACTGACTCAAACCTAATGCTAGAATACATTCTGCTTGGCTTTTGTTAGCTGAGTATAGTGGCTATTAGCCTTAGCTAATAGCTTCCCCCTTTATCAGGGGGATATTCTAGCTACTGTACCTTAGAAATCTGAGACAGGGTTTGGTTGGCTAGAGATTTGATTTTTCTTTGCATTGTGTTACTACCCTTCAGTTGTGTGAAACTAATTGTTTTAAGTTTTCTAGAGTTGGCACATATCTGTGATGACCTCCTTATTTGGAAAGGAACAATATTTTCTCTGGGCAGGTACATTTGGAGTGGAAAGGATTTCAGACCTGTAATTTAGTCAGTCTAGGGAACTCCCAGTGTGGAAATTCTCTATTGTGGACATGGTCTACTCATCTGTAACTTAGAGCTTCAAAGAGGGGGCATTGAGAGGTCAAATTAATCATTGGACATTTATTATACACTGGGGATAGAAATACAAAAGTGAGAGTCATCTTTGAGTTTGCATTCTAATGGGAAAGTGGGGGTGTGAGGAGGGGAGATACATCAGTCACATAATAGCAGGGATGTGCTGATAAATGTTTAACAACCCATCTTTCCCTTTAAAGTTGAATTGGCATTTTCAACTTTTTTCCATCACTTTCTTTAGTCTAGAGTGACAGTCAATAAAACAATAAATCAAACCTTACTCAATGAAAATTTACTCATCAGCCAGCAGTTTGTAGCTGGGCCCAGTACACTCCTGATATAAGTAAATATGAAAAATTAAGATGCAGTGTTTGGCAGGGCAGAGCTGTTGTGGGTTGATAATAACAACTAAGGGAATCATTGGGGACAGCCTGTATGAAGGCATTGAGATAGGAGTTGGAGAGTCATGTTCAGTTTGGCTGGAGTTTAGAGTCTGGTATGTGGGGTGGGGTGTGTAGTATGTAATGTGCTTGGAAAGGTAGAATGGACCCAGCTTGTGAAGAATTTTCAATACCAAGGAGAGGAGTTTGTGTTTTAAAATAGAGGCAGGAGATTTGTGAGCAAGATTTTGGTAAGATCATGTTGTACTTAGGACTAGGAGGTAGCTTTGTGGAGGATGGATTAGAGAGGGAAACTAAAATCCAGGAGACCAGCCAATTATGTAGTATATGGGCATGATGGAATACTACTGTGCTATAAGAACTGATAAGATTGTTGATTTTAGAAAAAACATGGATAGAAATAAATATTGCATGAAATAATGAAGAGCAAAATGAGTGAAATTAAGAGAACATGGTATACAGTAATAGCAATATTGTTTAAGAACACCTTTGAGTAACTATGAAGGAAGATGCTAACTGCACTTAGAGAAAGAACTGATAAATACAAGTATGTATGGAATGATTTTACATATATATATCATATATATATCATATATATGTATATACATACATATATATCATATATATACATATACACATATTTGTATATGTATATTTGTAGCCATCTCTAGGGTGGGGGTGAGGGAAGAAAAAAAAGAAATTTACATGATAATTTTATTATATTTAAAAGGACTAGCAAGTTGTGTGTAATAGATTTGCAGTTTCATGTGTAATCAGATTTTTTTTATTCTGTTATGAAAATGCTTGTTTTATTTAATACATTTTATTATTATGTTATAATATTAATTATATTATTTAAATTATTTTAATTATTCATTTAAATTGATTCTATTAATTTATTTTAAAATATAATAAATATAATTTTTAAAAAAGAGAATGTAGGCTTGAACTAGTGGGGTGGCCATGGGAGTGGAGAAAAGGATTATCATGGAGGTAGAGACAATACATAGCAACTAATTGACTCTGGGGGATCAGGGAGAGGGAAGATTCAAGAAGACTCTGAGGTTTTGAACCTAAGTGACTAGAAGGATGGTGGTACCCTAGTTAGAACCCATTACACAACAATTTCTTTAAGATAGGGGTTTGCATAATAGTCCACTTCTTCCTTGTTTTCTCAGGGCTTCTTTGTTTTTGTCCTGAACCAACAATTCAGTAAATATTAACCCCAGCAAAAAGTGCTACAGAAAATTTGATTTCTTTTATAGTACTTATAATTTGTTCTGAATCTCATATAATGTGACAAAGATATTTTTTTTATCTGAACATGTGTTTTAATTGGTTTAGAGAATCAGTAACGTGTAAAGTCCCTCCACGTGTACCTTAGTTGAAGAACAGAAACAGTACTTAACCAATGTTGTGCAGTGTCACTTGAGATGCAGAATTTAAACCCAGATCTTACTCTGAGGCCTATCCATTATGATGTCAATATGCCTCTTCATAAATCATATAGTTGTAAGTAACTGTAATTATTCTTTATTAGTTTAGCTTTTATAATAGTTTAATAATACAAAGCACTTTCACATATCTTCTCATCTGATTCTTGTAAGGACTCTGAGTATTTTATTCCAAATTCAGTATTTATATTTTGAGTCTCATTTTATAGACGAGAAATTTGGGAATCCATTCAAAGTGAAACGGCTGGGAAATGGTAAAACTGGGACTCAAAATTTGTTGTTCTGACTCTAAGGCCATGTATAGCTGAGTTGTAATGAAGACTGTCTTATCCTTTAAGTGATAGGAAGAGGATCTTTCCTCAACCCAGACATTCCATTCTTTATAGAAAAATCAGGAGCCAGTATAGTATAATGCAGATCTGCACAACCTGGCAGTAGCTAGGGGCCAAAATAGGCTGAACTTCTTCAGGCTACAGATAGGTTAGACTGGAGATAGACTGATAATGGTTGGTTGCTGCGGGTCGCGTGACAAACAGGAGAGAGCATGCAGCGGCAACCCTACATTTTTTGTGGGCCGCCTGAAATCCTTGGCAGGCTGTAAGCAACCTGTGGGCGGTATGTTGTGCAGGCCTGGTATAACAGAAAGACATTTGGAGTGAAAGGACCTGGATTAGAATTTTGGCCCTGGGATATGCTATTATATGACTTTGGATAAATCAGTTAAACTATTTGGGTAACAATTTACTCATATTTAAAATGAAATGGTTGAACTGAGAGGTCCAAGATCCTGTCCACTTCTATATACATGATCCTATGACCCCTAGCTAATACAAAATAATACCCACTTTGAATTACCCCTCCAACTTGTACTTTCACAACCATTCATGGATTGGATCCATAGAAAGGTGACCGTGGTCACCTTTGGCAGAACTATTCAATACAGCTCACAAGTTCCCACCTGTGTGTTTCCCATTAATTATTAGCCAGGAGACTCAATTAGCTCTTTGAGCAAAGGTAACTAAGATGGCATAATAATAAAAAAAAAACAGTAGCTATAAAATTTTCCCCTCCAAAATCCAAGGCTCACGCTCTCACAAATACAAATTGTATCCATGGGAAGAATTTAGAGTAATGCTCAAGTGGGCTTAGCTCTTCCTTTCTCTCTCACTGCGCCTCCCCCCACCCCCAGTAACAAACATACATGGTCAAGAAAAACAGATTTCTGCATTGTCCATGTCTGTAAATATATACATATCATTTTGTGAGCTAAGCCATAACCACACTGTCAGGAGGTAGATAAGATGTTTTGTCCCAAATTTCTGGAATCATGGTTAGTCATTGTGTTGATCAGAGTTCTTGAGGTTTTCAAAGTTATTTAAAAATATTGTTCTTATTGTATAAATTGTTTCCCTGGTTCTGCTAACTTTAAACAAATCTTTTTCAGTTTCTCTGAAACTGTCCCCTTCATAATTTCCTCCCCTTCCCTTCATACCAACACATTCATATTACCGTAACATCCACATACTATCCTGTTTTATGTGGCCTAACTTGTTCAACCATTCTTCAGCTGGTGGGCAATTGTCTTAATTCCAGTTCTTTGTTCACTTTCCCCCCTCAAACCTTTTATAAATATTTTTGTGCATATGGGTTCATTTTCTCTTTCTTTGATCTCTTTGAAGAATAGACCTAGAAGTGGTCTCACTTTGTCAAAGAGTACACACAATTCAATAACTTTCTGGATGTAGTTTCAAATTGTTTTCTAGAATGGCTGGACCAGTTTATAGCTTCACCAACCATTGAGTAATGTGTGTATTTTTCCACAGCCCCTCCAGCATTTGTCATTTTCTCTTTTTGTCAACTTTCCCAATCTGATGGGTATAAGGTGGAACCTTAGAATTGTTTTAATTTGCATTTTTATAATTTTGAGTGTTTAAAGCTTTGTTTCAGGTGGCTTTTGATAAATTAGACTTTTTCTTCGGAGGCCTATCCATTATCTGTTGAAAACTACATCTTCATATCCTTTGGCCATTTTGAGGAGTGTCTCTTATTCTTATAAATTGGAATCAATTTCCTATGTAGCTTAACAGTGAGAACTTTGATCAAAGAAATTTGCTGCAAAGATTTTTTTTTGCATAGTTTCTTCCAATTTTTGCTGTATTAGTTTTATTTGTTCAAATCCAGCATACTAAAAAACAGAGATATCACCTTGCGCACAAAGATCCATATAGTCAAAGCTAATTTTTTTCCAATAGTAATGTATGGCTGTGAGAGTTGGGCTATAAGATCTATTTTTCTTATGTTTTCAGGGTTGTTGTTTTTTGCAGGAATGTGTATTGCATCATGTCAGAAGCTTTTTCTGAATTTATTGGTATGGTATTTGTTGTCTTTGCTATTAATATGGTCCATTTTATTTATAGTTTAACTAATGTTAAGTCAACTGCACATTCCTGATATAAATCCAAACTGATCACAGTATATGATCTTTATATGTTGCTGTAGCCTTCTCGCCAATATTTTATTTAACATACTTGAATCCATGTTCATTAAAGATATTGGTCTATAATTGTCTTTTTCTCTTTTGACTCTCCCTGGTTTATGTACCTAGACCATATTTGTGTCTTAGAAGGAATTTAGGAGGATCTCTTCTGGATTCCTCTAGTGTCCTCACATTCAATTTGTCTCTCTTTGGTGACCTGGGCAGGAAAAATGATTCATTGTCATTTTTTTTTCTTTCATTTTCTGATCAGGACTGGGTGTGGTGATTTTTAGTTTGAAATTTAAAAAATTGAATTTAAATGCTGAAAAACAAAACCACAAAGAAGGAGAGAAGGAAACAGCATTTATTAAGTGCTTACTTTGAGTCAGTCAATGTTCAAAGTTCTGTAGATACAAATAAAAGCAAAAAGAAAAGGCAGTCCTTGTTTGTCAAGAAGCTTACCTTTTAATGGGGAGAGGACAAAACACAAAAGAGAGCTAGAGATCTGGAAAGGAAGCTATGAAAGAGAAGAAGGCAGTGTGTGTAGGATATTGTTCAGAAGTCCAGAGAAGTCAGGACAAGGCTGGAAGGAGAATGAAAATAGTCCAGCCTTTCTTCTTCTCCGCCCACGCCCCCCCCCCCCCCAACAGAGGATCCAGGAGGAACTTAGCAATGGCAGAAGGGGAGGGGGAAGGTCTTTCAGAAGGATATTCTATGATGAGTGAACCATCTGGACCACTTCAGTTTTGGTTAGATGCTTAAGAACAACTTGGGTGTTAGGTCCTAATTTTATAGTTCTCAGACCTCCATGTAATTTGGTACTAAAAGAATCTTGAATGTTCTTTCTTTTCATTCAACCTTAATTTTGTAGTTAGGTAGGCTTGATAATTCGCTGGAGTTCCAGACAAGGATTACAAACCGGGATAAATCACTCAGTATTTCTGAGCCTCTTTTTACAGTTATCTTCTTGATTTCCTTATTTGATTGCCTTAGCAATATTAATTAAAAAAAAAAAAACTACCCTCCTAGAGAGAGCAAAAGGAAATGTAGGTCAGAAAAAAAATGTGCTTCCATATTAACCAACTGTAGTTGAAGTGTTCTGAATCTGTTCTTGGTAGCTTGGTTAATGGTTAGAATCCAAACTGTGTACGTCAGCAACCGTGCCTTTTTTTTTTAAAAAAGCAACAGATCCATAAAAACTTCTGCTTGATGACCCAAGCTTCTCATATAAGAGGACTTTTAAAAGCAAGTTAGCTTTTTGGTGTGTTCTGCATATTGTCTACATTATTGGTGGCTTTATGAGATATGTTTCTAATGGATCATAATCATTTTATCTATGTAAATTGTATAAAAATAATTTAACATTTCCTTTGGGTCTACTTCCCCACCTTCCACTTGAATTGGGAGGCCAAGGCCCCAGAGGGTGATTATTACTACTCTCTGTGTGTTGTAGAGATGACTATTGCTTAATGAGCTCCAACTTAGGTGCTTCCCATTAACTATTAGCCAGTAGTCTCAATTAGCTTTTAGCAAAAAGATTTGCTAAGATGGCGCAGTAACAATAATTGTTACAAATCTCTTCCCTGCACCCCAGTCTGGGATGCACTTTTTCCCAAGTACACCCAGGTCATGGGCTGTAAGTATGGAGTACAATGATGATGAATCACACATATAGAATACATGTGACAAACTTGTAAGTCACAACTGCTGGTTACTGGAAATACTTACTAGAGTCCATAGCCATCATTCGTCTGGTTCAAGAAGCCGCGTGCCATGAACTGCTTCCTCCCTTGGGTATGTCCTCTTTTTGTATCTGTCCTTTTGCCCTGTTTATCTTTAACGTATTTCGCTATGCTTCCACTAGGATGCATTTCTTTCTCCTGTTCAAGTCTCTCCAATGACATGGTAAGTGGAAAAGCGGAGATTGGGTGTACCCCTTTTGGGCTCATTCTTCCCACTCCACCTTGTTGCCCCTTGCTAATGGCCTAAGAGCCTGCATACTTAAGGCATTCCAGAAGCAAAAGCTCCCAAAGCATAATTGTTTCACTTCTGGACTTCTAAATTTCTTCCAATGATTTAAAGACTCCAGAGGCATTCACCGCCAATCAACTGTTTCTTTCTTGATGATCTAAGTGGTTCACACATTATAAAGAAATAACAGCAGTTTAAAAAAGAAGAAAGAACAACATGAACCATTATATTTACACATTTAAAACTTCATGCCATCTTTACAAGATTATGTTATATTAATTGAGGTAGGGTTGTGGAAAAATTCCTTTCAATAGGAATCAGAGTTTTGAAAGAGATCTTTTCAGTGTTCAGTTTTTCTTTAAACGATAGTACACATCTGTAGCTGCTAATGTTGGAATTCTGAATGATGCTAGCATGTGACTTAGCAAGAAACTTGAACACATGTGTGGTTCCACTCACAGAGCAAGGTCTTGGGAGGAAAGGAGACTCCTCATTTTTCCTTTACAATAGGATTTTTTTATAAAAATATTTAGTTAACTACCAACAAGACAACAACACTTGGTAACTAAGTGCCCTTCCTTTTCTTTAGTTGTAGTTTTAATAATATTGAAATGGAGGGCAAGATCCAACTATTGTCCCAGTTGCTACTCGTGGGACAGTCATTTGCAATATGTGGGTCTTTCTAATAAATTAAGTAGATTCGAATAATCGAGCATTGTATTTATTTTTTCATTAGATTCCTTTAATACCATTCTTCCAATGAGCTCAGGTTACTGCTCTGAAAAATTAAATTTGTATTAACAGATTAGGACACTAAAAAGAAAAACAGATTCAAGAGAGTGGTTAGGCAGATGAACTTAAAATTTATCATCTCACTTTTGGAAGGCAACAAATGGCAAGTAAAAATGGATTGTAACAATCTCCAGGATACCAAGTGACAAATGGGTAGGAGTAGTAGAGGATTATTAGCAACATTTCTACTCTTTGAAGAGTGTCAGGCCAACGTTTTGTTTCCTTGGCTTCACCAGGGACATCATTGGTGAACTAAGAGTTCTGTATGCAGTTACTTTTGGATCCCTTAGAATCCGGATTTTAGAAATATTCATGTAGATCCCAGAATCAAAAGTTTAGAGCTAAAAGGGGCCTTAGAGTCTAGTCGTTCAATCCTCTCATTTTACAGATGAGGAAACTGAGTTCCAGAGTTAGTGACTTATCTAAGGTCACAAAAGTTCCCAAGTGTCAGATCCAGGATTTAAATCCCAGTTTTCTGAGTCCAAATTCAGTGTTTTTTATTCTGTCCCACATGGATCCTTCTAAAGCACACAAGGCAAAGTATATTCTGTCAGTCCTGATTCTATAAGCATTAATTACTATTTGTATTTTGAATCTATGTGGCGTAAGTGCATAACATACCTAGACCTTCCAGTTTGGCTGTTAAGTTGAAAAGCAGTAATAGCCTCTTGAGTGTGGTTGTCTCTGTCAGAAACAGAAAGCTATGCTATGATATTTTAACAATCAGTGAAAATGCCTGTATTATACTCCCCTCTTCTTTCCCCTTCAGTTTTTTTTTTTTCAGGGAGAATGTCCTTTTAATCCTCCTGTTAAAGCAAAGGAAAAAAGAAATATACCAGGCATTCACTTAGAGTGCCGAGTGCTGCTGGCCTGGGTACTTGCCTCTTAACAGCATCTCAGAAGACAAATGTTCCCAGTGCTAAGCAGAAAATGGATTATAGCAGTGTTGATTCTCCTCTTGTCAAGAAAATTAACATGAGCAAAATATTTGCCCTACTTAAGGCAGAGGAGGAAGAGAGTTAGAGTATTATGTTTTGCTCTTTTAAAGATTAATGTTCCTATAGGGATAGCATGGTGCAAGATTTATTTCCTGAACTCCGAATAGATTTACAATAGTGGTGTCAATGACTGCTAAAAGCACAAGCCTGTGTACATAAAGGGGCTCTAGTGGTCTGAATGAGATTGAAAAGCAGACCATGAAACTAACAGACTCTTAGAGGTGCACTGGGTGTATAGTACCTTTATCTTTATAAAGTGTAACTTGTGTGTTCACCTTTGATATTTTTGCTTTGTTTTTAGACTCTGTTTTACTAGACTTAACTGGTACCCATATTAAAAAAAAATTTGTATTATTTTTATGAGATTATTTGGTGATAGAAATATGTACAACTGGTTTCTGTTTCTGCCATCTGCAAACATACCCAAGTTTCCCTGTTCACAGCAAACCAATCCTTATCCTTCTTGAGCTCTTTGCAAAGTTTGCACTGTTGGTCACTGTCCTGATACTCTTTCCATTATGGGTTTTCATGACAGTGCTTTCATTTGGTTCTCCTCTTTGATTCTGCAATACTGCTACTAGTCCTACCCCAAAGAGGTCAAAGAAAAAGGAAAAGGACCTATATGTACAAAAATATTTATAGCACTTCTTTTTGTGGTGGCAAAGAATTGGAAATCGAAGGGATGCCCATTAACAGCTGAACAAATTGTGGTGTATGATTGTGATGGAATACTATTGTGCTATAAGAAATGATGAGCAAGAAGCTTTCGGAAAAAAATCTTGTTTTACATGAACTGATGCAAAGTGAAGTGAGCAGAACCAGGAGAACATCGTACACATTACAGCAATATTGTAAGATGATCAACTGTAATTGACTTTTTTGGCAAAGATACTGGACTGGTTTTCATTTCTTTCTCCAGTTCATTTTATGGATGAACTGAGGCAAACAAAGACTTGCCCAGTTTTATTTCAAAGGACTTTATTACTGAAACTAGCAAATAGTTGTAATCCTCCCTAATAATTCTACTATGAAAGTTGCTTTAAGGAGTGAGGTTTCTCTCACCTACTGAGTCATGTGGACTGAAATCCTATTGGTATTGTTTATAGTGTATCAAACTGAGTTAAGCTGACTTCTAAATACAGCTATAATCATTATGAAGGCAAATGTTTATGGCCTGTTTATAGTGTTAATTAAACAGTACTCATTCAGAACTGAGCTTTTGTCTCTCTCTTTTTTTTAATTTCTTGATAACTTCCTTTTGGAATAGCCCTTTCTCATATTCTTGCCTTGGTGAATTATTAGAAATGTGCATTCTTCTTTTCTTCAAAGTGAAAATTTTTCAAAATGAATTTTGATATTTCTTATTATTACATTGCATAAATTTCATAATATATCACTCTCCTTTCCCATCTCAGTCCATTAAAACCTTCAGATGCGTTTCAACCAAGTGATATCTAGCCAAGGAGGTGGTGCAGTGGGTAGGGGAAGGTGCTAGTCTTGAGTCAGGAAGATCAGAATTCTAATTGTGCCTCAAAGACATGCTAGCTGTGTGACCCTGGGCAACTTACTTAAGTTTTCTTGGCCTCAGTTTCCTCATATGTAAAACAGAGAAAATAACAGGATTTTTTTCAGGGTTGTTGTAAAGATCAAATGAGATAATATATGGGAAATGTTCTAAAACATTAAAGCACTATACAAATGCTAGCTCTTGTTAGCCATGAAAAAGAAGAGAAAAGAATAGATCATGCCAACTTTCACTGGTCCAATTCAAAGAGTAGCTGTTAATGGCTCAAAGGCATTGACAGGAAATAATCAGCAGAATATGCTAAGGGTCTGTCCTTGGCCCTGTACTAATTAACATTTTTACCAATGGCTTAGATAAAAGCTCTGGGCCAAGTACAGATTTTTGGGATAGTCCACTAGGAACTTCATCAGTTTGTCTGAAAAAAAAAAAATTGGTTCTTGATAAATTACTAGCTGAGCATGGGACAGCAGTGGGATATAGTGACCCAAAAAGCCAAGATCCTTCAGTTTTTCATTGATATTCATTTCTTTCTTTAATTCTATTTTTGCTACACTATCACTACCCATTTCTGTGTCTTGTCTAATGAACTGGTGTTGAATTTTGTCCTAAGAGAGAAAATAAAAGCTTTTTTTAACTGCTTTTCTCAAGATAAACAAGTCATAGAAAATTTAAGAGAGTTCAGGTGAATGGCATGCAAGGACACTACTATGGGTTAGAATTTTTTTTCTTAACGTACAAAATAAGAAAGTGTGAATATATGTAGTTGGAGATGGTCACAAATGGCCTCCTGTGTGGTCTCACAGGGCAGCATACTGTAGATATTATCCTGAAAGAGTGGGATATGCCCTCCAATCAAAGGTACAGAGCCACCGGGGTTCTAGGTGTTAGGGTTTTCAGATAAATCGTCTGCCATGGCAGCTGTTGTATCTCCTGTGAGGACCAGACATCATGTTCCATTAGCAAAAGAGGAGGAGATATGTCTCTAAAAATTAATCAGGAAGTTTCATTCAGGATGAAAAAGGTAATTAAAACTATGCCACCTCAGCAGGCTTGCTAGAAAATTTCAGCAGTCCGTTCTAACCAGAACTGGGTGCGGTTTATATCTTAGGCTTGTCAAAGTTGTGTAGCAGGAGACAGCCCTAGGAGGGTGGAAGTATAGACTAATCTGGCTATTCTATCTACTCTCCTTCCCCACATCCCACTATCCTTACCTACTTAAGCATAAGCCTTACCATCAAGGTGATTCACCTCAGTCAAAGAGACATCAAATGAATGAGGTAGTGTCTGTTTGACACATCACAGGACATACTGTACCAACATTAATTCTATGACACTTAAGATGAGGATTAGGGCAGCTCTGATGGTGAAGAAAGCCTCTAAGCCACCCTCCCCAAGAGTTTAGATCAGAGTAGGAGAATATATCTTATACCTCTATCTATTCAACCTTAGCCGTGTGGCCTGTTTGCTAATCTTTTTCTGACATTGCTCTACTTCTCCATTGGTATTCAACCAAAAGCAATAGAAAGTGTCATAGGGTACAGATGACTCCTTCAATAGCTAGCAGATAATCTAAAGCAGAACCAGGGAATTAAAGCTTCTTTCCTGAGTACCTGCCTTTTCAGTTTCATTAGCTATAAGGCCTACACTTACTGTTCTGAATCATGCTTTTCAACTCATATACCCCTATTCAAGGTAGTGTCACAATTAAAATCTGTGATAAAGAGAAACTGAGGCCCAAAGTTCTGAGCATGATCAGTTTATTAGCAAGACTAGCAATTGCCAATAAAAGGAATCCAAAGCTCCTCAGTAGCCAAGGACTTATCTGACAGAGTAGCTCTTTATACAGCCAAAAGGGTAGCAGTACCAAAAATAATCTAGTGATGCAAGCTAAACTAAAACTATGATTGATCTGACACAGAGAGGATAGCCTATGCTTGGCTTGACTCGGACCCTTCCATAAACATCCTCTGGAAAGCCTCAGGTGGGCAAGCATCCTATGACCAAGTAGACTCGTTTCCCTCCCATGGTTAGCAGTCACAGATTTGAGTTATATGCTTAAGGGAGTTCAAACGCACATAATGAGTGGTATATTCAGAGAAAGGCCCAAGAGGAGTCAGATGCCTACAGGGGTCTGTTGTCAAGCAACAGGCATCTACCATACATAATAGATTGATTAATAATACATAATAAATTGACTAAGCCTTATTAAAATAGTACAAAATAAAGTAGGATATCAGTTTTCAATTTTTCAGTAGAAAAACCTTGACATCTGTGGAATACAACATATTGAGTCCTTCCCCACTCCAAAGGTAACTCTTAAGGACCTTGTGTAGACCAATATGTTTAGATTCAGGGGGGCTTTTATGTGTGGTAAATGGCCTGGGGGTACAGTCCTCATTAGGGACTAGTTGGGGTGGGGCAGGGAAGGCTATGCCATCAGAGAGATACGTCTACATTAGATTCTTGCCAGAATTGAAAACTTGCATTAAAACTAATGTCTGGGGAGGGGCATACCCAGACTGTTAGGGGAACTTTTTACCTATTTAGAACTTTTGGGACTAAGCAATTATAGAGCAATTTTTAAAAGGTGCTTTTAACATAGCTACTAATCATATAGAAAACTTTCTACCCCATAGGAGATGGTTCATTTGCCATGAGGCTGCTAGGCTGACAGCCTGTTGGTTTGACTTTCCAACAAGGAGTCAAAACCTCCAGGTGAAATGCTTCTCTTGAGTGGGGAGAGGTGAACCCTAGTGGGCGATAAATGGAAACTTTGGATCTGTCCATCAGGTGTTTGAGGAGAAGGGAGAGGTTTAGGCCATGAGGCTCCCAGCTGGATCAGTCTCACTAGTAAATTCTGGCTTTGAGACAGATCCCTCTAAAGGGCTCAGACCAGGATTTTCTCAAGAATATCATAATCTTCAATGCCCATCCTACTGGTAATGTGAAGGTGTAGTCTCCAGTAGAGAGGCAATAGGATGGGTCACCAATCAGGAAAATCAAGGCAGCTGTGGGAAGGAAGTATCTCAGTCAGTTTCTATAGTGTTCAGATATAGTCTGTGTTGCTATATGAAGACAAAAGCAGAAGAGACCCAGACAGGACTCATGGTTGGGACTGGTGGCTTCCTGTTCCAGTAATCTGCCCTTCTCCTCTCCTTTCATAATCCACAGGGTATTGCCTATCCCCAGTGCCAGGAACTTAGCTATCCCCAGCAGCTTTTCACAGTATTGCTCCATCTGCCTCTGAGGGTGGAGGAATAAGTGCAAGGCCTGATGTTCTAAATAGTTGCATGTTTCCTGTGCTGAATATTGGGTGCTTATGGAAAAAATTAACTGAACTCTGAGGAGAGAAACCAGATGCCTGTCTTCCAAGAGTGATTATAGTAATGTTATTGGGAAGTTTCAAGATGTCTAGGTTTGTGTCAGAATCCCCAGTATTTGTGGGAACTACTATAAACAAATATCTACTTCTCTCCCCACCCCCAGGTTCCTTTTTTTGTGTGGAAAAAAAGAGAGGGGCATATGGCTATGAATTTTTGCATCCAGAAACAGCTGTCCTCCTGACTCTGAATTTCAATATTAGCATTGTGTGTATTTCCCCTTCTCTTGTGTAGTGGATGTACAAGGAGATGAGAGAGGGGTGAATCTCTTTCCTGGTATTACTGTGTTGAGGATGAAGACTGCTCTTGGGAGTCTGTCTACTTAGCCTTTCAGACTTTGCTTAGTGTCGTATGCTTTTAGAGTTTGCTTGAGGCAGTCGCTGCCCTATCTTTCCACAATCCCTACTGCTTATGTACGATATAGGCCATGAAATGCCCATATGTAAAATCTGTGCCATAGTCACTGGAGCTATAATGAAGGTATTCGTTCTAGCCAGAGGTCATGTCCTTTTCTAGAACTCTAACGATGGACTTAGCATTAGGGCGATCACATACCTTGTATAGATATCCACACCCATCAGAATATACTAAATGCCTCTTAATCATGGCAGTGGCCCAAATAGTCAATTTACTAGGAGTATGCTGATTGCATCCTTTGTGAGATCGTAGGCAGGGGAATTTATATATAGTATCAGATCTGACAAGTTTCAGTTTTTGCAGGCCTAGGTTGACTCATCATGGGTGATACAGAGACCTCTCCAAATTCAGGGACAGACAAATGACACCAAAATTAAGGAAATTTGATATTGTGGAAGATCGCATGCACGAGTAAAGATGTGCAGAGAAGAGGGACTCGGTGCTTTGTACTCTGATATTGCCCCTGCAATCACACCAGGCTTCTATGGTATAAGAAGGTTATTTATAGGAGCTTGAAGAGAATTTTTTTGTGACCAACCAGAGGATGGTTTTTAATCTCCTGTTAAATGTCCTGTGTGGCATGCTTCCTGCATTATTTCCTCATCCATTGCCATTCTAATAGCTGTTTTGAAGGTAAGAAAGGAGGCTCAGAGAAATATGATTTAAGGAGAAAAGATAGGCAACTTCACCAACATTCGCCAGTGAGGGAATAATGCCCCTGTGGAAGGGAGTGTCCCTTACTGCCCAAAGAACCCATTGCTGCATAGTTTTCTCTTTACCATGGCCTGTGAGAGCACAAATCAACTATGCCATGGAGGTTATTTGAACTTCACAGGCCCAATCAGCTTCCTCTTTCCTGATGATTCTTCTGAGAAGGTCCCTTTCTTGTGGACAAGAGACATGAGTTACATAGAGGATCCACTTGTTGAGCTCTGTGGCAGTTGAGGCTCCCAGACAGATGATTTGATCTTCAAGTCAGTAGATTGACACTGGCCTGACCACTTAGCAAGACTGTTAGCAACCACTGTGAAGTTCATGAAGAGAAATAGATCCTTTGCAATAGACCATTTAAGCATGAGTTCAGCTTGTTGGGGAGAGTGCCGCTGGTAGTGTAGACAACTTGATCTGCTGCCCAAGCTGCTGCAGCATTCCAGTGAGTTTGACCATGTTTGTTGTAGGCTATACCACTTGTATCTTCTCCTCTTGGAAGCTCAGCAAAGTCAGGGACCCACGTTAAAGAGAGGATTTTACTGGAGGCTCCTTCCTTCTTTCCTTCCTTCCTTCCTCTCTCCCTCCCTTCCTCTCTCTCTCCCTCCTTCCCTCCTTCTTTCCCTTCGCTTCCCTTCCTTTCTCTTCCCTTCCTTTCCCTTCCCTTCGCTTTCCTTCCTTTTCCTTCCCTTCCCTCCTCTCCTCTCCTTCCTCCCTTCCTCTCTTCCTATTTTAGTAGTCATCCAGCCTGAGTTTATATAGTTTTTCATTTCACTTTTACCATTTCAAGATGGGAATAGCTCGGCTAAGAATTGGATGAAGAAGAGAGAGCCATCTTTGGTGTATGCTGTTCTTTAAGGACAGAGCAGCAGAAAAATCCTTTAAACTAGGAGTTCCCATAGCAAAAAACAACTACTGAATGGCATCACTTAGTAAATTATCCACAGCATGTTGACAAGTAGATGTCCTTGAAGACACCAGTACTATCAACACCTTACTGCTTTGAGGGAGCCCCATTGTCACAGCTAGTTGTGTTGCTGGTAGTCTATTGATAGCTATCACTACTATCTAAAAAATGATATGGAAGTAAAGTTACTGCCCCTACAGGCCTAGTTGGATGAGTTGCTAATGTTTTCCTGTGGCTTTTGTGTCTATGCGATCTAGGTCAAGCAAGACATTCTATTCAGGGTAGGGACATGTTAGACTAATGCTTAATCTTTTGTGTACCCATCAAATCAGAGGCAGTTGTGTTTTCTCTCATACTGGTAAGAAAGCCCTGTTTTCTTGAATTCAGCATGCAATTTTTACTCTTAATAGAGTAAAAATTACTCTTAATAGAGTAAAAATACCTCTTTTGATTTCCTGGTCTTGATCTCATAGCCAGAATGTAGGTTCCTGTACCTCTTTTCAAAGACTCTTGTGGTCAAGCTGTGGTCTCCTCTATACTCTACTAACTAGGTCTGTGACTTTGTTTTTTTTTTTTTTTTGGAGGGGGGAAGGCAAGGCAATTGGGGTTAAGTGACTTGCCCAAGGTCACACAGCTAATAAGTGTGTCAAGTATCTGAGGCTCCAGGTCTGGTGCTTTACTCACTGTGCCACCTAGCTGCCCCATAGGCCCCTGACTTTGACAAGAAAAGAGAAATATAGGCTAAGGTAACTCATTGATTTTCAACTAGAACCATCAGAGTTTTTCTTTCAAGTTTTGTTTTTCCTTTCCCTTCCGTAGACTTTATTTTCTAAGTCTCTACAGTGGATCTTTCCAAGATGAAATGTATCTGAGGATTCTGAGCTAGGGGAACCTGAGGGAAGGTGAAGGGAATAAGCATTTTTATGGTACCTACTATGTGCCAGGTCTTCTGTTAAGCACATTTACAAATATCTCATTTGATCCTCATAATGACCCTGAGAAGTAGGTGTTAAGGGATGGAAAGTAAGAGTATTTAACTGAACTAAAGTTTGGTAATGCAGACAAGTTAAATTAGAATGGAAACCAAATCATTTATGCCATTGCTCATAACAGTGTGTGGCCTTTGACTTTCCCATCTTCAGAATTCCCTCCTGCTGCTTGAACTGCTGCTGTTACAGAAATGAGGCACTTTGTTTTCTAGACAGCCCCCAGTTGTTCACTATAAGCATATGAAGAGTGAATGAAAGAGAATAATACATAATAAGGGTGGAAAGGTAGGTTGGAGCGACACTGTGAAGGGCTTGAAATGCCAAACAGAGGAGTTTGTATTTGGTCTTAGGAGTAATAATAATTACTTAAATTTATTGAAGAGGAGCCTGAGATGGTCAGGACTGTCTGTGCTTTAGGAATATTAGTTTGGGAGCCTATGGAGTTAGAATTGAAAAGGGAGAGATTTGGGGCAAAGAACCCAAATAGATGTATAAGAGGTAAAAAGTCACAGATCACAGGGTCATTGATATAAAGCTGGAAAACCATGTTGCGCAATCTCATCTTTTTGCATTAGTAATTTTCCTAAGGGAATACAGAATAATTGCTCTCATGTGCCTCTTTTTTGGAAGGATATTGGAGGAGAGGAGAAGGCTTTTTTTTTTTAAGATACACAAGACTGAGTAACTTCTGAATCGTATTGGATTCTCTGAAGACAATTACTTAAAGAGCCATTTGGTGGTTCTATGTTAAGTCTTTATTCCCCAAGGGTTGACTGGCCTGTAGTGACAGGTTTAAAGAAATGTTGAGGTCTTTACTTTTTCCATGCTAGCTCTCAATATTCCCAAGGTGAAGCGAGCCCCAATTATGTTTCATAAGTACTTTTATGGATTATTGTATGGAAAAAAACTCCACCAAAATGAGTTATGAGAATGAAGATAAGGATTCGGGAAAAAAAATGTGGAAAGGAGCTATTCTTTTATATATCTGTCATTTTAAATAAATGTCCTGAAAGACGGTAGTTGTTTCCTGTGCATTTCTCTCTCTTTTGATGGATTGTAAATGCAAGAATAGAATGTCCAGTGATACAGCAGGGACAAAGATGTGCACAGCCCTATAAATTTTACTTCCCTTTTGGTGATCTGAAGTATAATTGTGGAGAAATTGTGTTTGTAAGCTTTTTGTTTGTTTCATTTGTGTTCTCTGCCTGCCTTTTGAGTCTGCCTGCCCTAAGTCATTTTACGCAGTCTCTGTCCTGTCACTTTGTCATTTGAAAAGAAATACCCTCTATAATTGTTTAGTTGGAACATCTCACCTCTTTATTCTTATACATTCACAGAGTGATAGAATCATAGGGCTGGAAAGGATCTTGAGAAGTTTCACATTTAGGCAGGATGACACCTGCACCATTCTAGTCAGATGAAGACTGTTTATATCCTTTGTCAATTTACTACAGAATGGCTCTTAGTCTTATATTTTGTGTTGAATCACTTTATATTGGGATATCAGACTTTTATTGGTGATATCTAATACAAATATTTTCCCACTCTACAATTTCTTTTATTCTATTCAATTACTTTTGTTATGCAAGAGGTTTTACATTTTATATAATCAATGTTTTGTCTTTTATGATTTCTATCCCTCATTTAAGATTTCTTTACCCAGCCATATTTGTAAAAAAAAAAATTCCTTTTGTTCTCTTCTTTTTTTTGGTAAGGATATAACTTTTTATATTCAGGTGTTGTATCCATTTTGGGCTTGTGGCATATGGCATAAAACCGTGATCCAGTTCTAATTTCTGCCAAAATTATTTCTAATTTCTCCAGCCGTTCTTTATTAGAAAGGGACTTCTTCCACTAGTTTTTAGGTTTCTCAATCATGAGACTGCTCTACAAATTGTTTGATTCTTGCTTATTTAATCTTTTTTGCTCGCCTAACTTTTCAGTTTTTTTAACCAGTACTAATTCTTTTTATTTTTGAAAATTTTTTATTGATGCCTTTTTAAGTATCACAGTTTCTAAATTTATTCCTTCTCGTACTCCTATATATTAATATTTTTCATGTAGGAAAGATTTAAAAAGAAAGTGGGGCAATAGCTTAGCAAAATTAACCAACATGTCAACCACCCTTCACCTCTTTAATAAAGGGAAGAAAGTACATTTTCTTAAGTCTTCTCCATGGTCAAACTTGGTCATTATTATTACAGAATGTGCATTTTCATTTTATAGTTATTCTATCTTCATTGTTGTAGTTTTTTTGTATATTAGTTCCGCGATTTTGCTTATTTCAAATGTGTCAGTTCTTTCTATGCTTCTAGAAATTCTTCTTATTTACAATTTCATATGGATTGGAGATGATTTTTAAGTTGCCCCTTCCTCCCTGAAAAAGACTAGGTATATTTTGGCAAATTATAAAACCAAAATCACATGTAAGTAATCTCTTGCGATTATATCTCCATGCAAATATATAATTCGTAAGCTCAAATACAGCTTGTTTGGCATGCATTCATTGTATTAATGCATCACAATATGGTAATGAAATGAATATTTTGGTATGTATGGGACTTTTCTGTCTAAGACTTGCTTGATGTATATGTTTGATAATGGGATCCTTTGGTTAAAGAGTATAGACATTTTAGTGTCTATATACTTTATGTTTTGGGTGGCATAGATATAAATTTTTTCTATAATGCTTGTACCTACTCACAACTCCTACAATAGCATACTCATATTCCTTTCTTCAGCCCCTCAAACATTGACTACTCCCATATTTCATCATCTTTGCCAGTTTTCTAGGTGTCGGGGGAGGGTGTGATGGAACAGGAAAAGCCTCATGCAGAAAGTGATGATTAAGCTGAATCTTGAAGGAAACCAGAGATTTCAAGCAAGGGAAATGAGAAGGGAAAAAGCATTATAGATTTGGCAGAAAGCTGGTTTGAGGACACAAGAGAAAGATGGGATAGAATAATGTGCAAGAGATAGGAAGAAGGTGAGCTTGTCTGGACCATATAATATGGAGGACAGTAATGCATAAGAAGGTCAGAAATTTAAGATAGGGGCAGCATGTGAAGTTTTTAATGCCAGAGACATTTACATACGATCTATCACTTATAGATGATAAGAAGTTATTGAAGTTTAAAGGGGGTGGGGTAGGATGAGGACCATAACATGGTCAGACTGGGTCCACTACAAATTTATTAGACAACCTCAACTGGGCCATCACGGCTGCTAGAGCAATCCTATTATACGTCCCTCATCAACTCGCTGTCCTACTCTCTCCAGTGGCTCTTCCAAACCTTTTCATCCCTTCTCAAACCTTCTCTAGCTCTCCCTACCCTCTCAGGTGAGAACCTTGCCCCATATTTTACAGAAAGATATGAGGCTATTTTCCATTAACTCCTCCTTCCCTCTTCCTCATTTCCTATAATTCACACGCCTTCTGCCACTTTCTTCTTTTTCACCTCGGTCCCACATGATGAAGTGGTCTTACTCCTTACCAAAGTTAACCCCTCTACTTCTTCAAGTGATCTCATTCCATCTTATCTCCTTCAACAGATTGCCTTCTCTGTCACCTTCACTCTTTCATTTATTTCCAATCTCTCCTTCTCTACTGGCTCGTTCCCTACTGCAGCAGTTATGCCCGTGTCTCTCCCATTATCAAAGAGCCCTCACTTGATGGGTCCATCCCTGCCAACTATTGTCCTCTATCTTTTCAGCCCTTTGTAGCCAAACTCCTGTAAAAGGGAGTGCTTCCACTTTCTCTTCTCTCACTCTCTTCTTAGTCCTTACAGTCTGTCTTCAGACTTTATCATTATACTGAAATTATTCTCTGCAAAGTTACTTATAATTTCTTAGCAACCAAATCCAGTGGCCTTTTTGCAGTCCTCATTCTTCTTGACCTCTCTGAATCCTTTGATCACTCCTCCTTAATACTCTCTTTTCTCTAGGTTTTTGGAATATCACTTTCTCCTGGCTTTTTTCCTACCTAGTTGACTTTTCCTTGTCTGTCTCCTTTGCTGGATCCTCATACAGATCATGCCCTCTAATTATAGGTGTCCCCCAAACTTCTGTCTTCAGTCTTCTCTTCTTCTATACTACTTTGCTTTGTTTTTTTGTTTTGTTTTTGGAGGGGGGCAGTTGGGGTTAAGTGACTTGCCTTAGGTCACACAGCTAGTAAATGTGTCAGATATCTGAATTCCAATTTGAACTCAGGTCCTCCTGACTCCAGGGCTGGTGCTCTACTCACTGCGCCACCTAGCTGCCCCCAACTGCTTTGCTTTGTGATCTCATCAGCACCCATGGATGTAATCACCATCTTTTTGCTGTTTTTCACATCCACCTTTCCTGCCCTACCTCTCTGCTGACCTCCAATCTTACATCTCCAGGTGCCTTTCAGACATCTCAACCTGAATGTCCAGTAGAGCTCTTAAAGCCAATATATCCAAAATGAAACTCATTATCTTTCTATCTAAACCCTCTTCACCTCCTACCCCTCCTTTTACTGTAGAAGAAAATATCATCCTCCCATCCCTTAGGCTTGCAGCCTAGGAGTCCTCTTGGATTCCTAGATTTCTCGCTCTCCTCCCCTGCCCCCGCCTTTGCAACATCTCTCGCATGTGCCCCTTTCTCTCTTCTGGCATTGCCTCCACTCCAGGGCAGTCACTCATCACCTCATGCCTTGATTGTTGCAATAGCCTCCTGATGAGTCTGCAACACTGAATTTCATCCCAACGCTGATTAAGCATTTACAGCCTGGTGGGCTTTCAGCAAACTTCTCTATAAAATGAAAGGGAAAATATTGCTGTTTGTGCTAGTGTGAAATACCCCCCCCCCCAAAAAAAATGACTTCCACCCAGTGAGCACTGCTGTAAATGATATTTAATGATTTTCAAGTTACCAGGCTATGTAACTGGACTTTATTGTAATACTACCCAGCAGATGCCACCAGTGGGAGTTCTAACTCTGATTTGTATTTGATTGCTTGACCATTTTAACAGTATGAATTTTATCCTATATTTCACTAGTTATTTTCTGCTTATTTGCCAGGGATGTTATTAATAATGTCTGTGAATTGAATGGGATTCTTTGGGTGAGTTTCATGTTTTTTGCTTCTGAGGCACCGGAATTAGAGGTTACCTTTAAATTTTTTATTTTTTTGTTATCTTTGAGGCCGCTCGGTGTAAGCAGGACATTGAGGAGAAAGAAGGCTGAACTGATAGTTAAGATCCCTGGTTTCTTAGTCTTGGCCTGGTCCAGGGGTGGGGAGACTGGTCTTGAGGCCACATGTGGCCTTCTGTGTCCTTGAAGTGTGGCCTTTTGACTAAGTCCAAGTTTTACAGAACAAATCCTTTTATTAGGAGGATTTGTTCTGTGAAGTTTTGTTAGGAATAAAATTTCTGGAGGAAAAACAAAGACTCCCAAGGTAGATGAGGCAAACTTACTCATGTTCTTGCAAAAAGCAGGTGAGCTGCTAAGACAGACACATACAGAAGTGAGAGCAAGCCATTTTTATCCCTGTCCTGAAACTCTTAAGAACCTCCCCCATTTTCTCATTGGCTGAGCACTCTGAGGTGTAGAACTTTCCAGTACACCTATTTCATGTTTTCCCCTTGATATGTGTCACATCCCTCCACATAGATCACATGTGCATTAAAATGAGCTCTAGCTCCTCCTGGGGAGGAGAAGTTAATATTCGTGAGGCTATTGAGCATGTGTACTTTAAGTCTAGCTGACTCTTTACCCTATCCTTGACCAGTGTGAAACTGGTTTCTTCCAACTGTTTTCCTATTTTCCTTCTTGTTCTGAGATTTGTTTTTGTAAGAAAAGACCGCTTCTTCTAAAAGAAAACCCACTTCCCTTCACTTGTGTGAAAACATAATTTTTATATCTCAGTTTGGATTCAGTCAAAAGGCCATACTTGAGGACCTAAAGGGCCACATGTGGCCTCGAGGCCTCAGGTTCCCCACTCCTGGTCATTAACATACTGTTACAAGGTATTTAGCCCATCTGCGCTTCCCCGCGCACCGTGCTCAGTGCCAGGTGGGAGACAGCAGCAGTTGGACGCTCACTTGGCGGCTGCGGAGCTTGCGGGACTTGGGCGGTGGAGGTGGTGGTGGTGGTGGCGGTGCCTACGGATCCTGGTACTGGCACCTCTAGGCAGACATCATGAGACGAGTGGTACGGCAGAGCAAGTTCAGGCACGTGTTTGGCCAGGCTGTGAAAAATGACCAGTGCTATGATGACATCCGAGTTTGCCTTGTCACCTGGGATAGCTCCTTTTGTGCGGTCAACCCCCATTTGTCGCCATCATTGTAGAATCAAGGTGGGGTGGAGCATTCCTTGTGCTGCCCGTATACAAGACTGGTAGAATTGACAAATCCTACCCAACCATATGTGGCCACACAGGACCCGTGCTGGACATCGACTGGTGTCCCCACAACGACCAGGTCTTCGCCAGTGGTTCCGAGGATTGCACAGTGATGGTATGGCAGATCCCCGAAAATGGACTCACTCTTTCCCTGACTGAACCCGTGGTGATTTTGGAAGGTCATTCCAAGAGAGTTGGCATAGTGGCATGGCATCCAACTGCATGCAACATTCTGCTCAGTGCAGGTTGGGACAATCCCATCATCACCTGGAGCATGGGGATGGGGGAAGCCCTCTGCGTTGTTAAGCAAAATTGATTCCTTAGCATGGCTTTTGTTTCTTTTGAGTGGAAGTACTTTCAGCTGTTAAGTGCTAAGCCCCAGGCCCAAAGCCCTATCAGGTGTGAAACCTGTGTGGGTGTAGATTGATGACTTAAGAGGGGCCAACTCGGGAACCAATGGTCTCTGGGGCTTGAGAACGCCAGAGGCTCGGCTTCGAGGAAAGGCGAGCCAAGAGACAACTACAGTGGAAGTGGAAGCTGCTGCGGAGGCAGGAAGCTGTGGAAGCAGGGCTGACCCGAGACCCAGGAGTGCGAGCAGGGACTTGAGGCCAGTAAAAATGATTTGGCTAAATACTATCTTGTTTTTCTGTGGCCTCCTGGTTACTCTTGTGAGGCGGGCTTTCTGGGCCTAGAGTCTTTTTGTCAAGATGTCGGAAGGGGGAGGCTGGTTCAAGTTTTTTCTGCGGTGGGGCCTAAATAAATTTCTTGTTGTTTTCTCCTTAGAGAACCTCTCATACCTTGCGATTTCGAACCATTCAAACATATACATGATTATATTTGAGATTATAAATTCGGCCTTCCTACTACACCTTCATAAAACCGGATGACACGCACTCAGACATGATTTATAACGTGAGCTGGAACAGAAACGGCAGTCTGATTTGTACGGCCTCCAAAGACAAAAAAGTGAGAACGATCGACCCCAGGAAGCAAGAGACGGCAATGTCTTTACCACTGGCTTCAGCTGCATGAGCGAACGGCAGCTCACTCTCTGGAATCTGAAAATATGCAAGAACCCATCGCCCTTCATGAATTGGACACCAGCAACGGCGTATTACTGCCCTTCTATGGCCCAGACACCAGCATCATCTACTTATGTGGGAAGGGTGACAGCAGCATCTGTTATTTTGAGATCACGGATGAATCCCCCTATGTCCACCGAGTTCAGCAGCAAAGAACCCCAGCGGAGGATGGGCTACGTGCCCAAGAGAGGGCTGGATGTCAACAAATGTGAGATTGCCAGATTCTTCAAACTCCATGAGAGGAAGTGTGAGCCCATTATCATGACTGTTCCAAGGAAGTCGGACCTTTTCTAGGATGACCTGTATCCAGACACCGCAGGACCCGAGGCCTCTCTGGAGACAGAGAGGGCAAGAATGCTGACCTGCTCCTCATTTCCCTGAAACACAGCTATGTTCTTGGCAAGAACTGTGACCTCAAGGTGGTCAAGAAGAACCTGCTGGACAACAAGCCCTCGGTCAACAAGAAAGGTGGCCTCATAAGCTCCACCAAGGGAGTGGCCGATGGTATTAGCACTGTGCAAAACGAAGTCAAGTTGGATGAGATCCTCAAAGAGATTAAGTCCATCAAAGACACATCTGCAATCAGGATGAGCGCATTTCCAAGTTGGAGCAGCAGATGGCCAAGATAGCCCCGTGAAGGCAGAAGAGAGGGGAAAGTAGGAGGGAGGCCGCCAGTCGGCAGCCACGTCCCCACGGCCAGCTGGTGCGTGAGTGAGTCGCCATTGAAAAGTGGAGCTTTTTATCAAAAGCCTTTACGATGTTTTAAGTGTTCTGTGACTGTTTGTTGAACTTTAAAGACACAAAAAAAGTGCTAAAGTTCCAAATCTGAATTTTGGAAACCAAACCATTGAGATTCAGTGTCGTGCCCAGGCCTCTTTTTAGCATTCTTTTGTTGTGGCAGAGTAGGGACCAATGGATGCCACATTGCTCTTCAGACTTTGTTTTTTAAACTTGCCATAACCAAAAGGAGTTTTTTTTTCCCTCTGTGTTTCACTACTTTGTAGTAATATCCTTAATTTGAAAGGGACAGCACCGTGTATGTTAATAAAATGAAGATAAAATTTTATATAAACATTCATCTTAGAACAATCAGAGCTGTAGCCACTTTGTGCTGCCCTGTCTGTGGCATGAAGGGAGTCAGGGGAAGGACTTTGCAAAGAGAATCCTGAAGTGATCCCCCCTCCTCGTGTCTCTCAGCGTGAAGCCAGGCTCCCGGAGCCCCTTCTCCCTCCTCCTCTAGACACGAGGCAGCTTTATCATCGTGCGGTTGGATTTGGCGTTTGGTCATCCCGGGCCTTGAGCTCTGGGGAGGCAGCTCTGTCCAGACTGGCATGGCTGCTGGCATCTTGGCCATTTCTTACTTGAAGCATCGTGTTTTCAGGTTCAGGGCTAGTGCCCGGCGGGCGTGGATGCCCCTGGACGAGGATGTGGGCATGCAGTGACTTTCTCTGTGCCCCCTGCCCCCTGCTGGGGCACTGACCACGTGGAGCTCAGAAGGGGAGCATGGATCTTATAGCCCCTGCCTGTGCTGTTGTTTCCCAGTCTTGCTCTGATGCTGTGCCAGAGGAAAAAAAGATTCTTTCCACTAACAAGGTGCCTTCCCTTTGTGAAGTCCACACATACAGAATTACTGTACTCAGGGCCCCCCTCCCCCTGCATTTTGTTTTCCCTCCCTTTCTACTTCAGACATATTTTCCATTAAGCTTCTGAGACCCATGGACAGACAGTGCTTAGTGGTGGAGTGAGTGGTCTGTGACAAAGCCACGAGTGGTCAAGTAGCTGGGGTCCAGTTGGGCCCTTCGGCCCTTCTCCCCATGCCCGGGGCTGCCATTTTAATACCTCCAGCCCTGCACATGCTGACACGCTCAGCCTTTCCCAGGGGCACACACCAGGTTCCCAAAAACTCGGGGCAGCTGAGGCCTGGGCTCTGTCCATCTGTCTCATGTCTAGTGTAAGGCTTCTGTGGAAGGACTGTGAGTGTCTCAGGTTGGATGTGGAAAGTCTGACGGCGGGATGGAGCAGGGAGCTTCCGTGGCCGCTAGTGTATGTGGGGAGAGAGCCCTAGGTCTGAGCAGAAGAGGACGATGGGAATTGGCCAGGCCGGCTCTGTGGCTTTGACTTTGGAGCTGATGCTGGGAAGGCTGGCCCCAGGGTCTGAGGGTGTCCAGATGTGTGCTGCTTTCCCCCTTTTGTACGAAAGTGTATAATGAGATATGTAGAAGAAAAACAGTCGTTGCAGTGACTTGGGTGCAGAGAGCTGTGTGGTGTTCATGCATGCAATCTTCTAAGACCCTTCCATTGTAAGATTGGGGCCCAGACCTGATTGCTGGTGGTGGCAGGATGCTGGGAATGTGGTTCTGAGATGGGAAGAGGGCAAGGAAAAGTCATTCTGATTGCTGTTTGTTGCTTGTGTCTTATTTAAGTGAATGGATGCCTGACTAGGCACAAACAGGGTCATGACGTGCCTGAAGCTGGGGTGGGGTGGCTACAGTGATAGCCCAGAGGAGAACCAGTGAATTATTCCACAATCGGCTCGGCCATAGTATTCTGTCAAAATATTTGCTTCCATTTTCAACGATAAAATCATTGATTACAAAACAACAACAACAACAACAACAAAAAAAAAACTTAGCACCCCCCAGGTCTTCAATGCGCTTATCGGCAAATACAGATTATTTACTGTGGTAGTATTATTGTGAGATTAATTGGTACAAAACATGCCCCCAAAAGTCTGTGACACATTCCCTGACAAAATATGGAGAGAATTCAAGGAAATTGGGCTCAAACTTAGAACACATGGAAGTCCTTTTGGATAGCCTCTGTGGGGCTATCATGACATTCCGCATAAGGTAGTGTGCCTTTCAGCTGATCTCCTTGTGGATACGTAAAGCTTCTTGTCCTTAGCATGTGTAGTTTGGCATTAGTTTCCAAAGCAGACACTTCCACAGTTGTTTCAGGGATGCTGGTGAAGATGCTGATGGGAAGTCCAAATCATCCAACTGGTCAAAGGTCATAGTTCTCTTTTTGGAGAGAGGGAGGGGACAGAAAGTGACATAGGCTCTTTTTGTCCACTCCAACCAAGTAATTTACCCTTATCACTTTATTGTCTAGACTTCTAGACAGTGGGAATCAAATTCCAAATTTGAAAGATTCATTTGGCCAAAATAAATGTTCATCATATTTCAGTTTTCAAATATGCATGTAATTTGTCATTTTAAAATTTCTGTGCTCTATAATCCTAAAAAGATGTGTGCAAATAAGCTGAGGGACTCTGCAGTTTTAACTTATCAACAATGTCATTCAGTACATTTTGTATCCTTGAACTGTAGCTCTTTGTGTTCATGTGTTTCCAGTTTTTAACAAATAAAATTTCTCTGCCCCTTTGGTTTATATTAAACTGTTCCTATACACATGAAAAATCTTTCTCATTATTCACAAGGTGATTTGAGTCTTTATGGCATATTTCATTTTCTGTCTTAAACTTCTTATTGGAGAGCTGCTTTCCATATATTATATTTTTATAATTTTTATTAAAATATCAGGCATCAAAATATTCATGCATAACAGTGGCAATGCCTTATAACCTTTAATAGTTTATTTAAATCTTTTCCTTTACAAAAAGTACTTTCTATGCTCTTTCTGGCACTAAACTGTACCATATGAAAAGAACCTAAAAGGAACAGTACAATAGGTATTATTTTCCCTGTTTAACAGATGAGCAAAGCAAACCCTAGAGGAATTGTGACTTTTCTAGCTTTTAAAAGCTAATAATAGTATTAGAGGTGGAATATGAATCCAGGTCATATCTGCTTTAATTACAGTTTTCTTTATACTATATTATGTTGCCTCTAAGCATATTGGAAGCCTTATTCTGGTTGTTTCAGTACACTAGGAGGCCTACTTGGATTAGACATTCAGGTTGCCTAACCTATTCTTTTCATTCTTGTTAGATGCCTGCTCTACATGTTTGTCCAACTCTCATGTCCATGATGATATTAAACATGCACAAATAACATAACTGAGCCATGGATTTTTCTACTTGGATAAGCTGCCATTTTTGAGTTGATGGCATTCTATCATTCTCAGTTACGTAGACTCACTTGAAGGATTTTGGTGTTAGAAAAATAATTTTATTGGAAGTGAGCTGTTTAGGATCATTGGGAGCGTGGCACAATTTCCAAGTCGTGATTCAGCTTGATCTGTTAACTCCTGTTCAATTCTGAATCAAGTTCATTAGCAGTGTTTATGATTGTGTGTTTATATGCATAAACATACACACATACATACATATATGTGCATACATCTAAGTATCAGTATATGATTTAAAAATAAATTATATTTATATATAATTTACATATATATAAATTATACACATGTATATATATGTATGCATATACATATATAGACATATACATCTTATTCATCCAACTTAATTGCTTTTCTGACTATATGCATATCATAATCTGTGAAATGTCTTTTTCATGTGCTTAGGTAGATATACAAACACACACACATATAAAGTCTTTTGAGTTTATGTCGTTGCAAAAATTGCATTGAGGTCATCTAATCCAGCCACCCATGTAAGATCATGTAAGATGACATGGAATGCTGGGCCAGGAGTAAGGAAGACTCTCTTCCTGAGTTCAAATCTAGCCTCAGACATTTAGTAGCTATGTGACCCTGGGCAAGTCATTTAACCCTATTTGCCTCAGTTTCCTCATCTGTAACATGAGCTGGAGAAGGAAATGGCAAACCAATATCTTAGCCAAGAAAACCCCAAAAGAAGAGTTGGACATGACTGAAAAATGACTTAACAGCAGCAACCTGACCCTCACTCAAACATCCTGCCTAGTTGCTCATAATATTAGAACTTGGACAAAGTTAGCTCTCTTCAGATTCCAGAACTTTCCTGGCCTTTGGAGAGCATGATAGTTAATTTGAAAGAACCAGCATAAAGGAGGAGGAAGAGCGCCTTTCAATCTGTCATATAGGAATCTAACAGTTGTCATACCCAGAAACAGATGAGAGAGTCTGCCTGTCCCCTTCCTTTCATAGGAGAAGGGAGGAATCTAATTTAGGGATCACCAGAGCATTATGAAACCTAAATACATTAAATGAATACGATAGGATTAGCAGTTCACTCTGGATTAACTAGCTTCTTCGTGAGCAAGGAAAGGGGATTTGGCTCAGTGTCTAGCAGTAGGATATATACAAGTTGTTTATTCATTTGTTCATTTTTTGTTTGTTTACTCTTGACACTTCCAGCAAATAATGAAGTAACTGCTCTTTCCTAGAATTTATTACAAAGGACAGGAAAGCCAGTTCATGTCTGACATGCACTCTAGATTTTCAGAAATCAAATTTGAGTGGATTCAGGAAGAGGATAGATTGCATCCTATGGACTAAAATTGTACAGTGGAAATTAGTGTCGGAAGGATAAGAAAACCTCAAGAATGAAATTCTGAAGACATAAAAGCAAACAATTTTAATGAGGAAAAACCAGAGACTGAAGAGCTCGATATGCATACACAAAGAACTTACCAATTAACTTGCATTTTAAAGATGGAAGGAAGGGCAGGTGACAGGATAAGAAGAAAAGAAGGAAACATTTGTTAAGGGCCCGCTACTTTGCTAAGCACTTCATAGACATCATCTCATTTGATCCTCACAAGGAGCTTGGGAGATAGGTGCTCTTATCATCATCCTCATTTTACAGCTGACTAAACTGAGGCAGATAGTTAAATAAAACTCGTCCAGTCACATAACTCGTAAATGTCTGAGTCCAGATTTGAGCTCGAGATTTCTGATTCCGGAACCAGGACTTTAATCTGCTCAATAAGTACTATATGACTGGAAAAGACCCAGTTTTGTTTGGTGTGTTTTTAAAAAAACAGAATTTAATTTGGCAGTATACTTGGGTTTCCTTGTTTTACAGAACATTTTAGAAATAGCTTCACTTTTTATTCCTGGAACTGACTAAAGCCTAGAAAAGACATTTTTCTCTATATGAGAGATAGCTCAAAAATCACACTGTTTCCAGAATTATATGCATATTTGGTTCATTACAGGCTATATGAGGCTGTATTGCCAGTTGAAAAGTGAAAAACTCAAACGCCTGTTTTCATTAAAATAACTAACTGGATTTTTAAAATGTTGAATTGGCTGATTGCTTGCCTGTAGATAGAGCCTGAAATAAGACATAAAAACAGGGTACATTGAGGGAGGCAGCTTAGACAAAGGAATTATTGCTTGCTTTTACCTCCAGAGACTTAAGTTTCAAGTTCTGATCTATATCTATGACTACCCCTGCCCTGCCAGGTTTAATGGAAGTAATTTTGAGATCCTATCCTGACTTCTATACATTCTTATCTTTCAGGGTTTTAGATACTGTGGACTCTTTAAAGTAAAAGAAACATGTAAAAAGATCTGGCAGAGCAAGGCTCTAGCTGTTTTTGATCATTCTCTTAGCTTTGGGGGAGGAATGTACACTCAAAAGATTCCCAAATGGTGAAAAAGGCAGAAAAAAAATGAAGAGTTTCAATGTAACTCTGTGTTTCTGATGCCTGTCCTTCTGTCATACCTGAGGGAAACCCAACTACAAGAACTAAATTAGGACTACAAGACAAACAAAAAAAAAATGAAATCATTGACTGCATTGAGAGGCATAGGTTCCAGGACTAGGTTAGCAATAGCTTCATTGTACTGGTCAGATTACATTTGGAGCAGTGTGTTGAGTTACGGAGCCATATTTTAAGGAGGACATTGATAACCTCAAGTATGGCCACAGTAAAGTTAGAATGTAGAAATGTCTGTAGATTATGCCATATGAGTGTTGGAAATATCCATAAATAAAATTTTTACATAGGAGTGAGTGAAGAAAAGATTTAATGCGATTCTCAAGAAGTGGGCCACCCGGGCTGGAATGCACCAGGGGCCCAGATACAGAAACAAAGCAAGCTTTTATAAGGTTAATCATTCCTGGTCCACCCCTTGAAAGCTGGGATTGGTCCCAGCTCTTCCAGGTTATAATCTCCCCTATATATCTATTATGTATTGTTCCTTGACGTGAGCTCCCTCTCGGTCATGGGATGCATGTACAGATAATGAGGCTCTAATTTTATGCAGGGTGTGTCAGGTGCATGAAGCCATTAAGCATGCATGCTACAGGTCTAGCTTACACTTTGCCCTACTTTTGATTACAGACCCAGTTGAAACTTTTTTTTTCCTTTTCTGAGAATTATTTCTTCTTTTCTCAGCACTCCCTTCTAATCATGTACCCCCCAAATGTTTCTTTCTGTGGAGGCCAAACTTTATCCCTTTCTAACATGAAGATCAGTTGAAAAAACTGGGAATGTTTACTCTGGAGAAGAAAAGGTTTTGGAAGGTCATAATGGATTACCTTTATTCTGCTTGGTTTCAGAAAGCACTATAAGGAGCAATGGGGGAAAGTTACAAAGAGATAGTTGTAAGCTGAAGGTCAGTAAAACTTTCTGACAGTTAAAGCAAACCAAAAATGAAAGGGGTTGCCTTGGGAGGACAAACGTTCTTCCCTCCCTTGAAGACCCTCAAACAAGTGCTTGATGGCCAATTCACAAGCACTTTAGTGGCGATTCATGTTACAGATTTCGACTAGATTGTCCCTTTAAACAGCTTCTATGAAGATGTTTATAGAGATCTAACCCTTACCTCTAAAACACCCCCTCCAGGATTTAAATCCACCATCATCTGAAAATGGGCTGCAAACCTCCAACCCCATTCCTTGTTGCTCCAACCCCAATGCTTGTCTTTGTTGGTAACAATGTCTATCTGTACTGGTACCTCATTGCCTTACTATGTATGACTTATGTATTCCTCGGCTTTGATTTTCCGAAGATATTCCTATGAATAGAATGAGACATTTCTTAAATTTGCCAAGTTGTAAATTCAGTGATAGAGGGAGCATGTCTTATACTTGTTTGTATTCCCCATAGTACCTTGAGTATTGTAGGTCCTGTAAGTAAGGAGGATTTTATTATCCTTTTTAGAGTTTAGTTTCTCAGGATCCATGGCCATGGCAATGTCTAGTTTCCAGGTGTTAGATATAACTCCCAGAATAGCCCCAAGGATCCTAGGTAGATAGACAGTCCTACTACAGCTGCGCAGTGAGATATGGGATGACACAATATGATATTTACTGCGCTTGCGTCGAATGATGATATTGCTAAAGTTAACCTGTGAGCTTAATGTTGGCAAGATGCCTTCTTTGTCTGTTGCCCTACAAAGCAAGTGGCCTCAAAGGGGCCCTGTTGAGGCTTGAGGGGAGTTAGGGGAATGCACAAGCCGAAATGCTGTACCTGTCTCGATTGGCCCCATTGAGGTATAGGGGTAGTTCCACTCCCCTCCATCCCCCACCTTCATGCAGGCCCCTGAGAGAAGGGTGGGTTGTTAGGGAATGCTGTAGGAATTGGTGCTCCCATTATCAGCAACTTCCTTTGAGAAGACTAGACTAGAATAAAGTAAGATTATTAACTCCTCTGAAGCTGTCTTCCTGTCCTTCCTGTCTGACCAGATCAACAGTGAACCTGTTAGAGAGGCTGGAATCCAAAAACTGCAGTGCCTCCTGTGTGTTATTTGTCAAACAGGTCCTTACTCTGTTTTGATAATGTAACATTAAGTAATTTACTTTTATTTCTCCTGTACTCTCTATCAGGACTGCTTGTGAAAGTGGACACGAGGAAGCAGGTAGAAAAACAGAGGCCCTGGATAATCTCTACTTGTCATAATAACACAGTTGTATAGCACTTTACTCTTTTCTTACAATAATTCTGTGAAGTAGGTAGTATAGTGTGGCTAGTATCACCATAATATCTTCCATACATAGGCTTTTGGCCACCAGGAAGCTTTATCAGTGGCCTGAACCTTCATTGCCTGAACCAATTTAGTCATGTTCACAAAGGTATTATTGAGTGAAACATAAGCCCAGGCACACATAGTTGGAAGTTGTTCACGTGCCTTTGTTTCTTAAAGAAAAATTACTTTTTTATCATTGTATCCTTCTTCCTAGGAAATATTACATCTCCTCTTGAGAGTCAAATAAGACAGGGTACGCTTAGTATCTGATATTAAAGGAATATATTTTGACTGAGTTTGTGTCTGAAAAGGGAAATCTTGCCATCTCCTACTCCACCCTGGATACTGAAGAGTTAATTTTCTGAGAGATTATTCACATACCAAAAAAAAAAAAAAATTCTCAGAAACTCCTTTGTCAAGCAGCCATCGCTTTGTTTGAAGGAGGTAAATATTGCCTTTCCTTCTTTAAAACTGAGTCTCCTATGCTTTTAGATCAGCTGTTGATTTGTTGTTTTATGGTACAATGCAATTAATTGAGTTGAATCCACGCTAATATTTGAATGCATCAGTAATAATGTTTTTTTAAGGCTTAATCTCACTCCTAATATCTTGTTTTTCCTCTTTTCCCCACTTGAATCCTCATAAGATTTATCAGTTGAATAACATTAAGAGAATCAGGTTGACATGGAGCATTTTTCTTCAATATGAATAGAAAATCTCTTTAGTATTTCTTAAACTATGTCTATCCTTGAAGATCTGCTTCATTTGCTTAATCCATAGTCACTGTACAGAATTTTAATTGGCAGAAATCTTTACTCTTCACCTCTACCCACCTACCTACACATGAGCTAGTGGAATTGATAGTGATTTAAAAAAAAATTGTATCTGGTTTGGCTCATGAAAAGAAAAAGGAAGAGAGGTGGTAAAAGATTTTTTTTCATGAAATCATTGGAGGCTTATAATGTCCTAAAAGGTACCCGTTTCAGTCTATTGAAAAACTTCTAGAAAAAGCAATTCCAAAATATTTTCTGTGTATGAAATTTAAAATGAGTGAGTTGTGATTCTGAATACTCCTGAGCAGTAAGGTTCCATCACAGTCCCAACTATTTTGGAAGGGCAGAAATTTCTCATCTACTAAGTCTCAATAGTATAGTAGTATTTTTAGTCACACTATATGATTTTAGGATATCAGATATTCCCTCAAGCTTTAGATGGAAGCCTTGGTCCTGAGAAATGAAAGTTGGGCAGGGGAAGTTGTTAGATGGATTTTCAAATCTCAAAGGAAGTAGGGAGAAACCTGCCAAATAAAGAAGGAAAGAAAGCTCTTGGTTCTTCACAGAGAATTTCTAGAACCATCTTTTCTTCTTTTTAAATTAGCCCCTTGAAAATATCTGACTTTCCTGGCAGCTTGATAACATGACAGAATTACAAGTTATGTATTATGCATTTATTTGCTTTTCTTAAGTTCAAGGTTAATTCTGTATTGCCATTCTTAATGACCTACAAGTATCAAAAGGCTGGAGAATCTAGGTTTCTCATTTCTCTGTATTTTCTTATTTCTTACTTCAGTTTAGGCCATCAGTGTATATAGGTAGTGTGTGGGACAATACCCCCCCCCCCAATGATATAACAATCAAAGGTTTCTCAAGGTAAAGACAGAAGCTTTATTTGCAAGTCTCATGTGAGAATTGGGCATCACCCACTCCAGAATGGTCTGGGGTGGGGAGGCAAGTTTCAGAACGCAGACAGTCAGTTTATATACCCCTTAAAGGGCCCCCCAAAATCCCCTTACAAAAACAATTCTAAGAAGCTCCCAAACCCCCTTACAAAAACAATTCTAAGAAGCCCCAAAAAACTCCTGGACCTCTAGCCCTGGGCGGGGGGGGGGGTAGTTGGCATCACATTCTTGAAACAAGGAAAGATTCTTAATCTAACACCTTAACCTCAAACTAACAGACGACTGTTACAAGCATGCTCACCCTATGTGTATGCAGGGTGTGAATATATGTGGTGTATGTGCAAGTTTAAGCGGGGGAAAAGGGGGGGGTTTAATTCTTAAACTTAAAGATATAGTTCAGGCATTGTGGAAGCTAAAATATTAAGTATCGTTTTCCTTAAATGAGAGACTTTTATTCATCCCACTCAATTCCTTCCCTTATCCCATAGTTGAAAGTCTCTCACACCAAATTTGGTAAGTTTCACCAGCTCTCTCATCAGTTTGGTCACTATCCCCATCAGGGGTCAATTCCCATTCTTGACCCCTCAAAATCATCAGCCTCATGGACCTAGTGGGGTCCTCAAACTTAGTCATTTTGGAGAATGTCTTATGCACAGTGGCTCTAATTAACTGCATCATGCATGGTAGGCGAACAGGGAACAATATAACTCCACTTAGTGCCACTAGTAAAAACCATAGAACCTGTTTCCACCAGGTTCCTCCTAACCAGGACCACCATGATGTGCTGAGTCGGGGAGACCAGGTCTGGACTGAAACATGGGCAATTTTTCTAATCTCTTTGCTAATGTCTCTTACTGTTTTGCCCTACATCATCTATTGTCATACAACAAGTGGACAGATTGAGCTTATCACATACCCCCCCCCCCTTCTTCAGCCAAGAGGTAGTCCAGCCTGTGCTGCAAAATAGCTTCCCTGTCTGATTTAAGCAATACTTCCCTTCACATGTCTCTGTTAGAGGCCAAGTATGTTTCTCTATTCCTGGCCAAATTGGCATACCCAGGTGGACTTAAGACCTTTTACTAAGTATCTGAGCTGAGCTTACAGGAACAGGGACCCAGGGCCAGTTCTCCAACTGCTGGGGTCCTCCACAGACCCAACAATTAGTCAAATTAAAGGTTTGGGCTACAGTTTCCATTAATTGTTCAAGATTGTTTCTCTGAGGGAGCCACAGAATGGAGGCTGGAGAGGACAGTCCTAGCAGAAGGGCAAAGATTAGGAAAGTCCCCATTTGTACTTACAATTCATGTGATTGAAGAGATTGGGGAGAAGGCAGTTTTGACTCAAAGTCCAGAATACAATTAGAATTATCCAACCCAAGAGAGTCACCACGCATACCCACTGAGAGTCCAAGACCCTTTACTCCAAGGAGAAAGGTTGGCACCGAAGATGAAGCTTTAAGTCCTTTGGGTCCTTCGGTCAGTTTTCTCAATAGTCTGAACTGTTGGAAGTGCAACTGGTCCTTTTACTCCGCTATGATGGGTCTAACCTCTTTTCAGAGCCTGCACCGCAGTGTCTGAGGTTAGCAGGATCTGGAACGGCCCTTCCCAGCTGGGAGTGAGTTTATTCACTTTCCAAGATTTGATTAGAATCTAGTCTCTTGGTTTGTACCTGTGAACTATGAATCCCAGAGGTGGAGTTTGAGCAAGTTGTCTTTTAATCTCCTGATTCATTCTTTCGACTTTGCCAGACAAGGGAGGGTGCCAAGGAGTATGGAACTCCCAGATAATATCCAAGGCCTGAGCCAAGTGCTGCAGTAGTTTAGCTGTAAAATGGGTCTTTTGGTCTGAATCAATCCATTCTACCATCCTGTACCTTGGAATTATGTGCTCCAGTATGACCTTACTCACTACTGGAGCAGTGGCCCAAGGTAAAAGAAAGGCTTCTACTCAGGAGGTCCAGTGGTCCACTATGACCAGCAGGTATTTAAGGTGACCAGCATGAGGGCAGCTCACTCAGTGAAGTCCACTTGCATGGTTTAGAAAGGTCTGAGATCCGAGGGCCTGCCTCCTTCTGGAGCCAGGCACAACGCAGAGTTGTTTGTTCTTCGACACACAAGGCACCCGTCCACCAGCTGTCATGCTAGAGTATAAAGGGCAGGCAATACATACTGGGTCAGGACCACATCACACAGGTTTTGAACATCCCAATGGCTACCTTGATGTAGGTATTGCAGGACTTGCCTCATACTTGCTTTAGTCAGTACCTCTCTTCCACCTGGGAGTAGCCACTGGCCATCTTGTTCCTGGGCTCCTAAGGTCAGTGCCTTCTGCATTTCTTCCTCAGTAAAGGAAGGAGGAGGGAGATTCAGAGGAAAAGAGAGGATTAAGACCAGTAACCAGTCTGATAACTCAGGTTCCGTTATTACTGCCTTCCTTGCTTCCTCACTGGCAAAGCCATTGCCCCTAACTTCAAAGGATTGCCCAGTTTTGATGACTACCTAAGTGGGTTATTGCTATATTACCAGGCAGCAGTAGTTTCCCTAGTATTTGCATGATTAAGGTGGTATGGGCTAGCTGTTTCCCCTTTACTGTTAATCATTCCCCTTCTGTCACTCTAAAGGAACCATCTATAAACAAGTTTATCCCCCCAAGGGATAGGGGATTCTTGTAGATCCCCAACCCCTGCCCCCCAGGGGCTAGTGAACTAGCTCCTGGACATAGTTTACAAGGGGTCCCAGCAACTTGACACAATAGTGAGATTTAACATGGACCCCAGGAAGGGGTTAAATGCTATATACATGTATTTACATAGTAGCAGCAGCAGTAATAGTAGTGTTAATGACAGTAGTGGTAGTAAAGGTAACAACGGTGGTGCCCCTCTACCTGCTGCCCTCCATGCATACAGGGGGACTGTTCTATATGAGCAGAACCAACCTGATAAGACTTTATACAATTATCTTCGCATATAGTAATCAATTAACCATTTTAGGTTTTAGCATTAAAACAACAATCAACAAAATAAGCAAACCATTCTGATATTAATTCCTAAGTACTAAAACGATTCTTAAATTTGATCACAAAACCTCTTCCACTCAATTAAAAATAAAGAAAACTAAACATACTTCTGTGAATACTTGATTTAGACAGTAACTCTAATAGCTCAGTTAACAGTCTCACAAATTTCATAAACGATAGCAAAACAATTTTTAACTGAAAATCCCCTTTAAATAGAAACAAAACTTGATACAATTGTTTACCAAATTATGCAATAAAGGAAATTTTTAGAAATACAACAATACCATATAAAATTATCATCTATTTAAACTTTTACAACCAAAACCAATTAATTTCCACTCTGGTGGCTTTACTTTTAGTCAGATGTGTTCTGAAGTTGCAGTTGCCTTACAACAAAGAATTATTCATTTCGTCATCATTGACGTAAACTTCACATGGAAGAAAATCCACATAAAGTTAATGAATACGAAACAATTATGTTTAACTTGAAACAGTTTACATTCAGATAGAGATAGCATTCGTTTTATGCCAAGCATTTTGCCAAGTATTTTTACAATCATGTGACTCCCATAATATCCCTGGGAGTAAATTCCACCATCACCTCCTTACTGAACAGTGAACTAAAGTAATAGAGCTTTTTTGGAGCCACATAATTAACAAATTTCTTAATGCTAAATATATACTTTCATGTCCACATTTTTTTTGGAAGTTTTATAAAGTTTTTGGAATCACCTATTGTAATCAGGTCAGTTTAAAATGTGCTGGGCCAGCATTCCAGCTACTTCTTTTTGGCCCTGGTAGAAAGTAAACCTAAAGAATTTGAATCAATGCTGACAAAATATGATCAGCTTTCCCTCCAGATAGACTCCTCTGGAGCTTGACAATTATTTAAACAGTAATAATCATAGCTCACAATAACCAATATCTTTACCGCAGCCAGTATCTACATTATATTTAATAGAACCCACTCACGGTTATGGGCCATAAGGTGGGTGGGCACAATTCCTTCTATCTCTCCATAGCCTTATTTATTGGTCTTTAAGTTAGGTGATCAGTCTTTCACTCTAAGCTTCCTGCTTAAGATCTTTGTTTGCTAAACTTGCTTTAGTGCCAAATAGTAAAATAAATTCTAACCTTTCTTAAGCTTTAATTTTGGAGTGACATATTACACTTTTTGAAACAACCAGAATGAGTTCTTTCCTTTCCAATTTTGGGTCTTATTTCATAAAACTTTTCTCTTCAGGTGGACTTTGATTAAAGCCCCTTCAAAACTATACAACCTAGACAGTAAAATACTTCCCTCTCTCTTCTCTGCCACCCATGTGCTCCTCTAAGGAGACTGGAGTCAGAGAGAGACAGAGAGACAGATCACACACTCACTCCACACAGAAACAAACACAGAAATGGATACAAACAAAGGGTGATAAGATGGATCCAGAACGCTAATTTATTCAAAATTTTTGGAGTCCCCCTTTTCCAAATTCCAGTTAAAATAACTATATTTAACCATTTTCTTCCTATCCTTTCCGTTATACTTTGGCAATTCATTCCAATTTTATTTTTGCAATCGATTGCCTACAGGACTATATATGAGTACCTCACACTTATACTCCAACTGCACAATTTTAGACTGCTCTTCCCCCATCCTCAGGGGTTTCATGGGAGTCGTCACCGAGCTCCCCCGGTCAAAAAGACTCAGCTGAATTACCGAGGTGGGTTGCCCGTCCTCCTCAGTCACCCGTGAAGCCTACTCAGCTGCGTCCTTTCACAGAGGTATTAACTCTGCACTTTGGTGTGTGGACTATCAGAAGTCCACCTAAATGCCACTTACCTCCAGAAGCCCAAGCGCTTACCTCCAGGTTGTACACCTACAAAGTTTCCTGACTGCTCACACTTACTCACCGGCCAGCCGGGATTTCAGTCTCACATATGTAAGCCAAATTATTGTTGGAGTTTTAATAAGCAGTCTGTCTTACCGAGTCCCTCTCTCCAGTTGTTCCTCTTGGCCAGGCAGCTCCACTCCCCTTGGGTCTGAAACCCAGGAAATCCCTGTGCGCGCTAGGTTGTGGCTCCAATAAAAGGAGTCTGCCTCAGTCGATGGTAGTCCCGAGTTTTGGCACCAAAACTGCGTGGGACAATAATCCCCCAAAATGATATAACAATCAAAGGTTTCTCAAGGTAAAGACAGAGGCCTTATTTGCAAGTCTTGCGTGAGAATTGGGCATCGACCACTCCAGAATGGTTTGGGGTGGGGAGGCAAGTTTCAGAAGGCAGTCAGTTTACATACCCCTTAAAGAGCCCCACAAAGTTCCCCCCTTACAAAAACAATTCTAAGAAGCCCCCAAAACCCCTTGGACCTCTATCCGCATCCGTGGGGGGGAGGGGGAGGGTAGTTGGCATCACATTCTTAAAACAAGGAAAGATTCTTAATCTAACACCTTAACCTCAAACTAACAGATGACTGTTACAAGCATGCTCACCCTATGTGTATGCAGGGTGTGAATATATGTGCTGTATGTGCAAGTTTAAGCAGGGAAAAGGGTGGGGTTTAATTCTTAAACTTAAAGATATAGTTCAGGCATTGCGGAAGCTAAAATCTTTTTCCTTAAATGAGAGACTTTCATTCATCCCTCTCAGAAGTCTCTCCTACATGCTGGACTTTAGTCTTTTCTGCACACTCTTAATTTTTTTTTTTTAACTGTTGCAAAAAATAACATAAAAATTCACGGGTGGGGCATACTATGGTTTAACCTTGTATTTTTTTTTTTTTGTTCCTGTCTCTATAGCTCCATTTAGCAGCCCTGGCATCTCTGAAAGGAGACATAGTGGAGCTTAATAATCGTCTACAGCAAACAGAAAGAGAAAGAGATCTCTTGGAAAAGAAATTGGCAAAGGCGCAGGTGGGTGATGTAGAATGTTTCTGAAAAGTGTTTATATTTTAGAATCAGAGTTTTAAAACTAGAATGTATCTTAATTAGCATTAATAGAGCACCTGAAGGTTTGCCAGTTCAATTAAATGACTTTATTGAGGACCTATGTGGAAGGAGCTCTGCTAGGCACTAACATTAAAGACAAAAACAAAGCCATCAGTGCCTTCAAGGAACATATGTTCTACTGGTGGAAACAACACACAAACAAGTAAAGACAAAGTAATACAATGTAATATCAAGAGAGAGAGAGCCCTAACAACCAAGAGAACAAGTACAAATTTCCTGCAGGTGTGTGGCACTTGATCTATGCTTTGAAACTGAGGTAAGGTGGGAATGTTTTGCATAGTTGGTGGGTCCCCCAGGCAAAGAAAGAGTAGGACAGTGGAGTGTTTTTTATGAGGAGCAACGAGTTTAGTGATTTTATTACCAAAGACAGCTGATGCTCAGGAGGAGTGTGAATTACCTGAAAAGGTACGTGGCAGCTAAACTGAGAATTATATATTTTGTCCTAGAGGCAATAAGAGCAATTATTCGTTGTATTTACAAAGTACCTTATGTACACTACCTCATTCGAGCCTCACGATATTGTGAGAAGTGCGTACTACAGAAATGATTGTCCCTGTTTTACAAATGAGGAAACTAAGATTCAGAGAGATTAAATGACTTGCCCGTTGTCACATAGGTTAGTAAGCATCAAAAGTTAGATTTGAAATCTGGGTCTCTTCTGGCTCCAAGCTAAGAATTCTTTCTAGTGGAAGCCAAACTCCAACATTTTACTAATAAAGAAAACAATGTATAGAGGGACAAAGAACTTGTAGGGTTATACTATGCTTATGACATCTGAGACTGAGATCTTTTGACTTCCCATCTGGTATTCTGTTTAAGAAAAAAAATTATGATAAACATAATAACCACTATTAAAAACAAATAATTAAATATTTCAGTACTTTAGTATATCCATGATATCATCTCGATGAAAATCAGAACTCTTTCTTAATTTTTTGGTCTATGAAGCTATTACATGTCGTGTGTACCAGTACATACTTAAGCTATGTGTCTGTTATGCATAGGTCTCACTACTTGATATACTTACCTGCTTTTCCATTCATACATTTCTGGGATAAACGTTTCTGCTTTTTCAGTTATACATTGCTTATATCACCTCTTCAATGTAGGTTATTGTATTCTACAATTTTCTTGTGTCTAACATGCACCTCATCTTTGTTGTTTGGATAAAGGACAGCTTTTATTTTCTCAGGGATTGTACTGTTTTTCAAGATTTATAATCAGTCCATATCATTGGGAGAACATTTGTGTTAAGATTTTTTGCGTAGGGTGTAATAGAAAGGGTCCGACTCCAAGTTTGCTTAGCTATGGCAGAGAAAAGATATTTAGCAAGGATACTAGAACACTTTATTAGATTCAGCCTCTCTCCTGACCTCTCCAGTTGGAAATGGAACTGGTCAGCATCGGAGGAGAGGGGTGGTGACTTCACTGGGTTCTCCCACACTGATGGCCATAACTTCAAATAGGTGGACCTTTTATGCCCTTTGGCCAGGAAGCTTTGCCAGTATGGCCAAAGTCTACCTGGGAATTGTGTCTAGGAATGAACAACTTGAATCTTAGCACCCTTGACCTATCTCCTTTCAGTGAAAAACAAAACAAAACACTAGCTTACCCATGTGTCTGAGAGGGGGACAATCCTAGTCCTACCAAAGCCCTCTGATCTTTGAAAGCATTGTTCTTTCCCAAGAGCCATCTACAGGCCAAGGTATACCATTTTGAGATGCATTGTTCATCTGCATTGCCTGTGCCAGAGATACATCTTCATCTATATCAGTACTCAGTAGACAGCATATGTTCTACTGGTGGAACTGAAAATCATAGGATGGAAAAGGGTAATTTTTTTTTATACATTTGGCTTTCCCTGTGTCCACTGGACTGAATCTTTTAGCCTGAGGAGACTGGAACTAAACAGAAAAGCAGGCAAGAAAGACTTCGCAGAGACTAAAACAGAGGAGTCCTGTCTTTTCCCTGCTATTTTGGCTTCGTGCCGCTTCCCCCACCCCAAATACTATTGCAACAGGAAATGCAAAGTTAGCAAGTAACAGAAAGATCTAAGGTTACACTAAATTTGGCCTTAGCTTGTTGGCTCTTCAGAGCCAGTTTTCACACTAAAGCATGCTAGCTATATAGGTGATGTAAACTGGTTAGTATTCACTGAGGCTTAGGGGGATGTTTTGCATCTATAAACTAAATTAGCTAACAATTCCAAGTGTTTTACTGCTGTAGACCCTCTGGTTCTTTTTATGTCAAGAGGGGCCTAAAACAGGGAGATATGTACACGCTCATCAAAGCAGTATTTACTGTCGTGGAGGATGTCACAAAATCAGAGAATCTTAGAGTTCACAGAATCAAAAACCAATAGATTGAGAACTGGAAGGGAATTTCAGTCCCTTCATTTGGCAGAATTAAAGCGATTTGCCTGAGGTTACATTGAGTGAAATTGGCAATGCCAGGATTCAAACCCAAGTCCCTAATACCAAATCCACTGCACTTTCCACTGCATTGCAAGACATCTCAGAGGCTGTTTATGAACAAAACCCCATTCTACAACATAAGCTTTAAGTAGTAATCTAGACTTTGCTTGAAGGTCCCCAGTAAAGGGGTTTGCCACCCTCTACCAAAGAAGCCCATTACATTTTAGGATTTTTCTAACTGTTGGGAAGTTTTTTCTTAAATGAAATCTAAACTGGTTTCTTGCAATTTCATCCATTGCCCCAGTTCTGCCCCTCTTCCACAATATAATCCCTCTTCCACAGAAGTCTTTCAAGTACCTTCCACATTTGAACTTTCCCCATCACAATTTTTTTTTACTTTTAGATCAACTGATTGTAAAGATATATGATCCATTTTAGAAACTTGTTTGCAAGAGCCTGTGTCCTGCTCATCTTTAATCAAGGATGTCCCTAAGGATCACTAATTAAGATTTTATAAGTAGGCATATGATTCAATAGTTATTAATGTCCTATTGATCACCTTGTATACTAATATTGTCTTATGACTCCCCCCCCCCCAACTTTTTTTGGCTTCTTCCTCTCCCTGAAATATTTTATAAAATGATCCCTATATGCTGTCAGTGATTTCATGCTCATCATCTCCAGCATGGATTTTCTCAGTGTGTACTTGTGGTCCACCTGCAATTTCCAAATTTGTATTCTAATTTCTCATGTATAACTAAAGTTTTAGAACACGTGATGGATGCCCTTGTTTGACAGCTATGACTGATGTGATGATTAAAAAACAGAGTCAGTGGTGATATAAAATTAACTCTATGAAGATTATCAGCAACACTTAAAACTCATTTTCAGCAAGGGCTTAAATTCTCCGGCCATATTATCTCAAGTCCAAAACATATAGGGTTATATCAGTTGCTGTAGATTTGCAAAGCAGTTTTAGCTAAGCCCAGATGTTTGCTTGTAGATAACTTCATTGATTTAAATAGCCAGACTTTAGCATTCCTGGTATAAATCCCACCTGCTCATAGCGTATGATTTTTGTGGTATATTGTTGTAATCTCCTTGTTAGTGGTTTTTTTTTTAAATTTTTGCATTCATTAGAGAAATTGTTCGGTAGTTTGTTTCTCTGTTTTTACTCTCCCTGGCTTAGATATCAAATTTGATCAAATAACTTACATAGTACTTGAATTAATTTTCCTTTAAATGTTTGATAGAATTCACCTGCGAATCTGTCTGATCCTGGGGATTTTTTCTTAGGGAACTCATCTATGGCTTGCTCCGTTTCTTTTTCTAAATAGGATTATTTAAGTATTCTATTTCTTTTTCTATTAATCTGGGCAATTTATATCTTTGTTAGTATTTATTAATTTCACGTAGATTATCAGGTTTATTGGCATATAATTGGACAAAATAGGTCCTAGTAATTGCTTTAATTTCACCTTCGTTGGTGGTCAATTCCAAATGCCTTTACATTTTTGATATTGGTAAATTGGTTTTCCTTTCTTTTTTTAAAATCAAATTAATCAGTGGTTTATCTATTTCGTTGTTTTTTTTTCATAAAATCAGCTCCTCGTTTTATTAGTTTAGTGTTTTTTTACTTTGAATTTTATTAATCTTCTTTGATTTTCTAGATCACTTTTTTGATGTTCAATTCAAGATTTTTGATTTGCTATTTTTCTAGTTCATTTAATTGCACACCCAATTCACAGATCTAATCTCTTTTTTTATTGATGTAAGCATTTAGTGTTATATTTCCCTTACGTACTGTTTTGTCTACATCCCATAAAGTTTGATATGTTCTCACTCTTGTCATTATCTTTGATGAAATTATTGTTTGACCCATTCATTCTTTCAAATTAGATTATTTAGTCTCTAATTAATTTCTAATCTATGCTTCCAAGGCTCTTTGGATGTAATTTTTATACTATTATGATCCTAAAAGGGTCTATTTAATATTTCTGCTTTTCTGTGTTTCTTTGTGAGATTATTGTGCCTTATTACAGGGTTAGTTTTTGTGACGGTGCCATGTACAACTGAGAAAAAAGTACAATATTTTCTTTTCCATTTAGTTTTCTCCAGAGGTCTATTATATCTAACTTCTTTTTAACATTTCAAACTATATTGATGAGATTACAGATTCATTGAAGAATTACAATAAGAAATACATATATAATTCTACAATTAGTACCCCATTGACAGGAATAATTTAAAACAATAGTCAACTGCACAAGGTAGCAAACTTAAAAAAAAAACAGAACTTAAATTTATGCTTTATTGGTTCCATTTAGTATCTTTTGAAGTAGCAAAAAATTACAGATTATCAAAAATTAATAAATAAATGTAATTATGTGATTTTAAATCCCACATATTAGTTTCAAAAGTAGCAGAACACATTATTAGTTTAATATAGCATTAAAATGTTGTCAAGATTAAGTATTTTTGACTGTATTTAAACTATGAAATCACACTAATATTTTTCAAATCTCTCAGGAGTGTTCCTTATGTGCAATATTTTGCTTAAACAAATTTTTTTCTTTTTTCTATGTTTTTGTTTGCTCTCTCTCTCTCTCTTTTTTTTTTTTTTTGGTTTTCTTCTTTCTCATGATTCATCTCATTGGCCGTAATTCTTCTTTACAACTTGACTATTGTGTAAATAAGTTCAATGCAAAGTTATATGTAGAAGATATATCAGATTCCATGCCATTTTAGGGAGGGAGTGGGAAGGGCAGGGAAGAAAATCTGGAACTTAAAATCATGAGGAACTGAGTGTTGTAAACTAAAAATAAAAAATCCTAATAAAAAATTAAAAAAAAAGACAAAAGTAAATTCCTATCCATCCTAGAATAATAACCACAATTTTCAAATGAATGGGTTATGAATGAATGATTCTTTTTTTTCCAGTTGAGGATGCTTTTTTTTTATAGATAAGGAAACTGAATTTTATTTTTTTCTCTTTTTTGGTAATTATTCTCATATTTTATTATTTAATATTTTAGTTTTCACCGTTGATTACCACAGGATTTTGAGTTACAAATTTTCTCCCCATTTCTACCCTCCTCCCCACTCCAAGATGGCATATATTCTGAACTCCCCATTCCCCAGTCAGCCCTCCCTTCTTTCACCTCACTCCCCTACCCATCCCCTTTTCCCTTACTTTCTTGTAGGACAAGATAGATTTCTATGCCCCATTTCCTATATATCTTATTTCTCAGTTGCATGCAAAAACAACTTTTTTTTTGAGCATTTACTTTCAAAACTTTGAGTTCCAAATTCTCTCCCCTCTTCCCTTCCCACCCACCCTCCCTAAGAAGGCAAGCAATTCAACATAGGCTACACATGCATCAATATGTAAAATACTTCCACACTACTCATGTTGTGAAATGCTAACTGTATTTCCCTCCATCCTGCCCTGTCTCCTTTTATTCAGTTTTCTCCCTTGACTCTGTCCCTTTTCAAAAGTGTTTGCATTTGTTTACCTCCTCCCCCTATCTGCCCTTCCTTCTGTCATCCCCCCTTTTTTATCCCTTTCCTCTTACTTTCCTGTAGAGTAAGATACCCAATTGAGTGTGTATGTTGTTTCCTCCTCAAGTTGAATCCAATGAGAGCAAGATTCACTCATTCCCCCTCACCTGCCCCCTCTTCTTTTCCAACAGAACTGCTTTTTCTTGCTACTTTAATGTGAGACAGTTTACCCCATTCTATCTCTCCCTTTCTCCCTCTCAGTATATTCCTCTCTCACCCCTTAATTTTATTTTATCTTTTTAGATATCATGCCTTCATATTCAACTCACTCTGTACCCTCTGTCTATACATATGTATGTTCCCTTCAACTCCTCTAATATTGAGAAAGGTCTCCTGAATTACACACATCATCTTTCCATGTAGGAAGGTAAACCAAACAATTCAACTTTAGTAAGTGCTTTATGATTTCTCTTTCTTGTTTACCTTTTCATGCTTCTCTTGATTCTTGTATTTGAAAGTCAGATTTTTTATTCAGCTCTGGACTTTTTACTGAGAAAGCTTGAAAGTCCTCTGTTTTATTGAAAGTCCATATTTTGCCTTGGAGCATGATACTCACTTTTGCTGGGTAGGTGATTCTTGGTTTATATCCTAGCTCCATTGACCTCCAGAATATCATATTCCAAGCCCTTTGATCCCTTAATGTAGAAGCTGCTAGATCTTGTGGTATTCTGATTGTATTGCCACAATATTTGAATTGTTTCTTTCTGGTTGCTTGCAGTATTTTCTCCTTGACCTGGGAGCTCTGGAATTTGGCAACAATATTCCTAGGAGTTTTCTTTTGGGGATCTGTTCCAGGAGACGATCTGTGTGTTCTTTCAATTTCTATTTTACCTTCTGGCTCCAGAATATCAGGGCAGTTCTCTTTGATAATTTCTTGAAAGATGATATCTGGGCTCTTTTTTTGATCATTGCTTTCAGGTAGTCCAATAATTTTTAAATTCTCTCTCTTGGATCTATTTTCCAGGTCAGTGGTTTTTCCAATGAGATATTTCACATTGTCCTCCATTTTTTCATTCCTTTGGTTCTGTTTTATAATGTCTTGATTTCTCACAAAGTCACTAGCTTCCACTTGCTCCAATCTAATTTTTAAGGTAGTATTTTCTTCAGTGGTCTTTTGGACCTCCTTTTCCATTTGGGTAATTTTGCCTTTCAAGGCATTCTTCTCAGTGGCTTTTTGGAGCTCTTTTGCCATTTAAGTTAGTCTATTTTTTAAGGTGTTGTTTTCTTCAGTATTTTTTGGGTGTCCTTTAACAAGTCATTGACTTGTTTTTCATGGTTTTCTTGCATCACTCTCATTTCTCTTACCAATTTTTTCCATCTCTTACTTTTCCAAATCCTTTTTGACCTCTTCCATAGCCTGAGACCAATTCATATTTTTCTTGGAGGCTTTTGATGTAGGCTCTTTGGCTTTGTTGACTTCTTCTGGTTCTATGTTTTGGTCTTCTTCATCACCAAAAAAAGATTCTATAGTCGGGGTCCGAGTTTGAGTCTGAGTCCTTTTTTACTGCCTGTTCATGTTCCCAGCCAACTATTTGACCCTTGAGCTTTTTGTCAGGGTATGACTCCTAGAGTAGAGAGTACTTTGTCCCAAGCTTTAGGGTCCAAGCACTGCTGTTTTCAGATCTACTTCTACTCCACCATCACTGCGAGCTCTACCACAGCAGTGTTTCTTCTCCTCCAAGAACCACCAACCAGCACTGTGACTCAGATCCAACCAAGGCACAGCAAGAGAACCTGCCTCTGTGCCCACAAAGCACTCCTTGCACTTCCGCTCTGATCTGCCACTAGATTCCTCCCACAGTGTGAGCCAGGGACTCTGGAAGCAGCCGCAGGAGCTTCTTGCTGCTGCCACTGCCACTGCCACGCCACCTCTGCCACCCCCAGGGCTGGGGCCAGACCCCTCTCAGCCTGATCCAGCAGTTTTACCACTATCCTGCTCAGTGGTCTTTGGCGTTTGTGGTTTGAGAAGTCTGGTAACTGCCACAGCTCAATGGTTCATGGCCCTACAGCCTGCTCTGCCCAACTCTTGGTCTGGTTGGTCCTGGCCTGGCCCATGCTAGGCTGTGCTCCACTCCCAGCACTGTGGGATAGACCCTTCAAAGTGACCATCCAGGCTGTCCTGGGCTGGAGATCTGTTTCTTTCTGCTATTTCTTGAGTTCTGCAGCTCTAGAATTTGTTTAGAGCCATTTTTACAGGTGTTTTGGAGGAATGTAGGGGAGAGCTTAAGCAAGTCCCTGCTTTCCAGCTGCCATCTTGGCTCTACCCCCATCATATCTAACTTTTATAAAATTCTAGTCATCTCCATTACTTCTTTCTTATTTATTTTGTGTTTATATGTATCTAGTTCTGAGAGTTTGAGCTCCCCCACTAACGTATTCTTACTATTTATTCCGTACCTCATTTAACTTTTCCTTTTAAAAAAATTTTATGCTATGTCATTTGGTGCATATGTGTTTATTATTGATATTACTTCATTGCCTTTTAGCAAAATGTAGTTTCCCTGTCTCTTTGAATTAGGCCTATTTTTGCTTTTTCTTTGTATGAGATCATGATGGCTACTCTGCCTCTTTTACTTAAGTTCAAGGATAATAGATTCTGCTTCAGCCTCCTATTTTAAGTCTTTATGTGTCTTTCTGTTACAAGTATGTCTTTTGTAAACAACATATTGTCAGACTCTGCTTTCTAATTCATTCTGCTATCTGCTTCCATTTTATGGGTGAGTTTATCCCATTCATATTCACAATTATGATTACTGTGTATTTCTCTCCATCTTATTTTCTTCTGTTTGTCCTTCTCTCTCTTTTTTTTTTTTACTCCTTTCCTATGAAAAAATCTGTTTTGCTTCTGACCAATGATTCCTTTAATCCTTTTTCCTTCTTTTCACCTTTTCTACTTTTCTTAGTGCTTTTTCCTCTTGTTTCCCTGTTGGGTAAGATAGATTGGCATACCTAACTCTGTGTATGTACATGTGTGTGTTTTTCCCTCTTGGAACCAATTTAGATAAGAATGAGGTTCAAGCATTGCCTGTCTCCTCCCTACTCACCATTCTCTCCTCCCTTCCTTGGGCATCTCTTTCATATGAGGTAATTTCTCCCATTCTTCCCCTTGTTTTCCCAGTACATCCCTTTCTCACTCTTCCATTCTTCTTTTGAATAATCCCAGCATAATGGACTCAAACCTGTGACATCTGTCTATGACTCTTTCTAAGTGCCCTAATAATGTTAAAGTTCTTAGAAGTTACCTAAATCATATTCCCATGTAGGAATGTAAACAGTTTATCCTTATTGCATCCCTTACAATTTCTCTATTTATGTATCTTTTCCGTTTTGTGTTTGAATATGAAATTTTCTATTCAGCTCTGGCCTTTTCGTTATAAATGCCTGAAAGTCCTCTATTTCATTACCTGTCCATTTTTCCCCGGAAGGATTATACTAATTTTTTCTAGTAGGTTATTCTTGTTGTAATCTTAACTCAGGCAGGTAGGTGGCATATTGCATAGAGTACTAGGCCTGAAGTTACGAAGACCTGAGTTCAAATGTTGCCTCAGACACTGTGTGACTCAGGCATTAAAACCGGAGAAGGAAATGGCAAGCCACTTAGTATCCCTGCCAACAAAATCCCCAAAAGGGATCAGGCAGAGTTGGACATGACTGAAAAATGACTAAGCAAAACAAAATTTTGTGTGATTATAACTGTGGCTCAACGTTATTTGAATTATTTCTTTTGGGCTGCTTGTAGTATTTTCTTCTTGACCTGGGAGTTTTAGAATTTGGCCACAATATTCCCAAGAAATATCTTACCCTATCATATCATATATTGTATCATATCATATCATATCATATCATATCACATATCATAGATCATGTTAGGGTCTTTTTCAGGAAGTGATTGGTTGTGTTCATTCCATTTCTATTTTTCCCCCAATATTTTGGAACAGTTTTCCTGTATAATTCCTTGCAATATGATGTCCAGGTGCTTTTTTTTTTTTAAAAAAATCTTGGCTTTCAGGTCATTCTTTTAAATTTTATTTCCTACATCTATTTTCTCGATCGGTTGTTTTACCAATGAGATTTTCTATTTTTGCGTTCTTTGACTTTTTTTTTATGTCTCCTGATGTCTAATAGAATCATTAGCTTCTGCCTGACATACTCTAATTTTTAAGTAATTACTTTTTTCATTTATGTTTCAGTCCTTGCTCCGATCTTGTAGCTATGAGTGTCTGAGACAGGATTTGAACCATGGTAAAGGAGATGGCACACATGATAATTTTATCTGTCATAACTGCTTCTTGCCCACACATCTTTCATTTTCTTTTCCTATGTTAATGTGCCACATTCTTGAGTTTCTACTTCTGCAGTTAATAATAATCTAGAGCTCTTTAACAAATTTGTTTTTTGCTAGCTTGTGGTCAATGCAATTGATAGCTTTCTTTTGCCAGGGTCTTTATGGAAATTGCTTTATTTTACTACATGCCAAGGCTCGAGAAAGCTCAAGGGATTGCTTACTAAAGCACTGATGTTAATGCTTGTTCCAACAAAATATATGTATAACGCATAATTAAGAAAGTGTTTAACTTAATATGATAAAACAAAGTGGCTTGTATTCTGTGTCTGGTTTATTCATATATCCAGGGCCTAAAATTTGGCTTCATTCTGATGTCACTAGTCTTTTCTTTGCTTCCTTCCTGGTTGTCTTGCTCGCACGATGATGGACATTTTCTTTTCTTTGGGGAAACCATTCCCAAGGTTTCTCCCCTGCCCCACTACCATACTATATTTGCTTGCTTGGTTGTATTGTAGAAAGATTCACTAACTTGAAGTTCTTATAATTCACCTGTGTGTTGCGATCATATAGTTTTATATCTCTGTAAACAAATTTCTAATAAAACTTCGTGAAGACTTCTTGGCATCTCTCTCATGATCCCTTGCATCATCACTCTTTGTGCATATATCTCATCCCCTTCCCACCTCCCCCCCCAAAAAAAAAGATTACAAATTGAGAGCATAGTATTTCATTCAATTAAAAATATTAATTTAACACTTAGTACCAGCCATCATGCTAAACTTGAGGGATACCAAGAAAGGAAAAGCAAACAGTCTTTTCCCTAAAGGAACTCACATTCTAATGTAAATAAGTATGTACAAAATACTTGAGTGAATGAGAGGTAATCTCTAAGGGGAAGGCACTGGCATCTGAGGTGATGAGGAAAGATGTGCAGAAAATGAGGTTTTAGCTGAGTCTTGAAGCAAGCTAGGGAAGGAAGAAATAGAGATGTGAAGGGAGAACATTCTGGGCATGGGAGAAATGAGAGATGGAAAACTTAGAACAGCAAGTAGGCCAGTTACACTGGATACTCACACTGGAAGTAAGTGGAAGAAGACTAGAAAGATATGAAGGGGCCAGATTATGAAAAATGTAAATACCAAGTGGAAGATTTTATATTTGATGCAGAAGTACAAGCAGCTGCTGAAGTTTGAGGAGGAGAGAAGGGGCACCATGGGCAGAAGTACACTTAGGAAATTCTTTTGGCAGCTGAGTGGAGAATGAATTGGATTGGGGAGAGACTTGAGGCAGCTAAAATAAATTTAAAACACTAAAATTGCAAGGCTGGTTGTCTGGAAAGATGATAATATATCATTATTTCTTTTTTTCTATCTTTTTAAAAACACTTTTTATTTAATATTTTAGTTTTCAACATTGATTTCCACAAGATTTTGAGTTTCAAATTTTCTCCCCGTTTCTACCCGCCCCCACCCTAAGATGGCATAAATTCTGATTACCCCTTTCCCTAGTCTGCCTTCCCTTCTAGCACCCCAATCCCCTCCCCCCACCATCACCTTTCCCCTTACTTTAGATAGTATATCATTAGCACCTCACACAATGCCTTGCTTAAATCCCAGTCACTTAACAAATGATGAATAAAGGAATCAAATTCAACTGCATAGGTTCTTTGGAAATAATGACCTTTGGTAGTGAGTTTTTCAAACTGGTAAAAATTTGCCTTACATTTGTGTCTGGGAAACATTATTTTGTACTTTACAGAGCATTTTCTTCACAACTCTGAGAGGTAAGTGGCACAAATATTTTTATCAACATTTTGCAGATGAGAAAACTGAGACTTAGAAATATAAAGTGACACAGCTAGTAAGCGCTTGGGCCAGGAATCTAACCCAGCTATCCTGACTTCTGATCCAGTGTTCATTGCATTATGCCATGCTATCAATAAGGTATGGAAATAAACATGCCCACCAGCCAGAAAATGAAAGAAAAATATTTTATCTTCCTAGCTCTTTAACTACTGACTTCCTCAACCTTGGAATTGCCATATATTTGTATCATCTTAAGGTAGAGAAAGAGTTTTGAAAGGCAGAATGACATAATGGTTGGAGAGCTTCTCTTGGAGTTAAGAATACCTGGGTCCCTGTACTTCGGCTGGCATATACTGGATATATGTGAGCCTTGGTTCATGCCCCAGGTGACTCTGAGATTTGTCCACTGCAGAGAAGCGCCATTCTGCTTTGGAAGGGGAGATTTCCTGATCAGGAGTTCCCTATCCCAGGGGAAACTGAAGGTCCAGTAATAAAAGAGTTGGGTTTATTGAGTTTAGTTCTTCAAGCCGACTTTAGACAAATGTGAAATGATGTGAATTTTGACTTTGGATGATCCTGCTCTGGGAAAACAGACAAATGATCAGATTTGGGTTTGATTGTGGCCTCTTCAGCATTTCCATTTGGTATTTAACAATTTAAATCTAGAAATTGAATGGAATTACATTCCAAGATGACCAGATGAGACAGAGTAGACTCTCAACTCACTCATGCTTCTCTTCTGTGGTTCCTTCCTTCGAGTTAGGGAGAACAATCCCATCTCATGAAAGAACATGAAGATGTGCAGGAACAAATGACCTTGCGCTACGAGGAACGAATCACGGAGCTCCACAGCATCATCGCTGAGCTAAACAAGAAGATTGACCGCCTACAAGGAACAACAATCAGGTGAAGCATTCCAGATTGGTTTTCTAATTTCTGAAAAGGAAATGATCTCAGTAAAATATAGGTTGTGTGATTTTACTGGTATAAATAGAGCTCCTTCTTGTGGGAGTCCTGTATGACTAATAACTATTTTCCTTTATCATCCCTGTTTTGGCTGTGTTTCACATAAATGTTATGTTCCCCTCTCAGAGTTTAAAGAGGCTTACGTGGGCATCTTTCTGTTGTAATCTTTTAATTGTAGAGATGTAAGGAGCTGGCCTCAGGAAGACTAGTTCAAGTCCAATCCCTGACACAGTCTTGCTATTTGACCATCATTAACATCTCTCATTAACTGTCATTAACATCTTTCAGTGCTCTGAGACTGTAAGTTACAGAGCAGTTTCTGGTCTGCATTGGTGGATAAAATTTTCTTTACCAATGAAATCACAGATGCAGAGTAGATACTTTTCTCTTTCATCTCCATCCTTCAAATCTAATACTTTGTGGTTTGTGTGATTCAAACTATCTGCTAAACATGGTTTTCTCAGTCATGAAAATGGAAGATGAAAATACTTAAGCTTGCTAAGGTTAAGTGACTTTCTTGGAGTCATTGTCATTGGTGACCAGGGGCAGGATTAGATTCCAGAAGTTATGTCCTTCACTCATTTCTACAAGAGTTATTGATATCCAAAATTTCATCCTCACCCATTGGTTTTTTGTCTACTGTCCCAAGTTTATTTGGTGTCCTTTCCATCATTATTAGCAGAAGGGTTTGATTTAAGTAGGTTATTGAGTTAAAAATGAAATTTCTTGTCTTCTTAACATGACTTATGGAACAGCCTTAAGGAAAGTAGGTAGTTGGTACCTACTTCCTTAGAAGTAGCAGAAGGTCTGGCCTGAAAGTCTGAATTAGGGCCATAGAGAAGAAAACACTTTAAAAGCTCTCCCTTAAAGTATCTCAAGGGAGAAGAAATTGATGGCTCACTAATTAATCAGAATAGCAATAATAGTGGAGACAGTGTCTATTCTACTCTTAATATTTTCTTTCAAAAAAATTGTGTGAAAAGTTGAAGCTAGAGCTAGCCAAATGGTAAGTTTTATGTTCTCATTGAGAACATAAACTTCCCAGTCTTCCATCTTGCAAAGTTGCAAAATTAACAGGGTTTGGGCAATACTGAACTTTTGGTGTAAACAAATAAATTATAGCAAAGTGAAGGAAGATTGATGATATAAATTAATTTATATTTTATGTGCAAACATAATCGGTTTTCAAATACCTCTGGATGTGAGGGCAGATGGATTCAGGAGGTTGTTAGAAACTGGATTACACTTGATGAGCCCATGGGATTTTAATGAATATGAATCTTATGATGGTGAAAAAATGAAATGTTAGAAGAGGGAACATAGTCTAACTGAAAGATTTAATTTCTACAATGGTTTGAATTTGAAGGAATATTAAATATCTAATTTATTTTTATTTATGTTATTTAAACATGGAAACAGTTCTCTGAATAACATGAGAATTCCTTTGCTATATTCTTTTTGTTCTAAGAAAAAAATGAAAAAACTTAAGGCACATAGGCTAGTGAGCAAGTATTTTCTTTGAACTGTTGTGGCTCAGAGACGAGGCCCCCATCCTAAAGGCTTGTGGGCTCAATCATAACATGATTTTCCTCCCAGATTTTGAACTATTGTTTTATCCCAAAATGCTTGAAAAACATCCTGTTAACTTTTTGTGATTCTTGACATTCATATCAGTTGATATGAGCCAGCCATGACATTGAAGATAAAGGAACATAATATGGCCTTGGATAATACTCAAACAGAAACCATCCATATTATTGTGATTTTTAAGTGTTAGAGTATCATTATATTGTGGAGTTCAGGGAAAAATTTTCCAACCCTTGTATTCCTGGCCTTTTCCCAATCAATGAACAAACACTTCCAGTTCTTACTGTGTGCCAGGTCCTGTTAGCATAGGATGCAAAGGGAAAACCTGTATGCAAAGGGAAAACAGTCCTTGAGGAGCTTATGTTCTGATGAAGGATACAACATGTGTATAAATAAATCCATACAAGATAAATACAGAGTAGAGGAAAGGCAACTGTAGAGGGCAAGCTTCTAGCAGCTGGGGGCACCAGGAAAGATATGCTGTAGAAGATGGTGTTTGGCTAAGGGTTAAAGAAAGCCAAGGTTTGTAAAAGACAGAGATGAGGAGGGGGAACATTCCAGGTGTGAGGGACAGCTAGTGCAGAGAGAAGGGAAGCAGAGTATATTGTATGTGAAATAGCATGTATGCCAATATGGCTGGTCTGTAAAGTAGGTGGAGGGGAGTCAGAGAGCTGGAAAAAGAATAGGGCCAGGTTGTGAAAAGCTTTAAACCCAAATGGAGGAGTTTATATTTGAACCTAGCAGCAATAGGAAATTTCCTGAGTATGAGGACAGCAGAGAGGTGGAATGAACAGAACTATGCTTTAAAGAACTGATTTATCCTCTCTGGACTTTAGTTCCCTCCTCTGTACCATAGTCCCTTCCAGCTCTAAATCCTATAATCTTGTAAAATTGTGAAAAGTTCTGGTTCAAGTAGATCTATAGCAGAATTAAAATAAGTTCTCTTTATTTCCTCCCCCCCCCAAAAAGTTTATTTTGAATAAACTAAAGAAAATCCATATGGAAACCACCTTTCTTAACATGAAACAGATTAAAGTAGGTTCAAGAAACATTTTTATGAGTTTGCGAACGTGGTTTAATTAAATTTGTTAAATTGAATTGCATTGAATTAAATTGGTAAGAAGAAAGCAGGATCCTCTGTGTAGCATCACATTCAGCCCAACTTAACAGTTTGTGTACAAAACATTGTACCTATTGTTAAAAAAATTTAGGAGATAAGACACATTCCCTAATTTCATGAAACTTATAGTCTAATAACTGAGTTTCATAGGATGCTCTAAGGATTTTGTTGTTGTTTTGAATTGTTTCAGTTGTATCCAATTTTCCATGACCCCTTTTGGGGTTTTCTCAGTAAAGATACTGGAGTGGTTTGCATTTCTTTCTCTAGCTCATTTTACAGATGAAGAACTAAGACAAACAAGGTTAAGTGACTTGCCCAGGGTCACATAGCTAGTAAATGTCTGAGATCAGATTTGAATTCAGGTCCTCCTGACTCCCGGGCTGGTGCTTGCTCTATTCTGTATGCCACCTAGCTGCCCTGCTCTAAGATTTACAAATCATTTTCCAAACAACCCTATGAGCAGTGCTAATATCCCATTTGTAAATTATTTGAGCAGTGCTACACTCTTCTCTAAACCATCCTCCAGAGTCGTGATCAGAGATTGATCTGTGGCCCAAATATTCATGCACCGTGACATACCTGTATGCAATTAATTGTACTTTGATTATTCTGGTCCATAAAAATTAGTTGATTCATATGATAGGGTTGTTTTAATTTGCTTTGGGAAGAAAGAGCATCTTTTGCCAGAGCATTGCCCTTCACATGTGGTACTTGACATAGCTGAATGCCCTCATAGTGATCCCAGATACTTATTCCCAATTATCTATCTCCTTGAACAATGTTATTTACAACAATCATTTTATAAGGCCACCTCTTCTCCCTGTAAAGAGGGAAATAAAGAAATATATCTGCAACTAACTCCAGAATTCAGTTTTGAAGAATTCTGTCAGGGCAGATTTAACAAGAGATCAACTTCCTTCCTCAAGGAGACATACTTGTTTAGAAAAATCACTTGTCACATTGGAGTGTGTCTTTAGCAAAACAATTTGTTTCATAGTATTCCTAAAGGCAATAAAAATCCTTATTCCTCATACCTCCCTTAGAATTGGAAAAAAAAAAGATATCTCATTTTGATCCATTTAACTCTTAGTATCACAAGAACTGCTTTCTGAGAGTATAACTGCTGATTCAGAACAATATGGTTAAGGGGAATACTCAGTGTTTTGGGATTTGGAGGATTTGTGTTTGAGTCCCAGTTCTGTTACTGTTGATATCACCTAAGAGAAGTCACATCACTTCTCTGGTCCTCAGTTTCCTCTTCTGTAAAATGAGGAGTTTGGACAAGATGAGCTAGCACTAACATCTTTTGTTTCTCTAAATTCTGTTTTATCCAGTTAGAGCTTCTGAGCCAGGGCCGGCTCAGTTTAGTCTGGTGACTTAGGCTTAAAATTGGAACAAAATGAGACTCTATATAAGAAAAGGAGTTGAGTTAACAATAGCCTGCAAAGGATTTAGCAAGAAAACAGCATTGTCCATGATAAATTTTTAAAAATAAAAGAAACAAAAAAGTCTACTTTTGACCAAAAAATCTCTAGAAGCAGTTGTTACTTTCTTTTTGTCCAGAGATATTTATTGTTAGCTATCTAATGATAACTTATTTTTGAAACATTAGCCTATATTTATGTCCCATAATTGACAGCTTTCTAGTTCATGTTCTTTGGGGTTAAGTGTTATGAATGATTCAGAAAGATTTGATTTTGCTTTATTTGTACCTGTGTTCAGTGGTTATAGGTGTTCTTCCTGAATCATCAGTTTAGTTCTGATACTGTAGTTAACAGTGCCCTTAGTTACTCATACAGTTAGTGTGTGTGTGTGTGTGTGTGTGTGTGTGTGTGTGTGTGTGTGTGTGACAGAGAGAGAGAGAGAGAGATTTTAGAAAGGAAACATGAATGAGCTTAACGGTTTTCTCCTTATTGGTGAATACAAGTGAAAATTAATATCTCATTTAATATGTCTTGGGGTTAAATGTTTTCACACCATTTTCTTTTCTCTACCATCTCCCTTTCTGGAACTCTTGTGAGACACTTAATGGAGTATTTCTTGGAATTACTTCTCCATATAAATCCTGCAACATTTAGTTGAGATTGAAATGTGAAGTCTAACTTTCTATTGGTTCTATCAGTTCATTAGCTCCTTAGCCAAATTACTCTCTGTTTTCTCTTCTAAAAGAAAAGTCATGTCAGCAGGAGATGTCAGCAGTAGGAGACTACTTTACATGCCCTGTACCTGCTCTCATATTCTATGTTTTGTATGGCAGGGTGCTAGTATATACAGCCTTTCCCCCAACTTGAATTGAAATAATTCAGTAACTATAACTTTAGACTCCAAAGGTTAAAGTATTTACAACTCAATAATTTATACTCCATTTTAGTCCGTAAGTGAAAATGTACCGCACTATTGTGTGTTTGTAGGCACAACAACAATCCTTGTTCTACTGCCTAAATCTAGAATATGGGCATCTATTTGTTAGAAAAGGAATCATTCCTTATCTATGTGAATGCTTGAGAAAGAGGTCATCACCATGTGTGTCTCTTTAGCATCATTTTCTCTTGCCCCTTAGGCTTCCCCCAGTGACTTTCTCCTAGTCCTTCCACCATCGGTTATCTTACCGATTCTTCCTGTTGTTTAGGGAAGAAGATGAGTACTCAGAGTTTCGATCAGAGCTCAGTCAAAGTCAGCAAGAAGTCAATGAAGATTCTCGAAGCTTGGATCAAGACCAAACATCTGTCTCCATCCCTGAGAATCAATCTACCATGGTTACTGCTGACATGGGTGAGTCTCTAGCAAAAGAGTGCTAAATTTGGAGTTAAAGTACCTGAGTTTGAATTCTGCCTCTGTCACTATGTGTGTGACTTTGGTCAAGTCAGTTAACTTATCTTCAGATGTAAAGTGAGAGCATTAAACTAAATAATCTCCAAGGTCTCTTCTACACCTAAATCAATGGACTTATGATGCTTACCAATATTACAACAAGACTGGAGCTTTTAAGAGCCTTTATAGGTGCAGTACATGTTATGTGCAGGAAATATTGAGCTGAGAATTTAAACCAAGAGGGTAAAGAATAAATAGTGTCTTCAGGTTAATGAACAGGAGCAGATAAAGCTCCAAATAGATACTTGACCTTGATATAAAAGGTTATATCATTCTTTCAGACTTTGTCCAGTTTAAAGAAAATATAAAGAAGTATTTATACATCTTTACTCTTTCAGGAGGTGTGAAGAAGTTTCTCAATCAGCTTAATAGAATTATAGGGATGTTAGCCAGTGATTTGCTAAAGGAGTAGCCACAGCCTTGGTAGTTTTTAAAAAGCAAGAGCAAGCCCTGAGAAGTCAGTCTTCTCTGGCTCATGAGAAGACGCCTATCTATAGAGGAAGGAAGAATTGCCCTTTGCATTGGACCTCTATCAGAGTGCAGTGTGGGATGGGAGAATTTCTCTTCCCATCAATTGGCAATATCATCTTGCAGCTTAGTCATTTACCCAGTAGAAGACACTGAGCACAAAAGAGAGCAAATCCAGAAGTCCAGCTGCAGCATTCAGTTGATGTGTGGAAGGGAGCAGATCCAGGAAACCAAAAAGAGACAGTAGACCCCAGGAAAGGAGCATGAGAACTTTATGACAAATTTAAAGATATCAGGGTCCTGCAGTGTGAGGTGTGAGTCGCATTGGCAGTGGGTGTTCCCTACACGTCTGCAATCTGCTAGTGTACTCTGCATTTGTATCCACTACGCCCGGTGATCCCATGTGAAATCAAAAATCTCTGCTTGCATTCCACTCTATGAATCATTATGGCTTCATCCTCCCCTGATAAGATAAGCTGGTCATCTCAAAGCTCATCGCCTTGTAGATGCACCCAGCTTTTGATGCTCAGCATCTCAACTCCCTCAATTTTCTCTGACTGGAGGGCTTGAGGGAAGACCAATAAATTCCTCCAAAAACATTCTTTCAGAAGGCTCAGAATGCTCCAAGTAATTCTTTTTCCATCAACACTTCTGCTTGGTTTATACTTCCCAGAATATCATGTCCTCAGGCTTAATTAACTTAACTCCTTAATTTTCCTTTCCCCTTTTCAGCTTCCTTTTGTATATTGTCTTCTAAAATTAACTTGTAAGCTCCTTGAGAGCAGGGACTGTCTTTCTTTCTTTTCTTTTTTAGTTATATCTCCAAAGAGCCTGTTACGTAGTGTCTCATCACAGTAGTATTCCCTCACCGTCATATACCACAAATTGTTCAGCCATTCTTCAATTGATGCATCCCCTCACTTTTTAATTATTTGCTACCACAAAAAAACTGCTATAAATATTTTTGTACATATAGGTCCTTTTCCTTTTTATTTGATCTCTTTGGGGTACAGACCTAGTAGTAGTATTTCTGGGTTAAAGGATATGCACAGTTTTATAGCCCTTTGGGCATGGTTCCAAGTTGCTCTCTAAAATGTTTAGATTAGTTCACATCTCTAATAGCAGTACGTTGGTGTACCTAGTTTTCCACACACCCTCTAGCACTTTTCATTTTCCAGAAATGTTCATGGTAGCCAGTTTGATAAGTGTGAGGTGGTACCTGAGAATTGTCTTAATTTGCATTTCTCCAATTATTAGTGAGTTAAAGCATTTTTTTCAAGTGAATATTGATAGCTTTGATTTCTTCTCTTGAAAACTGCCTGTTCATATCCTTTGGCCATTTGTCAGCTGGAGAATGTCACTATTATTCTTATAAATTTTGCTCAGTTCTTTATATATTTGAAAACGAGGCCTTTATCACAGAAACTTGCTATTAAAAATATCCCCATTTTTCTGTTTTCCTTCTAATTTTGGCTGGATTGGTTTTGTTTGAGCATCTTTTCATTTTAATGCAATCAGAATTATCCATTTTATATCCCATTGTCCTTTCTGTCTCTTCTTTGGGCATGAACTCTTTTTACCTTATTCATAGATCCGACAGGTAATTTTTCCCCATGTTCCTCTAATGTCTTTATTATATCACCCATTATGTCTAAATCACGTACCCATTTCATGTTTATCTTGGCATACACTGTGAGATGTGGATCTGTGCATAGTTTCTGCTTTGCAGTTTTCCTGGCATTTTTTGTCAGATAGTATTTTCTTGCCCCAATAGCTTGGATCTTTGTGTTTACCAAACACTAAAGTTACTGTAGTGTTTTACTTCTGTACCTAATCTATTCTGTTGATCTACCACTCTATTTCTTAGCTAAATCGTTTTGGTGAATAATAATTTGTAATATACTGTGAAATCTTGTACTGCTAAGCCACCTTCTTTCACTTTTTTCATTTATTCCTTTGATATCCTTTACCTTTTGTTTTTCCAAATGAGTGTTATTATTTTTTCTAGCTCTATAAAATCTTTGGTAGTTTGATATGGCCCTGAGTAAGTAAATTAATTCAGGTAATATTGTCGTTTTGGTTATATTGGTTTGGCCTACCCATGAGCAATCAATATTTCTCCAGTTGTTTATATCCTTTTTTGTGTGTGTGAGAAGCATTTCATAGTTGTTTTCATATAGTTGCTGGATACGTCTTGGCAGGTAGACTCCCAGGTATTTTATACTGTTTGCCTTTATTTTAATGGTCTCTCTCTCTCTCTCGCTCTCTTGCTCTCTCACTCTCTCGCTCTCTCTTCCTGATGGACTTTGTTGGTAATATATACAAATATCGATGATTTATGTAGGTTTATTTTATATCCTGAAACATTGCCAACGTCGTTAATTGTTTCAAATAGTTTTTTAGTTGATAGTCTGGGGTTCTCTAAGTATACCCTCATGTCATCTGCAAAGAGTTATAGTTTTGTTTCCTTCCTGCCTATTCTAATCCCTTTAATTTCTTTTTCTTCTCTTATTGCTATAGCTAGCATTTCTAGTACAATATTGAGTTATAGTGTTGATAATGGGCATGTTTGCTTTACCTCTGATCATTTTGGGAACCAAAGGGAAAAATAGAAAGAATTCACCAATCACCACCTAAAAGAGATCTCAAAATGAAACTCTCAGGAATATTATAGCTAAATCCCAGCGAAAATATTACAACCTGCCAGAAAGATATAACTCAAATATTGTAGAGCTACAGTCAGGATCACATAAGGGATAGCAGCTGCCACGAGGTTGGAGGGCTTGGAATGATGATTTTGAAAGGCAAAAAGAGCTGGGATTTCAACCAAGAATAGCCTGCTCAGCAAAACTGAATATAATCTTATGGGCTGTTTTCAGATGATATCAGTTCGTTCTCTGGAGGCAAATAGCATTTTTCATCATGAGTCCTTTGGAATTGTCTTAGATCATTGTATTACTGAGAATGGCTAAGTCATTCACAGTTGTTCATAATATAATATTACTGTTACTGTGTGCAATGTTCTCCTGATTCTGCTCACTTCATTCAGTAACAGTTCATGTAAGTCTTTCCAGATTTTTCTGAAATTCTCTTGAGTGTCATTTCTTATAGCATAATTATATTCCATTACAACCATATACCACAACTTGTTCGGCCATTCCCCAATTGATGAATATTTGCCACAAAAAGAGCGGCTATAAATTTTTTGTACAAATAGGTTGTTCCCCCCGGCCTTGTTATGATCTCTTTGGGATACAGACCTAGTAGTGGTATTGCTGGATCAAAGGGTATGCAAGGCATTAGACATAATTCCAAATTGCTCTACAGAATGGTTGGATCAGTTCAGAACTCCACCAACAATACGTTAGTGTCCCATTTTTCCCGCTTCCCCTTCAACATTTATCATTTTTCTTTTTTGTTATGTTAGCCAATCTTATGGATGTGAGGTCATACCACAGAGTTGTTATAATTTTCATTTCTCTAATCAATAAGTGATTTAGAACATTTTTTCTTATGACTACAGATAACTTTGATTTCTTTGTCTGAAAACTGCATGTTCATATCCTTTGACCAATTATCAGTTGGGAAATGACTTGGATTTTTATAAATTTGACTCAATTTTCTATAGATTTAAGAAATGATGCTTTTATCAGAGATATTTGCTGTAATTTCTCCCCCAGTTTTCTGCTTTCCTTCTAATTTTGATTACATTGGTTTCGTTTGTGCAAAACCTTTTAAATTTAATGTAATCAGAATTATCCATTTTACATTTTTTAATGCTCTCTATATCTTGTTTGGTCCTAAATTCTTCCCTGACAAGTAAGCTATTTCAAATTCTCCTAATATGCTTATGATATCACCCTTCATATCTAAATCATGTACCCATTTTGACCTTATTTTTGTATATCATGTGAGATGTTCTAGATTTAGTTTCTGCCATACAATTGTCCCAGCAGTTTTTGTCAAACAATGATTTTTCCCCCCAAAACTTGGATCTTTGGGTTTACCAAACACTGAATCAATTGTTATTTACTACAGTGAATTGTCCACCTAATATCCATATTGTCTACTAGTCCACCACTATTTCTTAGCCCGTACTAGATGTTTTGATGATTACTACTTTATAATACAGTTTGAGATCTGGTATGTGTTGGCTACCCTCCTTCAGATTTTTCTTTTCATTAATTGCCTAGATATTGACCTTTTGTTCTTTCAGATGAATTTTGTTGTAATTTATTATTTTTTCTAGCTCTCTATTTTTTTTTACTTCTGTACCTCACCTATTCTTTTGATCCATCACTCCATTTCTTAACCTGTACAAGATTGTTTTGATGATCATTATTTTGTAGTATACTTTGAAATCTGGTACTGCTAAGCCACCTTCCTTCACTATTTTTCCCCATTGATTTCTTGGATATTCTTTACCTTTTATTCTTCTAAATGAGAATTTTTATTATTTTTTCTAGTTCTATAAAATAATTCTTCAGTAGTTGATTGCTATGGCACTGAATAAGTATATTAATTTAGGGAGAATTAACATTTTTATCATACTGACTCAGCCTTCCTATGAGCATTTAATATTTTCCCGGTTGTTTAGATATGACTTTAGTTGTGCGAAAAGTATTCTTAAATTGTAGTCATACAATTTCTGGGTTTGTCTTGGAAGATTGATTCACAAGTATTTTATATTGTCTATAATTATTTTAAATGGAATTTCTCTTTCTATTTCTTGCCCCTGGACTTTGTTGGTAATATGTAGAAATGCTGATGATTTATGTGGATTTATTTTATATTTTGCAACTTTACTAAAATTGTTAAAATTCTTTCAACTAATTTTTCAATAGATTCTCTAGGATTCCCTAAATACACCATCCTATCATCTGCAAAGAGAGATAGTTTTCTTTACTCATTGCCTACTATTTCTTCCAATTCTTTTTATTGCCTTATTGCTACAGGTAGCATTTCTAGTACAATATTGAGTAATAGTGTTGATAATGGGCATCCTTGCTTCACCCTTTATTTTGTTGGGAGGGCTTCTAGCTTATACCTATAATAATATGCTTGCTGACAATGTTTGCTGATGATTTTATGTAGATATTACTTATTATTTTAAAGAAAGCTTCATTTGTTCCTTTGCTCTGTAGTATTTTTAATAGGAGTGCATGTTGTATTTTGTCAAAGGTTTTTCTGCATATGTTGAGATAATCATATGATTTTTTTGTTAATAATTATGCTGATAGGTTCCTTAATATTGGGCTAGTCTTGCATTCCTGGTATAAATCATACCTGGTCATAGTGTATGATCCTTGTAGTATATTGCTGCAATCTCCTTACTAATATTTAAAATATTTTGCATCTCAATGCTGAAAACTAAACATATTAAAAATAAATTTAAAAAAAATCAACCTGCAATTATGATTCTTCTAAAAAATATTTTGCATCAATATTTATTAGGGAAATTGTTCTACAGTTATTTTCGCTGTTTTGGCTCTCCCTGGGTTAGGTATCAGCAACACATTTGTGTCATAAAAGGAATTTGTGAGGACTCCTTTGCCCATTTTCCAAATAGGTTATATAGTAATAGAATTAATTGTTCCTTAAATGGTAGATTTCACCTGTGAATCTATCTGGCCCTGGAGATTTTTTCTTAGGGAGCTCATTGCATCTTCAATTTCTCTTTCTGAAAGGGGATTAGGTCTTCTATTTTCTCTTCTTTAAGTTTGGACAATTTATATTTTTGTAAATATTCATCCAGTTTTGCTAAGATTATCAGATCTATTGGCATATAATTGGGCAAAATAATTTTTAATAATTTTTAAAATTTCCTCTTCATTTGGTGGTGAATTCATGCCTTTCATTTTAGATGCTGGTAATTTTTTTCTTTCCTTTTTAAAATCAAATTAACCAATGGCTCATCTATTTTATTGCTGTTTTTTATTTCATTAAAACCAGCTTCTAATTTTATTTATTAATTCAATGGTTTTCTTACTTTCAGTTTTATTAATCTCTCCTTTGATTTTCAGGAATTCCAATTTGGTAATTAATTGGGGAATTTTAATTTGCTCTTTTTCTAGTTTTTTTTTAATTGAATACCTATTTCATTGGTCTTCTCTTTCTCTATTTTATTGATGTAAGCATTTAGAAATATAAATTTTCCCCTATGTACTGCCAAAGCTGGATCATATAAAGTTTGATATGTTGTCCCATTGCTGTCATTCTCCTCAAATGAAATTGTTGATTGCTTCTGTGCTTTGTTCTTTGACCCACTTATTCTTTAAAACTAGTTTCCAATTTTTACTCTCCCCAAAGACCTTTATTGAATGTAATTTTTATTTATTATGATCTGATTTAATATTTCTTTTTTTTCTGAATTTGTTCTGGGGTTTTTATGCCCTAATACATGGTTGATTTTTGTGAAGGTACCAGTACAGCTTAGAAAAAGATATATTACTTTCTATTCCCATTCAGTTTTTTTTTCCAGAGTCTATCATATCTAACTCTTCTAAAATTTTGTTCACCTCCTTCTTCCTTGTTTATTTTTTGGCTAATTCTAAGAAGAGAAAGTTGAGGTTCCCCACCAGTATAGTTTTGTTGTCTGTTTCTTCCTGTAACTCATTTAACTTCTTTCAAAATTTAGAAGCTATACTATTTTATGCATATATGTTTGATTATTGATATTACTTCATTGCCTGTCATACCTTTTAGCAAGGTATAACTTCCTGCCTTATCTCTTGTAATTAGATCTATTTTTGCCTTTGTTTTGTTTGAGATCATGATTGCTACCCATGCTTTTCTTTTTCTTACTTCAGCTGTAGCATAATAGATTTTGCTCTAGCCCCTTACCTTTAAACTCTGTGTGTGTCTCTGTGCTTCAAATGTGTTTCCTGTAAACAGTTTATTGTAAAATTCTGTTTTTTAATCTACCATGCTATCCACTTCTGTTTTTATGGGTGAATTCATCCCATTCATTTTTACAGTTTTGACTAACTGTGTATTTCTCTCCATCCTATTTTTCCTTTATCTTTCTCCCTGTCTCTTACCTTTTACCCTGTCCCTCTTCACAAGAGTTTTACTTCTGACCACTACCACCTCCAATCTTCCCCTTCTGTCAGTCCCTCTACCTTCTCTTATCCCTATCCCTTTTTTACTTCCATATAGAATAAGCTAGATTTCTAAATCCAACTGAGTATGTATGTTATTCCTTCTTTGAGCCAATTCTGATGAGAGTAAGGTTCAAGTGTTGCCTACCACTCCGCCCCCCCCCCTACTATTTTCTCCTCTATTGTAATAGCTCTTTCATACTTCTTTTATGTGAGATTATTTACCCCATTTTCTCTCCCTTTTCTCCCAATCCTTCTTTCTCACCCTTAATTTTGGTTTTTTTTTTTTTTTGGATATCATCGCCATCATAGTCAACCTACACTCATGCCCTCTGTCTATATATATACTCCTTTTAATTGCCTCAATACTGATAAAGTTCTTAAGAGTTACAAATATCATCTTGCCATGTAGGAATATAAACAGTTTGATCTTACCGAATCTCTTATGTTTTCTCTTTCTTGTTTCTAATTTTTAAATGTTTCTTGATTCTTGTATTTGAAAATAATTTTTTTTTAAATTTATTTTTGACATGTTTGGTTTTCAGCCTTGATTTTCACAGGCGTTTGAATTACAAATTTTCTCCCCATTTCCTCCCCCCCCCCCACTCCAAGATGGCGTACATTCTGGTTGCCCTGTTCCCCAGTCTGCCCTCCCCTCCGTCGCCCCATTCCCCTCCCATCCCCCTTTCCCTTCCTCTCTCCCCTGTTCCCTTTTGAAAATAATTTTTAAAAAATTTACCTCTTCTTGAATATTCCCCACTTTATTTGCTGTATTTTCTAAAAACAATGAGAAAAATAAAGGGAGAAAATTATATTACAGTTTGCACTCAGTGTTCATAAATTCTCTCACTGAAAGGTGGACAGCATTTTTTATCATGAGTCTTGAATTGTCTTTGATCAGGGCTGTCCAAAATGTGGCCCATGGGCCACATGTGGCCTGCAGCACGATTTTATGTGGCCCACCTGTGGATTTTAATTTTCATGAGCAAAAAAATAAAATAATAACTTGCATGGAATGCTTATTAGATTTTTAAATTCCATTAGTAATAAATAATCTTGTTGATGTTAACTTTCTTTGGTGTTTTTAAGCAGTATTATTTTTCAATCCATCTGTGGGGTGCGTTCTGTCTGTATGATGCAGACTAGTTAGTATGCACCTACCTTTATAATGTGTTGTCGCTTTGTTGTTTTGTGTTTGCTTTTGTGCTTCATGCCTGTGGTATAGATGATGCGTGTTCCTCCACTTTCTATTAGTGTACTGTATTTTTTATTCTGGGTGCAGCCCTCGAATAATTATTTTATTTTAATGCGGCCCTAAGATAACCTAAGGTTGGACAGCCCTGTCTTAGATCATTGTATTGATAAGAGTAGCCGAGTCTTTCACAGTTGAACATCTTTACAAGATTGCTGTTACCATACACAATGATCTCCTAGTTCTTCTCACTTTACTTTGCATTATTTCATGTAGGTCTTGCCATGATTTTCTGAAACCACCCTCCTAGACATTTCTTATAGTACCACAGCACTCCATTACAATAATATGCCACAGCTTGTTTAGCCATTCCTCAATAGATGGACATCCCTTTCATTTCCAATTCTTTGCTACCACAAGAAGAGCTGCTTTAAATATTTTTATGCAGACATAGTAGTCATATTACTCAGTCAAAGGGTACGCAGAATTTTATATTCCTTTGGACATTATTCCAAATTATTCCCCAGAATGGCTGGACCAGATGTTTGCTCCACCAACAATTCATTATTGTACCTGTTTTTCTCTCATCCCCTTCAGCATTTGTCATTTCTGCTAAGTGTGAAGTAGTATCTTAGAGTTATTTTAATTTATAGTTCTCTAATCAACAGTGATTTTTAGAGCATATTTACATGACTACAGATAAACCTGTTTTCTTCTTCTGAACACTGCCTGTTTATATTTTTAACCATTTATCAATTGGGAAATGGCTCCCTTTTTATAAATTTGATTCATTTTCATATTCCATATACATTTGAGAAATAAGGCTTTTATCAGAGAAACTTGATGTAAATTTTTTTTATATCACTTCATTGTCTATGATACCTTTTAGCAAAATATAGTTACCTTGATTACGTCTTTTAATTAGGTTTATTTTTGCTTTTGCTTTCTCTGAGATCATGATTGCCATCTCTGCTATTTTTTTTTTTTTACTTCAGCTGAAACATAGTAGATTCTGCTCCAGCCTTTTATTTTAGCTGTGTATGTGTGTCTTACTGTTTCAAGTGTGCCTGTTGTAAACAATATATTATTGGATTCTGGTTTCTAATCCATTTTTTTATGGGTGAGCTCATTCGATTCACATTCAGAATTATGATTACTGTATGTTTCCCTCCCTCCCATTATTTTCTATTTTTTTCTCTCTTTTTATCCTGCCCCTCCTCCAAAGTCTATTTTGCTCCTGACCATGGCCTCCCTTAATCAGTCCTCCACTTTATAATCCCTTCCTTTTCTCGTATAACCTTCATCTTCTTTTTCCCTATTGGGTAAGTTACATTTCTATATACATCTGAGTGAATGTACTTATTCTTCCCTACTAGAACCAATTCTGATGAGAGCATTGCTTGCCGTCCCTCCCCATTTTTGCTTCCATTGTAAAAACTCTTCCTTGCATTCATCTTTTATGTTAGAAAAATTTCCCCATTCTACTTCTCCCTTTTGCTTTTCTTTCCAACATTTAATGTTTGTCTATCTTTTGTGCCATTCTGTCTTTAAACAGAGAAAGTGAAAAGTCGGCCTCTCACTCTATATTTCATGGCCTGAAAATCCTGAAATAGGATTAAGGGACTATGGTTGTCTCTAGTGCTGAAAGAGGCATTTAGTGGAGCGATTGTATTATCACAAATATACTATTGTAGGTAAATTAGGTTTTGCAAACATCCATAATCAAACACGTTGTTATTATTCGATGTACTGTAATAACATAACCTTGCACAGAAGATAGGCTTTGAAGTGCCTACTTTTAAGTAGACTATTGCAATAAAAAATAATTAATAATAAGCATTTATGAAATGCTTAGCACAGTGCCTGGCACATATTAAGTATTTAATGTTTATTGATTAATTGATTAATCCTCACAGTAACCCTGGGAGGTAGGTACTATTAATCTGCAGGATTGTTTTTGTAACTTTGCTAAGTAGAGTAGCAAACACTAGTCATTAGTCTCTTATTAAAAAAAAAACAGCCAAACAAATCAAATTCCTAAAACCTCTAGAACTTTGTAAATTTGATGGATAGTTTTAACTAGTACTATTTAGATCTTGGATGTTTTTTCTTATTTTTTCAGGATTTTGTGGCTCTTGAAATACTGTATACACACATGTGACAGTGGTTTTGTTTTTCTTTGTTCAATTGGGAGGAGTATTGGAGGGGAGAGGATTGGGGGGAAGAGCAGAGCAATGGGCAAGGAATGATTTTAGGAGGGAAAGAAAGAAGGAATCATTGAAGATTTTTAAATGTAGAGAAAAGAACAAAAGAAAGACCAAAAAGAATCACAGACAAGCAGGACAGCTTTGAAAGTTATATGTTGAATGCGTTATATACTTAAGAAGAGCAAGCTATAATATGAGACTCATATTTTCATATATAATATTTTCTTTTCTATGTATGTAAAACAGTTATTTTATTTAATTCAGAATTTTAAAAAATTAAAATAAATTTAAAATAAACATGTATCAGATTTAGTTTAAAGTAGCCTATTTGACTACAGTCCTAAATTATATGAGGGACACATTACATATACTTGTTACAATAGTAATGCATATTAAAACAAGCAACTAACAGAATTAAAGGGAAAATATCAGTGACGTACAGTATAACAAAATATACAAAGCATCAAAATTGCGTATTTAACAGGAAAATTATACATAGACTAATTTAACTACAGTACATGCGTAGAACTAAAACAAAAGCAAAGAAACACAACAAAATTATAAAACAAGAACATACTTAATACATAAATTAATGTGTGTAAGGGACAGGCCTTACTCAGACTGCTGCCCTTCTTGTTAAATTTCAGCGTTGGAATGAAATGAGAATCCTATAGTTCGTTCATCACTTAACAAGAGGATATTTACTTAGCCACAGTACAGAAAAGATATTTAACTAAGATACTATAGCACTTAGCTTAGATAAATTTGCCCCCCAAGCCCTCACCCCCCACCTCTGCATGGAAATATATCTGGTCAGCAAAGGAGGGTGTCATTTGGTCTTAGGACATTGGCCAGGTCTGAAGGGCCGTGAATTCAAATTAGTTGGCAATGCCCTCAAATAATGAGAAAGTCAAAGTCAATGCCAGATGCTACCAGGAAGCTGGATCAAGGGAGGCAGCTACAGCCTTAGCTGCGTAGGGCAAACGGATCACAAGGACGACTTTTGTTACTCTTTAGGGAAAAGCTAGCCTGACCCATAGGGGCTGAGGGTGGGGAAAATGAAGAGACCTTGGTAGATAATTGTTCCCAATGCAGCATGCATCAGTGAAGACATTTAAATATGTGCAACGCATGCATTAATATGAATAAACATTAGCCTTATCATCTGACTACATTTCTAACTATTTTGCAGTTTTCAAGTGGGAAAACAAGTCCGGTCAATGTTTTACCAGTTCTAGTTCTATAATATGCTGACTCATCTGCAGCATACCTGTCATGTCTGATGTGATTGGATGATCATAATCCTCTTTAGATTTATAATCCTGCAATTCTAAGCCTTTGGAATCTCATGAAGCACCCTAGTCCCTAATATAGGTCATGGGGTTTTAGAGTCGGAAGAAACCTTGGAAATCATCTTGTCTAGCTTCATTTTGCAGATGAGGAAATTAAGGCCCAGAGAGGTAAAGTGACTTGCCCGAGGCCACACAGATAACAAGTAGCAGAGCCAAGATTGAACCCAAGTTCTCTGATTTTAAATCCACTGTTCATTTTGCATATTCTAACTGACTCCTGAATTTGAACCTTTTAAAAGAATCCTGCCAATCTGAGGCCTAACACTAAAAAGAAGAGATCACAAAAAAAAATCTGTTCAATTGTCAGTGAAAGGAAAAGGGTATTTAAAAACAAGGTCATTTGCATAGCAATCCAGTTCTGGAACACTTGGCTTGGGAACAACAGAAGGCCTTTAAGCTTAAATTGGGTATAAGATGATTGGATGATATTTAAATCTCAATATGTCAGATTACCATGTGACATTTTGAATTACCTTCATGAGCACCTTTTGCAACAGAGGGAAAGAAAGAGGAAGCTCCTTGATGTACATGCCAAATATGCTTAATTCCACCCTTTTTACAGATAATTGCAGTGATCTCAACTCAGAACTGCAAAGAGTACTGACTGGCCTGGAGAATGTCGTCTGTGGGAGAAAGAAGAGTAGCTGCGGTCTCTCAGTGGCTGAAGTGGACAGACACATTGAACAGCTTACCACTGCAAGTGAACACTGTGATTTGGCTATTAAGGTAACCAGAATAAATCGCAGATCTGTGATGTCATTTGAAAGGTTATAATGAGAAGACATCCTCTATTATACTATTCACGCTTCCATGTTGGTAGCAGATATTATGAAGAAAACCATACTCAGTATATTGTGTTACCAAGCAGGTAACAGATAATCAATTCATTAAACTAAAGTAGTCATGGCCATGAAATGGACAGCTGAGTTCATTTATTGTGTAGTCAATGAGCAATTTACACAGATATAATTAGGTTATTTAAATGTTGAGCCAGATTCTGTCAGTGTCTAAGCGATTCCTATGTTATATTAATCACCATGGAAGTCCTATTGCTGCTTTCAAGAATATCATTTAGGAAGTTTATTTGATTCATGGTGCTACTAGGACTAAAGTAAGTTTTAGTCTCGCTATTAGGTTAGTTATATTCATAAAGAGGAAATACTATATTCCTAAGTCTGCAGGCTTTGTCCCAGCCAACATTCTGAAATGCTCTATGATAGGACTATAGATCTGAAACTAGAAAATATACCAGATATCATGCCATCCAATCACTTTACAGAGGAGGAAACTGAAGCCTAGAGAGGTCGAGTAATTTGCAGAAAGTCAAATAGGTAGTAAGCGTGAGGAGAGAAATTTGAACCTAGGCCCTTCCTTGGACTCCAGAGCCAGTGTTCTTTCTACTGTACCATGATAGCTCCATTCATAAATGCATATCAGAATTTATAAAAGAGAAAAATCAGTGAGTCAGCAAGCATTTTTTAAGAATCTACTATGTACCAGGTACTAATAGATAGTACTGAAAATGCAAAGACAGGCAAAAATAGCCCCTGCCCTCAAGGATCTTACATTCTAAGTTTACATGGGGAAAACCATATACCAGATTAAATGATACAGACTATATGGAAGGTGTGCTGAGAGAGGAAGGCTTTGGCAGCTAGAGCAGCTGGAAAGGTGTCCTACAGAAAATGGTATTTGAGCTGTCTTGAAGGAAGTCAGAAGAACCTCATAGAGTGATGGGGCAGAATATCCCAGGGTTAATGAATAGCCAGGGCAAAGGCACAGAGTCAGGTAATGGAGTGTTACATGTGAAAAACTTCAATTAGGCCAATGTTGCTGGATTAGAAAAGGGAGTAAAGTATAGGGAGATTGGAAAGTTAGGAAGGACCCAGATTATAAAAAGCTTTAAATGCCAAACAAAGAACTTTATGTTTGATTCTGGAGCTTAAAACGGAGCCACTGGAGCTTATTAAGCAAGGAGGGATAAAATGGTCAGACAGACCTGAAGAACTTTAGAAAAGTCACCTTGGTAGTTGACTGGATAAGGGACTGTAGTGGGGAAAAACTTGAAGCAAGGAGACAAGTTAGAAAACTACTGCAGTGGTCCATTTGAGAGGCTTGAACTAGGGCTGTGGCTAAGCGAGTTGAGAAAAGAAAAACAGTTACAATAAATATTGTGAAGTTAGAAACAGGATTTGACATCAGTTTGGATATGTGCAGTGAATGAGAATAGTTGAGAGCTATACCAAGGTTGTGGGTCAGGGTGGCTTGTAGGATGATAGTGCCATCTATGGTAATAGAGAAGCTCAGAGCTGGGGAGAGTGTTGGAGGAAAGATAATGAGTTCCGTTTGGGATGTGTTGAGTTTGATTTATTATTTAATTTTAATTTGAATTAAATATTTAATTTTTTAAAAAATATTTTTATTTATTTATATTTAATTTGATGTTTTTATTTATTTATTTTGATATTTATTTGATTTTTGATTTGATATTTAATTTGAAAAATTTTTTATTTATTTTTGATTTGATTTTTTATTTTATTTAATTTGAAATATTTATTTATTTATTTATTTTGATATTTAATTTGAAATAATCAAAAAGGCAGTTGGTGATAAGAATCAGAAACAGGAGATGAGGAGAGAGGGCTGGGGCTGAGGATCATCATTGAACCATAGGAGATCACCAAGTGAAATAGTATAAAGAGAAGAGAGAAGGCCTAAGACAGATCCTTAAGGGTACCTTTGTTTAGTGGGCATGACATGTGTGATGAACTAGCAAAGAAAACTGAAGGCTAATTATATAGAAGGAGAACAAGAGAGAAGAATGTCACGAAAGCCTGGAAAAGAGTTAGTATACAGGAGTAAATGGAAATTAATATTGTCCAAGGCTTCAGAGAGATCAAGGAGTTTCAGGGTCAAAAAAAGGGCCATTAGATCTGGCAATTAAGAGATCATTGGTAATTGGAGAGGGCAATTTCAGTTGCGTGATGAGATTGGATGACATATTGTAGACGGCAAGAAAGAATATGGCTGGATCAGTGAAAAGTTGTTTGCTTCATAACAAAAACAACTTGGAACACACACACACATGCACACACATCCTATTGACAAAGGATACAAATACAAAAGGGAGCCTTTTAAACATTTTATTGCCTACTCATATATCTCTGACTTAGTGTGTAATAAACCCAAAGGAGTTTCCTTGCCCAAAATCACATAGCTAATAAGTGTTGGAGGAAGAACTTGAATATGCTTTCTGACTCCAAACCCTGCCATCTTATACGGCGTAGCTTCTTAGCCTTCTAACATGAGAATCTGAATAGTTGTAAAAGATGGTTGAAGTTGTAATCAGAGGACTGCTTATATCAAGGCACACTCTGGTTCAGTGTTTGCAAGGGAGCGTCCATAAATTAAAGAATTATTTTTAATCAGAAATCTTTAGTATCTCAAAGAAAACTCTAGCACATACAATGATTTATCTTTTTTACTTTCCTTAAATATTTATTTAGTTAATACAGTTGCAGGGAAGATCCCTGGTGTTTTCCTTTCTAGCATCTCACAGCTGTTGCTTCAAAACTTAAAGTCAGGGCAGAAGGGCAGCAGCAGTGTGGATTAGGTGGGAAGGAATCCAGGAGGAGGCAGGTACACCTTCCTGAGACCCCTAAAACTGCTGGACTGCAGACATCCCTTCTAAAGCACAAATCAGGGAGAGTGACATGGACAATAAACGGTCTTCATGTGGATGAACAGGCATCTTTGAGAAGAGTATTAAGTCTGAATATGAGCTCTTAAAACTGGAAGTAGTGTTAATAATTGCTGCCATATGTAGGAAGAAGAAGACACAGAGGTGTGTTTCTTTTATTTTAAATGTGGTGATACCCAAAGATAGCCATATGGACATGATTTTGTCCTAGGCTTGTTGCTTGAAACCTAACCTGGAAGGTATTCACTGGAGTCACTTGGAAATTCTGGTCTCCTAGGCTATCCTGTTTGGTAAATATATTTCAGTATAATTGCCTTGCCAGTCAATAATAGCTTAAGATTATCATTATGTGATGTCTTTTCTCTGTTCTTCATCTAAACTAACCCAGTGTTTCAAAAAAAAACCAAGAAAAATTGGTAACTTTTTGGTCCTCATTTCCCATGTTATTGTTTTTTTAAACACACATAATATTGAACACCCATTTCTAAGCACAGTTAAGGAAGGCTTTATAATGACAAAAATTCCCCAAAAACCATGTGTGTCTCCTACATCACAGAAGGTCCTTTCATTTTTTCCTGTTTTAGAACTGAAGCTGATTCATGCAATCTGAGTTTGTATGATGCACGAAGAGCTCTATTATAGTGAAATAGCCGGTCTTGTCATTATAAAGCACTTAACAAAATGCCCAGCATATAGTAGGCACTTAATAGTTGCTTATTCCCTTCTCTAGGGAGAGAAGAGAAGATGACTCAGGACAAAACCCATGGTTAGGGGATATAATTTCGATGATGAGCCAGCAAAGGAGACTCAGAAGAAGGCAGGTTGGAGGTGAACCAGGAGAGAGAGCAGCATAGTAAAAACTCAGAGAGGAGAAGGTATACAGGAGGGAGGAAAGTCGGTAGTGTCAAGTACCACAAAGAGTTCAAGAAGAATGAGTATGAACTTTGAAAATGTGAAGTCAGATTTGGCAATTAAGAAATCATTGGTAATTTTAGAGAGAGTAGTTTCAGTTGAGTAATAAGATTGAAAGTCAGATTACAAAAGGGTGAGAAGATTGAGAGAAGTGGGTGTAGAGGTTGTTGATGGCTTTTTCATAGGATGATAACCTGAGTGGATTATAGGGTATGATGACATATTGAGTTGTTTTTTTTTCTTCCTCTAGCATGGAGAAGATTTGTGTGTATTTCAAGAAAAGAGCCAGTAGATAGGGAAAATTTGAATCTTAGAAAGTAAGGATGATAATGAGGCCAGTCTATACCGGCAGCTGGGAGGCAGTGGAATGGAGAAGGGTTAGCCTTATCAAAGGAAAAGAGTCACCCCTTCTTCAGAGACCAGAGGAAAGGAGGATATAATAAAGCTTGATGTCAAGGTTTTTTAAGATGTAAGGGAGAAAAAAGGGAGTTTGTGGGCAGTGGTCTCTATTCCCACAAGGAAAGTGTGAGGTATGTTGAACTGAGAAGATTGAGCAGGGAATAGTGTGAGATCCTTGAGTAGAAAAAATTTGGAACAGTGTCTGCGAAGAGTAGGACACACAATCAATTAGGGGAGAGTAAAAGAATTATCTTACTGTGGTAAGGACCCTAATTGAGATTACATAACACAAATTTTTAAGTACTTCTGTTTAACATTACAATTACCTTTATAGATGGAAACCTAAGAAAAAGAATGTTATCCTGGCTCATGAGATTTTTGAATAACATAGTTTATGACCACACTGCCTTTCTCTGCTGCAAAGAACCCATCCGTAAAATAGAGAAATTATTGAAAATTTAAAGATTTGTAAATAAAGTCTTACATATGATTTTAAAAGAAATCATTCTACCAGTCTCAGGTGGGCTCTTATTTATTTATTATACTTTTTTCTTTCTCTGCTTTACGTCCAAAGTTAATCTTTCTTTTTTTCTTTGTTGGGTTTTTGTAGACAGTTGAAGAAATCGAGGGAGTATTGGGTCGGGATCTCTATCCCAATTTGGCTGAAGAGAGATCTCGATGTGAAAAAGAACTGGCTGGCCTAAGAGAAGAGAATGAAAGCCTGACTGCCATGCTGTGTAGCAAAGAAGAAGAACTCAACAGAACCAAAGCCACCATGAATGCTATCCGGGAGGAGAGAGACAGGCTACGAAGAAGGGTAAGAAGCCTGGTCCCGTACGTAGCTTTTTACTTTCTTTTGAAGTATGTTTCCAAGAAAAATTGGCACAGAGAGACTCCATTGTAAACTTGTATAGCATTAGAAATTTTAGCTTTTTCAAATCATTATTTATAAAGTAACCTTTTGAAAACATGCAGTCTTAAAGTATAAAGAAATTGAGGTAAGCTTTTTTTGTAAAGCACTGTAACCTAATGTAGAGGAGTCCAGGTACATTTTCACCTTTTATCAGGGAATGTATTAATAATGGTGAAACTGATCATTTCAAGAGTAAAAAAAATACATCTAATTTGTTAGGGAGATTTTCAAAGTTATGATTTGTCCTTAAAAGGTACATCCTTTGTTTTGGTTTGAGTTAAATCTGATTTGAAAGAAAAGAGAGAACAAAGTATAAGACTTCTCTCACTAAATATCTTAATTCCCTCTGAACTAAGTTCTGAATCTCCTGGCTATCCCCAATCTCATTCTCTTTTTCTGAGTGTCTTGCAGTAGAGTGCCAATTTAAAATCTTTATTTTCTAAAGCATGCACAATAGAAATTCAATTGAGAGAAAACTGGCTCACTACAAAGAAAAAAATTTAGAGGACATACATAGCCCTCTAGTGTTCACTTAACTCTCGCCACCTTCTAAAAGGCAACTTTATCAAAGTATGATTTCTCTGTTAATATCAACACCTGTGATCATCTCATTTGTTTTGGAATTATGTGCATGTTAATTTTCTTTTGAATTTTCATCATACTTGATCAAAGAATACAGGAAATTTTTAATTGAACCTTCTGAGGTTGTATTGGTCTGATCAGCCACAGTCCAACACACTTTACCTTGACTCTGACATAACTGATATCATTTTGGTCCTCTCTGAGAACAAAGGATAACAACCAATTGCTCATAAGTAGAATGAGCCAATATAATAAAAATGACAATTTTACCAATTTATTCATTTATTATACCAATCAAACAGTAAAAAATATGATACTCAAAAACCAATAAAAAAATTCATCTGGAAGAGTACAAAGTCATGAATATGAAGGGAATTAATGAAAAAAATGTGAAAGAAAACTCTGAAACTGTATTGCACAGCAGTAATTATCAAAACAATCTGGTACTAGCCAAGAGATAGAGTGGTGGATCAGTGGAATAGATTGGGTACACAATACACAGTGGGCAATGACCGTAGTAATCTAGTGTTTGCTAAATCCCAAATCCCCATTTGTGAGACAAGAACTCAGTATTTGACAAAAACCGTTGGGAAAACCAGAAAGCAATTTGGCAGAAACTAGATATAGAACATCACAGAGTATATACCACGATATGGTCAAAATGGGTGCATGAGTTAGACATAAATGGCAATACCATAAGCAAATTAGGGGAGCATGGAATAGTTTACTTGTCAGATCTATGGATAAGGGAAGATATAATCAAACAAGAATTAGCATTACAGGATATAAAATGGATAATTTTGATTAAATTCAATTTAAAAAGTTTTGCACAAACAAGGTCAGGCACAAATAGTCCATATGAACATTTGGAATGTTTCTAAATCTATGCAGCTCATGTTTCTTTTGAGCTACTGCAATTCTTTTTCCATTTTTTTTTTTGCTTCCTTCTTTCATTATTCTTTTGCATCACTCTCATTTCTTTTCCCAATTTTTCCTCTACTTCTCTTATTTAATTTTTAAAATCCCTTTTGAGCTCTTTCAGTAAATGTTTTGGGGCCTGACACCAATTCACTTTTCACTTTGAGATTTTGCATATAGCTGTTTCGACACTATTGTCATCCTTTGAGTTTGTTACCATAGTAACTTTCTATGGTCAGGTTCTTTTTTTTTTTGCTTGCTCATTTTTCCAGCCTATTTCTTGATTTCCAACTTCATGTTAAAGTTGGGTTCTACTCCCAGGGTGGAGGGGGCATTGTCCCAAGCTTCAGATTTTTCGCTCTGCTGTTTTCAGAGCTAGTTCTGGGAACCTCTAAATTTTTAGTTCTTCCAGGGTGATATGATTTAAGGAGAGGTGCAATCACTACTCTTCTGGCCTATGCTATGGTCTGTGTGCAAAATCAAGCACTCTTTTCCACCCTAGAACTGTGACCAAACTCCTCACTCCTCTGTGGCTGTGAGTGCTAGTGCTTTTTCTCACCTGAGCACTGCAACCTTGGCCTGTGTCCCAGATCCCAGTATGGGAAGTGCAACAGAGTCTTTCACCCAGTGCCAACAAAGAGTTCTCTGTAATTTCTTTCTGACCAGCTGTTTGATCCCCTTACTGTCTGTGGCTGAGAGCTCTAGAAGTTGCCACTGCAGATTTCTGTGGTGTGGCCTGTTCTGGACTCCATTCTCTCTCTACTGACACAGACTTTTTCTGTTGACTTTTTCAGTCTTGACTGGAAAATTGTGTCATGCCCCATCCTTTTGTTGGTTTTGCCACTCTAGAATTTGTTTTGAGGAATTATTTTAAAGGTGTTTGGAGGAGAGTTTAGGAGAGCTCAGATGCATTCTTCCCTTTACTCTGTCATCTTGGCTGTACCCTCTAAAACTCTTAACATGTTTTTCAAATCAAAATCTTTGATTTTACATCAGAAGCCATTTTCCATAGGCCACGATAAATCATCTCAGTCAGCAAAAGTTTTTATCTGGGCAGAATAATGAATTTGCTTACCACTAAAGCTCATACCACATGTAATTTCCTGGGTGTTTCACTACTAGAGCATTATGACTAATGTCCTATTTAATTATACTTGCCCTTTTTTATGTGTATTTTATTACGTGCTTCTTTGTGAATTCTCCTAGACAGGAGAGGCCTGTCTTAAATGTAATTACACACTGTGGAAAGCAATAAATTCCCTTCCCTGACCTGAGATATTGGAGGTAGCAAGGCACTGTTAGAGAACTGGTAAACAAAAAAATTCAGCTAGGTCAACGGCCTTCCTCCAATATCCTCCCACACGTCTAATGTCAACCTTATTCTGGGTCAAATGCCATCTTGTACATGCCTGAACACTACTTGGACATGACCATTTTCAGAAATAGGCTGCCAGACACATTACAGTGATTCTTGTTGGGGTATGAGAGTGGGTCATTCGTGCCTGACAAGTTCAGGTTATGTTCTTAGAATTTAGAGCTAGAAGATACCTCTCAAAGGCTATCTATCCCCATCCCCTCTTTTTACAGAACGGAAAACTGAAGCTCCAAGAGGTGAACCACTTGCCTGTTAACGTGGTCAATAATTTTTTTTAAAAAACCTATGTTTTGCTAGTGTTACCCTCATGTCTCCAAAAGAATGTTTTCAGCACATATGGTATATATTTCAAATCCCAGGCTTATAGGCTTAGACAAATATCAGTGTTACTGGTTGTGTAATTTATAATTACACATTTTATTTATTTATTTATAATTACACAATTTATAATTATAATTAGATTAACAAACTACATATAAGCATATTTAAATATTTCAGTAGTTTTACCAGGTGTGAGAAATATCACAGGTAAAATCACTCTGACCATCAGATTCAACTGATACTAAAATACTAGTATCCTTAAATACTAGAAGCACAGCCTCACAACATTTCTTTTCTCGTCCACAGAATAAGTTAAACTCGGGTCTGTGAGTGTCAGCTCTTGCCAGAATGACAGTTAAGTTATAACTCCTGAACTTAATTTGCTTTTAAAGATACAGTTACAATGTCCATAGTCTTTGTGGAAGAGACTGTTTTATATTACATTTCTTTCAGACTCTTCTTTTGGAAGGAAACAAGTATTTATTAAGTATTTACTAATGTTCCAGGCTAAACTCTTTGCACATATCATCATATTATCCTCATAACAAGGTATGGCTGTTATTATCCATTATATTTCACATGTGTACTTTGTGTGCGTGTGTGTGTATACACACATATATACATATATGTATGTATTCTATATATGTGTATATAATCTGTTTTATGTATATATATAAAATATGTACTATATATATAATGTATTCTATGTGGGTATATACACATATGCATGCACATGTGTATGTATTATTATTATTATTAAATGCTATTTGGCTATATGCCTGTCATCCCCATTTTACAGTTGAGGAAACTAAGGTAGATAGAGGTCAAGGGATTTACCCAGGGTCATAGAGTTATAATAAATGTCTGAGGCTAGATTTGAACTCAAGCTTTTGAATTCAGGATTTCTGAATCCAGGGTCAGTGTTTGATGCACTGCATCAACTAGGATAGTTTACTAGTTTACTTTGAATACCATATTCATTCCTTTCCCTGACTATTAGTGGTCCGTTTGCCCTGAGAGGAATCTGGCAGTTGTGATTGCTGTTGCCAGTTATTCCCCATCGATCAACAATAAGCAACACTTATTAAGCACTGGGGAAACAAAAGAAAAAAACAGACACTACCCTTCAGTAGGCCTACGTGCTATATACATAGAGTAGATAGGAAGGCAGGCTTAGAGGGGAAGGCAAAAGGAATGGGAAAAGGGGTGGGTTGGGGGAAGATGGAGGGAGGAAGAGGAGAAGAAAGAGGATATTTAAGCTGAGTCTTGAAGGAACGGATTTTAAGAGGAGAAAGCAATTCAGGGATTGAAAGGCATGGAGATGGGAGAGATGAAGCAATTTGTGTGAGGAACTCTGCAAAGCAGAACTGCTTTTGCAATTTTTTTTTCTATCCTTGTGGCCTTTATATAATATATAGTTAGTGTTTTTTCAGATGGGTTACAGCTTCCTAACAAATTTGAACTCGAAGTCACTTTAACTTGTTAGGGACATGAGGCCATTTAATATCTTTATTTTTGTTCTACCCAAATTTATTATATATAGAGAATATAAGCTTAAATTTACTGGATCAGTAGTTCTGGTATTTTATTCTTATTCACCTATAATCAAAAAAAATGCCCTCCATAGGTTTTCCAAGATTTATTAGAAATTTAAATCAGTTATCTAATGCATTCGGTTAAACAGTTATACTGATTTACAAAGTAGTTGCTAAGAAAAATGCACAACATTTTCATTATTTCAGACAGGTCATTAGTAAATGGGGTGGTCGATTATTTCTGTAGGCTTTTAAAATTATAGCCATTACATTCTCCACTTATAAAAGTAGATTTGACCATCAAAGTTTCAACTTACCTTCATACATTTATCAGATACACTCTTCAATCTGGCTTGCAGCAAAATGTCCATGCTCTTTCCCTAGATTGCTTAATGAAGCAAACTTTACATCACTTGACACATCTGAGTCTCACTGAATCACTGACTTCAGTAAGAAGTTAGCCATTTTGTTAGGCCACACAGACTCCTCTGTGAGTTTTAATATGAAGACTTTAAAAAGTTTCACAGCTCTCAGTCTCTCTGCTTATTCACAAAGCAAGTAAGCAACAGCAGCCTACGTTCTCCAACACCCCTTCCCTACCTGTGTACTTCTTCAGGCATCTGGGAAGGAAACCATCTGAGACGATGGTTCAAGAGTTGCTGAGCTTCACCAGTTATTTGAGTCTTAGTCTCTTCTGTGACTGCCCACTTACTGATAAAGGGAATATGTATGGCTGGTAAGAATGAATGTTGGTGTAACAAACACCTGACAGCTATGATATGGTAGCAGTTTTTATCCTAAATGACCAGTGCTATGTTTGAACTAAGAGAAGAACCATCATCTCAAAGCCAGCATATCCATTGAATCATGCACTTTGGATAAAGCCTAACATAACAGAGATTGGAAGGGCCTTAGAAATCATTTGATCAAACTCATCTAATTTTAAATATGAAATTTGGGGTGGGGTTGGGGGGGTGGGAAATGACTCAGGTAAGGTTACATTTTAGAATTTGCCAAGGCCTTTTGAATACTAGACTTAATCTAATCTAATCAAATTGATTCAAATAAGGCTAATCTAATAATTTATCTTTAAAAGTCCATGAAAAAAATATTAATTTTTTACCATTGTTGTTTCACTTAGTTATTTTCTAGTTAACTACACACTTATGCTTCTTTGTCTCCTTCAAGTCTATTGCTAAAGACTCCCAAGTTTTTGTTATATAAACAGGTTTTGGTGCTGCATACATACTGGTCATGGAAGTACCTGAATCTGCCTAATAAGTGGAATAAATGGAGCTGGCAAGTTCTAGCTAAGTTTCATTGGATCATAAAGCTAAGGTTAGGCAGAAACTTGGAGATTATCTAGTACAACTTTCTCACTTTACAAATGAGCTTTTAAAATATTTTAGTGAGGAGGCTCAAATCAGGATTTTGGATCACTTCATCTTGTACATTTTCCAGCCCTCTCATGTGATTCTTTCTTCTAAAAAACTTGTGATTACCTTTAGGATAATGAATTTCAATTTTTTGTTATTGTTGTTAAGGGAAGGTAGAGGAAGTAAGGGAGAAATAAAAGAAGAGAAAGCCTTCTTAATATTTATATGCTTAGAGTAATTTCCTCAAATAACTTCAAAAAGTAATAGGACCATTTTCTTTTTCTTAATTCCTATGAATGTAAAAGAGCTATGGTATATCTGTCCAGAAAGTTTTTTTTTTTTTTATAAATTCTCTGGAGACCACAGATGGTTTTGGCTGCTGTTTGGCTTTGTCAGACTTGAGTCAAGTGCTTTATACAATGAATTTGCCAGCTGTGTTAATTTGCAAAGAATCTTGTGATGTGCTTCACAGGTCTTTCACTAAAGCCATTATTTCTCAATTCACTGAAGTTAATTGATTATAAATACTGAACCCAATAGTATGGTTTTGATATTCATCTATGTCAGCTCGAGAGACATATCCTAATTATTCATGCTGTTTAAAGGAAGCAGGATATTGAGTCTTACATCAAAATTTACCAGGCTTTATAAGCAATGGACCCATCTGAAGTCTATTCCAATATTGGTTGTATGTGCTAATTGGCAACTGCACCAGCCCCTTTCTTCTCAGCCTGCTTTATGACTCATTACCTTACTAATTCTCACCCTAAAGTTCTAAAGAAATCACTGAATATTTCCCAATTTTTGTCAAAAATAATAGAAATGTACAGTGTCTCTAATCAATCAACTCTGAGCCCCTTTACCTTTTCTCATAAGCTTTTGCTCCTCCCCTCCCATTCCCTCTCCTCTGCTCTCCTCCCTGTCTTTATCTGTCTCTCTGTCTGTCCCTGTCATTCTTTCTCTGTCTCCCTAGTCTACTAGGCTGAAACATATACATTTCCAATTTTTTAACAGTATAACAAGACAAACATATATTTAAATATTTCCAGGGTCTATTCCAGTGAAAAGAATCACAGCCAGAGTTAACTCTGACCATCACCAGTAGTGGTTGAATTCTTCTCAACTCTCTAAACACACTCCCATCATTCATCTCCAGACTTAAGTCAAAGTCGCTCATGAGTTCTTTTTTAATATACCTTCACAGCATATTTTCCCCACTGGATAAGAGTTAAACTTATTTCTCTCAGAAAGTATTTCTTTAAACTCTTTCTCATTGACAGTTAACTTACTCATTCTTTCAGAAAAGAAATTCTCTTAGTCCCTTCTGTCTACAGTCTCTCTCAGGCCATGACAGCAGAATCCAGCTAACCTGCCACTGTGCCCAGGGTTCTACTCCCTACACAGTTGTAGTATCTATACTCTCTATGGGACAGTATATTGAAATTGGGTTTGCATAAACATACAAATGTCTGAGATCCAGAAACTTCTGTGAATAGTGAATATCACCTCTTTGTCATGTGTTTCATCCATATTAGTAGACAGTTAATAAATATTAACGATTAGCACAGTAGTTAGGCTATCTAGGCCCATCAGGGTGAGGTCACAGTAGCTGAAAATCTTTGCCAGTCCCAGCCCTTATGTTCCATATGGTTTGCTCTGGGTTTATCGCTCTGGGCTCGTCTGCCCTCTCAATAGCAGACTTCGGATCCCCATTGTTCCACTTCTGTGCCCACCTCAGATTTCCGTAGAACAATTCTATTTTTAGTTCTAGTATTAGGAGTCCTCACCATAAAGAGTGGGGAGTTGGAGTGGAGAGAAGAGGGCTGCAGGGAGAAGGTAAAGCATCGTACACACATGAATCAAGTATTGCATAAGTGGTTTTATTCCCACATAGGAAGGGGAATGCTAAGCAGTAAAGAATCCTAGAAAGATCACAGTCAGCTGAAAGGCTTTGCAAGCTTAGTGAGAATATTTTCAGTATCTTGTTAGCTATTTAACGTTTCACCCCCACTGAGTGCTGCCTCATTACTGCCAACTGGGCTCACTCTTTCAATTGGTTTCTCTCTGTGTGAGTAACTTTTTGTCTCTTGAGTGGTCCGATTCTGCCTCTGTCATTGTCGATGCTCCAGCAGCGGTCTTCTCACTGCTCACGTTCCCTTGAAGGGGGCAAGGTGCTAGCTTCCTTTAAATGTCTCACAAGGTCCTTTACCATAGGAAAGGAGACACAAACAGAAGGTAGTCCCACCCTAGACTCTGTCTGGCTTAGTAGCCATGCATTCATGGGACTGTAACTGGTACACAGAAAGATACACCCCCTCATCCTCTTTGGTCCGTCCACAGTTGTGAATCAACATGCCAATTAAAATTGGCAATATCATGACCATTTGGAAAGCAGCCAGAGGATATCTGTGTGTACCCTGAAGTTGGGGGTGAAAGGATACTCACACATCCCCAGGGTGCTATACTGAGGGTGCCATATAATGAGAGGCTGGGCTCCATGATTGAGAGATACTCTAAGCATATTAGTAGTGTCATGAATTGACACCGTGCTCAGCTCACTCTGTCTCAAGAATATGTTACTTTTGAACTTAAATTGATGCTTGTTATATGTTAATTGGTGGTACTTTAGTATTTTAATTTAAAAAGCTGTTAATAGGAGATATGTATTTATCAATTAAAAATATTAGGGAACCTTTACAGTTTTGAGGCTTATCTCGATTTATTATGTTCTGATTTTCCTGAGGAAATTACTCTTAGGCTTCAGTTTCTCATTTTATGTGACGATGAAGAGGAAGAGATTGTCTCTAAGATAATTTCCAGCTCCAAAGTTCTACAGTTCCCACTTGTATGAGAGTTCATGCCTGTCCCCACATGCTTCTTCTGTCCTAGAATCATAGAATTTTATAGCAATAAATAAAAAAAAACATCTCAGAAATAATACAATTAAATATCTCCCTTTTATGAGGAAAACCAAGGCACAGAAAGTTTATATAACTTGCCCCAGGTTAAACAGAAAATCAGAGGAAAAGAACTGGAGCCCTGGTCTTAAGCTTCCTAATCTGGTATTATTCCCACTAAACTGTGCTGTTTCAAATTTCTTTGTGGTGGCATTTGTAAGTACCATGTGGAATCCTCCATTTAAGGGCTTGGACTTTTGTAAACAGTGGAGAAAATGTGTGGGCATTGTAAACTATGTTGTTTATGATTAAAAAACCAAATTTACAAAATGCAATTAAAAAGCTTAATCTGTTCACTGTGGCCATAACAGTTTTTCAGATATAGGAATATTAATGTAAACGTTAAGAGCCATAATCCCCAGAATCCAGGACTCTCTTCCAGTTTAATGGCATTGGGGCCCCAGAACATACAAAATGGAAGGACATTCAGACAATGGCTCTCTTGAGTGGACAAACTGTGAAGAACATGATAACATTAAATGCTAAGAAAGATCTGTACTAAGTGCTATAACAAAATTTGAGAAGAGTGATCACTTTCATCTGTGGGGTTCAGGGAAGTCTTCATGAAGGAGGTATTGCCTGAGATAGGTATTAAAGGAAAAGGAAGATTTTACTAGATGTGGAGACTCTGGTCTTCCTTTCCCATTTGAACTGGCAGTGAACAACAAGTCCTGGAAAGGGTTGCCAAGGAGCTATCACCACCTAGAGGCAAATATCAGTGCCTGCCTTACTTGCTGCCAAGAAGGAAAAAAAAAAGTCACTTCTTTTGTATGCTCACTCATTTGAGACTCAGCAACTCGTGGGTTATCAGTTCTTCTGGTTCCTCAGCCAAACAAAAGACTTTACCACATAGTACTAGCCATTCAGTTTCCCCTGGCCAGAAGTAGACTTACCAAGCCTCCACTCGTGGTTGAATTGAAAGCAGGCAGAAAATATATGTATGTGCTCTAAAGACTGATACCGGAAAGGAGATATTTGTAGCTGCTTCAAAAACTACTGCTCCTGTGCCCCATCGGTCAGGCTGCATTATACTCTCCCATGGTTAAAAAATTTGCTGTCCTCAGCAATTGGCTAGGGTAGAATTTGAACTCATTATTTCTTATCTCCAATTCTGAGTTGTTTTCTGATGTACAAGGGAGGCTCGAGCATTGTTTTTTTTTTTATGCTTTCTCTATTGCCGTGTGCTAAAAAGTCTCATAAAAGTTTATATGCCATAGATCTTTTGATACCTCACACTTACATGCGGAAAGCACAATCCCTCCCTAAAATAAAGCACGAACAAACAAGGAACCTTTTACAAAGCTTATCAGAGGCTAATGCTTGTCTAGTACTTATACAGGGCCTGTCTTGGTGCTTGAAATGTCCTTCCCCAAACTAAAGGCTTATAATTTAAAAAAAAAAGAATAAAAGAAAAGAAAATCAATCTTCTTGAAAGGTAAACTTGATTCCTACAAGAACTTTCCACAAGATATGTGCCTTTCGCCATAGGATCTGAGATGAACTTCTCCTTCATGTGAGAAGCCAAGCTTTCCTGGATGAAAATTCCTCCATGATTCCTTCAGTGCACAGAACCATCCGACTATGGACAACAAATTTTCTAGGTGTCCCTTTCCACCTAGGATACAATGCAATTTCTCCAGGGTACCTGTACCATAGGCTTGGAGCTCCCAGCCAAATTTCTTCTGGGTCCCTGTACCAAAGGGCTCAAATTTTCCATACATATCCTTCCGACTCTAAGAGTTCAAGGTTGGCATTGCAGACTTTCATCCAACAATAGGACAGTCAGGTTCAATTTCAAAAGAAAGGAGATACAGCCCAAATACATGTGGGGCTCCCAAAATGGATTAAATACATCTGGTTGATTATTTCTAGCCACACCTTATCTATAGGACTCTCACAATAAGTCATGTGGTCTAGGTGTGCTTAAAAAAAAAAGGAACATTTACACACTATCATATCATACTCTGAGCTTTTAGGCACTACTGGTTTTTTTTTTTTTTTTGCAGGGGGGAAGGCAGGGCAATTGGGGTTAAGTGACTTGCCCAAGGTCACACAGCTAGTAAATGTGTCAAGTGTCTGAGGCCAGATTTGAACTCAGGTACTCCTGATTCCAGGGCTGGTGCTCTACTCTCTGTGCCACCTAGCTGCCTATTTAGGCACTACCGTTACAGTGATACAAAACTGATAGGGCTCATAATAGTGGCAATGGGTGACTAAATAGTTGGATGACCTAGAATAAATGGGTAAGGAATATAAGAGATATCTATATGTAAACATTCAGAGAAGCAAAAATAATCACAAAGAAACTAGTATGACTTGTTTTAGGAAAGGGATGACTTGTATGAATGCAAGATAGAGCATTTTAAAAATACTTCTTATGCCCCAGACACTGGGGATACAAAAATGAGAACATAAGACGGTCTCTACTTTCAAGTAGATTACATTCTAATAGGGGGAGACAACGCATAAAGGGGACCGGGGAAAGGTGAGGAGTCTGAGGAATTAAAAGGGAGGAAAGTGAGAAAGAGTGACCAGCAGTGTGCAGATAGTTACAGTAATTGAGTCCGCCTGAGCGTAGAGTTCTCACTAAGGGGGTCAGGCACCGGTAAAAATTGAGGAGCAACAATTAGTCTAGTTTGCAAAATATATGAGAAGAGGTAATGTGTGATAAAGCTGTAAAAGCAAGATAATAGACTTTAGAGCTGGAAGATAATATGAAATTATCTAACCTAATCCCTTTATTTTACAGATTCAAACTTAGGACTCAATCCAGCACTCTTTAGACTACAGTGTAGATTGCCTCTGAGGTTTTTTGGAACAAAACGTGGAGGTAGGGAGAGCCTTAAATGTCAGGGCAAGAAGCTTGCATTTCATTCTAGAGGCAGTAGAGTCACTGATGATTTTTAGCAAAAAGAGTGATACCAGACGTATTTGTAAGGAAGATTCATTTAGGAACTCTGTGAACTCTGGACTGGAGAGAAGAAAGAAAGATTAAAGGCAAACAGACCAATTAGAAGCCTATTTCTAGAATCTGGGTGAGAGAAGATGAGGATCTGAACTACAATAGGGACAATAGAAATAGAGAGGAAAAGGGAAATATATAGAACATTAGTGTAAAAATGCTAATGTCTCAGTATCTAACATAGGTACCGACCCAGAAGGATATAGCCATGGCTCCAGTCCACTCACACCATTACCTTGAAAAGGTTTCCTGGCATGGTCCAGGTCTTTACTGGTTCATTATAGAATAGATCTAAGGGATCTACTTTCAGGACTAGGAAGTGAAATTATGATGGTGACTTAATGGAAACAGGTTCATTTATCTTTCTATCCACATCCTTGAAGAAGGGGTATGGAATTGGGAAAGGGCCTTGTTCATTAACCATGATATTATAGAGGGAGAGCTTCCCTAAAGTCTGGATGCATAGGCAAAAATGCATATTTTGAAATATTTGGAATACTAACAGACCTTAGCCCCCTTGACTTCTTTTTCTGGGGGTATCCTAAAGGAGAAAGTGTACTCAATGAAAGTCACAGATGCAACACACTTAATTGAATGCATAAGGAGTGAATGTACTAAAATTGACAGCCATTGTGGAGTGATTGCATCGAGTTCACATGAATCTTGCAAAGCGCATCAAACTTTGCATCACAAATGATGGAAATCATATTGAAGATGTTATTTGCTAATATTCCAATTAAATAAAATGTTGAAAATTTCATTCGTTTCATTTCTTGAAAATAAGCATTTTTGCCTGTGTCCAGACTTTAGGAACACCCTGTACCGTGATTCTTCACATTTACCACGCATCTAGCATGAGTCCCGTTGTCTTCTTTTTCGTGTTTTGGATCATTTTCCAGGGTTGTGTAATTTGTTTTTCATTTTCTTTCCTGTAGTCCCAAACATAAACAATCGTAATGCTTATACAACATCCTGGATCAGGATGGATTATTTTTGGTTCTGTCTCTTACCTTCTTAGGATCTTGAAAATACAAATTTGGGGTAAAATTGGCCTCTCTCTGAGGGAAGAAATTGCTGCATTTATGTCTTCTTCAGCTATGCTGGAAAATTGTTGGCTTAAACCCATCATCTCCACTGGGTTCTGTTTGAGAATTTTAAACGTGACCTCTGGTTAGATAATCCTTTGAGCTATACTTTCTTCACTTCTTAACAGAGAGTTTCTGTTGACATGTATGAGCTCCTAGAAAAGATATTTTAAGCATCAGCTTCGTTTTTATGTTATTAAAAAATAGTTTTATCTGGTTTATCAGATCAATAGATAAAATGAGGAGGTACCAAATACTGTTTTTATTTGATGGTCATATTTAAAACTAGGACCAGTACTCATTGGACCACAGAGCAAAATGAAGCAGTCAGACAACTAGCATTTATTAAAGTCCAACTATGTGCCAAACATTGTGTTAAGTGCTGGGGATACGAAGAAAAGGGGGGACAACCCTATAGAGATCAGGCATGTTTCTTTAAAGAGTTGGAAAAGGAAGTTATTTACTTTCCTTTTATATGTGTCTCACTTGTCCTTTCATTCACCAATTATCTTGAGAATTATGATTAATTCCTTATCTCTTCCTTCCTCCTCACTCTTAGAGTATAATTAGTCATTTTTCGATCTCTCTTAGCTACTATTAGAAATATAATGGGGCTTTCTTTAGGCACATAGCAAGTGTTACTTCACAATATTTGCCAGCCAAATAAGTACCTATTTAAGTGGAACAAATAAGCATCGGCTTCTCTTATTTTCACATTCCTAAAATATTCTTACAAAATTTGGGTAACTAGCGTCCTATCATCATTGAAGCAACTATTGGGCACTACATCTAAACTGAGTTTTCCCAGACTATCGACTCCCTTTTCCCAGTGCAGAATTCACCTTATCTGACCTTACACAGTGAAATTTTAAAATGCTGGCAAACTAATTGCCAGAATTATTATATTAATAAATGTTGTTACAGATCATAGACTGAACCAGTCATATTCTTTTTATGGCAATTATAATGCATGCAAAATATTTTTGATCTTTTAAATGTTCTACAAACACCAATTTTCACAGTCTTCTAATTTGAGACCTGAGGATGTGATTATTCATTTGTATTTTGAAATTGTTTTTTGTTCAGACTTTGCCTTTCTCCAACAACGTATCCAGTTGAAATATGTAAACTAGGTCGAAGCCTTTTCTATGTTTTACTCACTTAAGACTATTCATGACTCCCTCCCATATTCCAGCTATTCCATTTTTTTTAACTTATCTATATTATAATATTGACTAAAGGCTATATTCATTTCCTTCCTCCTGGATTCATTATAGGGATTTTTATTCACTGTTCAGTAATAAAGCTCAGACCAAAAGAAACAAAATATATGTTATTTTGGTTTTTTTTAATATTCCCTGGGCCCAAAGCATATAGAGAGCAGAAACCAGTTTTCATTGTGCAACTGAATATTTTTTTAAAAAATCAACAGGATAGGAGGATGGTTGGGATTTTAGGAATAAAAGATAGGAAATGCTTCACGTGTAATTTAGACACTAGACTTTGGCAAAAGGTTGTTAAATTGTTAATTTTTTAGTTAATTATTCACAACACAAAAAAACTAAAATAGCCAGTCTGACGTGGGGAGAAGTATTTCATTTCAAGCTCTATATAATCGTTGTGGTTCTAGGAGATAACTTTTGTGGAAAAAATGAGCTCCATTTATTCATTTGCCCTGTGGCATAATTGATCTATCCAAGCAGACCTCTTAGTCTTTGCCTGTTGGGTGTTATTACAGGACAAAACATGTAATCTCTTACCAGCATTACCATTTGGCCTTGGAAACCATGTATTTTTCTAATCTTCAGACTATTTTGTGGTCAGCTCTCTGTGCCTCTGGCATATTACTAGAATGATGGAGATTTCTACAAATACAAGATTATTGGAAGGCCCAACAGAACAGAAGGTATTTTATAGCTATCTCATTCCTAGATGTGATTACTTTGAAGGGATTTTTCTCATTTTTAATTTTTAATGTGTCGATGAATTATTGAAATTTCAATTATTTTTGGTTCTCTTTTTAGTAAGATGGAGATATTAAGGGTATTTTGTATAGTAAGCATTTCAGAGATATGTATGAGATGGTCTCTATTCTATGTTCCGAAGGAGGTTGGCTAATTGTTAGCGCTTCAGACTTTAGCTGTTATCATTGCTTCTGCTTTTGAAGCAATATGGAACTTTGGTCAGGTCACAGTTGCACAATGTTGCTACTTCATTTGTAGGGGTGGAGATTTATTTGTAAATTCCTTTTTGGTCTCATTGTTATTCTGAGTTGTTATGGCATAGTATATATTGTTAATGTCTTGCATACGCTTGTGTTAGAAATGGTAATTTAATTATTTAAGCTCACATATTTCCACATCATCTTGCCTTTGGAAATCACTGAAATAACCAGAGTAAATAGAGACAGCATTCAAATGATATATCAACAGCTGTGTTAAAAAAAACAAAACAAAACATCGGAGACCTCCTCAAGATGACAGAATAAACAGGAGCAGAACAATCCAGCTTTCTTTACATAGCTACTTCAGCAAAAATGGAAAAATAGCACCAGAACAAGTAATTATTAATAAATACAAGAAGAGACTACAGTAAGCAAAATTTTCTAGCTGAGGGGCATAGTGATACAGCAAGGAGCTTTCAGATCACAAAATAAGAAAGCTTTCAAATGGACAAAGTGGGTGGGACAGAGAAACCTGGAGACTATAGCTGGTTATCCAAGGGCAAAGAAACAGGCATGTGGATACCTGGAGCCTGCAGGTATGTCACTCTGACCCCAGACCAATGTTCAAGAGTCTTATAGGGCTTGGAATAGGAGGGCAGTGGTCAAGTCTGGCGCCAATATAGTTCACTGGCATGATACACCCTTGAAGTCCTTGAAGAAAAAAAATTACTCAGTACCTAGAGAAATCAGTGGTATGATGCCAAATAAAACAGATCACAACTATACCAGGACCCACTACTTTCAGAAATGCATAGAGCCTGGTATAATTTAAGAAGTAAGACTGGCAAAATGAGTAAAACAAAGAAAATGTTGAGGATTAAAAAAAAAAATTATGGAACAAAGGATGCCCAAGGCATAAACCCAGAAGAAGAGAATAACTCCACAATATCTGTAGGTAAAGTGTCTGTCAAAAACAAAAAAACTTGACCACAAGCTCTACCCGTTTCCTGGGAAAAATGAAAAGATTTTTTAAATATTATATGTAAGTGAAAGAATGAGAAATGAAATGAGAGTCCTAAAGGAAATAATTTGAAGAAAAGTAAATGGTTTTATAGATGAGATGTAAAATCTTACCCATGTGAAAGATTCTCTGAAAATTAGTTTGGACTAAACAGAAATAAATTACTTCATGAGACAACAAGAAATACTAGAACAAAATCAAAAGATTGGAAAAGTACAAGAACTTGTTAAATATCTCCCATCAAATCAGCTGGTCTGGAAAACATTTCAAGGCATGATAATTTAGAAATCACAAGGCTATGTGAAAACCAAGACCAAAAATACAATTGAAAACCTACATTTGATATTCTAAGAAATCATGAATGTAAACCGTCCATACATATTGGAACTAAAGGATAAAGTGAAAAGAGAAAGAATCAGCTGATCACCTCCTGAATAAAACCACAAAATGAAACCTCCCAGGAATGTCATAGTCAAAATCCAGAGCTTCTAGGTAAAGTAAAAATACTGTAAACAATTAGAAAGAAAAAAGTTCAAGTGTTAAGGAGCCATACATAGTCCAGATCAAAGAAGATTTGATAGCTGCCACTTTGAAAGAGAGGAGAAATTTGAATATACTATTCCCAAAGGTAAAAGATAAAAGATTTACAACGAATAATTACTTACCTGGCAAAACAGAATATAATCCTAAAGGAAGAAACTGGAATTTTAATGATACAGAAAACTTTTTACTATACCTATGCAAAGACTAAGTAGGTACTTTGAAATATAAACACAGTTATCAAGAAAAGCTTAGGGAAATAAATACATTTGAACAATTGGAAGAGTTTATACAATGATGAAGTTTTTACTTACAATAGGGAGAAAAGAAACAAGTACCCCCTCAGAAGACTAATGTCATCAAGTGCCACATAAATAAATAAAACAGAGGACCTGACAGTGGTTTTGTTATGTTTTAAAGGTCTTAGGAAAAGAAAGGAAAGGGAGCCATAAACACACTGGGGAAGAAAGGGAAAGAAGATGTGGGAACCTTATTATCTCAGAAAATTGAGATATTCAGGAAGAGTATATAAACAGAAGAAGGAATGAGGGGTTAGGTTACATAGGAACCTCACTTTCATCTTAAGTGGTCAAAGAAAAGTTGAATGTACACACTTGCTCATGTATTCCATATACATGCACACAGAGGGTTTGATGTAGAAACATGTTAAACTTAATAGGGAATTAGGTGGGAACAGAGAGAAAGGAGGTTAAGATTAAGAAGAAGGATTGATTTAGTGAGGGATTAGTCATAGATTTCACTTTAGCAGGTAGATTATGAAGGGAAAGATAAAAAGAAAGTAAGAAAAATTTCCTTTCTATTTGGGGACTAGGCAAAGGGAAAGGGTGACTGGACAAAGGAGGAAAAGCATTGTATCAGTTATAGATCATTAGTGTTGAGTGCATTCCTCTCACCATTTTGTTTATAAAGAGAGGACAAGGGGACAAAAAAGAAGAGATATAAAGATAGGATGGAATAAAATACAGAATAAATGATTGAAACTGTGATTATGAATGAGATAAACTCATCCATAAAATGAGAGAGGGTAGAAGAAATCACTGTCTCAAATAATTCGCATACTACTGTAGATCTACCTAAGGCCTGCCTGAGACTGTAATTTTTAGTGGTTCTTAATACAGTTTAAATTTCTGAGCTCAATCACTGGCGGTCAGTCTTTAACAGGAATGAGAGCTATCCTATCAAGATATCCAGGTCATCAACTCAAAATTAAAATTCAGTTAGCTAAAGACTGTCATTTGTATCTAAAGATGTTATTGTTTCAGGTTCGGGAACTACAAACACGCTTACAGAGTGTCCAGGCAGCAGGGCCCTCCAGTCCAGGGCGTCTCACCTCTACTAACCGACCAATTAATCCTAGCACTGGAGAGCTGAGCACCAGCAGTAGCAGCAATGACATCCCTATTGCCAAGGTAAACTATTTTGAGCTGGCAATAATAATCTCTCTCCTTATCTAGGAGCAACAATTACTATTGTACACAGCTGTTGTGCAAGCCTGTGATTAGCTAGAAAAAATTCCTTGTGTCCCAAGAAAGTTTTCCTATTACTCAGAACTTCTACATTTGAGCTACAGGGAGATAACCCACTCATAATTTTAACTGTCTTTGAATTGGAACGTAAATACTAGCTCACATTAACCAACCCAGTGTGGCAAAGACTTACAGTATGGTAACTCATTATGAAGACAGGAACATTCTGTAAAATCTTGCAATGCTTCGGGTTGATTAAAAGACTTCTCTTTATAAACTAGTGGAAAAGGGATTTGACTAGTACAAGTCCTTCCCTGGTAATGAGGCCAAAGAGGCCAGCAGCAGAAAATGGTGGCAGACAGGTTATGACCAGAGTGAAAAACTTCTCTAAGCCATAACAAGAAAGAAGGTTTGTGTGATGGTCGAGGCAGCTAGGAAAATGACTTCATGGACAGGTCCACTACTAACTATTAGGAAGTCTGTTATACAAAGAAGGCCTGTCCAGGAAATATGCCAGCTTCTCCAGCACATGTACCCAGTTGCAATGCTGTGGTCATGTTTACTAATAAATTAGGTTAGTTTAGTCAAAGTGCTTATAGGAAAATCAGTAAAATTGGTTTTTAGAACATAAACACAAATGATATTAGTAAACATCTATTCTTGGCAGAATGCAGCTAGGCAGTTGTAGAGAAATCAAGTCTGGCTAAGACATAACCCATAACCATAACCTCAAGTAGCTCACAATCTAGGTGGCGAGGGGGGTGACAAAGCACCAGTGCATTTAGTTGTAATGTGTAATATTGCATAAGTACATCAAGGCGTTTTGAAACAAAGTTCTGAGGGAGTTACGACTGAAATACTTTCGAGTCAAGATGGTTGGAACAGTAGCTGTATATACACACAATCTAAATGACTTGTGGTTTTCTTTAGATTGCTGAGAGAGTGAAGCTGTCAAAGACAAGGTCAGAGTCTTCCTCATCTGATCGGCCCATCCTAGGTTCAGAAATCAGCAGTATAGGGGTGAGTGTTCTTAAGAAATGCATCAGAAAATACTTAAATTCCTGTTCAGAGATTTTAAAAAAACAAAACAGTTTAGAGCTTATTTAATGGACATGCAAGTTTTTGATCCAACAAACCAATTTATTGTAATACTAATTTATTTTGGGGCAGTTAGGTGGTGCAGTGAGTAGAGCGCCGGCCGTGGAGTCAGGAGGACCTGAGTTCAAATCCAGCCTCAGACACTAGACACATGTACTAGCTGTGTGACCTTGGGCAAGTCACTTAACCCCAATTGCCTTGCCAAAAAGCAAAAAAAAAAAAATACTAAATTATTTTTTATTCCCCCAAATCAGAACCAACATTGATTTCAATATGGTAGATAATTTTTTCAAGAGCAAGTAATTTTTTTTTTGTTTTCCTTTGTGAAACTATTGAGGAAGAAATTACCTAGGTCTGATTATTGGATACAAATGAAAAACTGGAGCTTTTTTCTGTCATCTAGATTCAATGGAATTGTAGCTATCAGGCCCACAAAGAACCATATCTCATGAACCTCACTCTTAAAAGGGAATAAATTCTCTAGCAAGGATGAATATTGCTTCTGAAGGATTAGCTCAACATTATGAAAGGTTGAGATCTTGTACTTTAGTAGTAGAATTTTCATCAGTGGAAACCAATAAAGTCCTTCTAATTTGGAGCAAAGTGGATATGTGATAGAAAATGGAAAAGGAACATGTCTAGTGTTCCTAAGAGATTGCATGGTGAGAAGGGTGCACAGTGGACTCAATATCTGATGCTGCAGTGTGCTGAGAGTGAGCATATAGTTCTTATGTAGAATTTTGTCTTTTGGCAAAATTTCACTGAACTGTGGAAAACTCAGTCAACTGGCTGTGCAAATTCCAGAAACTCCTTTAACTAGGCTAAAATTTCAAGGCTCTCAATTGCAAAAAACAAAAAAGAAAAGAAAGTACCCAGGGTCAGTAGGTCTGGGCTATTCTGGGGCTTCCAAAGGGAATTTTGGATCTATTTGTGCCTTCTACCAGGCACCATTGATCCCAAACATGGAATATTGGGATGTACTTATTAATGTCATTTCTAAAAATTATTTTTAAACTGGCTTTTGGAACTATAGTGAAATTATGCAAACCAAAAAACATGGCTAAAAGTAATTGCATATCCCTTACATGGTACCTAGTTCTCCAAGAATATCAGCTTACAATAATTTGTCACTTCCACAAGTGTCCAACCCACTGCAGTACCAGCCTACAGCCCTATCAATTTTCTAATACCTACTACAGGTATCTGGCAGTGTGGCAGAACACCTAGCCCACTCTCTGCAAGACTGTTCCAATATCCAGGAGATTTTCCAGACCCTTTATTCACACGGATCTGCCATCTCAGAAAGTAAAATTCGAGAATTTGAAGTAGAGACAGAGAGATTGAATAGGTAAGTTTGAAAAAGACCCTTGAAGATACAAACACAAAAGTGTCTTCCACCTCCCCATTAAGTCTCCCACACTCTGCTCTCTTGTTTTCACATCCCCCTCTTAGCTCCTGTTCTCACCATCTGTGTATCACATGGAGTTGTGTCATCAGTCACTGCAGCCCCTTTCTTGAGATAGAAGAGATCTTAGTTTTCAAATAATGTCCAGATTGGTTTTCCTACTGATAATATGACATATTGATTCGTGTATACATTTATAACAGTGCAGATTCTCAATGGTATTTTCTCATCTCAGTCATAAATTTGAATTGGTTTGAAGGATCTTTCCTATGTTTCTTTTGTTAACTGCATGAAAAATCTGAGAGAAATGTTGGAACCAGTTTTGTTCACATTGATCATTAGTACAGAAACTGCTGTGGAACTACTTTGAGGTCAGAGGAAAAGCCATAGCAAGAAGACAACTTTTCAAGTCTTAGTTATGCCTGTATTGGCTCTCTAATCAATTAGGAAGGAGTGAATGGAGTTAAATCTGAAAGTTCCCTTTCGTAACCAGGCAGAATTTTGGCAATCAGACTTGCTTAACGCTCATCTGAATAAGCCTGATCTAAGACTGTTGCTTTGTATCAAAATAGAAGCATTCCACAAGCCCACTACAATCCATGATTGTCATCTCTATGAAACAGGCAAGGCAGGAGTTACGGACCAGCTTTTAGAAGACACTCAAAGTTTTCTGATTCTTGCTAACTTCAAAATTTGTGACTTCATGTTGTAAGTGATAACTCCTTTGGGCATGAAAATTTTCAAAGAACAAATGGAAAACCCAAAGCCAAGTCATTAATGATTCTTTGGCTTAGGCATAATTCTCTAAATGGCAGAATGGAATATTGTGCATAATCACTGCCTTGACCTACAACTTATAATGGGTACCTGTGGTAAAATTGTGGAAGCTGGTAAACTGACTAGGAAGAAATGTTACCTAATATATTTACTGTTTAATCTTTGTCAAAAGTTAATTGAATAATCGTGTTACCCATCTTTGATTTGAAGCTTTTTAATGTGCTTCTTAAAGGTCATTTAGGTCTTCAGAAAGTTTTCAATTAAATGCTTTTCTTTTTGAATCAAGATTAGAGGAACAGAACTGTTGGTGATTTTATTGGTCCCTAAGTCCGCTTAATTGATACTCAAATAATTACTAGTCCCTAAGTCCGTTTAATTGATATTCAAAGAATTACTGGTCCAAAATTGTTTTTGAAAGCATTGATTCAAATATGTCTTTTATAATCTAATAAAGTCAGAAGTCTTCAAAGTCGGTCACAGCATACTATAGCTTATAGGATTTGAAAATTCTGCTGGATAGAAGTGACAAACTAGCTTGCACATGTGGATACCTATTCATAACCCACCATTTCCTGATAGTTTTGTACTTTTATTTTCTAACATTGGGGAATTTATTGCTCAAAAACATGATAGCTATTAACTTTGTGGAGTAGGAAATGAATCACTGCCATTCGCATATGCTATAAAAGGAGTGTATTCCTGAGGTCTTCATGACACTTAACCCTGAACTGTCCTTTGCATCCTCTCAAATGTATCAGTTGCTTTAGCTAAGTTGACTCTTCTTGGCTTGGCAATGCTCTTGGCAATATTCTATCTGAGGATTTTTTTGCCTTTTAATGATCGGTGTTCAGAACATAAGCTAGTCATTCTTTTAAATATGCTTTGCTATCTCTAGAGACCCCTGTGCTTGATACCATCCCCTCCCCTCTCCTTCAGGAGCTTACCCCTGTATCTCCCTAATTTTCAATCTCTTCTATTCATTTGGAGCATTTTTCCTGCTGCCCTGATCTCCCTTTTAAAGAGGACCCTTTAAGAACCTTCATTCAACCCTACTATCCCCTCAAAATTTTATCCTATTTCTCCCCTCCCCAAATTCCCAGAAAAAAAAAACCTGCTATACTTGATGCCTCCACCTCCTCTCTTCTCATTCATTTTCAACCCCTTGCAATTTGGCTTCCCTCCTGACCACTCCATTGAAACACTCCCTCCAAGGTCACCAGTGCCCTTTTACTTGCTAAATTAAGTGGTCTTTTCACAGTCCTTATTCTTCACGACCTCCCTGCAGCATTTGACACTATTCACTACCTTTTCCTCCTCAGTACTTGCTACCCTCTGGATTTTCATAACAGTCCCCCCCTAAGATCTCCTTCTATGTGTGAAATTGCACCTTGAGTCTATCTTCTTTATAGATTTATCCCCTGTCAGGTGAGGTACATACACCACAAAAAAGGTCTCTCTCCTGTCTCTTCTCTCTCTGTTCTCTCATCAGCTCCTATCTCTTTATTCACTCCTAAATCTGAGTGTCCATTCCTTCTCTCTCTCTCTCTCTCTCTCTCTCTCTCTCGCGCGCGCGCTCGCTTCAGTCCTGCCTTTCCAACTTCATCTCCACCTGGATAGACACTTCAGAATCAACATACACAAAACAGAACTCATTATTCTTCATATACATACTCCTATTTCTTATTTCCCTATTTTCTGAAGGTGACTATCATTCTTTTAGTCACCCAGATTTACAACCTAGGAGTCATCTTTGGCTATTCACATTCACCTACTTACCATTATTAATCATTTACCAAGTCTTTGATTTTCCTTCTACACCTCTCTCACATCTATCCACTTCTCTCTATTCACACTTCAACTCTCTCCTGGATTATTACAGTAGCCTCCTAATTGGCCTCCTTGCATCCAGTCTCTTATCACCAATTCATCTTCTATACAGCTGCCAAATATTCTTAAGTGCAAATCTAACCATGTCACTCCTGCTTAAAAAGCTTCATTAACTCCTCATTGTCTTTGGGAAAAACTCCTATTTTGCATTTGAAATCCTTCATGATCTGGCTCCAGCCTACCTTTCCGGAGTGATTACAAATTACTCCATTTTATACACTCTACACCTGGTCCAACCTAGCGGCCCTAAGTGCTGTTCTCTGTATCTGACATTCTATGTCTCATATCTGTTGTACATATCATATCTTTTGTACATTTTGCAAATACCCTCTCCCTTGTTACCTGTTAGTTTCCTTCAAGGCTCAAGTGTTACCTCATTCAAGAAGCCTTTCTTGTTAGTACCCTACCCCCATCCTCCAATCACTCTGTATTTATTTTTCATGTATCCTGTATTTACATATAATAGCATATAAGTTAGCATTTATATAGTTCTTCAAGGTTTGCAAAGTGTTATACCACCTAGCTGCCTCTTATTTACTTATCTGTATCCTTCGCATAGAATATAATTTTCTTAAAGGCAAGGATTTCCTACTTCCCTGAAAGCTTACTTTTACTGTTTAGCCTAGTCTAGTGTCCTACTTAATTTAAACTTGCTATTGGTAGCCAGCATTTACTAGTCTTTTCAGTCCATAAAGAATTTCTAGATAAGTATTTATATCTATAGCTATCTATTTATATCACCATCTATAGATTTATCTATCTGAGCTATCTATGTATACCTATCGAGGTATCTAGAGATATCTAGATCTACACACACATACACATACCTATCCTAAGACCATTAATAGCAACTTAATTAATAGTAGAGAATTAGCAGGTTTATTAGCATCAGCAGGAAATTTGCAAATGAGTCTGTTTCTTTGCAGTCGAATAGAGCACCTGAAATCTCAGAATGATCTGCTGACCATCACACTAGAGGAGTGCAAAAGCAATGCTGAGAGGATGAGCATGCTGGTGGGAAAATACGAGTCCAATGCCACAGCTTTGAGACTTGCATTGCAATATAGGTAGGTCAAGTAATTGTGGTGAAAATAATAATAATACCCTGTCTTTTAAAGCTACCCTTTATTCCAGAACATACCTTGGCATATATACCTTCTGGGTAAGAATAAAGACTACTGTTTGGGGCAGATAAGGCTTAAGATCAGGAAAATTGGTGTTTGGTTATATTAATGTATTGAAATCTCTTTGTAGCATTAAGAGGAGAGGGTTCTTGGATTAGCTCTTAAAATAATTGTGGCACCTTTAGGAAGTCAAAATGATTCACTTTATCTATAACTCACTGATCACTGGAGCTTTCTACCAAGGCTCAGGGACAGTGATGGCATTCGACTCTTTGTAAATCCAGATAATATGGAATGTTAGCTCCTCCCCTCCACTTTCCTCCTAAGACACAAAGGAAAAAAAAAGGTAATCTGTTTTGCATTGGTCCTTGAAGCAAGCAGTCCTGTCTCTCTTTAGAAATAGCTGAGGATACAGTCTCCCTATGAGCAAAGTGAACCAAATTATAGAGTGTGAAATGGCTCTTGTCTCTTTTCTTTTTTTGTCTATTTTATGGTTTGTTTGGTTTTTTTTGGAAAATAGTATTTTATTTTTTTCCAATTACATTGTAAAGATAGCTTTCAACATTCATTTCATTGAGTTTCAAATTTTTTGCCTCCCCTCTGCCCTCCTCAAGACAGCAAACAATCTGATATACATTATACATGTGCAGTCATGTTAAACATGTTTCCACATTAGTCATGTTGTGAAAAAGAAACAGAACAAAAGGAAAAAAACCACGAAAAAAAACCCATGAAAATAATATACTTTGATCTGCCTTCAGACTCCATCAATTCTTTCTCTGGATGTGGATGGTATTTTCCATCATGAACCTTTTGGAATTGTCTTGGATCACTGTATTTTCAGCCCTTTTTCTTGAAAATATTAAGATAAATGGAGGAGGCACATGTGTTTTGTCGGCGAGGTGCTATCCCTTCCTAGCGATATTTATCTAGCATGTTTAAGAGTAAGCCTTCAAGAAATAAGGAGATAAAATAATTTATTGTTATCATCCAAATAGGTTTATGGTTACACCATTTTTATGCTGCTTGGCTTAGAATACAGGTCACAGAGTATTTGGGTAAAAAGGCCAAGAGGACTACTTCAGGCATCTTGTTTGCACCCAAGCAAGTGGTAGCAGTTTTTCTATCATATCACATATGTGCTTAGTGTGAATGAACTTTATTTTAGACCAGGGGTGTTATGGACTGTCAGGATTATCTTTTACTCTTTCTGTTGGTGACCAGGATTCAGAAAGTAAGATATCCTTTGTCTAGAAAAGGGAGCCAAAAAATAGGGCACCCTCCAAAGTCAATTTCTCTATGCTTTAGTGGAAAATGGCCTCCATTTTAGTGTTTATTACATTTTCATTTCATCTGAGCATCAAAAAAAAAAAAAGGCAAATTCATCCCTCCCAGCTTTATTTTATTGCATATTTTTTTTAAATACTAAAATAAAAGAGAAAAAAGTAGCATGGTCAGGTGCTGATCCATTTATGGATGGCTTTTTGCTCAGTTGTGTAAAGCCAGAGTAGTTGAGAGACAGAAAAGAGAAAAAGACTAATAAACTCATGTCATGGAAAAAATTACCCCAGTTTCATCTCTCACAGTGATAACAATATATGACAAATAATAACTCACACTTATGTAATGCTTATTATCTGCAAAGCACTTTTCCAGACAATCTGCATCACAATGGTGCGTTAACTCCTATTTTACAAATGAAGAAAATAAAACTTAGAAAGATAAATTGACTTGTCCATGTTAACATACTTATTTAGCCAGAACTCTAAGTCAGGTCTCCTGATTCTAATAACCAGTGGTTTTTCTATTATGCTGCAATACTTGTATTCTCATCTCTTTGACTACATATGTTTTTCCTTAGTTGATGACTCTGAGTTTTATATTTTACAGTGAGCAATGTATAGAAGCCTATGAACTCCTGTTGGCGCTTGCAGAAAGTGAACAGTCTCTTATCCTTGGACAGTTCCGAGCAGCAGGTGTGGGATCTGTTGGTAAGGGCCACATGAATGTATTTCTCTGAAGTCCCATTCTATGCTTCATTGACTGTATGTGTTCCCCTACACTCTGTTACAGTATGTTTTTCTTTTTTCCTCTCCTCTGAGTAGATTGTATATTTTGAATGGAATAAGAATTGCAATTGAAATACAGAATTACAAGCAAGTTAAAACAAATAATCCTTCCCTGTAAATGTATTTTCATGGGCTAAGAGAATTGCTAGACATTAAAACTAGTGCAGCAGTAGAAATGATTCAACTTTCTTCCTTCAAAGCAGTGACCCACTCTCCCTTTACTGTGTGACATTGGCTTCAAGGGGCTCATTCCTCTGTTGACTGAATTTTTTCAGTTTTCCTTCCTATAATCAGGACTTCATAATTTTAGTGTGAGTGGATTTTATTTTTTTGCTCTTTATTTTCAAATCACCCTTTCCCAATTGCCGTTCTAGAAAACGCTGGTTCCTTTGAAATGTAAATAGAGGTTCTATGAGAAAATTTAAAAACTTTCAGTGTCTTTCCTCTTTAAAAATATGTGGAAGCATATGTATGCTTATGTATAAATTTCCTTGTTTTCCCCCTAAATATTCCTAATTTCCCTTTATCCTGTAATACTCTCTACAACCACTTTTATTCTGTCAGGCCATTCTTAACTTCTTTACCCACTCTTTTTCAAAAATTAAGATAATTACCTTTCTCAGCTCCAAAGCAGAGACAGTGCCAGCAATTCCATTAGAAACTCTTTTTCAGCATCTTTTAGTTAATCTATAAAACTTTATTTTTCATATGAAACTGATCCAAAAATGGTCTTGGCCAGCAGTCAAGATTTTAAAAAACATACCTATTAACAAATATCAATTAAAGGGAAAAAAATCATTTGGCTTAGTTTTAGTTTATAGCAGAGAGAACTCTTTATCTTAAATTTCAAGAACATTCTTTTCTAAGCTTTAGCCCAGAAAATGAGCACAACATAGCTATTTGTGTAGTAGCTGGGATCATTTAAGTAAATGCTTAAAATCAGTAATAAAGTAGTTGAAATTTACCTAGTTCTAGGAAACAGGTATGTATTTATAAGACAACATTCTTAGTGATACCATTTCTTCAGAGCTGAACTAAAGGAATTCTGACACTTAAAGGACACATGATTTCATCAGTGTTGGTACTATTTCCAGCCAACCAGATTGCAGACCCCTCTCCTTTAATAGTCTTCATGAGTTTCTTTGGCGGGGGAAAAAAGTCATTAACTTGTGAGCCAAGCTGAGCTGCTCAGCCTCTCTGAACTCTATACGCTTAGTCCTTGGTGCATAGGTACAGTCCATTACTAGACTCATATCCGAAACCTTTCCTTCTGGGTATGTCCTGCCAGCTCCTGTACTCTACTGGCATAGCCTGTGAGTACTCAGACTTAACTCCATACTACAGTGGGGTATTAGAATAGGATGTTAGTGGAAGAAAGAGGAATGAATTGGGATTTTTTTTTAATATGTGATTTGTGAGACAAAACTATATCTATGGGAAGGTTAGTTTTCAGATGGACAAAAGCCAAAAAGCATTAGGGACCATACTGTCCACAGCTTTGTCATCTGGTATTTGCCAGCTCCCAGTACAATTAGTAGACTTAGTGGGTCAGTTTAGTTTAGAATAGCATCAAATCCAATTAATTTTTTTTTCTTTACCTCTCCCAATTCTTTATATGCAGGAAAAGTATAATAGTGACCCTGAAAGTATTGCATTGTGCCAACTTTTTTTTTCTCGTATAGACCTGTGTTTTTGTTGATGTGTGCAACTTCTAGTGAAGAAACTTCCATGGCCAGTCTTCTGCAGTTAAAAGCCTTGGACAGTTTTCTGAGGGCAGCTAAGTGGTGCAATGGATAGAACACTGGGCTTGGAATCAGGAAAACTAACCTTCATGAGTTCAAAGTCAGCTTCAGGCTAGCTGTTTGACCTTGGGCAAGTCACTTAACCCTGCTTGCCTCATCTGTAAGATAAGGTAGAGAAGGAAATGGCAAACTGCTCCAGTATCTTTGCCAAGAAAACCCCAAATGAGGTCATGAAGAGTCAGACACAACTGAAAAATGACTCAACAACAATAGTTTCTCGAGGCACCAGAAGTGTATTCCAGTGGTTTCACAGAAAGGGTACTTGAACTCAGCTCTTCTAGACTCTCAGGCCCAGCTTGCTATCCATATTACATCATGCTGCCTCTTATTTGTGTCAGTGAGAAGGAAATGCCATTGTTCTGAATAATGTTCTATCCTAATGTAATTTTTTGTTTGTCATAGGCTTCACAGTGGTGTTTTTTTTAATTTCATGCTTCATTTGCCATTTTTATTAATAATAGTAGCTAGATTTATATAACACTTTAATATTTGCAAATCTCTCTACATATTTTACCTCATTTGGTTAACTATACATCAGCTAAACTAATAGAAATGCAATAGCACAGGTAAAGGGAATCTAGAGATAATTCAGTGTTTTCATTTTAGTTACTAGTTCCTTCCCCTTTCCCTAATAAATCTTTTAGCAGGGAAGTGAAGTAGTAATAAAGTTGCATAAGCCTGTCATTTGTTTCCCTTGCCTGCCCTCATAAAGAAGAACCATTGTACTATGAAAAAAAAGGTGGTAACCTGAGCCTAAATTTGATAATTCTTGAATAATTGGATGTTAGAATTGAAAGGGATTTCATTGCATAGATGAGGAAACTGTGGTCAAGAAAGAAGATTACAAGACCAAAGAACAAGATTATACAATGAGAGAGCCAGAATGGGAGCCAGGGTGTGCTGACCTTTAGTCTAATGCCTTTTTCCCTACAGCACCCTGCTTTTCATCCATTGAATAATTGAATATTGCTTGCCTATGTTCCTCCCCAGGCTTATGCTATGTCAATTATTCCACTGATTACTTTACAACTTAGGGGACCAGACAAGAGATGAAAATGTTACCCAGATGCTCAAGCACGCTCATGATTGCCGGAAGACAGCTGAGAATGCCGCCAAAGCCCTGCTGATGAAGCTGGATGGGAGCTGTGGGGGAGCATTCACTGTCCCTGGCTGCAGTGTGCAGCCTTGGGAGAGCCTTTCTTCTAATAGCCATACAAGGTAACCAGAACACATTTCCTCTCTTGTCCCATCTGCATTTTCTTTCAGTCTTAATGAGGCTATTGATATTTTAGTTCACTTCTTCATTCAGACAGACATGCAGGGGTGTGTGTGTGTGTGTGTGTGTGTATACAGGTATAAGCCTGCTTTCAGCCATCACCAGGCTTGCATGACCTATTTTTTTTTTAATCTTAGCCATAATGATTCCAAAAAGAATCACTAAAATTTAGAGCTGAAAGGGATTTCTTTAGAGATCATGTAATCAAACCTTTTCCTTTTACAGATGAAGAAACTGAGGCGCAGAGATATGAAGTCATAGTACAGTAGAGGAATGCTGGATTTTTCAGTCAGAGAACCTAAGTTTAAGTCTCACCTTTGATGTTATTTCTTGTGTGACATTAAGCAAGTCACTTAACCTCTCTGAGTCTCATTTTCCTCAACAGTAAAATGACTTCAAAGGTTTCTTCCTCATACCTGAACCATTAAAAGATTCAAATAGACATTTGAATTAAATACTAAAAAATTATATATTTGCTGTTTTTATCATCATCCGAGGATAGTACTACTTTCTATTCAACTGAAACACTACTTGTTCACCATCAGATATGTTTGTCAGGTTTCCCAATAAATATTCATCATATATTAAAGCAGTTTGATTCTGGCAGAGACTCTTTCTGGTCATTTCAATGTGGAGGAAATGTTTTCTAAATTATCCTGTCTTTTTCCATCTGCAGATCAAGTGCCTAGAGCCTCATGGAAGATAGATTGAATTTATATCACAGGATAGGAAGTTCTATTTGCGTTAGTGCTAGAAAGTATCTCACTGTAAGGGTTTCAAGATGTGCCACACATAGATGCAGCCATATGGGGTAGTGCATCTTGCTGCCTGCGTCAAACTCCAGAGGAAGGCAGAATCCCCCAAAATTCACTTGGCCAGTTGCCCACAGCCATGTCTTCTCCTTATTTCAACTTATTTCAGCAGTTGACTTCCTCTCATGTACAGACTGAAATTTTATTCAGACTTTAGCTTCTATACAAAAAACAGGTGTTTTTCCTAATGGTATGTCCAGATGTCTACAGTTTGTATATTAATTTGGCATAGGTATATGCATCTACTTTGTTAGTGACAGTTTATCTACTTAGAACAATGATTGGGACAGTTAAGATTGGCAATCACTTTGTGCTATAAATCTTCTACTTACGTGGCTCAGTAGAATTACCCTCCTCAATGGTCTTAGATCTAACACCCAGAAGTAAATTTAGAGGTATTTGAGGAGAAAAAGTTTTATCACCATCTGTTTGGAAAGGAGATAAAGATGAGAAAGGAGATAAAAATTTCTAAAAATCCTAGTTGTATATGTAAACTTAACCTTTCTCAAGGTATATATAAGCCTTAAATTTGGTTGTACTGCTATCTTAGGAAAAAAAAATTCTTCCTGATATATTTATGAAAGGTTCAGAATATCACAAAATGTTCTTCATACTAGGTGACCTGTACTAGCTCTCAGGGAGAATGATGTCTGGAGCTTGATTGAACTAAACAAGTGTGGCATGAACAAAAAAAAAAATCCCAAATGCTTTCATAATTGTGGTAATTACTGTTATTTGTTGATCCTGAAAGCCTAACTCTTGGACCGCTAGACTATGGGAACTAGAAGGGATCTTTGATATTTTCTATTCCAATCTTCTCATCTCATAGATGAGAAAACTATAGCCCAGAGTGGCAAATTGGCTTGTCTATCACCAAGAGGAGAAAATCACTAAAACGAAATTTTATGTGACTTGTCTAGAGTTGTTAAGAGCCTTTTGGAATAAGAGATTGAAATGGTGAAATGTTAAAACTAGTTTTTGTTCTAAACCTAATTTCTGCCAGATGGCTGTCTAATTTTTATAGGAGTTTTTGTCAAATAGTGAACCTTTCCCCTCATAACTGGGATCTTTTGCAGTTTCAAATACAAGTATCTTTTGATTGTACTATGTTCTGGAAATGCTTGTTTTATTCCATGTATTTTATTCTATTTATTCTCTCTGTCCCTCTCCCTCCCTCTTCATCCTTCCCTCCCCCAGTACAAAATCATTTTTACTGTGTATTGCTTTGTAATATCATTTGAGATCAGATACTAATAGACCACCTTCCTTCTCATTTTTAAAAATTCTTACCCATTAGAGTCTTGAATTTTGTTTCTTCATGCGAATTTTATTATTTTTCTAATTTTACAAAATATTCTTTTGTGAAGCTGATTGCTTTACCACTGAATGAATAAATAAATTAATTTAGGTAACATTGTCATTTTCATTGTATTGGGTCAACTTAATGAAAATAATCTTTCTCAAATCATTTAGACCTGTCTTTATTTCGGTAAAGAGCGTTTTAGAATTTGTATTCATATAGGCCCTGGGTAAATTTTGGTAGATGGACTCCCAAGAATTGCATAACTTCTGTAGTTATTTTTTCTTTTTATTTTGCTTTGGAGGGGAGAAGGCAGGGCAATTGGGGTTAAGTGACTTGTCCAAGGTCACACAGCTTGTAAGTGTGTCAAGTGTCTGAGGCCAGATTTGAGCTCAGGTCCTCCTGACTCAAGGGCCAGTGCTCTACTCACTGCGCCACCCAGCTCCTCACTTCTTTATATTGCTTATAGTTTTCATTCCTAGCACAATGTTAAATAATATTGGTGATAATGGGCATCCTTGCTTTACAACTCTGATATTATTGGAAAGGTCACCAACTTTTTTTCATCATCTATATTTGCCCTTGGCTTTTGATAAATACTATTTATTCTATTAAGGAAAGATACAGTTATTTCTATAATTTATAATAGAGTTTTAATAGAAGTGATTATTGGATTTTGTCAAAATATTTTTAATCTCTATTGATATAATCACATTTTGAAATTATTTATATTGTTAATGTTATAATCTTATGTTGAATGAACCCTGAATCCCTGGTATGTAATCTTTCTAATATGTTGTTGTAACCTCCATGCCAATAAAACATTGTCAGGGAGGTTACAACAATAAAACAGTTAAAAATTTTTCATCTGTGTATATAGTCTCTCCCTTTTTTGGATATCAAGACCATATTTGCATCTTAGAAAGAAATTGGAAGGGTGCTTTCTTTTCTTATTGTTGCAAACAGTTTATGAAGTATTAGAATTGTTTGATTGAATTTGATCTTTTGAATTTATCTGATCCTGAAGGTTTATTTTCCTTTGGAAGATCATTTGTGGTTTGCTCAAATTCTTTTTCTGGCATCATGCTATAAATAGTGCAGTTCTTTTTTTTGTTAACCTAACTATTTTATATCTTTGCAAGTTGTCAGGGCTATTAACATATATTTGGATAAAAGTTTCTAACAATAACCTTTTTTCCTCATTAATTGTTGTAGTTTCTCCTTTTTTCATTTTTATATGAACAATTTGGTTTCACACTTTTAAAAATCAGGTTACCTCTCTATATCATATTTTAACTAGCTTTTATTTAGCAAAGCAGATTTTTTGCATTTTATTGCTCCTTAATTTCTACTTTGTTACTTAGTTGGTTTTGTGTGACTGTTGTTAAAGCTTTTGTTTTAAATTGAATGCTTAATTAAACATTTATTTGTTCTTTTTTTACTTTTATTGTTGAAAGTGTTTAGAGAGGTATAACATCTATCCCTCCTAACCACTTTGTCTGCATTCCATAAGTTTTGGTATGTGATCTCAATGTAATTTGTCCTTTGTCCTACCCATTCTTTAGGATTAAATTATTTAGTCCCCAGTTAGTGTTTAATTCTTTCTTTAAGAGCTTTCTATTCAATGCAGCTTTTTTGCATTTTGATCAGTAAATTATGAGTTTAGTAATTCTGCTTTTCTGCTTTTTGTTGTTGTTGTGTATGTGTGTGTGTGTGTGCGCGCGCGTGTGCATGTGTACACTCTATGCCCAAGAGGCATAGTCAGGTTTTGTAAAGGTGCCATATGTAACTGAGAATTATATAAATTCCTCTCTATTCCCATACAGTCTATTGTATCTTTTAAAAATTGTCTTTGCATCCTTAACTTCTTCTATAATCCGATGACTTTTCCTATATAATTTTAGTCGATGAATTTTTCTCGTTTTCTTCCCTCTTCCCTTTTGAAATCTGCTTTCCCAAAATATAAAGTGCATGTCAGACTAGACCAGAATTTCCTGTCCTTCATCACAGTCCTCTTGGAGTAAACAGTCAGTTCTCCCCAGGGTTCCCACTGTTTCTGCCCTAACAACTTATTCCTCCCTATTAATAAGAATAAGATCCAAAATAACTTTTTACTTTGTTGGTTCTTGAACTTTTTAAAGTTTGAAATTATCACTAAATCAAGAATTTATTAGCTGCTATGTTTTGGTAGAAAAAGAACTCTCACTAATATATATGGTTAGGTCCCCATCATTAACATATTATTCCTTCATATAAGACTTATGATCTTTTTCACAAATTCCATGTCCATTTCCTCTTTCTGTAGGAGTCATGATCAAAACAGTTTGTGGACCTTCACCAAACTATGAGGCTGACAAAAAGAGAAAACTGGCATCCTCTTGCAGCTAGGTTTTGGACAAATGTATTATATGTAATAAAACTGAGCCTACCTTCCATATTTTGTTGGTACTTTTCCACAGAAGCTCAGACCCAAAACACTTTCTTCCTTAAAAAAAAAAAAATTCTCACCCAACTTCAAGAGTGGATTGGCAGAAGATTCATCTTTGACATTTGCACGTTAAGAAAGGTAGCATGGAAAATCTGCTGATTTTTGGAACATGAAAAAGTCTTCATTGCAGTTTTCTGAAGAGAGAAAAATAGAGGCAAAGTCATCCTATATTTCTCATTTCCTTATTAGACAAACTCTATATGCAGTGCCTTCACTTCCTCTCCTATGACTCTTTTTTTTTTTTTTTGGAGCAGGGGAAGGAAGGGCATTTGGGGTTAAGGGACTTGCCCAAGGTCACACAGCTAGTAAGTGTGTTAGGTGTCTGAGGCTAGATTTGAACTCAAGTCCTCCTGACTCCAGGGCTGGTGCTCTACTCACTGCACCACCTAGCTGCCCCTCTTTTTCATTTCTTAACATTCATTTTTTTTAGATTTTGAGTTCCTAATTCTCTGATGTCCTCTAGCCTCTCCCCATACACATTTGAGAATTCAAGCAGTATGATACCCATTACACATGTGAAGTCACACAAAACATATTTTCCTGTTAGCCATATTGCAACAAAAACAAGAAAATTAAAGAAAGTGAAATAAGAAACATGCTTCAGTCTGCACTCAGAGTTCACCAGTTCCTTCTCTGGAGGTATACATTATTTTTCGTCATAAGTCCTTTGAAATTGTTTTGGATCATCGTATTGACCAAATTAGCTAAGTCTTTCACAGTTGGTCCGTCATTACAATGCTGCTGTTACTGTACACAATGTTCTTACTTCACTTTGCATCAGTTCCTATAAATTTTTATCAAGTTTTTTTTTATTTTCTTAACTATCTCCCTCATCATTTCTTATTGCATAATAGTATTCCATCTCAATAATATACCACAACTTATTCAGCCATTCCTAATTGATTGACAGCCCCTTGATTACTGCTTTGTAATATAATTTGAAATCTGGTATTGTTGGCCACCTTCTTTAATGGTTTTTTTTTTCATTAATTCCCTTAATATTCTGGACCTTATGTTTTTCCAGATGAATTTTTTTTCTAGCTCTATAAAATAATTCTTTGTTAGTTTGATTGGCATGGCGTTGAATAAGTAAATTAATTTAGAGAATTGTCATTTTTATTACAGTTCAGTCTACCCATGAACAATGAATATTTCTGCAGTTCTTTAGATCTATCTTTATGTGTGTAAAAAGCGTTTTGTTATTTTATTCACATAGTTGCTATATTTGTCTTGGCAGGTAGACTCCCAAGTATTTTGTGGGCAGCTATTTTAAATGGAATTTTCTCTATCTCTTCCAGCCGGATTTTGTTGGTAATATCTGGAAATGTTGGTGATGTGTGTGGGTTTATTGTATTATCCCACAACTTTGCTAAAGTTGTTAATTGTTTTGACTAGATTTTTGGTTGATTCTCTAATGTTTTCTAAGTTTTATATTGTCAGCGAAGAACAATAGTTTTGTTTTTTCATCACCTATTCTTATTCATTCCATTTCTTTTCCTTGTTTTATTGCTGTAGCTAGCATTTCTAGTACAATATTGAATAATAATGGTGATAATGGACATCCTTGCTTCACCCCTGATCTAATTGGAAAAGCTTCTAGTTTATTCCCATTACAGATAATGCTTCTTTTTCTTTTTTTTTTTTTTTAAGATTTTATTTCTCCCCAATTACAGGTAAAAACAATTTTCAACATTTGTTTTTCAAGCTGAGTTCCAAATTCTCTCCCCGCCTTTGCCCCTCTCATATTGAGAAGGCAGGCAGTTTGATATAGGTTATACATGTATAGTCATGCAAAACATATTTCCGTATTAGTCATGTTGTATAAGAAAACATAGACCAGAATAAAAACCCAAGAAAAAAAAGAAAGTTAAAAAAGTATGCTTCAGTCTGCATTCAGACTCCATCAGTTCTTTCTCTGGGGTGGATAGCATTTTACATCATAAGTCCTTCAAAGTGTCTTGGGTCATTCATTTTATTGCTGAGAATAGCTAAACATTCACAGTTGTTAATGGTTATACTCATTTCACTTCGCATCAGTTCATGTAAGGGTTTCCACATTTTTCTGAGAGCATCTAGCTCATCATTTCTTATAGCTCAGTAGTATTCCGTCACAATCATCTACCGCAACTTGTTCAGCCTTCCTCCAGTTGATAGGTGTTCCTTCAATTTCCAGTTCTTTGCTACCAGAAAAGAACTACTATAAATATTTTTGTGCACGCTTTTCCTTTTTTTTAAAATCTCTTTTGGGATACAGACCTAGTAGTGATATTTCTATGTCAAAGTATAAGCATGTTTTTATAAGCCTTTGGACATAGTTCCAAATTGCTCTACACAATGGTTGAATCAGTTCACAACTCCACCAGTAGCACATTAGTATCTCATTTTTTCCCACATCCCCTCCAACGTTTGTCCTTTTCCTTTTCTGTCCTGTTAGCCAATCTAATAGATATGATGTACTACCTCAGAACTGATTTAATTTTAATTTCCCCAATCAGTTATTTATAGCATGTTTTCATATAGCTATAGATAGCTTTGATTACTTCCTCTGAAAACTGAATGAAAACTGAAAAATATTTTTGATTATTTATCAATTAGTGAATGACTCTTATGTCTGTAAATTTGACTTATTTATATATTTCAAAGATGTGGCCTTTATCAGAGAAACTTTTTTCAAATTTTTTTTCAGAGTTATGATTGCTATCTGTATTTCTCTCCATTCTATTTGCCTCCTGTTTAGTCTCTTCTCTCTCTCCTTTCACCCTGTTGCTCCTCAAAAGTGGTTTGCTTCTGACTACCACCTCCCCCAATCTGCCCTCCCTTCTATGAGAACTCACTTTCTTCTCTTCTTCCCTTCTTCTCCTACTTCACTGAAGGGTGAGATAAATGTCTTTTTTTTCCTTTTTTTTAAATTTAATGTATTTAGTTTTCAGCATTGATTTTCACAAGAGTTTGAATTACAAATTTTCTCCCCATTTCTACCCTCCCACCCCACTCCCCACGCATTCCCTTTTCCCTTCCTTTCTTGTAGGGCAAGATAAATTTCTATGCCCCATTGCCTG
>CM053624.1:238350018-238402607 GCA_028646595.1 Phalanger gymnotis
ATTTTCACTGCCTGGCCATGTTCCCAGCCAACTCACTTGACCCTTGAGTTTTTCAGGGGAGTATGACTGCTTGTAGAGTTAAGAGAGCTATGTTCAAAGCTTGGGGGGATGCGCCAGCTCTGCCACACCAGCACTACTCCTTCCCCAAGAACCCCCAGCCTGGACTGGACTTAGATCTTCAGCAGGCTCTTCACTGCTGCTCTGATCCTCCACTTAATTCCTCCCACCAGGTGGGCCTGGGGCCAGAAGCAACTGCAGCTGTAGTTCTAAAGCTGCCCCACCTCCGCTGCCACTAGGGCAGTGGCCAAACTCCGAACTCCTTCCACTCTCGCAGCTTTTCCCACTAACCTTCTCTGTTGTCTTTGGTGTTTGTGGGTTGAGATGTCTGGTAACTGCTCCAGCTCACTGATTCAGGGCGCTTAGGGCACACTCTGCCCGGCTCCTGGTCTGGTTGGTCTGCAGCACCCTCGCTGGGCTTTGCTCAACTCCCTGCTCTGTGCAGGATAGACCTTACCCAGAGACCATCCAGGTTGTCCTGGGCTAGAGCCCTGCTTCCCTCTGCTATTTTGTGGGTTCTACAGTTCTTCTCTGTTGTCTTTGGTGTTTGTGGGTTGAGAAATCTGGCAACTGCCACAGCTCACTGATTTAGGGCGCTAGGGCCTGCTCCACCCAGCTCCTGGTCTGTTTAGTCCGCGCTGCCCATGCTGGGCTCTCCTCCGCTCCCAGCTCTGTGCGTGAAAGACCTCACCCAGCAACCATCCAGGCTGTCCTGGGCTGGAGCCCTGCTCCTCTCTGCTATTTTGTGGGTTCTGCAGTTCTAGAATTGGTTCAGAGCCAATTTTTATAGGTTTTGGGAGGGACTTGGTGGGGAGCTCACGCTAGTCCCGGCTTTCCAGCCGCCATCTTGGCTCTGCCCCCCTACAGGATAGATTTCTATGCCCAATTGAGTGTATATGTTATTTCCCCCTTTGAGCCAATTCTGATGAGAGTAAGGTTTAAGTGATCCCCCCCACCTCCCTCATCTTCCTTTCCGCTGTAAAGGCCCTTTCTTGCCTCTTTTATGTATCGCCCTCTTTCCATTTCTGCCAGTGCATTACTCTTTTTCATCTCTTAATGTTATTTTTTTAGATATCTTCTCATCATATTCAACTACTGTCCTAATAATGAGAAAGTTCTTGTGAGTTACAATTTTCATCTTCTCATGCTTAACATTATTAAATCTCTTCTGATCTTTCTCTACCTTTTTATGCTTCTCTTGAGTCTTGTATTTGAAAGTCATATTTTCTCTACTGAGCTCTGGTCTTTACATCAGGAGTGCTTGAAAGTCCTCTGTTTCTTGAAATGTCTATTTTTTCCTTGAAAAATTATACTCAGTTTTGCTGGCTAGGTGATTCTTGATTGTAATCCTAACACTTCTGCCCTCTGGAATTATCATATTTGAAATCTCTTGATCTTTTACTGTAGAAGGTGCTAAATCTTGTGTTTCTCTGACTAGTTCCACAATAGTTGAATTCTTTCTGTCTGGCTGCTTGCAATATTTTCTCCTTGACCTGGGAATTCTGGTATTTGGCCATAATATTTCTGAGAGTTTTCATTTTGGAATCTCTCAGGAAGTGATCATTGGATTCTTTTAATTTCCATTTTACCATCTGGCTCTAGAATAGCAGGGCAGTTTTTCTTGAAAATTCCTTGAAAGGGGGCAGCTAGGTGGCGCAGTGAGTAGAGCACCAGCCCTGGAGTTAGGAGGACCTCAGTTCAAATCCAGCCTTAGACACTTGACACGCCTAGTAGCTGTGTGACCTTGGGCAAGTCACTTAACCCCAATTGCCCTGCCTTCCACCTTCCAAAAACAAAACAAAACAAAAAAAAAAGTTGCCTGAAAGATGATGTCTAGGCTCTTTTTTTGATCATGGCTTTCTGGAAGTCCAATAATTTTTAGGTTATTTCTCCTGGATTTATATTCCAGGTCAGTTGTTTTTCCAATGACATATTTCACATTCTTCAATTTTTTTTCATTCTTTTGGTTTTGTTTTATTGTTTCTTGAAGTTTCATAAAGTCAGTTTCCATTTGCTCAATTCTAATTTTTAAGGAATTATTTTCTTCAGTGAGCTTTCCTCCCTCCTTTTCCATTTGGCCAGTTCTACTTTTTAAGACATTCTTCTCCTCACTGGATTTTTGTACCTCTTTTAGCATTTGGCAGAGATAAGAAGGAAGAGAGCTCCAGACAAAGGGGGTAGCCAGTGAAAAGACATGGAATTAGGAGATGGAGTGTTCTGAGTAAGAGACAGCTAGGAGAACAATATTGTGGATTGCAGAATATGTAAGATGTAAGAAGACTAGAAGGTAAAAAAAAAAAAAAAAGGAAGGGCTTTAAATACCAAGCAGAAGATTTTGTATTTGATCCTTGAGATAATGGGGAGCCACTGGAATTGATTGAATGGAGGCAGAAAGAGGTGTGATTTATGCTTTAGGAAGATCAATTACCAGACATCTCCTGACTGCCTTCTCTCGATCTTAATCCCTTTTGACCTCTCTGAAACCTTTGACACTATCAATCACTTCTCCAGGATGCTCTGTCTTCTGCCTCGTTTTTCATGGCATCATTGTGTCTGGTTCTCCTTCTACCTTCTGCTCACTGTTCCCTCTCATTCTCCTTTGCTGGTTTTTTGTTTGTTTTTTTAATCCATGTCACTCCCACTAACTGTGGGTTTACTCCAAGGATCTGTCCTGATCCTTACACACAGTCTCACTTGGTGATCTCATCAGCTTCCAGGGTTTCACTTATCATCTCCGCAGATGCAGAGCTCTAGTCCTGACAAAAATGTGCCTGTTTCACATTTTGAACTGCATTTTGAACATTTTACTACTTGAACTGCCTGTAGGCACCTCAAGGTCAAATGTCCAAAATAGAACTCATTATCTTTGCCCCCAATTTTTTCCCTCTTTTGAGCTTCTGTATTACTGTAAAGGGGCCCCACAATCTTCCCTTTCATCCAGATGCACAACCCTAGTTTTATCCCAGATTCTTAATTTTTCCCTTCCCCATATATAAAGTCAGTTGCCAAGGTTTGTCATTTTTACCTTTACAATATCTCTCATTTACATTCCCTTCTTTCATTCTACTCCTTTTTTGTTATTACTCCATTCTCATCATCTCTTTTCTGGACTCTTAAAACAGATTTCTAATTGCTCTCCCTGCCTCTAGCCTCCCCAGTCTAATCTCTCCTCTGCACAGCTGCCGAAGTAATTTTCATAAGGCCTCAGTTTGCCCATGCACCCTCCCCCACTCAATAAATTCCAATGGCTCCAGAATCTATTATGAAGTCCTTTGTGTAGCACTCGAGCTCTTCATAAACTGCCCCCTTCCAAGCTCTCCATTCTCTTTACAATCTACTTCTCCCCATACGCTCTGTGATCCAATTGTATGTGTCTACTTGCTGTTCCTTACACATGACATTAAGTTTCCCATGTCTGTTCCTTTGCCGTAGCAAAGTTCTTTTCCATGTTTAGAATGTTTCACTTCAACCTCTGGCATCTATTAAGATAGCTCCAGTACCCTGAAGGATCCCTTCCCCTTCCCTGTCCCTCTCCCCCTGCCATTCTAGGCTTCTCATCTAAGGTTACCATATGTCTGCTTTGTATATCTTCTATGTAATTATTTATTTATATGTTGTCTCCCCTTTAGAACTTAATCTCCTTGTGGGCAGGGACTGTTTTCTTCTTTTTTGTAATTCTCCCAGCGTCTGGCACAGTGCCTGGCTTAATAGCAAGCACTTAATAAGTTTTTCAACTGATTTTTTTTTTTAACTTCTATTGGATATTGAGCATAGTTATTTTAAGAATGGGCGTAGGGGCAGCTAGGTGGTGCAGTGAGTAGAGCACCGGCCCTGGAGTCAGGAGGACATGCATTCAAGTCCGGCCTCATATATTTGACACATGTACTAGCTATGTGACCTTGGGCAAGTCACTTACCCCAATTACCCTCCCCCCCCCAAAAAAATAAAAGAATGGGGATAGGGAGAGGTTTGAAATTTGAAATTAACTGCAAGTTCAAATAATCTCATATAGTCTGTACTGAATTAATGGTGGTAATGTGGGGGTGTGGGTTCAAAGGAACACTGATGAGTATCTTTGTAGCACTGCCAGTAATGTCTCCTTTTTGATTGCACAGTGACTGCTATACTTTGAAAAATCCACTGGCAAGTAACTGATGCAAGTAAATGCAGCATAATGTAAAATCAAACAAAACGAAAAGGAATGGAGAAGACTAATCATCCTGTCCTAGATCCTCCATGTTACTTAGGCTAGGGTGAAAAAAAAACCATACATACATATATACATATACATATACATATATATGTATGTATACATATATATGTATATGTATACCTCCATATCCATTATTTTAAGTAATCCAAGCAGGAGGGCTCAGCTTTTCTTTCTCTGCTGCTCATGCCTGCATCTCCTCTGCTCCCCCCAATATACACAGCCTTGAACTCTGCCCCAAATGACTAAGATATAATACAACCCCAAATAGAATATTCCCTTGCTGACAACTGAGACCATCCAGTATTCTAGACAAGCAGAGTTAATGGATGCCTTAACCCTCACCCAGCAGCTGATAGTCTGTCCCTAGGAGACAGACCACAGGCTGCTTTGTCTGCAAGTGTCTATAGAAAGTGCTGTATTACATTTCTTCCTTTTTTTTTTTTACATTATCATAATCATATTCAGCCATGGAGCATTAAGAACATAAAGCCAAGTTGTAATTAACCTTAGCTGATCTATTTTCCTTGCTGAAATTCTGGAGGAGGAGGGAAGAGAGCTGGGCCTGGAAGGGCACTTTGTTGTTCATCTGGAAATTAAACTTTCATTTTGTGAAAGCAGTTTTTGCTTGGTGACAGGGTGTCTACAAAGTGGATTTTTTTTTTCTTTTGAAAACTGTACTTTTAGAAACAAAAGGCATCCAGGCTTTTTTCTATTGCTTATTCACACAGTCTGGAATGGGGATAGCGGTGTGGCGGTGGGGAGGGAGAGCCGCAGAAGACTAATACTCTTTGAAAGGATTTGACGTGCATCCAAGCCGTTCAGCCCTGGGCCTCGTTGGTTCAAGTTCTCTGGAATCATTTTAAATGATCCCTTTCAATTCTAAAATTCTAGGATTTCTTTTGGATGGAGGGTTTCTGGAATATGAGGATGGATCAGTATTATTCTATTTCCCACAAAGGGAGGAAATGTGAGTCTTATTAGCTCCCACCATTCATTCATGCATTCATCAGACGTTTCATTAAATATATACTATGTACAGTGCATTCAGAGGCAGTGTGGCCTAGTGAGTAAAGAGATGGCCTTGGAGTCAGGAAGACTACTAGCCTTGCCTCTGACACGTAAGAGCTGTGTGATATGGGCAAATAGAACTTAACCTCTACTGCTCTCAGCAGTTCTTGAGCACTACCAGTTACAGTGAAAGTTCCCTATGTTGATTAAGTCCAGACAAGTCTAGACATGGATCTGGGGGAAAAATATGTAATGTGATATACATCAGGGAAGAAAGGATACATAAGAAAGAAAAATAGTCCTTGCTGTATTTTATCATAGAAGCATTAAGTTCTATATTTAGATGAAATGTCAAACAAATTAGGAGGTAAGCTCCCAGTGAATGAGAATGGGTTTTTTTTTTGTCTTTGTATTCCCAGCACCTGTTAGCACATTATAGACACTCAACAAATGCTTGTTGCATGAATATAGTATAAAGTCCTGTAAGGCTAGATGACAGAAAAATAATATGTAGGTTAGGGGTGTGGAGAGATTGGGAAAACTTTGTGGAGTGTGTGACATTTGATTGAGGCCTCAAAGGATGGAGGGAAAAATCCACAAAGCCTATTTAGAAATAGTTCAATGGAAGATTGATTATGTACAAAAGAATTTAAGAGGGATTTCAGGATGATAGTCTCAGACAGTAAACTGTGTTATAGGAGAATAGAGAATTCAATCAACAAACATCTGTACAAAATAAAAATGAAACAGTTCATAGCCTCATGGAGCTTACTTTCTATCAGTCAGGCAGCCAATAAATATTTATTAAGTACCTATTCAGGTACTTTGCTAAGCTCTGGAGATAACATGGAAAGTCAAAAGATAGTCCCTATGCTTGAGAATCTCACAATCTAGTAGAGGAGACAAGTAAGCAACTATTTACAAACAAGCTATTTAGAGGGCATCTACAGAAGGAAGGCACTAGGATTAAGGGGGATCAGGAAAGGCTTCCAGGAGAAAGCTGGATTTTAGCTGGTTTTTGAAGGAAGCCAGGGGACAGAGATGAGGTAGAAGAGCATACTAGGCATGGTTGAGCCCATGAAAATGCTTGGAGTTGGGAGATGCAGTGTCTTATTCAAAAGAGATCAATGGGGCCAGTGTCAAGAAGCCTGGAAAGTATGTGGGAGGTGGGATGGGGCTTTGAATCCCAACCAGAGGGTTTTATATTTGATAGTAGAAGTTATGTGGAGCCCACTGAGCAGAAGCATAACGCGATCAGACCTGGACTTTGGGAAGATGACTTTGACTGCTGAGTGGAATATGAAAACACTTGTGGTGGGCAAAGAAACCAACAGGCTATTGTCCATGCATAAGGAGATGAGGACCTGCACTAGAGTAGTAGCAGGATTAAAGGAGAAAATGGGGTGAATAGGTATGAAGGTAAAATTGGCAAGCCTTAGCAACAGATTATTTGTGGGAAGTGAGAGAAAGCAGTAGTGATAACCAGGTTATGAGCCTAGGTAACTAGGAGGTTGGTGGTACCCTCAAAAGTAATAGAGAAGTTTGGGTAAAGGAAGGGGTTTGGGGATCGGGAAAGAAAATTAGTTCAGTTTTGGATATGTTGAATTTAAAATGTCTAGGGGAAACCAAGATTAAAATGTTTAAATAGGAAGTTAGAGGTGTGAGTCTAAAGATTAAGTCTGGAAAAATAGACCTAAGTAACTGTAGAGATGAAAATCGAATTCCTGGAAGTTGATGAGATCACCAAGTGGAATAATACAGAGGAAGTAAAGAAGGCGGCATGAGATAGAGCCCTAGGGGAACTCGCAGTTAGTGGGTATGACCTGGATGAAACTGAGGAGCAGCCAGGGAGACAAGAAGAGAAGCTGGAGGGAAGGGAAGGTAGTGTCTAAGGCAGGACGTGAACCAAGGGTCCTCTGGTTCCATAGCCAGTGATCTTTTCACTATACCACATCATTTCTATTTGCATATTTGTAAAAAACAAAACGAAGCAAAAAATAGAAGAGAGTGATCAGTAGTTTCAAAGACTGCAGAGTGGTCGAGAAGGATGAGAATTTAGAAAAGGTTGTTATATTTGGCAATTAGGAGATCATTAGTAACTCTGGAGAGAGCAGTTTTAGTTGATGAGGTTGGAAGCCAAGTTGTAGAGAGTTAAGAGTGAGAGGAAAGGATGTAGAGGTGCCTATTGTAGGTGGCCTTCCCAAGGCTTTTAGCCATTAAAGGGAGAGATAGGGAACAATAACCAGTGGAGATGGATGGACTAGTTGAAGGAGAGGGAAAGGGAGGCCAGAGGTGAGGAGGGAGAGCAGTCCAGGCATGGGAGATGGACTTTACCAAAGCACAGGATGGGAAGTAGCCCTGTGTGAGAAACAGCAAGAAGGCCAGTTTGTCACTCTAAACAATAGAATGCAGGAAGGGGAGTGATATTTAATGTATCTGGACTATGGGAGGTGTGAGGAGATAAGACAAGGTTTGCCACAACCTTTGTAGGCAATTACATGCAGAGTCATGGATGAATAGAAGGATTGACTTGCTCTCCTGAGGCCCAGTTGAGCTTAGAAAGATACAGTTTTGGTGGACTGAACTCAGTTGCATGACTTCTAGCTCTCTTCAGAAGCATTCCAAAGGAGTGATCATTAGGGCTGGTGTTTGGTGAGCAGAAGTGGTCATTAAAAAGGGAGCAGTGGAGTAAAAAAAATAATTATCCTTTGGTTTTGTTTCCATTTTCAGTAGAACTTGGTGAACATTTCCTTATCACGACCAGTGGCAGCATTAGGTACCTTTCATCCCATAGGCCGGGTAAATTTCCCCAGGGATATTATAATGCTGTTGTTGAGTTGTATGTCTTGACTTCATGACCCCATTTGAAGTTTTCTCTCATTTCCTTTTCCAGGTGATGTCATAATGGGGTCTTTAAGCTGCGGCAGTTCCTAAGTAGAAAAACGTTAAAATCGAGGCAAATACCTAATTGCCAGTTAGCTTAGAGTAGTTTGGCTCTGGGATATGCTAGAAGCTATCAGGCTGCTTCCATAGATAATCTACAGATGTTCTACAATACCCAAAAGAATGATAATGAGAAGGACTCTGTTTTTTCTTGCTCTTTGATATTTGTCATTTTGAGAACTTCAAAAAGAAAAGCCGGATTTTAAAAAACACAAAAGCAAAGTCACGTATTTCCTCATAAAGCTAAATTATTGCCAAAGAATAGCTAGCTTTGCTGGGAATTTTTTTTTCCTGAAGGCCTGAAATTTTTCTGGAATTTTTTCTTACTAGAAAAGAGACAATTTCCTTGAACCCCACCCTGTCTAAATATGCAAGTCTCGTTATTACTCCTTTGTCAGCAGTGCACATACTTAAAAATGTGTTTATTGTTCAGTCCTCTCCAGACTGTAGAGTCATCTTTAGCCGTACCACTGTCACTCCCTTTCTACAAATGTGGAAACAGAAATGGTGTGGTACAGTTGGAAAGAGCCCTGGATATGGAGTCAGAGGATCTAGGTTCACATCCTGCCTTAGACACAACCTGTGTGACCTTGGTCAAGTAATTTAACCTCCTTGAGCTTCAGTTTCCTCATTTGTAAGTTGAAGGGTTTTGCCTTTTTTATGGCTTAATTGTTTGATAAAAGTTAAATGACTTGCCCAGAATCACAAGGTGGACAATTTGAGGCTGTGGGCTCCAAAATTTTCTGAGAAATTGTTTAGTACAAGGGCTGTCAGAAAACTATTTATAGGTAATCATTTAATGAATTAATTGGATGATGGAAAAAGAGAAAGTATTTGTTTTCCTCTATTTAAAAGTCTACATTGTTCATTTGTGTTCAGCTTTATCATCTGTATGTATAAGAACATTCTTTGGCCACACTTGCTATTAAGTCTACATTCTTTTATTAGGTCCCTTTTTTCATATAGTTGATAATCTTTCATTTCTAGGTGACACCTATTTTACTAGATTCTCTAGCAGAGAATACAAGTAAAACCACTGATCCTGTAAGAGCCAAGTAGATGCTACAGAAAGGGCATTTTGTCTGGAGGGTTGGAGACAGGGAGAGTTCAGGCCTTCAGGAAAAAAAAAAAATTTCACAGCAAAGCTAGGCATTCATTGGCAATAATTCAGCTTTATGGGGATGTATGTGACTTTGCTTTTATGGTTTTAAAAATCTGTTGTGGTTTTTTTTTTTAAAGAGCAAGAAAAGCCAGAGTTCTCACTATTACTCTTTGGGTATTGTGTCATTCTTTTGAGTATTGCTTTTAAGTTTGATTTATGAAGATCTATAAGAAATTCGTGAGGTCAGAGGGAAAGAAGGCAAGAAGAAACTTCTTTTAGAATTGTCTTACTGTATTTCATGTTTGTTAGATTTTTAGAGGCAAGCCGCATACCACACTATGTTTCAGTTTTGATGTTGAAGATTATTAAACAAACAAAGAAATCATTAATCATAACAAAAGGAGGTTCACTTAGCCCTAACATAGCACTAATATGCCACAAAGATACAGTGGAATTTAGCTTTGGCAGATGTGCCCTCCTTCCCCCAACCCGTTGTCTTTATACAGAAATATCTGTTCAGCTAGGCAAGCAGGGTGTGTATATATTTACAAGTCAAGGACACCAACCGTATGTGAATGGGACCTTTTATGCACCTAAGTGACCAGAAAGCCACATCAATACAGGCCCGCCACTGGGCCAATCAAGTCCTGGCTTTGTCATCTTTTAGAGGAAATCAGCCCTAACCTTTATTGTCAGGAGTGGAATAGAGAAAAGGGGGGACCCTGGTAGATATTATTCCTGTCACATGGGTGTCTATCCTGACTTACACCTCCTCAGAGTCTGTGGATCTCCTTGAGGGTGTCTCTCTTTTTTAAAAATTTTATTTATTTTGTTCTGACCTTAAATAAAACAAGCATTTCTCTAACATGGTAGGATAGGAAGGAAAAAAAAATAAGATCGTACCTGAAACTACCAATCTAATATGTACAACTTCCTGTTCCTTTTAAATATATAATAACAATATCATGTAACTTTCTTTTTATTCTCTTCCCCCCTCAACTTTCCTCCCCCAAAGTTTCATCCTAACTTTTCCTAGCCTTTCTGTTGTGCTGTCTGGAATGCCTGTTTCATAGGCAACAAACTTTCCTTCATCTTAAAACTCTTCTTCTCCTAACTGCTTGCACCTACTAGCTCTTATTTAAATTGGGCTTCACCCTGATAACACAGCCTCCCTGGCCACTCTTTCCAGGACTGGCTGCTTCTTCATTCATTCTCCTCAGTTCACTGGTCAAGGTAGAGGAGCTATAATACTCCTTGCTCCCTATTGCTACTTCCAAGTTCTCCCCTTTACTCTATCACTCATGATGAATGGAAAACCTGAAAGACAGAGTTTCTGGTAAATTAAGAATCAAATTTAGTAATTAGACTAACAAATAATAAATTGACCGTCAGTGGTTTCTCTCAGGGACCAAAAACAAAACCGCAAATGCTTTAAATATTTTTGGAAAAGGGGGTGGCCCTGGCAGGTGAAAATCAACCCTGATTGGTTAACAGTTAATGAGGAAATGGGCTAAAAGACTTCATTTCCTCCTTCTGAGACTGTGGCTTGATAAGACCACCCTGGTTGGTTTTCTCCTTCATGTTCTAGGTCACCCTAAACTCCAGTGGAGGGGTGTAAAGATCTGGGCTTATTGCTTTGAGTCAGGAGTTCATCTATATTAGATTCTGTTTATACTCTAAATAGAAAGGTTTGCTAATTGGGTGAGGTCCAGCCCAAGAAGAGTAGCCTGTTGCCAGAGGATTAGAGATAATCTCATCCATCAGCAAGTTTGATACCTGACATACAGTTTTTCTCTCCTCTTCAACTCCTGCCTTCATACTAGGCGACATATTGATTCTCCCTCAAAGACCCTAACTACTGATTCTCTTGACCTTTGACATCACCCATGAGCTACTCCTCCACCCCACCTCAATCACATAAAAAGATGGTTATACCTTTGATCTTGCCCTCACCCACAAATTCATGTTAAAAAATTCTGAAATCTCATCTGATAATAACCTATTGTTCTCCCCGCCCCCCTTTCCTTACATAACCCTACTCTTCCTCTTCAATCCTTCAATTCTCCCCGAGGCTGTCTCCTCTGAACTAACCAGTCTCTGATCTTCTCCCCATCTTGACTCCCTAGTCAATTCAACTCTGTACTGTCCTCCCCTCTTGTATCCTTATATCACTGATTATGCCAAGCCAAGCCTCAGTCTTAGAGCACTCTCACCATTTGTTTCCTTTACTCCTATACATGTGCTACTGAAGAAAGTAGACCAAATTGCACAGCTATTATGACCGGATTCACTACAGATGTGTTATATAATCCCAACTGAGGCCTCACTCATTGTTAGTATCCCTCCCCTATCAGTTCCCTCTCCACAGTAACTCTTCCAAACCTTTTCATCTTTCTTCAAATCTCCCATGGCTCCCCCTTCCCTTCATTCTCTTGTCTCAGAACCTTGCCTCATATTTTACAGAAAATTTGAGGCCATTTTCCATGATCTACTTTCTCTCCTCTCTTTTTCATGTTTCATTCAGGTGCTTCTTCTACTCTTTCCTCTTTTGTCCTTGTCTCCCATCGTGAAGAGGCCTTACTCCTTACCAAGGGTATACCCTATTTGTTCAAGTGATCCGTTCTAATCTCATCTCCTCCAGCAGATTGCCCCCTCTGTAATCCTGCTTCTTTCACTTATTTTCAAACCCTCTCTGTCTATTGGCTCATTTACTACTGTCTACAAACATGCCCGTGTGTCCCCCATCCTGAAAATAAAAGCCTCACTTGACCTTTCCATCTCTACTATCGTCCTATGTCTCTTCTGCCCTTTGTATTACTACTCTTGAGAAGGCCTTCACCATAGGTGCCTCCAGTTTCTCTTCTCTTGCTTCTTCTTACCATCTGACTTCTGACCTTATCATTCTACTGAAACTGCTCTCTCCGGAGTTATTAATGATCTTGTACTTGCCAAATCCAATGGCCTTTTTTCAGTCCTTATTTTCCTTAACTCTCTGCAGCCTTTGACACTATTGAACACTCTCCTCCTTGATATTCTCTTTTCTCTAGGTTTTGGGGATACCATTCTCTCCTGGTTTTCTTCCTACCTCTCTAACTACCCCTTCTCTGTCTCTCTTGCTGCACCCTCTTCCAAATCATGCCCTCTAAACATAGGTGGCCTTCAGGGTTCTGTCTTAGACCTCTTCTCTTTTCTCTCTATACTTGGTGACTGTAGAGAGTGAAGGAGTGAAGTCACTTTGTGTTCTTATCCATCCTCCCCTCCCCCATGGATTTAAATGCCATCTCTAGGCTGATGATTCTTTAATCTACCTTTCTGCCTCAGTCTTTCTGCTGGCCTCTGGGCTATGCCTTTCAGAATCTTAAACTGGGTATCCAGTAGACTTTTTTTTTTTGCAGGGGAGAAGGCAGGGCATTTGGGGTTAAGTGACTTGCCCAGGGTCACACAGCTAGTAAATGTATCAAGCGTCTGAGGCCTGATTTGAACTCAGGTACTCCTGACTCCAGGGCTGGTGCTCTACTCAATGTGCCGCCTAGCTGCCCCTTCAGTAGACATCTTAAACTCAGTATGTCCAAAATAGAACTCAATATCTTTCGCACTAAACTCTCCCCTCCTCCTGCCTTCCCTATTACCATAGAGGGCAACACCATTCTCCCAGTCCATTACGCCTATGAAGTTATCCTGAATTCCTCACTCTCTCACCGCCAACCCCTGCCTTCTCCAAACCGTGGCCAAACTGTTTATTTTACTTTTGCAACATCTCTTGAATTGTGTCCTCTTATTTCCCTTGACACTGCTACTACTTTAGTGCAGGCCCTCATCATCTCTTGCCTTGATTACTGTACAAGCCTGCTGGTGGGTCTTTCTGCCTCAGGTCTCTCCCCACACTAATCCATCCTCCATTCAGCCACTAAGCTCATTTTCCAAAAATTGAAAGTCTGATCATATCACTCACATTCCACCCTACCCCCTTCTCCCCACTTAATAAACTCCATTGGCTTCCATTGCCTCCAGGAGCAAGTCCGAAATTCTCTATTTGGCATTCAAAGCCCTTCACAAACCATTTCTGTTTCCTGTCTTTTTTTTATGCTTTTACTCCCTGATAAGTACTCTTTAATGTGGTGACACTGGCCTCCTGGCTGTCCCATGTATAAAACACTGTATCTCCCTCTTCCTGGCATTCTCTCTGTCTCTCCCCAAAGCCAGAAATGCTCTCCCTCCTCTACTATGACTCCTTTTAAGTCTCTATCCCCACGCCCTCTTAATTCCAATACTTTCCTTTTGTTAGTTATTTCCTATTTATCCTGCATATAGCTTGCTTTGTTTGTATATCTTCTCCCCCATTAGATTGTAAGTCCCCTGAGGGTGGGAGCTGTCTTTTGCCTTGGATCTTCCCCTCAGCACTATGCCTGGCATGTAGTAAGCACTTAATAATGTTTATTGATTGATACATTGACTTGCCTAAAAGTCTGTGTCTCCCACCAGTACCCATAGAATCCAGGGGAAAGTGTACGCAAGGCTTAAGGGCACATTTGCAAAGGGGTCATTCATTCACAGCTCTTTGAAGTCCTTTCTGCTTAAGTCCTCAAGGTGTTCCTCTGAGGTAGGATATAGTTTTTCTCCCAGACTGTTTTGTAGAGCTTTGAATCTGCTTTTCCTCATTGTATCCAGTTTGTCCTTACACTGCCATCAACTCTACCTAGAAAACTGCTAGGGCGCAGAGAGTGAAAAATCAGAATCCTCTGAAGTCCATGAAAGCTTCCTCCATTCAAGCCAGGAACACTAAGGCGAGGGCAGAGGTTTTCCCAAGCTTCCAAATAATTCCTTATTTAGGGACTTCCTCTTTCTTGGCTCATCATCCATTAGAATTCCCCCAATTTCAACCAGCTTGTGGGTTTTCTACAAGCCTCACAGGGTATGACAATATATCTCAACCAATACAAAGCCCCTGTTCCTTGACACACAAGTTCATCCAATGGCTTTCAAAGACATCTACATTGATGAAAGACTTTCCCCACTTTGTCAGTCTAAATCCCATGACTGACTGAAAGGATATATCTGGGCCCCCTTGGGTTCATACCTGGTTAACAGGTTCAGGTATCAAGGTAGAACATTTTGCCATTTACTTTTGAGTAGAGTGATTGTCTACACCTACCTTTCACCTCGAACATTAAGAAGAAATTTTATAAGGATAATTTTATGAGGAAAAAATCTGGAGAGAGATCTCTGAGTGAAGGCTTGATACTGAAGAGACTTTTCTCATGACTTGAGAGAAGCCAAGAAATACCAAAAAAAAAGGGAGGGGGGCGGGAAGAGGTTTTTTTTCTCTATGGAACTTGTGTCGCAAAGAAAATGGAAAGATTTTTAAGAAATTATTTTATATGATGTTTTGGGTGATTAAATTGTGTAACTGTTCTCAGAAGTAAAGGAAAATCATCTGCCATTATAGTGAGCATTTGTGGTATCTGGTTTAGAGGGGTTCATACAGCTAAAATATTATAAATAATTATGTTTTTGTTTTATCAATTAGTTGATTGTTAGTAAATATTATGCCCAGTAAGAGAGAAAAAGAGATAGAGACTGAGAGAGAGAGCTGTTAGTAACTACTATTGGGAAAGAAGGTTTCTCCAGTACATCAAATAATATTTGCATTGACGGGGGCTCTAAGTTTAGTTAATTGAGAGATATATTGAAATTTTATTAATTAATGAGAAAATAGATTAACATACCCTGTTAGCCCAGTGGATAGAGTGCCAGGCCTGGAGTCAGGAAGACCTGAGTTCAAATCTAGCCTCAGACACCTACTAGCTCTCTGACCCTGGGCAAGTCACTTAACCTTGTTTGCCTCAGTTTTCTCATCTATAAAATGAGCTGGAGAAGAAATGGCAAACCACTTCAGTGTCTCTGCCAAGAAAACCTCAAATGAGACTGACAGAGAATCGATCATGACTTTTTAAAAAAAAATGGCTGAGATAGCTCTAGATCTTGGAATAATATGATTAAGTGACATAATTTACTATAAAACATTATTTTAAACTGTAAAAACCATTCTTAGCTTATAGGCCATACAAAAACAGCGCTATGAATTTGGTTCCTGGGCCGTAGTTTACCAACCCTTGGTCTGACCAGTGGTAAGGAACCTGCAACTAGGTCCTTGGGTGCAGCCTTTTGACTGAGTGTAAGTTTTGTAGAACAAATCCTTTTACTAAGGATTCGTTCTGTGAAGTTTGGATTCAATCAAAAGGCGGCACTTGTCTAGACCCTAGACAGTCTACAAAACAACAAATCAAGCGCCAATTTCTATTGTTTACCAATTTCTGGGGTGTAAGTGCTCACACTGAAAATGTAGCTCTCCTGCACTGGTGTGAGCTGGCTCTAGGACACCCTTGGAAATCATCCATCTCATTCTATTCCAGACCTTAAAAAGAGTCTCATTTTTCCTAACACTAATAACCAGCTACTTCAAGGAGTTTTCCTGCGTGTCAAAATAGTCCTGTCCCTATTTCTTTTCACTTCTCTCCACCAGAAATCTCATAAGAGACAGACCAACAACAGAAGCATAGTAGTATAAAACAACTTGTAATTTATACAAATACAATAAAATTTAAAATTATTAGAGTCCAACTAGGTGGCGCAGTGAATAGAGTGCTGGCGTTAAGCGCATCTGAATTCAAATCCAGCCTCAGTCACTTAACTGTCTGTGTGAGTGGGCAAGTCACTTAACCTCACTAAGCCTTTTTACTCTTCTATGAAATGAGCATAATAAAAGCATCTACTCCCCAGGGCCATTGTGAGGACAAAATGAGATGATACTTGTAAAGCATTTTGCAAACCTTAAAGTGCTCTATAAATGTCAACTCTTATCATCATCATTATTATTATTATTAAAATGAATAAAGGTATGGAAGTTGGGCATGCATGCTTATTAAAAATTCTATTTCCATTAGTGTAATAATGTAATAAAATAATTTAATAATCCTGGCACCAGATTATAGGGTGATGATGCGGCATTTGCTGGAGCCTCCTAACATATAAGCAGTTAAGCATAGGTTAGGATATTTGATAGTCATAGGCTCTTAGGTTGTGCTAAAAGATTTATCTAACTCCTTGGACTGGTTTGGGGGTCACCAGAAATATTCTAGATCAGAATTAGATGGGCCTAAGGGCCCTACCATAACACATGGCTATTGGAGAAAATTTACCCTCCATCTGCACTGGTTCTGGAACCTAGAAGATTCCTTCTAATTCCACCTCCAGGTGAGAAGCATTTGATTTTAAGTAGATGAAAATCTCCAAGTGATTCTGAAATCTATGGGTTTTGAGCACCCGGCTCAGAGAAACAAGTATAGTTTTTGTAATAATGAAGCATATTCTTTGTATGGTTTCCTTACATTCCTTTGTGGTCCATTGAACCAGGGTGAAGTACTAGGACCTCTGAAAATTCATGTACTTCCCTGTAGATGCTATCTAATTTTCTCATTCCTACCCCACTGTGAGCAACACTGAATCATGGAAATATGTGTAGGACACGTATGATTTTTTTTTTTCCAGCACAACCAGCTCCACCGCTAGTAGCTGTGATACGGAATTCACCAAGGAAGACGAGCAGAGGCTAAAGGATTATATTCAACAGCTCAAGAATGACAGGGCAGCTGTGAAGCTGACCATGTTAGAGTTGGAAAGCATCCATATTGATCCTCTTAGTTACGATGTCAAGCCTCGAGGAGATAGTCAGAGACTAGACCTAGAAAATGCTGTGCTGATGCAGGAGCTGATGGCAATGAAGGTACATGTTCAGTGACTTCTGTTTCTGTTTGTCAGGCTGGCGTTGGACGGGAGAATTTAGAGATTCTCCTCACAAGTGGCGCTGACAAATGATGGTAACAAATCAACTGTTAGCTTAGCTTTTGAAATTACAGCGGTTGTCTATGGACTTTCCTGTCCTATGAAAAGAGAACAAGTACCTAAAATTAAACAGTTATGAAAGTATGTGGTATGTTTCAGGTATTATTAAGAGGAAGAGATTGAGAATATGAAAGGAATTTATTGGGGGACAGAGAGCAATTAGACTAAGACTAGAGCAGGCTAGGACTAATCTAGAAAGGGATGACAGGAGAGAGAGAGAGAGAGAGAGAGAGAGAGAGAGAGAGAGACAGAGAGAGAGACAGAGAGAGACAGAGAGAGACAGAGAGAGAGAGACAGATATCAGGGCAAAGGGTTTACACCTGGGGAAACAGTTGATTTAATAGCCGTCAAGTAAGGGGTTGTGTCAAAATCTAAGCACGAGGTTATAGAATCCACTGGCTCCAAAGTAATTCTCATTCTTGGATTATACTAGGTTAGATTGTAAGCCCTTTGAAGGCAGAGAGTATAATCTAAGTACCTAACACAATAATTTATATGGTAGGTATTTAATGAACTTCCTAAGTACAAGATAGATCTACTTATACAGAAGTTTGTCTGAAAAAGGTCTGGGTTCTTTAAGTAGACTATAAATTCACTATGAGTCAAAAGTGTTCTGACATGCAAAAATGCTAATATTAGATGTCACCAAGAAGGAAGATGTCCACGACTAGGGAGATGATAGACCCAGTGTTCTCTGTCTTCCCTTGTCAGATCATATCAGGAATATTATGTTCTCGCATAAATTGCAGTGACTGTCAATTGCCCCAGAACAAATTCGAATTCCTGGTCTATGTCACCTCACAAATGATATAGCGAGTAAATGAGGTAGGCAGGATCCGATGGAAAAAAGCCCTGCTCCTGTGCCTAGGAATGAGAAGAAATTCCTCTGCTTTTAGTAGCTTCACTTCTCCTTGTTTTTCTCCCTTGATGATGGTTGAATAATTCCCTAAGATGATTCTGTGGCGTATGGCTCCACCTTGCTAAAAACACCTGCATGTCAGTAACCATCCTCTACCCAATATCCCACTAAGCATCTATTTATTCCTTCCTCTGGGCCACACTACCCTGCTACTGACAAGGATATGGCATACTTGGGCAGAGACCTGAATTGCTTAGAAATTAACACTGGCACATCTCACTTCCTAGACTCTTCAGAAAAATATCCTTTCCCTTCAAATTCATTGTTTGGTCTTTCTACTATCTGCCTAAGTAATCTAATGACCTGATATTTGTAAAATGCTTAGCATGGTGGCTGTCCCATAGCAGGTGCTTAATAAATGCTTATTTCCATTGAGCCCCAGTAGAATGGGAAGGTTTAATGCATTATCCCTGTATCACTGTTTGCTAATTAAAACTGAGAGGTCAAAGTACCTGTGAAGAAAAAACAATCCATTTTAGCCTTAAATTTCTGAGGGAACCCACATTCTGAGCTCTATAGACATGAAGTCAAATGCTTAATTTACTTGTTCTATATCATTACCATCCCCTAAGAATCCAATCTTCAGTAAGGAATGTATTGTATAAAGGAATATGTAGCATGCTTATTAAATTAGCAGGTGTGGTAAAGCCAAGAGGGATAACCAACACACTGAGTAGCAGTCAGAATTTAAAAAGATCTTGCCAAAAAGTATAGCCTAGAGCATTGGGCTTACTCTAATAAGATAACATTAAATAAGGAGAAATGTAAAATCTTACACTTAGGTACAAAAACATTCAACTTCACAAGTACATCAGGTAGACGTGATAAATCAATCATTTGTCTAGGGGTAAAAGGGGCATTTTAGTGAACTACAAGCTCAGTATGAATCAGCCAAAACAGCTAATACAATCTTGGGCTCCATTAAGAGAGGTAAGGCTTTCAAGAATAGGGGGATGATAGTAAAAGTTAGAGCTGTCCAATAGTAGAATGGGTTGCCGTGACAGGTGGAGAATTGCACCTCCTTGGAGACCTTCAGGCAGAGGTTGTCTGAGCTCTTCTTGGGGCGTGGGTTCACCTAGATTGATGCCGATATCCCGTCTATATCTCACATTCTGTGACTACATTTAGATTAGCTTCTTAAGAAAGTTTTATAATTCTTTGAGAAGCAGCTAATAAGAATCAAAGTAAAATATCACAATGAAACCTAGATTCATATGTAAAAAATTAGATTACATGTTAATGGTGCCAGGCAGTGAAAATGTAGAATAAAGAACTATAGTTTTGGGACTCAGGACACCTGGGTTCAAATCCTGATTCTAACTTAGCTAATTTACTTTGCCTTTGGATAAGGCAGTTATTTGCTTTAAGGTTCAGTTTCCTCATCTATAATAAGGGATTTACAGTTTTGTACTTCTTACTTTATAAGGTTATCATGAGGAAAATGCTTTGTAAAACTTTAAGTGTACAATAAATGAAATTATTGTGTGTTTCTAACCAGCTCGCAGCTTGTTATTTTGAAAAGCAAAAAGTAGGACTCTAGCTGTGCAACCTCTTAGCCTCAGTTTCCTTTCCTGTTAAATGGAAATAATAGTACATTGTAAGGATCAGATGAAATAAGATATGTAAAACACTTTGCAAACCTAAAGCGTTATCTGAGTGTTAGTCATTGTAATTATCATCAACTGGAAAATATGCAAAAGAGAATAACCAGAATGCTGAAGGGCCTTGAGTCCATGTCCAGTGTAGATTGTGTGAGATAACTGGGGATGCTTAGCCTGGAAAAGAGAAGACCAAGGTGGGAGAAGGGTAGGAGAAAGGAGTGAATGACGATAATCTTCCATGTTTAAGATTGTCATGTTGCCCATACATGACATGCTGCCTACTGTCTCAGTGCCCTTCCCCAGTTTGAACCTTGGTCGGAATGCATTACCTCCTCATCTCTGGCCGAAAGAATCTCAAGTAACCTTCAGAGCACAGCGCAAGTACCACCTCTTACAAGATGTCTGTGATCCTCCCAAGCTGGTGCCCCTTCCCTGGAAATTACTTTGAATATACAGTATTTTGCTTTTAACTTTGTATTGTGTAGTAGGGATTCCTTTTCAAGTGTGAACTGAACTAGATGACTACTAACATAGAGCTGTAAAATTCTGTGAAACATTTTCCATCACCTCAGAATCACTATAAAACTAATTGAAGAAACTAGTATAGAGAATAAAGGGTAGCCTTTTGAGATAGTAATAGCAATAACAGTTTCCATGGATGGTTAACAAATAAGAATTTTTCTGATGGAAAATAGAATCAATCAGTAAGCATTTATTTAGCATTCCTGTGTGCTAGGCATCTTGCTAAGCACCTAGGATACAAAGAATGGCAAAAACACAGTATCTGCCTTTAAGGAGCTTATATTCTGGTGGGGGGAGGGAGAGAAAACATGCAAACAACTAGGAACATAAGAGATATATTCAGTGTAAAATGGGAGATAATCCCAGGAGGAAGGAACTAGCAATGTGGAGATGGTGGGTAGGAGACAGAGTGGGAAGGTCCTTTCCAGAAGTTAGGATTTAAAGTGATTCTCGAAGGAAGCTAGGAGGTGGAGTTAAAAAGGGAGAGAATTTCTGTTATGGGAATAGTCAATGCAAAAGCACAGTCAGAGGATGGAGTATCATATGCGAGGAAGGAGGACAGTGCCTGGACCATAGAGGACAGGACAGGGAATGAAATATAAGAGAACTGGAAGAGGCCACGTTGTGAAAGGCTTTAAAAGCTAAACAGGAATTTTACATTTGATCCTGGAGGTGATAGTGAACCTCACTAGAGTTTTCTGAGCAAGGAAGTAACATAGTCAGACCTGCATTTTTGGAAAGATCACTTTGTCAGTTGACTGGAGGATAGACTAGAGTGGGAAGAAACTTGAGGAAGGGAGACTGGAAAGCTATTGCAATAGTCCCAAGTGCAAGGTGATGCCTCATCAGGGGTGCTAGCTATGTACATGGAGAGAAGGAAACATGAGAGTGATCATGAAAGTAGAAATGATAAGATTTGGCAAAAGTGGGGTATGTTGAGTGAGTGCGAGAGAGGAGTCAAGGATGACACCAAGTTCAGACAATAAGCATTTAAGTGCCTCCTAAGTGGGGGAGGGGAATCCAAAAAGAGGTAAAAGACAGTCTGTGCCCTCAAGGAACTTATAATCTAATAGGGGAGACAGCATGTTAACAAATATATACAAAGTTATTCTATTTACAGGATAAATAGGAAATAATTAACAGAAGGCACTGAAATTGAGGGTTGGAAGAGGTTTCCTGGACAAGATAGAATTTTACCTGGAACTTAGAGGAAACCAGGGAAATCAGTAGGTAGAATGGAGGCGGGAAAGCTTTCTAGACAATGGGAATAGCTAGATTTCTCTGGAAGCCTAGAACCTAGAGCCAAGAGATGGAGTGTCTTGTTCATGGAACAGCATGAGCCAGAGGGTATTACAACCAGGCTCAGATATACCTAGGTGGGGAAATGTATTGTTCAGCAAAATGGGGAAACTAAATTAAAAAGGTCTGACCTTTACCTTCACAAGGTCATCCCCTCAGCTTTCCCAGAGACAGACTTCTACCTGTAACAGCCCTCAGACTGCAGGTGTATATGGCATTTCCCTTGAATGATGGACTTTCATGCTACAAATTTCTGTTTAGATCCTCCCAGTGTCCCAGTTTTTATTCTTATTCTGAAAGTCCCTCTTTTTCTTTCTGCAGTTTCTAGTAATATGACCCCTTTGGGGCAGTAAAACACTCCCATTCCATGAGGTTTCATGGCTAGGCTAACGTAGAAGCCAGAGATATTTGGGCAGTGGCCAAGATGGCTTGAGGTTTCTGCCTAGGTTCTCTCTTTTCTTTATCTCTTCATATTGGGTAGTTTCTGAGGTAACAAGATAGAGTGTTACGCCTGTACTTCTGGGCTGAGTGACAGCAGCTGGTCCCTCTCATCTGAAAGAGGTTAGATCTCTTACCATATTAGAGCAGGAATAGGGTGGAAGAGCAAAAGAGAAGGATAGAGTCATAACAGAATAGTCAGAAGTGGGCATGTGCCATCAGACAGGGCTGCCCAAGACCATATAGTTTATTTGTTTTAGGTGAGATTGTTAAATGGCCATTCCTATTTTCTTTAATGTGCAATAATCAAAAAATGTCACATTTAGATGAAAACAGTTTATCAGTTGAATCTCTAGTAGTCTTAGACCAAAGGTTATTCAGTATAACAGAACAATACGTGCTTTCTGCATTCCCAACTGAACTGGGCTGGGGGAAGGTGGGGAAGCCTGTTTTAAAATCCAGATTTAAGCAGTTTTCTCAAAGTGAGGTCCCTGTGACCTGACCCCATCATCACCTGTAAAGGGATGCTTTATTTATTTATTTTTGCAAAGGGATATTAAATGGGAAACCAGCAGGAGCCATCACAAGTGACTTAGGGAGGGTAATTATTAGGAAGTCGCCCCAAGTCCCCTATAGTGCCACCCTTTTGGAAGAGGTCAATGACTAATGGGACATCTCCCACTCATCCCAGTCTCGACCCAGCATACAAAGATTCTTTGCAGGCTTTCCTCCTTTATGACTGAGCCAATTTAGAAAAGCCAATTAAACATAATGGATTTAACTAGCCCCTTGTTTTATCAGCTGTAAAGCTATTTTTACTTTGGCCCACTACCACTTAAAAGACAGGGGGAAGTTGCAGCTGAAGAGATGTTTTGCTTTGGCCATCTGCCACTATGAAGAGGAAATTGCTGGTATTGCAAAATTTTCTTCAAGCCTTACCTTTTTTCTTTATGAATCTTGCTTTCTCTTTGAAATTTTTGCCAAAAATCTAGTGTGCACTATCAATTTTAAGACCGTTTATCAGTTTTTTAAGTTTATTTTTTATTTTTAGTTTACAACAGTCAGTTCCACAAGTTTTTGAGTTCCAAATTTTCTTCCCCTCCCTCTCCTTCCCCCTTCCCCCCAAGACTGTATGTAATCCGATATAGGTTCTACATAGACCTTCACATTAAACTTATTTTCACGATAGTCAAGTTATAAAGAAAAATTATAACCAATGGAATGAGCCATGAGAAAGAAGAAACAAAACTAAAAAGGAAAAAAAAGGAGAGAGCAAATAGTTTGCTTAATCTACATTCATACTCCATAGTTCTTTCTCTGGATTTGGATAACTTTTTCCATCATGCGTCTTTTGGAGCTGACTTAGAACCTTGCATTACTGAGAAGAGCAAAGTCTATCAAAGTTAGTCATCACAGATACTGTGTGTCTCTAATTGTATATAATGTTGTCCTGGTTCTGCTCCCCTCACTTAGCATCAGATCATGTAAGTCTTTCCAGGTTATGGTGAAGTCTGTCTGCTCCTCATTTTTTATAGCACAATAGTATCCCGTTACATTCATATACCACAACTTGTTTAGCCATTCCCCAATTGATGGACATCCCCTTGATTTCCAATTCTTTGCTACCACAAAAAGAACTGCTACAAATATTTTTGTATATACAGGTCCCTTTCCCACTTGTCAGATCTCTTTGGGATATAGCCCTAGAAGTGGTATTGCTGGGTCAAAGGGTATGCACATTTTTATAGCCCTTTGGGCATAGTTCCAAATTGCTCTCCAGAATGTCTGGATCAGTTTACAATTCCACCAACAATGTAATAGTGTTCCTATGTTCCCACATCTCCCCTTTACAGTTTCAGTTCCATTTGTATGATGACTGTCTAGGTGCCCTAACAACTTTCCTGGTTTGTCAGCTTTCCTTTGCTCAGAGAAAATTTGGCTCAAAGCTGAGGGGGAAGTCTAGGACATTCTCAGGGAAGAGGGGAATCCCATTGGAGAGGGCATCCTGGGGTAGAGCTCCCATAACTCAGCTTCTGGCTGGCTCGCCAATTGTCATTATATAAAGAAATTGAGGCACAAAGTTCCAAGCATGATCAGTTCATTAACAAGGCTAGCAATTGCCAATGAAAAAAAATCGAAGACTCCCCAGTGATTAAGGATGCATCTGACAGAGCAGCTCTTATATACAGTTGGTTACATAATAGTCCAGTGATGCAAACTAAACCAAGGCTGTGATTATTCTGACAGAGAGGGTGGGCTTACATTTGACTTGATTGAAAGAAGGGATTTCCAGAACCCATGGCAACAAGGAAAACATAAAGTTGGCTAGCATCCTCAGGAATGTCTCATGGTAAGCAAGTATCCTATGACCAGATTGTCTCATCTTCCTTTTCCCCCTCTCCTCCCTTCCACAGTCAGCAAAAAGTTCCCAAATTTTAGGTCTTTTTGGTTAGACTTTAACCCATAGGAATAGGGAAGTTAAACTCTTACATACTGTACCACTGAGATCAATCAAGTCCAAATCTGATCCACAAATATTGATTTCAGTGATTAGCAATCAGTAATTAGTAAATAATACAATATAAAATAGGGTATCAATTTTCAATTTCATACATTCCAAACATGGGGGACAGTCAGAGAAAATGACTGGAGCCAAGAGACAGAGTATCTTGTTCGAGGAACAGCAAGGAGACCCATGTCAGTGGACCCAAGAGTCCTTGGGAAGTTGGGGTATAAGATATAAGAAGACTAAAAAGTTGGGGGCAGGGGGTAGGTCATGAAGGACTCTGAACTCCAAATAGAGGATTTGCTATTTGATCCTGGAGGTAATAGGGAGCCACTAGAACTTAGTGAGTGCTATAGGAAAAATAGTTTGGGACTTAATGGAGGGTGGACTGGAGTGGGAAGAGACCTGTGGAAAACCAACCAACCATCAGATTATTATAGTAGTCCAGGCATGAGGAGATGGGAGCTTGCACCAGGGTGATGGTAGTATCAATAGAAAAGAGAGCATATTCCAGAGGTGTTGCAAATGTGATCTCAAAAGCTTTGGCAACATGTGGGGGTTGAAAAGAGTGTAGAGTCAAGGATGATGCCTATGTTGTGAGCCTGAGGACTGGGAGGATGAAGGTAGACCTCAGCAATAAGGAAGTGTGGGGGGAGATGCGGTTGGAGGAAAAGATATTGAGTTCAGTTTTGGACATGTTATTTTTCAGACATCTCGAAGACACCCCATTAGAAATGTCCAAAAGATGTAGATGCAAGACTAGAGATTTGCAGAGAAATTAGGGCTGGATAAGTAGATTTGAGAATCATCAGTATAGAGATAATTGAATCCATGAGAGCTGATGAGATCACCAAGTAAAGTAGTTTAAAGGGAGAAGATAATTGACCTAGGACAGAACCCTAGGGAACAGTCATGATTAGCAGGTATGATACAGATAAAATTTACATTCAGGAGATTGAGGACTGGTCAGATAAATAGAAAAAAAAAATAGGAAAGATTAGTGTCCTAACAACCTAGAAAGAAGAGAGCATTTAGAGGAGGGTGATTGACAGGGTCAAAAATTGCAGATGAGTCAAGAAGGATGGGATTTAAGAAAAGTTCCTGTGGATTTGCAGTTGAATGGTCCTTGGTCACTGTGGAGAGAGCAGTTTCCTTTGAATGCTGTAGTTGGAAGTGAGAGTGTAGAGAGTTAAGAAGAGCATGAAGGGAGAGAAATTGAAGGCACCTGTGGCCTTCTCAAGTTGTTTAGCCCAGGGGTGGGTAACTTGCAGCTTCGAGGCCATCTGTGGTCCTCTAGATCCTCAAGTGTGGCCCTTTAATGGATTGGATTGTGCACTTGAGGACCTAGAGGGCCACAGGTGGCCTTGAGGCTGCAGGTTCCCCACCCCTAGTAGCCATGAAAGCCTGGAAAGACATGAGATTATAGTTAGGGATGGTAAGATGAAGTGAGAGTTTTGTGAGGGTAGGGGAGACACGTGCATGTTTGTAAAGAGTAGGGAAACAACTGGTAGATGGGAGGAGAGTCTAGATAATGAGAGAATGGGAATGATAGGACAGCAGTCTCCTGCTAGAGGAGACAGGACAGAATGGGGTCACTTGTGCAGAGAGGCATTTGCCTTAGCAAAGAGAAGGGCCACCTTTTCATTTGAGGCAGAAATAATGAGGGAGATAGTGACAGAAGGCACCTGGGTGATGAGATGAGGAGGGGGAAAGACAGATCTTTTGATGAATGGCCTCAATTTTTTCAGTAAAATAGGAGTCAAGGTACTCAGCTGAGAGGATTAGCGGAGGAGGTGCTGTGGGAAGTTTGAGGAGGCATGAAAAGATCTGGAAGAGCCGTTTTAGAAAGTCAGTTATTTAGGGAGATATAGAAGTATTGCCTAGCAGAAGTGAGGGCCCAGTTGAGATTATGTAACATAAATTTGTAGTGGATGCAATCAGAATGGCTGTGTGATTTTTCTCTATGAATTAGCAGACCGTGTATTTTGTTATATAGGAGGAAATGGCTGAGCTGAAGGCCCAGTTATACCTACTGGAGAAAGAGAAGAAAGCTCTTGAACTGAAGCTGAGTACTCGAGAGGCCCAGGAACAAGCATATTTGGTGCACATTGAACATCTCAAATCTGAAGTGGAGGAGCAGAAGGAACAAAAAATGAGGTCACTCAGTTCCACCAGCAGTGGAAGCAAAGAAAAATCTGGCAAGGTAAAGGAATGCAAGGTGCTGGTCCATAGCTTGAATGGCAAATAGGTCTGGGTGGACAGCTGGAAGGAGAGTGTAGTAGGGAAGGGAGGGATTGGAAAAAAGTAATTCACATTTCCTTACTATTACTAGGACATAGAATGCATTCAGAGGTTAAGATTCAAAATGGAGGTCATAAACTGCCATCACCTCACACATTTCTGTATTCCACCATTGTTTCTGATTTCTCTAATGATAGGAGTTTGATTTTTTTAAAAATTTGTTATCATTTTTTTTTCTCCATCCCACCTCTGAGATACAACCACTGTGGGGGTAGGGAGATAGGGCAATATTTAAGCAAAACACAGTCCTCGCATTTGCCACATACAAATATTTTTATATATCTCATTTTTCATCTTGGGTCAATCACCTCTCTGTCAGGAGGTAGGAAGGGCATAACTATGGTGGCATGCCTTCAAATTGTTTTTCACCATGGCTGAATCAACTGATAGCTGCAAAATGTGCTGGTTCTCCCAAAATGTCTCCAACGTTTGTATTTTCCTTTTTTAGTCATTTTAACTAATTGGATGAGTAAGAGGCAAAATTTCAATGTTGCTTTAATGAGAATTTCTCTATTTACCAATGACTTGGAGAATTTTTTTTTAATATGGTTATTGATAGCCTTGATTTCTTCTTTTGAGAATTTTTTGTTCATCTGTTTTGATTGGTTACCTAATTGGGGAATGGCTGTCATTATAGTTGAGTCAGATCCTTATGTGTTGTGGGACTGAGACCTTTATCACAGAAACTTGCTGCAAATAATTTTCCTTCAGTTAACTGTTTCCTCTCTGATATTAGCTGTATTGGGCTTTTTTGTGAAAGTTTTAAATTTTATGTCATCAGAATTGTTCATTGTATCTTGCTTGAACTTCTATCTCTTGTTTGATCATAAAATATTCCAGACGTTTTCTTCCTTGATATTTTATTCCTTGATATCGATGTTGTGGGCTTTTATATTTAGTCATGTATCTATTTGAAGCTTATCTTGATATGTCATTAGTCTAAATTTAATTTCTTGGAGACTGTTTTTCCAGGTTTGCCAGCAGTTTTTGTCAAATAAGTTATTATACCAATAGCTATGGTCTTTGAGACTATCAAACACTAACTTACTCATTTGAGATCTAATAACTGTTAGACTCTCCCCCCTCCCCCCGCCATTATTTATCTTAATGAAGTAATCCTTTGGTAGTTTGGTTGGTATATCATTGAATTAGTACGTTTAAATGACATTTTCATTTCTGTTATATTGGCTCAGTCTGCATGTATCTTTATTTCCATAAAGGATTTTTTAAGCAGTATTCATTTTGTTATTATGTTTTCTAGGTAGATAGACGCCTAAGTACTTTTTTTTTTACATTCTGTACTTACCCTAAATGGAATTTTTTTCCTATCTCTTCCTGCTGGGTTTATTGGAAGTAACATAGATGATGACTTATTTGGATTCGTTTTTTATCCTACAACTTTACTGGAGTTATTTTGTTTAATTTTAATTGACTCTAGGCTTTTCTAAGTAAACTGTATCATTTACAGAAAGTAATAATTTTGTTTCCTATTTGCCTATGCTTATTTCCCCAATTTCCTATTGAGATAGCTAACTTTTCTAGCACTATATAAGATAACAGTGGAGATTATGGACTTCCTTGCTTTTTCCTTGATCTTACAGGAAATGGCTCTAGTTTATCCCTATTATTGATAATGCTGGCTCCTGACTTTGGAAGCTACTTAGCATATAAAGGAAAGGTCCATTTTTAGTGTTCTTAACATAAATGGATGCTGTATTCTGTCAAAAGCTGTTTCCCCCTGTTTATGTGTAATCGAGTAATTTTTTTATTGTTCTTATTATTACTATGTTCTGTTATGTGTACAATTTTCCTAATATCAAGCCAAACCTTCATTTCTGATACAGATCCAACCTGGTTATAGTGTATAAACTTTGTGATATGTTGATATAGCTTCATTGCTAATATTTAATATATTAATAAGTCATGGGTGATATTGGTCAATACCTTTATTTACCTTTTTACTCTCCTTAGTTTGGGTATTAAAATGACTTTTGTATCATAGAAATTTATAGGATCCTTTTTGTTTCTAGTTTTACAAATATTTTATATAACACATAGGGTTATAAAAAGCTTAAAACTGCACTAGGAATTTTAGGACACCACGTATAGGATTTAATAATTCTTTGAATATTTAGTAGAATTTTGTTATAAATCCAACTGGTCCCAGGGTTATTTTTTGGGGAGTTCATTATGACTTGTTTGGTTTCTTTTTCTGGGATTGGGTTATCTAAATGCTACATTTCTTATTTTGTTAATGTAGGCATTTTATATTTTTATCAATATTTATCCATTTCTCTCATTAACAGTTTTGATATATAGTTAATTAAAATAGTTTCTTAGCTTCCCTTAATTAATTTTCAGTTGCTATGAATTTTGCTTTTTAATGTTTGATACTGGTAATTTAGTTTTCTGCTTTTTTTAAACCAAATTAGCTAATAATGGTTTATTTGTTTTGTTGGCTCTTTTCTTCCCCCCCAAAAAACAGATCTTAGTTTTATTTATTAATTCATAAGGTTTTTGCTTTTAATTCTGTTTCTTTTTGTCTTCTTCTCAAGAGTTTTTATTTTTAAATTATTAGTTTTCTGGGTTTATAAAAAAAATTCCCCATTCATTCTCCTTCTCTCTTTTTCTGATGAGACTTTTGAGAGAGATAATTTTCCCCTAGTATTTCTTCACTGACTTCATTCATTTTGAAAAATGTGTGTTTTCTTATTGTTTCCTTTTTCTTTGTTTCTGTGATTTGTTCTTTGGCCCACCAATCATTTAGGATTAATTTATTTAGTTTGCAAATTAATTTTTAATCCTGTCTCCAATGGATAAATTTTATTAAATGGCGGACAATAGTCATATTTTTCCTTTTTAGAAGTTTTATGCCCTAATACATTGTCACTTTGAAAAACTTAAATTGAAGGGGAAATTTCTAGGATCCTGCTTTCATTGCAATTTATTCCTGCTGAAAGACAAAGATGTAATAAACAATAATGAAGACAATAAATATAACAAAAAAGTAACCAGAAAGTTGTAAAATGGTCCTTAGTTTTTCAGTGATAAAAGTTATTGATATTATACAATTAAATAAGTTATGCAAGAGTTTTGTGGGAGGATTTTTTGGTAGTAGTGTTAGAGCAAAATAACTTACCAGAATATAAAGATGAAAGTTGAGTGAGCATGTCATTAATGAAGAAAAGTGTTATTTTTAAAGAATCATTTTGCTTTTTTCTTCCCTGGCTGTATTTGAGGTTCCAAATTGAGATCCAAACATGGTATCTGCCATTAAATTTTAAAATAATACTAATTATGCCTATGCAAATATGCCAGCAACTAAATATATGATAAAGGAATGGGGATGGGGAGACTTCCAAGTCAGATGACCAACAAAATGGAGTATTTAGACATTTTCTTCAATATTCACAATCTCTCAAACCTTTCCAAAATATGAATTAGATGTAAGAGATAAAGCAATTCCCTTATCTCCGTGATCCAAGGAACTTATCAAGATAATACCATAAATTAAAAACAGAACTTAAAACAGAGAAGCCTAAACCATAATCCATAATGTATGCACTCACTACCCTCTTTTCCATTGGCTGCCATTCTCTGGCAGGGTTGCACAAGCTGATCCTTGGCCTTACAACGGAATTCAGTGCTACTCCCCCTTCATGCTACATGAAAAGCCCTAGGCCAGAATCATGCCTACCTAGGATGTGAATGTCACGGTGTACTGTATTGCAGAAGTGTCAAGCTAGGGAACTGAGGAAAAGAGAAAGCAGGCCAGGCACAAGAGGCTACTTGGGGCACCCTTGGACCCTACACCAAGGAGATTGGCATCCAGCAGAGGTCGGTTCCATTTTCCCAGCTCCCTAGTGATCTCAAGAAATGACTTGAGGAAGGGACTGAGGTAGAAGAAAAGTGAATTCCCTGGTAATGAAGGAGACTAAGAGTTGAGGCCCAGCCCTCAGGTGATCTTGCCATCATAGGGGACCAAACTCAGAAGGTAAATGGTCAGGAACTATGAGGAAAAAGAAGACTAAAATTACCAAAGACCTAAGGAAGAAGAAAACTCCTAAAAGAAAAAAAAATCTCGACCACAAACATATTAATTAACAGAAGGTAAAAAGGCCTCCAGACCATCGAAAGGAGAGACAACATCTCTGAATAATTTTGAAAGACAAAGAAAAATGAGGACACTAGATCACTAAGAAAGCAAAAAACCATAGCAGGATGTTTCTGAATAGCTTAAGACAGAGATGAGATTTTTGAAAACATATTCTGTGGCCTATACGGCAGAAATAATTGGCTGAATACAAAAACTTGAATCCATGGTGGCAAACCTTCACCAAAAGAAAAAAAAAAGAGAGAAAACAACTGGTTGGAAATACAAATATAGAAATAAAAGACAGTCTATAAAGAGAAGCAAAAAGCAATATTATTCAAAGAAAACATGATCTCTGTACTAGCAAAATATATTGATCTTGAAGATGGGATACATAGAAAAACCTTAAGGCAGAAGTCTCCCAAAAAAGTAAGACAATTTTGGGTTTTTTTTTTTTTTGCATTATGGCAAGAAAAATGCCCATAATTGCTGAACACAGGCAAAAGCTGAGCAAGGGTTAGGAGGAGCTGATCAAAAAATCCTCAGATCACCTCCAGGAAAAAAAAATTTATGCTGCAAGCACTCAGATACAAAACGCTTAAATTTAATAATTCTAATGACAGAACAAATTATTTAAGTGACTAGGAGAAAAACACTCAAAATATAAAGGAAACAAAATTTGAATAATACAAGATTACTTTGTATCTACCATAAACTGAAGGAGGGAATGAAAAATTGTAAACACATTGACATACCTTGCAAACATTAATATTTTAAAAAATAGATTTTCAATAAAAGAGAAGCATTGAAGTGTTCCTTCAAAGGAAGTCGAACCAAACAAATTATTTGCTTTACAAAAGTCATTCTAGGCATCAGAAATATAAGAAAGATACACATGTGCGCATGCACACACACACACCACACCACACACTACAGTAATTGATAGCATCACTATTTCCTGTAAGAATTGATATTTCTAAGAGTGAGACACAAGGTTTGGGACAAAATCTTCAAGACAATAATATGGTGGGGGCGGGGGGGTGGAGAATACAGACGGAAATTAAACAAGAAGAACCCCATACTATTTTTTTTCTCAAGCTAAGACAATTTACCCAGTGTCTTGTGCAGTTTTCATTCATTTATGATTTCTTGAAGTATAGCTCTGGAAAAAAAAAAATACAAATCACTCTGACTTTCACTGAATGGCCAACTGTAGGCCCCTGTCCAAGCCTTTGTGGCTCCTTGTTTGGTTTTGATGGCTTAAGGTGAGTGTGAATATCAGTTGTTTTCTGTTGTGGCCAGAAACTCTTTCCCTCCCAGATGCATACTTTTGTGATGGCAGACTAGGCCATCGTTTGTCTCAATTCTTACCTATACCGTAGTCATTGAATGGGCATTGCCTCAGACAGACTGAGACCTAGAAAAGACCTTAATTTTAAAAGGTCAAGTTAACTCACTGTATGCTGGGCCATGGTCAGTCATCTTGACTCTTGTTTTGCCACTGGACTTTGATGACTCAGCTCCACCTCACTTAAACTCAATTCATTCACTTGCAAGTTAAGACATCACCCTCATGAGGTCATTGGTCCCCTTTGAGAATGAAGGACAAACAACAGTACATACATATATAGCAATCAAGAAGTTGCAGGCAATAAACTCACCTAGGGGAAAGCTTTTTTTTTTTTTAATTAGAAAAGGAAGTATGGGGTTAACAACAGAACAAGAACAGTAACACAAAAACAGAAAATCTCTTAGGATATTTCTTTCTAAAACTACATGAGACAAGAGTAAATGAAAGCTAATATCAATAGAAGACAGTGGAGAAACAGACCTGGAAAATTAGACTAAACTTTACAGCCATCCTTACTTTTAGGTGAAGCAGTGTTTACTGTGGGACTAAACTAGAATGGAAGGGCACATAAATCAGGAGAGGGGAGAAAGAAGATACAGGGGAATATATGATGTTCATTAGACAAGTCAGTGATTAACAATGAAAGGAAAATAACTCCTGTAATTTTTAATATCCTACAATGAGAAATGAGGATCTTATGATGGGTACAATCTGCATAGATTTGGTGCAGACCACCCTCTGAGAGAACAGTCTTGCTTTAAGAAAAGGTAGGTCAGACCTACTGGGGGCAACTGACAACCAGAAGAGTTGAAAGATATAAACCAAAGAGCTTTCATGGCAAACTGGGAAGAAATAACCATAGGGAGGGCAAGAAGTAGTATTTTTTTTTTTTAATCAGGGTATGGCACTTCACACGCTACAGCTTTTTGAAGCCATAGGTGAGAGGTGGACACCAAAGCTCAATGAACAGCCCTGAAAAGGACTTGACAAGCCCTCAGACCAGAGGTGTTAGTTGTCCTTCAACACTGCATAGACCCCAACAAAGATTTACATGAACCAAGGCAGTGATGTAAGCTGACCCAAGAAAACGATATATAAAATGACTACAGTGATGTAAATGGAAAGAACAGTAACTACAAGACAATTAATTGTGAATTTTGCTAAATTAAAAAACAAAATCCAAACAAACCAAGCATGGCCTGAAGGAAAAGATATGAGAAAACACTTCTGTCCCATGAAGCAGCTACTAAAACTGCATACGATCTGCAAAACACTGTGCTAAGTGCTTGCAAGACAAAGAGAAGAGCAACATACATACTTTTCACAAGGAGCTCATGGTCTAGCTTGGGAGACCACACGTATACAAGGTTTCAGCTATAAGTCATATGGGAAAATCCCATGCAGTCATAAAGAATATTATAATGTTTTCTTCTGAGATGAATGAAAAACCTGAGAGACAAAGTTTCTGAGCAATTAATATTCAATTTATTAAGCTAGTTAATACATTCATAGTCAGTTGTTTCTCTTGGTAACCAAAGATAAAGACATGGAGGGACTGGATGTCTAAATATACTTTTAGAAAAGAGGATACTCCTGACAGGTGAAAATCAACCCTGATTGGTGAACAGTTAATGAGAGGTAGGCTAAAAGTCTTCAGCTCCTCCTTCTGAGAACATGGCACGATCATCAAATTCAGCAGCTCCAACAGTCTGGACGGGAGAATCCATTTCTACTCAGACCACCTCGGTTGGTTTTCTCCTTCATAAGCTGGGTCACCCTAAACTCCAGTGAGATAGTGGACACAAGGGCATGAGCTCAACGCTCTCGGACTGGAATTCACCTAGATTTGATTATACTTATACTCTAAACAAAAGTAAAGTCTCCCAGTTGGGTGGGGACTCACCTAAGATCAAGGAGCATGTTCCCATTGGACTTGGACAATCTCATCTTTCAGCTTTGGCTCTCTGAAACTGGCCGACTAACCTGCAGGGGCAGGGCCCTAAATAAGGAAATAGAAAAAGAAAAGCCTGGATCCCAATTTAATAATTAGTTGGTATAATATGAAAGAAAATTATTAATATAATAGAAAAAATAACTTCCCTCACTTAGAAACCTATCAGTTTCTAATACTAAGTTCTAATAGTGATACTAAGCTATTTGACAGTACCAAAGATTTTGGTGGCAAAAACTTTTTTTTTCTCTGAGTCTTCAACAGATGTAGCTAAAGCACCTGCAGTAACATTGGCCAAACTGAATCTCCAAAGGGTTACTTCCTAGGATGATGATTGCCTGACTTGGGCCAGAAGCATTGTTATTCCCAACGTTCTTTGGTTCAAGGTGCTGATCTGTTTCTGTTAGAGACTGAGGGTAATAGTGGTCAGGGTGTTGGTGGTGGTGGTTTGACTTGTCTGGATTATACTGCCTCTTGTCTGCTTCAGGTTGCCTTGTTGCTTCTGCTACACTGGCTTGCCTGTTCTCTGACTGGCAGTAGGTGGAAGTGACGGGCCCCTTTTCTACAGGAATTGCTTGCCTGGGAGGAGGAGTGGCGTTCTGAGAGGTGCAGCTATTCCGAAGGCTCCTGTGGCTTATCTGCCTGTTGGAAGAGATTGGTCATCAGTTGTTGCTGGTGAAAGGAGAAAGAAAATTATGCAGAATAATTTTTCCCCACAGTGAGGGCTGCAGGAGCTTTGTTGGAAGCCAGTCTGGTGGTTTCAGGTCACTACTATTCCCAAGACTGTCGGGTTCAGGGTCCTGAGCTGTCTGCATTAGGGTCTGAGGAGAGATGGTGGTCAAATTAGTGATCTGACTTGCCCAGTGCATCCTGCCTTCCGCCTCTCCCTCAAAGTGCCCTCCTGCTTTAACTAGCATATCCTGCTTGCTCTGTGAGTGGCATATGGTGGGGAGGGCTGGCCTCTTAATCAGAAAAGTAGCTATGATGGCTGTGAGGACTGGACTGAAAATATGATTTGGTTTGGGTGGTAGTCACTCCTAGGTCTTGTAGGCTTATTTCTTTATAGAGGCAGGAAGTCCACATGTGTAGAAGAGTGCACCTATTTTCAGACTTTTTCAGTTGATCACTTTTGCTCATTTTTTTCTCTTCCTCTTTTTCTTCAAAAAAAAAATTAATTTGTTACTTGGGATGGCTACCTGTGAAGACATTGGGGGAAGAATACTGAAAGTAATTTTTGTGACATAAAAGCAAATGATATAACTAAAATTTACTTTAAAAAATAAAAACAAAACCCTTGTAACAAATATGTCAAGCAAAACAAATTACCACACTGGTCTTGTCCAAAAAAAGTCTCATTTTTGTACCCTGTGTCCATCAGTTCTCTTTCAGGAAGTAAGTAGCCTTTTCTTTATCAGTCCTCTGGAATTCTGATTGCTCATTGCTTTGATCAGAGTTCTTAAGCCTTTTAAAGTGGTTTGTCTTTACAGGGTGGTAGTTATTGTATAAACTACTTTTGGTATGCTAACTTCAGTCTGCATTAGTTTAAATGAGGTGTAAGTGAAACTCTTACCATTTATATAGACTTCTACATTCATCCCAGTCATGTGAGACAAATCTCCTGTACCTCATTTCTGTTTTCTTCCTTAGTGAAACCTTTTCCCCCTTCCCTTTGCTTTCTACACTTAAGATCATCAAAATATAGTAAAAATCACTCCCAGACCCTCTTTATGTTATTTGACTCCCTCTATGATCCCTGCTGACATCACAGTTTTCAAGGGATACTTATATTACAGTTACTCCCTAGTAGAATGCAAAGACTTCATCCTTTCTAAAGGATACAAAGTCTTTCTAAAGGCTTTATAAGTCTTTTTTCAGTTACTTATATTTGCTTTTTTATGTTTCCCTTTACTACTATGTGCTTCAAAGTTTCTATTCAGTTATTGTATTTTCATCAGGAATGCTTATCTTTATACTAGTTTTTCTGGGTGAGTTATTCTTGCTTGTAAGCCTATATCTTTTGCCTTTTTAAATACCAAGCTCTCCACTCTTTAGTAGTTGTAGCTGCTAAATATTTTATGATGCTGACAGTGGTTCTTTAGTGCTTAAACTCTTTCTTTATGACTATTTGCAGTACATTTTCATTGACTTGGAAGCTCTAGATTTTGGCTGTGACATTTCTAGGAGGTTTCATTTTGAGACTTATTTCATAACTGTATTCTTTCTATTTTCACTCTTTTCTGGTTTTAAAATGTCTGTACAATTGTCTTTTACAGTTTCTTGAAATATTATGTCTAATGGACAGTTTTCTCTGTTAAAACAAATTTGTATTTTGTTGGCTTGATGATCTTGCCCCTTTTCCTTTTTTCTTTTTTGCTTACTCTTAGAAGTACCAATTCCTGGAGGAGATAGAGAGTACTGCCCCATGGTACAAATTTTCCTGCATGTTTGTTCATGAAGTCCATTACTATCTCTTACTTCCTTATAATTGTTTTTCCTGTTTGCCATGAAATAATCTCTCTGATTACATGACACTCTACCCTTTGCATATCACTTCCTCTTTTCCCTCCCCACCCCTGCCAGAGTTATGATCCCTTATCTCCTGAGGCACAATGCCATCCATGGAGACACAACACTCTCTCAGAGGTAGTGGTCTCTCTGAGCAAAAAATCCCTGCAAATTACATACATAGCAAAGCCTCCAGCTCCCATTATGAAATACTTCTCTCCCCACTTGGGAAAGTTCTTCAGTAGAACTTCTATCAGCACTAGATTGATATTTCTCCCATTCTTTCTGCCTGTTTCAACCTCTAATTTTGCTACCTTACCCATTTTTATCCCCTCTTCTTCCTGAAATACTATACTATTTTTTGTTCATTATTTACCATTTACTTGAGTAGAATACATCTTACATTCCTGTCTTATCTTCTTCCTCCTCTTTTCCCCTTCATGCCCCCCTCCATTCTGCAGTGTAGACTCACAAAAGACTGATTTACTGGAAACCAAAATATCATGAGGTTCAGTCCTTGCTGTATCAGGCCTGTTACTTCGCCATCACTTCTATTTAAGTTCTGCTTTCATCTTTATCTCTTTGTGTACTTTAAGAAAGAAATCTCTTAATGGTCCCTCCATTTATCTATTACTGTCCTTGTTTTTATCCTCAGAGTTGTCGTATTGTTTCTATTTTTCATATATGTGCATATATACATATATAATTTCATATACACACATGTTTTTGTGTGTATAAAAACACACACATTATGTGTGTGTGTGTGTAAATTTAACCACTTGCAATTTCCTTAGTAGCTTTATCTTTTTGTCTTGTGCTTGTGTTGTCTGGGGTGAAACAATCCGAAAAGTGAACAATCTTACACTGGTTTTTGTTGAGTTTTCTTTGTAAAAAATACTTTATCAAATGCCCATCATTTTTCCCCTTGATGATTAGGCTCAAGTTTGAAGGGATATTACCTTGGATTGTACCTTAAGCTCCTTAGCTCTTTAGAACACATTATTTCATTCTCTTCTGCTATTTCTGATGGGTAGAGAATAGACTTGTGTATTCAAATTTCTTTTCCTTTATATTTTGAAATCTTTCTCTTAATCATTTGTAAAACTTATTATTTGTCATTAGAATAGTTAAATTTAATCAGTATGTGTCTTGGAGTTTATAGCTTAGGCTTTTTTTTTTCCTAGAGGCAATCTGTAGATTATTTCGATTAGCACTTTATTTTCTGTGTTCAGAAGTTCTGGGTAGTTTTCTTGTATTATATTTTGCCTTATGGTGTTTATATTTTTTTGAGTTCTTCTAGAAATCCTATCCTTAAGTTGACTGTAGGTAGGCATCCTGTCTTCAAAATCAATATTTTTAAAATTAATTTTTTTCATCAAATATGCTTTTGCTTTTGTCCCACCTCCCCACCTCTGAGAAAGGAAAGCAAAACTGTCCCTATAAATATGTATATTCAGTAAAACACATTCCACTATTAGTCATGTCCAAAATACATGTGATATACATGTGTATATATTCACACATACATATATGTCTTAATCTGCATTGAGTCTATTATTTTTATATAGGTTATTAGCATGTTTCCTCATGAGAGCTTTGGAATGCTGGTTGGTCGTCTTACTGAATTAGTTCCTAAGTCTTTCAGAGTTGTTTTATCTTTGTTGTTGTTATTATATAAATTGTTTTGTTAAATTGTTTAAATTGTGTTCTACTTATTTCACTCTGCATTTGTCTTCTTAAAATGTAGACAGCCTTCAGTGTGACACTGTTGCATATTTTGCTACTTCATTTGTGTTTGCTCTGCTTCAGAGCAGGTTCAGGTTTCTAAGACAGTGCCCAAGTTATATTTAACAGCCAGTTGTGTTGTTTTCAGGAGTGTATGGATGGAGCCTCATCTGTGGTATCACTAGCTGAGCTGAGAACAACATTCAGCGAGAATGATTTGGCAGCAGAAGTTACCAATGCACTGCGACGGTAGGTAGCCCTTATCGGCACACCAGAGCAATGACTTATTCTACTAGAATTAGATTTCTTCTTGGATTTTACCAACTAATTAGCCAGCTCTTTCAGGATCATCGGAGCATAGAAAGGGTAGCACGGCCAGCAGCTGCTTGACCATTTTGCCATTGACTTTTCTACTTTGAAAAAGTGAATCTTTATGGAGAGGAAGTTAAAATAATGTTGAAAAAGCATGATGCACTTTGGTGCTGGGCCTTTCAAAAAGAAAAAAAGCATATCTGTCTTCTACTAAAGAATTAGCAATGGTTTTTGTTATGATGGTGATTTCTCCTACTTTTTGTTCCAGTCCCCATTTATTTTTTCCTTTTATTCCAAGTTATTCTAGATGGGGAGTTTTTATTGTTGCTGCCAGCTTTTCTGACTGTATAGTTAACAATTATAATTACTTTTCTGAGAGAGGAAAAAGCCAGCCATATTGATTTCCCTGCAAGGAGTAATTGCTACATGCTGGACAAACGGTATCAGAATCTACCAACTGGTTCCAAGTGAGCCATTTGGCTTCTGTCTTGTAAGCCCCTGACTTTTCAAATCTCCCAGATACCACAGGCCTTTTCTGGCAGAGATGAAATAGGCATGAAATGCAGGATCTGCATATCATAAACATAATAGGAACCATTTTTTCTTTCTGTTACTGTGTATTTTAGGGGACCATCTTAAATTAGTTAGCATGAATTTCTCATTAAAGAGCCAGGAAATCTGGAACCAAAAAAGATCCAGCAGAAAAAGAGAAAGAAAGAAACTCACGTAATTATACTGTAACTGAAATAGATATGTTTAGAGTAAATATGGCAGAAAAACCTGAGAACTGGTTTTGTTTTGTTTTTAGTTTTGTCCTTTTATTTGTTTTCATAAGCTGGAAAGGTTTAAGAAAAATATATTAAATCACAGCAGAGATACAGTTTAATTCCTCATTGCTTTATATCTGCCTTGCAGATAATTTTAAAAATATAACTTTAAACCATCCACAGAAGTAAACATTCAAATGAACAAGTAAAATAAAAAGATTATAGCTAAAGCCATAAACTCCAAACCACTAACGATTTAAAATTATTTACAGTTAGATCTTGTTTTGACACAACAGAAACTTCCCTACAAACACCCAAACAAATCCCCTAAAAGTACATTCACTTAGTTAAAAAGCCCGATTGCTAATAACACCCATCATCTTCCACTTTAGAGGCTTCAGTTGTTAATGGAAAAGAAGGCTTTTCCCTTCAACTTTGATAATATGGCATGGACATTGAATATTGTTTTGACCCAGGTGTCGTTCCTCTTCATTATTCTCTTTATAAACCATGTTACAGACAGACAGCTTGAGTTTATTAAATGTGTATTAACTCTGACAAAATGGGAACATCTTTGTACCCTTCTGATCTTTTTAATGTGTATTTTTAAACTTTTTTGCTCAGATTTTTTACATTGTTATTGGAGATATCATTGTTCCAGTTATCTTCATATAAGATTATATGCTTCTTTCTGTTTTTCATATTTGTTATGGCTTATAATGTAATCATAGTCCGTTATATAATATGTGGTATAATTTATTCAGCCTCTCTCTTATCAATGGACAACTGTTACTTCAAAAAATACTATTCGTGGGGAACACTAACAAGCAGGTAGGTGGCTAAGTGGATAGAGGGCCAGATCTGAAGTGAGGAAGATCTGAGTTCAAAAGCAGCCTCAGATATTCATTAGCTGTATGAATCCAGGCACATCACTTAACTCTGTTTCCTTGTCTGTAGAATGGAGATAATACTAACACCTATCTCCCAGGGTTGTTTGAGGTTCAAATGGGGTCATATTCATAAAGCACTTTGAAAACCTTAAAGTACTGTATAAATGCTAGCTAGTACTCTTGTTTCTAATTTAGAAGCAGTGTTGCATAGTGGATAGAGAGCCAGAAAATCTTGGGCAAACCTGTTAACCTCTTAATGAATCAGACCATCCTCCAAGTCTGTAGTTTGAGGAAGAGTTTCTGATCTACATTGGTAGAAGAGGTTTGTTCTCCAGAGGTTTCCTAGACCAGTGAAAACACAGGTCCAAATCTCTTCATCCCATCCCCTTTAAAAAAGAAAAGAAAGGAAAAAAATTGCTGGGAGAAGTTGTTGGTTTTTTGTTTCCGACAGATCAGAATTAGGACATCTCCTAATCCAGAAAGAAAGACTTAGGTAAGGACAAGAATCATCAAATAAGTTAGATTTAAAAAAAAAAAAACCAAACAAACAAATCAGAGAACAGGTAAATACTGTGCTGAGGAAGAAGCACTAAATTTGAAGTCAGACAATCAGGGTTTGCAACCCTACTTATTGGGCCTCAGCTTCTTTATCTATAAAATGAGGATTTAAATTAAGTAATTTCTGAAATCTCTTGGGCCTCTGATACATCCTACACTGAGCTTCCGTATGGACTGTGGCTAATCAGATTGTTCCAGTTTTGGATAAGACTCTTCTATTAAGATTAACAGCCCCTTCTTGTCTTCCTGAAGCTTCAGTGTCAGCCAAGGGCAGACTGTTCAAACCTTCTTCCTGTAGTAGCATTTTTTGAGTTTTTTAAAACTATTTTCTTTACTAACTTTTCTGATACTGTCTGGAATGGTACTTGATTAGATTAAAACCAAGACTTCTGAGATTACACATGAAAGCGAAACTGCCATCTGTTCTCATTCTGCTTTTTCTAGAGTTACCATTAAGGTCCATCTGGATTATCAGATTTCTAGACATGCGTGCTGAGGCTTTTGTTGTTAGAGTGTTTGGATTCAGCAGGGTTTTTTTTTTTTCATTTTTTTGAGGGAGGGGTTTTTTTTTTTTTTGGTTTGTTCTAAACTCTTGAGTTCCTGCCCTAATTAATGTCTGTGCTGTCTCTGTTCTTTGACCCAAATAAAATCCTGCAGTTGTTTGATATACTACAACATGAGCACAAAAGTCACAAGAGATTTTTTTTAAATGCATTCCTATTGGATAGACTATATCCTTGTACTTACATAGTACATTCCTAGAATCTCAAGACAATAAACTAATTTTAATTGATCTTTTTTTTCTACATTTCTGAGACATAGGTAGGAATAGCATATCTCTATTGTGTGAATGGAGAAACTAGCCTTGAAAAGCTCAGTTGCTTACCCAAGGTCAGACAGCTAATCTGGGGTGGTCTTGTCCCTCTAGAGTCTGTTCTGACCCTGTTAGGTATTCTACCCTTAGTTTGCTGACAGATTATCCTTTGGTGAGTATGAAGCCTAAGCTTATGTAAATTCATGTGAGTAATGTACCCACTAGGGCCAGCATCTGTTAAGACAGTTGGGAATTTGCACACTCCAAGAATGTAGCTTTGTATCTGTCAGCCAAGTGGTAAGTGTAAACAGACTGGTTCACGGATGCAGGTGTGCCAGTGAAAATGTTCCTAGATCAGCCCCCTTAAAGGGCAGACCTATGAAGTAGTAATCGAAGTGCCAACACCAGCCTGGTTATCAGTGGATTGGCTTAGGTATCCAAGATGGCATTGCTTTGCCTGCTGTGCTAGTGAGACAGGATCAAGACAGGAAAAAGACCCGTCTGCATGGTCACAAGGCTGACACAGTACCCTCACAGATGACTTCACGTCTACCCTTTGTTACCTGGTCCTGATATGAAAGCCTCTAGAATTCAGAGCTAAACTTGTGGATAAATTGTGCTCAAGCCTACAATACTTCTCCAACACTGATTCAGTTGTGTGCAAGAGTACCTGCTTTTTTATACTCTGTGGCCAGGAAATTTCCTCCTGTTCATTTAGGAAAGTGCAATGTGCCACCCATTTGTGGAATTACATATATGCTAGATATCTTGGGTCCTCCTATCCTGTGTCTACCAGGTGGGCAGAGATTAATTTTCTTTTCTTTTTTCGTTAATAACTGGCACCTGTGCTCCTCCTCTGCTCTGGAAGAATAGAAAGGTATACCAATAAAAATCATTGTTTTCTGTCCTCCATATCTGCAGACCACCTCATCTCCCTCCTCTGGAGACAGACTGTAGTGGAAATTTGCTGGGAAGTGCCAATGTTGAATCTTGTCACTACCACCTACTAGCTGCATTAGCAAGAGCAAGTAATTTAACTTCTTTGAGCCTTGGTTTCCTTATCTATAAAAATGAGACTAATACCTCTGATATTAATTCACGAGATTGATATAAGGAGCATATAAAATGTGAGAAAAGCACCTTGCAAACCTGTCTTTGTCATCTCTTCTCCCTTTTGCATGACGAGATTAGTGTCATGTCTGTTATTTCCCATAAACTAGGTTTAGTGCTGAGCTGACAGTGGAGATTAGTTGGCCTTCCTTTTTTAGTAATTACTGGGTAAAAATATATTTGATCTCTAGAAGATGAACTATATTCCTGGTCCAGACCATCTTGCCCTTCCTATGAGTCTCAAAACATTGTTGAGTCTTCTTTTCATTGGACAGTCAGCTGGGCCAATGATCAGGAGAGCCTGCGTGTATACTCTCCTGTGGTTTCGTGGGAGATGCCCAACAGATGTGCCTCGTGTAGCCTCAAAGCCATTCTTATTCCTGTTCATTTCTGTGACTCTTGTACTTGTCTGAAATAGAAACAGGTACTAAAGCATGAAAATATTCTGGGGAGGAGAGAGACATCATTACTACATGCCTCCTTCACAGGTGAACTGTATCACCTACCTTACCCCTTGCTTCTGGTGCTCGTGTATTACTCACACTCACCATCCTCAGGTCCCTCAATGCCTTTTCCTCTGACACAGGGAGAAGAAACTGAAGGCCAGAGTACAGGAGCTGGTGAGCGCCTTGGAAAGACTGACAAAGAGCAGTGAAATCCGACACCAGCAGTCCGCCGAATTTGTTAATGATCTGAAAAGAGCTAACAGGTAAAAACTCACACAACCCTGGTTTGATTTCCTATCTTGCAGGCTGCCAAGTACACTCTTTCCTGTATTTTCACTTTTGTCAATATAGAAAGAATTGTATGAAACTGCATAAAACACCATCCCACCCCAGGAGGCTGGTTTAGTAGGAGCTGCCCCAAGATCTAGGCCCTCCAGTCAAATGGACGTGCCTCTTCCTGAGATGGGGCTCTCTATGCCTTTTTCCCTCCTGGGGTTAGCTAGTAGCAAAAGGTGAAAAGCAAGGTGAGGTTGGCCCCAGAATTCTATGTTTTGCAGCCTTTAATGTCTGTCTAAGTGGTCCACATTCAGGAACTGCTTTGAGTTTTAGAGCTAAAAGAGGATAACTTGGGTTCAAGTCCTAGGAGGCCAGGGTATGGTAGAAGGAAAACCAAACATGGGAATCAGAGGGACTGAGTTTCAATCCCAACCCTACTACTTACTAACCTCTGTGACTTTGCCTTCACCACTATGGCCTGTTTACTTGTCTGTAAAATGCCTAAATGACCTCTACAGTCCTTTCTGTCACTAGATCCATAATATGGATATTAGATCCTGTCTCCTCTCAGACCAAGAATGAGCCTGTTTTGTTTTGGTGAGCCAACTGTCACTTCTAGGAACAATCTTTCTGCTTGTTTTATTTCAGTCTCTCTTGCTGGAGCAAGAGCCGGCTCTGTCCTTCACCTCCCCTCCAATCTAACTTTGACACCTTCTCTGCTTTCCATAACTGTTTTGGTCTTTTCTGTTACTTCAGATTGCTAGGATCACTTCCAGCACTGCTGGAGTTAATTTAAATGATGGGATGATGGAGAATAGGATTTTAATTATAAAAATTCACATGCCATATTTCTGAGTATTATCATTTAATAAGGGAGGAACCAATTTGTGTTGCTCATAGGGAGCATCAAGAGACAGATGGAGAATTATCTCTCTGGATAGATAATCTAGATACTCAGGTATTTTTGTATATGCTCTTAATTGGTTATTTTTAATCATTGTTTTTTTTTTTCATACTGATTTGATATGGGTCTTTTAGGGCAGTTCATTTAGATTCTCTTTAATCTCCCCTACAGGTGGACAGCAGGATTAGTGGATAGATGACTGTGTAGCCAGGAAGACTATTGCTCAGATGCTGCTTCTGATACACATTACCTGTGTGACTCTGAATAAGTCATTTAACCTCTCAGTGCTCTAAGTAGCTAAGACTTTAAGTTGCAGAAATGGTCACCACCTGTGTTGGTAATGGGAGTTTCCTACAGCAATGAAACCACAGGTCCAGTCCCTTTCCTAACTTGTCCCTCAGCCCATCTGGCCTGCTCTCTTGCAGGTCTGTTGCCCTAGGCTAATTATTCACTTTTAACTTAACCTCATCCAGTGCCAGTTTTTAGCTAGGTTGTCTTCATACCAGCTTCTTTCCATTCCTCCATAGTAACCTGGTGGCTGCATATGAGAAAGCAAAGAAGAAGCACCAAAATAAACTGAAAAAGCTGGAGTCTCAGATGATGGCCATGGTGGAAAGACACGAAACCCAGGTGAGGATGCTCAAACAGAGAATAGCTCTGCTGGAGGAGGAAAACTCAAGGCCCCACACCAATGAGACCTCGCTTTAAAAGGATTCCAGGCACCAAGATTCTGCCCATAGAAGCTAATCCGGGGAGCAGGACCAGGAGAGTTAAAGAGCGCCTGCCAGAATCTGCCATAGGGAGGCTGGAGGTATCTGTCAGGTTGACCTCCACTCAAGGGCATGGTCTTTAGCGTCCTCTTGGAGAGCTTCCCAAGAGACAGAGGTGATTCACCACATATGTACTATGCTTAAAGGGAATGCACCTCACAACAAGGTCCAAAGGAGAAACTATCAATGGCAAATAGACATTTCTTATGTTTGGGGTACCCTGGCCTACCATACTTCACAGGTAATTGACCCCAACAGATTTGTTTTGAGCTCTTTCTCTCTTACCACCTTCCCTTTCCATCCCCCCCACCCCTGCAAAACAACACCACCACCACCTTTTGCAGTCTTGGGAGATACTATATAAACTGAGTTATTAGGTTTTCAATAATTTCAATGCTTTCCCTTTATTGCCCAGGCAATGGGCCCATTCTTCCCCCCTGGCAATCCCAATTCCCTTAGCTTTCCACCTAACACGAGGATAAGTCCTGACATAGATATGGGATAGGTGTATGTTATGGTCTGAGGTGTCCAAGAGGTGCTTATTGAGATGAAGGCTGCAGTTCCCTGACTGTCCTTCACATTCGAAGTTTATTTTATAACTCCAGAGGGTCTCACCTAAGTGGCCTTTCATATTTCTGAAGCCAAAACAGAGTTGTCAGCGTTATCTCATGTCATTCAGAATGTGTGTCCTTTAATGGAACAATATAATCTGGAAGTAATAGAAACTTTACATCTGTCCTGCTAGTCCCTGGGGTTGAGAAGGGAAGCCTCCCTTTGTGAATTTGAGATTTGAGCTCGCATCTCACCTCTCCTCTCCACCAAAAAAAAATGTAATGAGTAAGTTGTTCTTGGACACTGCAGTGTAAGCAAAATGTATTTTTGTGGATTCTTCAAAAAAAAAAAGGCATCTCTTTACTTTTCCTGTAGAACTCCAGGGGTATAAGACATTAAATATATACACCCATAGCTCTGGGTATGTGTTGGACTAAATACATTTTGGCGTTTGTGCTAAAGGAGGCAGTTCTTGTTATAGCAGGTGGAATCTCCGAACCCAAGGCATTTTTCTCCATATTTTCCCATTATCCTTGTGAGCAAGAACATGGCTTGTGGCCTCTTCAGTCAAGGAAAGTGAAGATTAGCACACAGTGACTAGAACATGTAGGAAGGGCTCTCAGATGAAGAGGTTATGGAACTAAAAAGGGATGCAGTTGCCCACAACCTTCTTAGGAGGTTTTCTCTTAGATTAAAATTGTATTATTTTGTTTTGGTTTTTCCTATTGAGAGTTTCCTACTCCCATCTCACATACAGTAGATGCTTAATGGATGTTTTGAATTCTTAACCTTTCAACCATCTTAATCTCAGTTCTTCTGATTAGCCTTCCTTCACTGACATTTTCAAGTTTACTTTGTGCCTGTGATACAATGATTTTTAAAAGCCCAGTCTCAAATTAGCCAACAGCTAATCCTGTAATGGCAACATATGAGAATCCATCCAAAGCTATTCGAGAAGTTTTTTGTACTATCATAGCTCGGTGTAAACTGAAGTGCACATAAATAGTGAGTGACTAGGTAAAAGAAGCTGAAATTGGTCTGTAGTTCACTCTGTTATGAAAAAGTATAAGATTTATACTGAATAAAAAATAACATTGAGGTTCCTAGCTATAGAGGAAGAATTCAATTGAACATTTATTAATGCATTATGCTAACTGCTAGGGACCAAACAAAATGAAACAAGATAGTCTATGCCCTCAGGGAGCTTCCGGGGAATAGGAAATGTATAGAAATAAGAAATGTATTTGTTTTATTTAAAGGGAAACTGTGCCCATGAGCTTACATAATAACTAAGATCAAAAACTAGGAGGGACCAGCTCTTGGTTTCTCTACAAAAATAATCAGAACTGGAAGACTCAGTCTCACAAGACTCTCAGAGCTAGAACGCACCTCAGAGATCTTCTAAGTCCAAGTCTTATTTTTCTGGGGAAATGCAAGTGAAATGGCTTGCCTAAGGCAAGTAGCAAAGCCAGGCCTTAAACTCATGTCTCCTTGCTTTTTTCTACTACATTATAAAGTACTGAAGTTGTTAATCACATTGAGCCATTTGTTCCCCAAAAACCTACTAGCTCATTAGACTATCGATAACGCAAGCCAACATTAACAGTCCTTCCTATTCTCATTAATAATAGCTAGCATTCATATAGTTCTTAAAGTTTGACAAAGTGCTTTACTGATATTTTATCCTCATGACAGCCATGCAAATGGAAACTGAGGCAAACAGAAATATCATGTAACTTACCCAGATCAAATAGTTAGAAAATATCTGAGGCTAGATTTGAACTCAGGTTTTCCTGACTGCCATCAGGCCCATCATTTTGCCACCTAGCTGCCTCTTTGTAAATACACGCTAAAGACATACCACTTTACATATTGGGTGAGAAATTTCTTCCAGGGAAAAATGGAATAGTGTTGCTTACACAGTTGTCTAAGGAAATAGAGCAGAAAAGGGAGAATTTTTCTTTCCCTTTTTCTTTCCAAATACTTGAAAAGAGTAATCTCCAGCCAAAGTTTGAACTTTAACAGTTCATTTAAAAATATATATATATGTACATATATATATATAATATGTATATTTGTGTGTGCATACACACACACACACTCTTTAAATTTGGAGAAGGGGTCCAGACTTGTGTTTTCAGCTGTGTGAAAAGTTGCTCCATTGTAACAGCAGCTCCTCTATCTGCATCTTATAAAAAGTCAGTTTGCCCCTGTTCATACATAGCCAGTATAGTATGTGTCAGAGGCAGGAAAGGAACGCAACCTCTTCCTGACTCAAGGCCTGTCCTTGCCATGCTATCTCTTTCATGGTTAGATTTACTCAAATACAGATTCCAAATATTCATGGAAATTGGTGCTTAAGTCTTTTGTATAATAAACTGGTTCCACTTTAGTTTTTTTTTAAATTAAGGATAACAATATGTTTTTACTGATTATCTCTGGTTTGGGTAGGCTATAAACAATTAGAGACAAAAGTCTATGGTACCTTCCAGTTCTAGGATTTTGACATTTGACCAGGAGACCTTTATTTCTGTTTTTCTAGGTTCCAAATTAGAATCTGTCAGATGAGCATTATGTCATTATTATAGTTCTAATTCATTGTTAACAAGGTGTGTAAAACTTTAGTGCCTCTCTCCACCCTCCACAAATAAAACAAAATACATGTTTTTTTCCTCCCTGATTTCATTCCCCTTATGTTTAAAGTAAGCTGCCCCTGCCCCCTCTTTTACTATTTTAACCAGGGTGAGGTAGGGAAGCATATTTCTCATTTTGTTTGGCCTTTACTGTAACAAATGTTTCCACAGGCTAGAGACATTGAATATATTCAGGTACCCTTTTTATTCCTTTTCTAGTGATGGGTAAAGAGGGTGTTGAGGGGGAAGGGAGTGTGTTGGGGAGCCACAAGCCCAGGAATTTCACTGCAGATCAGCCCTAGTCTTAGCTGCCTGGGGCCTCAGAGGCCAAAAAGTACATCAAGAAAAGATCCTTCCTTTGACCCTGAAGTTAATAATCCTCAAGCCTTAATTGTTTTTTCTCTAGACTAGCCTTTATAGAGACTAGAATGAATAAGAGAAGAGGTGCCTAATTTTGTTTGTCCTGTTTAAAAAAACTGTAAAGAAGAGAACAACACAAGAGTCTTTGGTTCTATACCCTTGGATTGGTTTTGATGTACTGTTAAGACCTTGAGTATACAAGATTTTAATAGCCTTTAATATGTGTTCTCCCCTTAAACTGACTTATATAGCTTTCCAATGAAAGAACCTTTCAGGGAACAAAAGGTTTACATAAAAAAAAAGATTAACATAATATTTACAAATCTCTTACCAGTGTTCACATGCCTAAATCTTTTGGTGCCAGGCTCTCACTCTTTGCTGCATGTTTGGTGGTAGACAATAACACCAGTTAACTAACTGATCTGTCCTGTATCAAATTAGATGCCAATTGAATATAATAGTTAAATTCTTCTTTCACATACCCTGTGTATATCCAAAACCTGTGCTTATACAGGGCTTAATGAACAGGATTCTCTGGTGAGACCCAAGAAACCCAACCTCAATTTAGAGTCTCCCTTTCTCCAAGACTCTTAGGGAACATGGAAGATTTTTTTTTTTAAACAAGCAAACCTGGAACTGTTTGAAACAATCCTGATTTTCCTAGCTGTAGCCAAATTAATTGCTTTTCCTAAATAAAAAATTGTCCCACATATTCTTTATAAAGCATCCTTCAGTGTAGCCCAATATCCTAAGAGCTGTTTTACAATACTTTCCTTACAGTAATTCCCTGAAGGACACAAAAAATTATATTTCTTCCCAAATTCCTGCTGGTTCATCCTTGCCACAGTAACAAGATTACTTTTTTTAAAACTGAGTTAATTAGTTAATAGTTAATTCATTCTTTTTTTTTAAGGGAGGGGGAATGTTTTGGGCAGGTGGAATTTTTCAAACTTCACAGGCCACATAATATTTTTATGATTTTCTCTTATAGCTATGCTGGAAAAAATGATTCCTTTACACAATAACCATTTCCCCCCTTTTTTTTACTCTGTGGAACCTAAAAAAATTCATTTACACACATCAGTTAAAGGAACTATTTGATGCTTTAAACTGAGATTTGCAAATACTGTTTAATAATTCCAGGAGTCAGTCATTGTTTGGGAGGGTTTTTTTGCCATGAAATAAAGAGACATATTTATTGCCAAAAAAGTCTTTATAATAAAGTTTACCCGGTGACTTTTTAAAAAAGTATTTCTTTTATTAAAATACACCTGTGTGCTGACAAGCCAACTAAAAGTGTAAAATGTTCTCCCTATATGTTAAACCTTAAGTTAATTTACAGCAGTTTTGTTCTATAATTATTTATGTTTAATAGGAAAGTTATTCTAATACCACAAATATCAATCTCTAGATTTAACTGACAATCTTAGATAAATTCCCATTTAGACTTCCCTGTGTTGTTTGCTCATTCACCCTTCTGTTACAGGATCTAGGAACATTTATACATATATAAAATAAATGCTCCTATGTGCAGGGACGCTGAGTAATTAAAGTGTTCTCTCTGAAAATTGGCCGTTTGGATTAAATATATAAGTTAGTGGTTGTGAAATAGTGAGATTTTATAACCAGAAAGTAAAGTAATGAAACTGGGCCTTCAGTTGGGGGTGTGCCATTCTTTTACCAGTGAATACAACTTGATGCATTTGGCAAACATTAACAAGGGCCTTTGTTACCATGAATAAGCAATCACCTTAAAATAGCAGCTCAGCAAAATAGAACAAGCTATAGATCCATAATCAGTCTGAATATTAACTGGAGTACATGTAGACAAATCTAGAGTTGCTATAGTGGCGGCAACTGTTATAATGATGTGCTGTTAGCTGGAATATATAAAGTTCATTTAATTTTCACTGAGTGACTCACAAAGCAAAACCTCTTATCAATCTTACTAGTACAGTCAATGAAACTTCACTTATCTATTCCTAATAGAACTTTAAAATTGTTTGTATCTCATTTGCTTTGCATGAAAGCTTAGTTTTCCTGTTCTTTTTTTTTTTTTAAATTGTTCTACTTTTATATCACTCAAATTAGAATTGTTAGAAAATCTACACCAGCTTGAATGTATTGTCTATGTTATTAAAGCACATGTGACTGTTTGGATTTGTCAGTATTGTTCAGTTGTATTAAGTGTTTCATTTACAAGTTGTCACTTTACACTGTACTATACCTTGTAATTTTTGATTCTTCACTTGTATGTTTTAAGTGTTTCCAATTACCTTTAGTTTTAGCTGCTGTATAATAGCTATTGTGTTAATATAGAATTGTAAAAAAAAAAAACCAATCTGCATTTATTTATACAGAGACATTTATAATACTTATTTTACAAATGTTCTTATATTCTGAATAAATATTTCTAGTGCCATGATATAATTTGTCAATTATTCATCCTGTCTAAAAAATTTAAGTAAACGTAATTGAAGAACAGTTCCTAGGGAAGTAAAATCAAAAGTTGTGGATAATTTAATTAATAGGTATATTTTACAAACTAATGTCAAATACCAGCATTTATCTTAAATCTACAGGAATGCTCTCACTAGAGGACAGGGGTACAATATATATCAAAATGGCTAAGCCTATAGGAACAGTATTTTGTAGCAATACAGTGCATCTAACTCCTGCCAAGCAAAATATTACTCTTACTTGTTTTATTGGAATTTGACAGAAGTAGGAAACCAATGGCTATAAAACTTGTTTTTCTTTACCATGGAAACAAGCAAGTGAGTACAGCCTTGCAGAACTGGAAATTACCTGGGTAAGGAAGGCTTACCAATACATTATCCACTGGACCATGGAGAAGGCTGCTAGAGCTTCCACATTATCAATGCAATATTATAAGGATCAAATAGCTTCTAAATGTTATCCATCAGCCTTTCCAATGTCCAAATCAGGCTGCCTTTGATGACAAATTTAACATTTCTTATTTATTTTTTTTTAATATTTTGGTTTTCAAAACTGATTTCCACAAGATTTTGAGTTACAAATTTTCTCCCCATTTCTACCCTCCCCACCCCATTCCAGGATGGTACATATTCTGGATATTACATATTGTTCCCCAGTTGGCCCTCCCTTCTGTCACCTGACTCCGCCCCCCCCATCCTTTCCCCTTACTTTCTTGTAGGGCAGGATAGATTTCTATGCCCCATTCCCTATATATCTTGTTTCCCAGCTGTGTGCAAAAAAAAATTTTTTTTTTTGAGTATCTGCTTTTAAAAGTTTGAGTTCCTAATTCTCTCCCCTCTTCCCTTCCCAGCCACCCTCCTTAGGAAGGCAAGCATTTCAATGTAGGTCACACATGTATCATTATGTAAAACACTTCCACAATGCTCATGTTGTGAAAGGCTGACTATATTTCCTTCCATCCTATCCTGTCTCCCTTTATTCAGTTTTCTCCCTTGACCCTGTCCCTTTTTGAAAGTGTTTGCTTTTGATTACCTCCTCCCCATATCTGCCCTATTATCATCCTCCCTTTCTTATCCCCTTCCCCCTGTTTTCCTGTGGGGTGAGATACCCAATTGAATTTTATTCCCTCCTCAAGTCAAATCTGATGAGACCAAGGTTCACTCATTCCCCCTCATCTGCCCCCTCTTCCTTTTCAACAGAACTGCTTTTTCTTGCCATTTTAATGTGAGATAATTTACCCCATTTTATCTCTCCCTTTCTCCCTCTCAATATATTCCTCTCTCACCACTTAAATTTTATTT
>CM053624.1:238403107-238420159 GCA_028646595.1 Phalanger gymnotis
AATATTTATAGCAGCTCTTTTTGTAGTAGCTAAGAATTGGAAATCAAAGGGATGCCCACCATCAATTGGAGAATGGCTGAACAAACTGTGGTATGTAAAGGTAATGGAATACTATTGTGCTATAAGAAATGGGGATGATACAGACTTCATAACAACCTGGAAGAACCTACACGACATAATGCTGAGTAAGCAGAGCAGAGCCAGGAGAACATTATACACAACCACAGATACATGGATTCTGTGATGACTAACCCTGACAGACTTTGCTCTTCTCAGCAACACAATATGCAGAGACAGTTCCAAAGGACTCACGATGGAGAATGCTATCTACATCCAGAGAAAGAACTGTGAAGTATGAATGCAGATCGAGGCACCCTTCATGCTTGCCTTTTTCTCCCCTCACTTTTTTTTTCTCTCTTTTGTATTAGTTGTTGAGTTATGTTTTAGTTTTTTTTGGTTCTGTTTCTTCTTTCTCATGATTCATTCCATTGGTCATAATTCTTCTCCACAACTTGACTAGTGTGTAAATTAATTCAATGCCAAGTTATACATGGAAGTTATATGGGATTCCACGCCATCTTGGGGAGAGAGGTGGGGAGGTAGGGAAGAAAATCTGGAACTCAAAATAATGTAGAACTGCATGTTACAAACTAAAACTAAAAAAAAAAAAGATGTTTTACTACAATCAGAACTAATTGATAAGCTGCAAAAAAGCAGCACTATTCAATGCATCCTTTTTAGATATACTGATTGTACACAGAGGAATCAAGTGATTATGAGAGCACTGTCAAGGGTGATCATTTCAAGTTGCATTGTAAGTTTCTGACTTCAAAGACAGGAGAAGCAGCCCTGAGAAATCTAAATTATTAGTATATTCATTACATATATCATTTTGATTAATATGAAAATCATAATTCCCTTCACAGACTCAATGCCTGGAATGCACTCCCTCTTCATCTCTGCTCCTTAGAATCCCTGGCTTCCTTCAAGACTCAGTTCAACATCACCAGATTCTACAGAAGACAATTCTTGATCACGGATTTCCTAAGAAGCAGCTTGGCATAGTAGATAATAAAGTATTGGACTTGGGTCAGGAAGACCTGAGTTTGAATCTCACTTACGTATCTACTTACTTGTATGACCCCTGGGCAAGTCACTTCCCTCTCTCAGTTTGAGTTTCTTCATCTATAAACAGGGGATAATAATAGCACCTACCTCAAAGGGTTGTTATGAGAATCATACTGTCACAATCAGTTAACAAGCACTGATTAACACTCTATGTCAGGCACTATCCTAAGCTTCGGGAATACAAAGAAAGGCAAAAACATGGTTCCTTCTCTCATAAACCTCACATTCTAATGGAGGAGACAACATGAAAATAACTATGTATATACAAGATAGAGACGCTGTAAATGGAAGGTAATCTTATAAGGAAGGAACAGGGAGAGGAGGAGAAATGTAACTGGAAAAGACCTTCCAAGAAGGGATTTGAGCTGTGTCTCAAAGGAAGCCCAAAGAAGCTAGAAGGAAGGAGGAAGAGCACTCCCGGCAAAGGGAACAAAATGCACAGTGAAGAGATGGAGTGTCATGTATGAAGAACAGCAAGTAGGTCACTGTATATGAATAATGTATAACGTTGTGCAAACCTTCCAATGCTATAAAAATTCAACCTATTATTCTTATCCTCTTCAATAACTGCCTTGTAACTATTCTGTATATACTTAGATGCGTATATGTTTGCTTCTCCTGATAGAATGTAAGCTCCTTGAAAACAGGGACTTCTTTGGCTTTTGTCTTTGTATCACTAGGTTCTAGTATTGTGATTGGCACATAGAAAGTGCTGAAAATGTTTGGGAATTGACTGTTCAGGATGGATTATTTATTTTCCTTCTGTAGCTTTACCATACCATGTTTGCCTAGGACATAGTTTTGTTTTGTAAAAGACTATGCTGGCCTCTTTCTATGCTAGGAGACGACTGGGAGAAGCTGTACCACTTTCTCTTATTAAAAATATCTTATTAATATATTTAGGTCTGACACTCAAGATACATTCCAAAGACTCCACAGGGTATGTTCCCAGATGTGAATTAAGAATACCTAAAAGAGTTAGTCTGAATGTTAATATATGCCACTTTTACTTTTTGACAGTTTATCAATTTCACACGGAAAGGATGTTTGCTTTAGATATATTAATCTGGTACAAATATTGTCCCAAATTTTATTGTCATTCAATGTTTTCATTTACATTGCTGTAGTCATTATATCTGTTGTCCCTTCACCTCACTAACATGCTCTCCATCAATTCACACAAGTTTTCCCATATTTCTGTGAATTCTTGTTCATTGTACTTTATGGCACAAAAATAAATCTATTCATATTCATATACCATAGTTTGGCTATTCCCCAATTGTTAGGCATAGTTTATCCTCATCTATTAGCTATTTACAATTAGCCCTATTCTGAATATTTTTGTACAATGAGTCTTTTCTTGCTGTTGATAACCTTCTTTGAGATAACCTCAATAGTGGAATCTCTGGGTCAAAGAAGATGAATGGTTTAGTAATTTTTCTTACATAATTTCAAGTTTATTTTCAGAATGATTAGATGAACTCACAGCTCCACCAGCAGTGACTTAGTATCCCTGTTCAGGATAGTGAAGCTATACCATATGAAGCTCATTCCATATGAAGATCACTGCAAGGGAACGGACATGGTTAGCCTGGAAAAGAAAAGATTCAGGGGAACACAATAGCTAAGCTATTCAAATATGTGAAGAGCTGTCAGGTAGAAGATGTAAGATTAAATTGAACAAAGAGGGCAGAACCAGCAGCAATTGACAGAAGTTACAAAGAGGAAAATTTAGGCTTGATGTCAGGAAAAACTTCTTAAAAATTAGAGCTGTCAGAAACAGAACAAGTTACTTTAAGAAGTGGTAGGTTCTCCTTCCTTGGAGTTTTTCAAGCAAAGCCTGAATGATCACTTTTGAATATAATAGAGTGGAGATTCTGTTCATGTATGAGTTGGACTACGTGGGCACTAAAGTCCCTTCCAACTGTCAAAATTCTGCGATTGTGTCTTCTCATGTGTCTTCCAGAATTGACTTTTTCTATCTTTTACCATCTTTCTCAATTTGGTAAATGTTAGGTGATACCTGAGTTATTTCAATTTACATTTCCGTGATTATTAGTTATTTTGAACAGATTTTCAGATGGTTGGTGCTAATTTATATTTCTTCTTTTGAAAACTATATTTCCAAACCACTTGATTGGGAATCTCTTTTAGTCTTATATTTTATCCAACTTCCTACAGATTTTGGTTGTCAAACTTTTATTAGAGATGTTTAATGCAAAGATTTTTTCATATATTCTATCTTTTCTTTTTATTCTAGTTGCATTACTTCTATCACTTTTAAAAAAGATTTCCTTTTGATTGAAAATTTAATCAGCATACAAAGAGTAAGGGGTTACCTAACAAAGAGGAGAGCTTCCTTGAAGGAGGTCTTAATCAAGTTTAAAAGGTGAGTTAAGGATAGTACCCCCATCAATACTGAGCAGAGATCCAGAGTTAGGTTAAACAGGAGAAAGCAACTGTCTAAAGCAGAGAGGTGTCAAACATGTAGCCCACCACATTCTGAGTGTATTCTGAACCAAATTAAAATGTAATTGAGAAATATTTTAAAATAAGGATTAAATATTAAAAATAAATAAAAACATACTAAAAACACCAATAACATATTGATGTGGTGTTAGTTCTAAACACTCCAGATATCTGGAAATCTTTTTTTTCCCCCCCACAACCTATGAATGTCTGGAAAACTTTTAACTGTGCATTCCACTTTCATATAAAGATTGGTGATTCTAATCATAGCCCTATGTCAATACTTAACTGATTTAGTATAGAGTTCTATTAAAGAATCATTTGTGTTGAAAAAAAAGAAAAGAAAAAGTGGGCTACATAAGAAACTCTAAACTGCTTTATATACTTTTAAAGAAATATCTCTATACATACATTCACACACACTTTCACAAGGTAGTAACAAAACTGCTGTATTTGCTTGTGAGTGCCCTTACCCTCTTCTATACTTGGTTTCTTTTGTTCTGTGCACTTTAAAAGGTTCTGTTGGTGGCAAGTATCTTTTTGCCAAACGCTGGCAATCTCTTCTAAAAAAGAGATCACCAAAATATTGGCCCTGTCTCAATTGTCTCTCTTTCAAGAGGTAGAAGGTATCTTGTTTCATCACCAGTTTTTTGAAGTCAAGATTGTTTATTGCTTTCATCTGAGTTCCAGTTCTTAGATATTTCAAAGTAGGTTTTACTCACATTAGGGTAAAAAGGAAGAATGAGCTGTGTACACTAGAGAGATAAGATACCACAAGAAATCCCAATTTGTGGCTTTATCTAACATTAGATAACATGAATTATGTCATTTCAGCAAACAGTATCCTAAAGCATTGTTCCAGAGAACTATATTAATATAAAAAATTACAATACATGAAAAAAGCACTATTTAAAAAACTACTTTAGAATTATAGCCACATTTCTCTCTAGAAAAGGGTTTTATTAAGTTATTTTGCATCATGGACTTCTTTGGCTTGACGAAGCCTATTAAATGCATAAAGCAAAATACACAGAAATACAAAAGAAATCAATTATATTGAAATAAAGTTATCACATTTTTTGTCAAACTGCAGAGCCCCTAAGTTAAGAACCTCTCCCTTAAAGAGAATCCTGTCACATCCTTTGAATATAATAGCAGAAATTGTAGTCTCCAGGCTGAAAAAACATAAAGCAGCCCTCTTCTAGGCATTAAAATTTGTTTGGAAAAGATGCTATTTAATGAACAGATTGTACTTGTTAGCAAGATCCAGAATCCTCTGATTTGGGATCAAAATGTGATCATTAGAGTAGTTACCCCCAAAGTAACATATTCTTTAAAAAAGACATTTTTTTAAAAAAAAAATATCTAACTAAATTAGAGGAGGAACCAAGATAGCAGAGAAGAGGGAGAATTCCAGTCGAACTCTCTTCATTCTCCTCCAAACAACTTTAAAATAACTTGTCAATGGTTATTCTCCAATTGTTAAATGATCAAAGGATATGAACAGGCAGTTTTTCTTTTGAAGATTAAATTAAAGCAATCTGTAGTCTTATGATAAATGCTGAAAATCACTACTGATTAGAGAAATGCAAATTAAATCATCTCTGAGGTACCATCTCACACCTATCAGATTGGCTAATATGACAGAAAAGAAAAATTACAAATGCTGGAGCAGATATGGAAAAATTGGGATACTAATGCACTGTTGGTGGAATTATGAACTGCTCCAACCACTCTAGAGAGCAATTTGGCACTATATCCAAAGGGCTATGAAACTCTGTGATCCAGCAATACCACTACTAGGTCTGTATTCCTAAGAGATCAAAGAAAAAGGAAAAGACCTATATATACGAAAAATTTTTATAGCAGCTCATTTTTGTGGTGGCAAAGAACTAGAAACTGAAAGGATCCCCATTAATTGGGGAATGGTTGAACAAGTTGTGGTATATGACTGTGATAGAATACTCTTGTACTACATAAGAAATGACAAGCAGGACGCGTTCAGAAAAACATTGGGAGATTTATATGAACTGATGCAAAGTGAAGTGAGCAAAACCAGAACACTGCACATAGTATCAACAATCCTGTATGATGATCAGCTGTGAATGACCTAGCTTTTCCCAGCAACGGAATGATCTAAGACAATTCTAAAGAACTGATGATTAAAAAATGCTAGCCCCCTCCAAAGAAAGAACTGATAGAGTCTGAACACTGATCAAAGAAATATATATTTTTTAACTTTTCTTATTTTTCTTGGGGCTGTTTTTTTTTGGTCTATGTTTTCTTTCACAACATGGTTTTAATATGGCAATATGTCCTGCATAACTGCACATGTTTAATCTATATCAAATTGCTTGCCTTTTCAAGAAGGGGGAAGGTGAGGGAGAGAGGGAAAGAATTTGGACTCAAATTTTTTTTTTTTACAAAGGCATATTAAAAATTGCTTTTACATGTAATTAGGGGGGGAAAATAAAATTTAAAAGAAAGCAAAATTATTTGTCAAACTGAATTCTGGAGCAGCACAGCCAACAAAAAGTTAGGGTGAGACACTGTAATAGCCCAAGACAACTTAGGGGTTTGGAAGGAGAGGTTTGTAACACTCAGATGGGGGCTGGCCTGCTCCAGCTCAGCACAGCAGTAACACCAGCTGTCAGGACTTGGAGCCTGTGGCAGCAGTGGCTGCAGCAGCAACAGTTCTGGGAGCTATCACTGCTGAGAGATGGTAAGTGGACTGGACAATTAGTCAGAAAGAGATTACAGGGGACCTTCATGTAGTCACTAGGCTCAGCACTGGGCATCACTTGGTAACTATATTGTCCATTACCCACTTCTAGGTCACAGTTCCTGGGCAGGGAGAAGAGTAGGTAGGGTCCCTTCAAAGGCAGAGAGAGGAGCATTAGCACTAGTGGTTATAAGGGAATAGACGGTCTTCCTAGATGAAGACCAGAACACAGAGCAGTGACCACATCTCTGCCCAGATCATACCACCTTGAAATTACCAAAAATTTACAGACTCCCAGAACTAGTTGTGAGAACAATAGGGCAAAAAAGCCAGAACTCTGGGACAATGACTACTCCCTCTCCACCCCCCCAAAGGTGAGGAAAGCCCAACTCGAACATAAAGTTCAAAATCACGAAATAGGTGGCAAAATGAGCAAACAAACAAAAAAAGAACCTCCACTATAAAAAGCTACTATAATGTCAAGGAAGCTCAAGACACAAACTCAGAAGACAAAGATGTGAAAACATCTATAATGAAAGCATCAAAGATAAAATGCAGCTAAAGAGTTAAATGCCCAACAAGAATCCCAAAAAGAGCTAAAGAGATTTTTTAAAATAGCCAAAAAAAAAAAAAAAGATTTTGATGATCAAATAAAAGTGGAAGAGGAAAAAGTGGGAAAAACAATAAGAGTGAAGGGCAGAGCCAAGATGGCAGAGTAAAGGCAGGAACTCACCTGAACTTCTCCAACATCCCCCTCCAAACAACTTTAACTTTTAACTGTGACACTGAGGTGGTGAGTCAAAGTGGGAATAATATACATACTCAGGTGGGTATAGAAATCTATCTTACCCTACAGGGAAATAAGTGATAAAGGCAACAAGAGAAGGGTAAGATGAGGATTAAGGGAGGCAGTGGCGAGAGGAAAAACACACTTTTAAAAAAGGACAGGGTAAAAAGAGAGAGAAGGATGAACATGGGGAAAAACAGGATGGAGGAAAATAAACAGTAATTATAACTGTGAATATGAATGAGATATATTCATAAAGCAGAAGCAGATAGCAGAATGGATTAAAAACCGGAATCCAACAATATGTTATTTACAAGAAAAACATTTGAAACAGAGAGACACACACAGAGAACAAAAATAAGGAGCTGGAGCAGAATCTATTATGCTTCAGCTGAGGTTAAAAAAAAAAAAGAGGCAGGACTCATGATCTCAGACAAAGCAAAACAAAAATAGACCTAACTAAAAGACATAAGCTAGGAAACTATTATTCTGCTAAAAAGTGCCATAGATGATGAAATAACATCAGTACTAAACATATGCAACAAATGGCATAGCATCCAAATTCTTAAAGTAAAAGTTAAATGAGTCATTACAGGAAGAAATAGTAAAACAACACTAGTGGGAAACTAAACTTTCCCTTCTTGGAACTAGATAAATTTAATCATAAAATAAAGATGAAAGAGATTAAGGAGATGAATACAGCTCTAAAGTTAGATATAACAGATTTCTGGAGAAAATTGAATGGGAATACAAAGGAGTACGCCTTTCCTCAGCTATACATGGTACTTTTACAAAAATTAACCATGTATCTGGGCGTTAAAATCTCACAATCAAATGCAAAAAAGCAGCACTATTTCATGCATCCTTTTTAGATATACTGCACTAAAAATTATGTTCAACAAAGGGCTGTGGAAAGAAAGATTAAAATTAATTGTAAACTAGATAATTTGATCCTCAAGAATGGGGGGGTCAAAGAAAAAAAATCATAAAAATAAACAATAATTTCATTAAAGATAAGGACAACAATAAGATAACATACGAAAATTTATAGGAAGTAACCAAAGCAATACTTAAAGGAAAATTTATCTCTCTAGACATTTATATCAATAAAATAAAAAAAGTGTAGATTAATGAATTGGGTATATAATTTAAAAAATTAGAAAAAGAACAAATTAAAAATACCAAATTAAACATTAAATTGGAGATCCTGAAAGTCAAAGGAGAGATTTAAAAAATTCAAAGTCAGAAGGCTGTTGAATTAATAAATAAAGCCAGGAGCTGGTTTTATGAAAACAAACAAACAAACAAACAAACCACAACAACAATGAAACAGATAAACCACTGATTGATTGATTTAATTCCTTCCCCCACTTTTTTTTGTTTTGGGTTAATTTCATTTTAAAAAAGAAAGAAGAAAACCAAACTGCCAGGGTCAAAAATGAAAAGTGTCAGGGCAGCTAGGTGACACAATGGATAAAGCACCGACCTTGGAGTCAGGAGGACCTGAGTTCAAATCCGGCCTCAGACACTTGACACACTAGCTGTGTGACCTTTGGGCAAGTCGCTTAACCCTAACTGCCCTGCCTTCCCCTCTCAAAAAAAAAAGAATATTTAAAAAAAAGAAAAGGGTGAATTCACCACCATTGAAGAGGAAATTCAAGTAACTATTAGTAGCTATTATATCCCATTTTATGCCAATAAATCATAAAATCTAAGTGAAAGAAATATTTACAAAAATATAGGTTTCCCAGACTAACAGAAGAGGAAATAAAATACTTAAATAATCCTACCTCAGGGGGAGAAAAACCAGAAATAGTCAAAAATTAGCTCCCTAAGAAAAATCTCCGGGACCAGATGGATTCACAAAGTGAATTCTACCAGACCTTTAAAGAACAATTAATTCCAATATCATACACTGTCTGGAAAAATAGGTAAAGGAGTCCTACCAAATTCCTTTTAAGACACAAATATAATGTTGATACATAAAAATGAGGAAGAGCAAAAACAGAAAGAAAACTATAGACCAATTTCCCTAATGAATATTGATGCAAAAATTTTAAATAAAATACTAGCAAGGAGATTACAGCAATATATCACAAAAATATGACTAGCTAGGATTTATACCAGGAATGCAGGGTTGGTTCAATATTAGGAAACTATAAGCATAATTAACCATATCAATAATTTGACCAATAAAAATCATATGATTATCTCAAAAGATGCAGAAATAGCTTTTGACAAAATGGAACATCCATTCCTATTTAAAAAAAAAACCCAGAAAGTAAAGGAAAAAATTACACCTTTCTCAAAGTGATAAAGTATTATCTGTCTACAATCAAGAGCAAGCATTATCTGTAATGAGGATAAACTTCTCAATAAGCCTTCTCAGTAAGATCAGGAATGATTCAAGGATGTCCATTATCACCACTATTATTCAATATCGTACTAGAAATGCTAGCTGTAGCAACAAAAGAAGAAAAAGAAATTGAAGGAATCAGAATGGCAATGGGGAAACAAAACTAATCCTTTTGGCAGACAATATCAAGGTATACTTGGAGAACTCTAGATAATCAACTAAAAAGCTAGTTAAAACAATTAACAACTTTAGCAAAGTTGCAGGATATAAAATAAACCTACATAAATCACCAGCATTTCTATATCACCAATAACCTAACAGGAAGAAATCAAATGAGAAATTTCAATTTAAAATATCTGGGAATCTACCTGCCAAGACAAACCCAGGAATTATATGAACACAATCACCTCTTCCACAAATAAAGACAGATCTAAACAACTGGAAAATATTAATTGCTCATGGACAAGATGAGATAATATAGTCAAAATGGCAATTTTACCTAAACTAGTTTACTTAATCAATTTACTAATCAAACTACCAATTAATTATTCTATTTAGCAAAAGGAATATTAACAAAATTCATCGACAACAACAAAAGGTCAAGAATATCAAGGGAATCAATGAAAATAAATGTGAAAAAAGGTGACCAGATTTCGAACTGTATTACAAAGCAATAAAATATTCATTTTAAACAGAATTCTATTCCAATAAAATGATATAGATATCTTGTAAAATTCATTATGAGATTTTACCTGAATTTTTAAAAATCATTCCATCACTTTTCTTTCTTGATTCTAAAGCTGTAACACTTAATTTTTTTTTTTTTTTTTGCAGGGGGGAAGGCAGGGCAATTGGGGTTAAGTGACTTGCCCAAGGTCACACAGCTAGTAAGTGTGTCAAATGTCTAAGGCCGGATTTGAACTCAGGTACTCCTGACTCCAGGGCTGGTGCTCTACTCACTGTGCCACCTGGCTGCCCCAATATAACACAATCTTAACCCCATGCATTTAATGAAGTAAAGTTACAGTTCATTCAATTCTTTATACTTCTTTTTTTCTTTTCTTTTATTTATTTTTAGTTTTCAACATTCATTTCCACAAGATTTTGAGTTCCAAATTTTCTCCCCATCTCTCCCCTACCTCCCACTCCAAGATGACATACATTCTGATTACCCCTTCTCCAGTCTGCCCTCCCTTCTATTCCCACACTTTCCCCCCAGCCTTATCCCCTTCCCTCTTACATTCTTGTAGGGCAAGATAGATTTCTGTACCCCCTTGCCTCTATATCTTATTTCCCAGTTGCATGTAAAGACAATTTTTAACATTTGTTTTTAAAACTCTGAGTTCCATATTCTCTCCCTTCTTCTCTCCCTACCCAACCTCACTGAGAAGGCAAGCAATTCAATATAGGTTATACATGTGTAGTTATGCAAAACATTGCCATAATAGTCATATTGTGAAAGACTATATTTCCCTCCATCCTATCCTGCTCCCCATTTATTCAATTTTCTCCTTTGACCCTGTCCCTTTTCAAGTGTCTGCTTCTGACCACACCCTCCCCGAAATATGCCCTCACTTCTATCAACCACTCCCCCAACCTTATCCCTTTCCCCCTTAACTTCCTGTAGGGTAAGATAATGAATTTAGTGTGAATGTTATCCTGCCTTAAGCCAAATCCGATGAAAGCAATGTTGACTAATTCCCTTTCACCTCCCCCCTCTTCCCCTCCATTGTAACAGCTTTTTCTTGCCTCTTTTATGTGAGATAATTTACCCTATTCTATCTCTCCCCCCAATATAGTTCCCTCTCTCTCAGCCCTTAATTTTATTTTTTAGATATCATTCCTTCATATTCAACTCACCCTGTGCCCTCTGTGTGTGTGTGTGTGTGTGTGTGTGTGTGTGTGTGTGTGTGTGTGTATGTGTGTGTGCATGCGTATGCACCTTTCAACTACCCTAATACTGAGAAATGTCTCATGAGTTACAAATATCATCTTAACATGTAGGAAGGTAAACAGTTCAACTTTAAAAAGTCCCTTATGATTTCTCTTTCCTGTTTACCTTTTCATGCTGCTCTTGATTCTTATATTTAAAAGTCAAATTTTCTATTCAGCTCTGGTCTTTTCATCAAGAAGGCTGAAAAGTCTTCTATTTCATTGAAGTCCATTTTGTTTCCCTGAAGTATTACATTCAGTTTTGCTGGGTGGTTGATTCTTGGTTTTAATCCTAGCTCCTTTGACCTCCAGAATATCATATTCCATGCCCTTTGATCCCCTCATGTAGAAGCTGCTAGATCTTGTGCTATCCTGATTCTGTTTCCCCAATACTTGAATTGTTTCTTTCTGGCTGCTTGTAATATTTTCTCCTTGACCTGGGAATGCTGGAATTTGGCTACAATATTCCTAGGTGTTTTCCTTTAGGGATCTTTTTCAAGAGGTGATCAGTGGATTCTTTCAACTTCTATCTTACTCTCTGGTTCTAGAATATCAGGGCAGTTTTGCTTGATAATTTCTTGAAAGATAATGCCTAGGCCCTTTTTTTGATCATGGCTTTCAAGTAGTCCAATCATTTTAAAATTCTCTCTCCTGGATCTATTTTCCAGGTCAGTGGTTTTTCCAATGAGACATTTCACATTGTCTTCTATTTTTTTATTCTTTTGATTCTGTTTTATAAATTCTTGATTTCTCATAAAGTCATTAGCTTCCACTTGCTCCATTCTAATTTTTAAGAAATTATTTTCTTCAGTGGTCTTTTGGACCTCCTTTTCCATTTGGTCCATTCTGCTTTTCAAGGCCTTCTTCTCCTCATTGGCTTTTTGGAGCATTGTTGCCTTTTGGGTTAGTCTATTTTTTAAGGTGTTATTTTCTTCAGTATTTTGGGGGGTCTTCTTTAGCAAGATATTGACTCATTTTCCAGGAAGCAGCCCCTGCTGCTGCCGCCGCCACCACCACTTCCGTTGTCCCAAGGCTGGACCTCGCTCTTCTTTCACCCAGGTCCAAAAGAGTTTCCCCACTAACCTTCTACTTTGTCCTTGGCATTTATGGGTTGAAAAGTCTGGAAATTGCCACAGCTGCCAATGATTCAATCCCCTGAGGGATTGTGCCAGTGTGGCCCACACTGGACTGCACTCCCACTCCCAGCCCAGCGTGATAGAACCTTCCTATTGATCTTCCAGGTTGTCTTGGGCTGGAGATTTGTTTCACTCTGTCATTTTGTGGGTTCTGTAGCTCTAGAATTTGTTTAGAGTCACTTTTTACAGGTATTTGGAGGGGGGTTTGGGGAAGAGCTCAAGCAAGTCCCTGCTTTTGTTCTGCCATCTTGGCTCTACCCCCAATTCTTTATACTTCTAAAATACATTTTAATGATGTATCCCCCACCTCACTGCCAAATAACTCAGTTCTAATGTCAGGGGTAAACTCAAATTTCCTTAACCAAAACATTTTTGGATTTAAAAATAAGACATAAGCTTCTTTAAGCGTTTACTTTAGAAGAAAGACATCTTCTCTGGCACCCTGAAATTTTTCAGTTTCCTCCCCTGTAAAAACCAATACAATTTATGCAAAATCATTTTACCAAAAGAATACCTTTCAGTGAACTGATTGAAATTAGTCAAAAGGAAATATAGACTATGAACCACAATAATTAGTCTAGAGAAAATAAAGGCTATGATCAAAAATGTACGAGGTGCTGTGGAGGACGAAGGACATTATCCTTATGAAGCAGTTAAGGTTTTAAACAAGATATTATTGAGACACAGAAAAGTAGGCTAAAATTTCACTTTGAAGGAACAGTAAAATCCTAAGTTAAATCAAATCTTTTGTTAGCTAATACAAACTTGGAAAACTAAAGTAGAACATTATGTATTTTTACTATCTGAATCAAACAGATTTGTATTCTACCTATTACAACTGATTATCATGTGAAAAGAACCTCAGGAAATGAATAAGGAGATTTTTCAGTTCCTAACTGCATCTTTTCATCTTAAAGTAATCATCTTCTTAAATTTGCCACACTCAAAATATGCCTAAAATCTATAATTAATCTTTGTAGTCTCATCAAAGACCTTAGCAACTCTTTTATATTAAAGAAAACTCAAAGAATATTTTTCTAGTCATGAGAGTATAACCAATAGATATTATAGTGCCAGGCCTGGAGTCAGGAAGACTCATCATCCTGAGTTCAATTCCAGCCTCAGACACTTACTAGCTGTGTGATCCTGGTCCAGTTACTTAACCCTGTTTGCCTCAGTTCCTCATCTGTAAAATGGGCTGAAAAGTGAATTAGCAAACCACTCCAAGTGGTGCCAAGTCACAAAGAGTTGGATACGATTAAACCAAACAACAACAATAACAAATTTTAAACTATCACAAAGCAAGAGTCATATAAACATGATGCCTTACCTCATTTTCTCCACACTAGGTTTAGATGGTGTCCCACTAGCTGATGAAAATCCGTTATCACTGTCTGAGGAATCCCCAAACCTTCGAGAAATCCAGTCCCTTAGTGGTCTGTGAAAATAATTGTAGCTTTTATCTTTCAATTATTAGAATTATAGCATGTAAAGCCTGTATTTTAAGTACCAAAAACATACTTGATAAACGGAATGGCCATGAAGAATTTGTTAGGTGCCAAACCAAGTTTTGACTTTGGGGTCATGTCATTTCTATGACAGGGTAATTTCTCAATTGAGAACCAATCAATATTCTGAAAGAGAGTAAAAATATTCCTTTTGTTAATAAACCAAATACAGCTGAGACTGAAGAAGTAGCAGTATCAAGCTAGAGTTTGCTAATCTTAATCTAAAAGTAATCCAGCATACTTTGTACTTTTTTTTTTTAACTACTCTGTACAAAAAGAATAAGCACTGGCATTGGGTAGAAACATATAAATGTTTTCACTTGTTATATACCCGAATCTCTCTTCTGGTTTTTGGATTGAATTTTGTATCCTTTGGAATTCCTGGGATGATGTACAAACGAGCTAGTTGGTCATTGATTCTCAGTTCAATGTAATCATCCTTGCAAATGTAATCTCTGATATCAAAACCAGTTTCTTCAAAGACCTAAAAGTTAAAAAATTTAGAAATACTTAAATTCAACCATAAGGCATTTTTAAAAAATGTATTCCTTTTACAAACAAAATAATTACTGTAAAATAAAAATAAAATAAAAGATAATGTTTTTCATAAAGTTTTCTTCACTTCATTCTCAAATTTATACTTGGAGCTGTGGATTTATGGTGTTTAGATCAGTTAATATTTTAATAACAATATCTAGTATCGCCCAACCAGTGTACAAAGGTACTCTAAAGATACATTTTAAATTCACTAGGAGCTGGAGCTTTCCATAAAATTTGGTCTATTGCCTCTCCCTTACATAGACTACTGCAGAAACCACTATTATGGCTATGCATTCACTTTAGGGGCAGGTAGATGGCACAGTGGACAGAATGCTGAGCTTCGAGTCAGGAGGACCTAAGTTCAAACAAGGCCTCAGACACTAGCTGCCTGACCCTGGCCAAATCATTTAAACCTATTTGCCTCAGTTTCCTCATCTGTAAAATGAGGTGGAGGAGAAAATGGCAGACCATATCTTTTCTAAGAAAAGCCTCAAAAGGGGTCATGAAGAGTTGGACATGACTGAAAACACTAAACAATTCATTCTTTCCCTTCCCTTCTCCAAGTAAAACACTCAGTGTGTGTTTTTTAAACTGAGTCCCAACATTCTTTGATAGCTGAAGCACAATTTTTGCTGATTTCAAGTTATTCAATCTCTTGTATGCAGATTTATAACTAGAATATCAAATTTGAATTGAAACAAATAGTAAGCTCTTTGACACTGATTCATGAAACAAACAGGTGAGAATATTAATAATTTCCACCTACAAAACATTAAGGTTTGCAGAATGCTTTACATATTACCTCATTTGATCCTTATAACAACCCTGTGAGGAAGATATTAAATTATTATCATTTTTACAGATGAGGAAACTGGGCCTGAGGGAAGGAGAAAGTATAGGGGAAACACATGTACTTGATCTGTATCACTCTCTCAAAATGGTCAGGAGAATCAAGTGAAGACAAACAGCTTTATAAACAAACACAATCCATTCTGTCTTCTTGCCAATATCTTCTTGTTCTAAATCTGATACTAAGATGGAGAAGCATCATCTGCAGGACTAGTCACTGAACCTTCTAAATTCTGAGGACTTGCTAAAGAATGCTTCATCCTTCCATTCTCCAAGGACATGAGTAAAATTTGTACAATTTCAGTTAACTGTTCATGTTTATTTCCCTTGTGTTTCATGTGAAGTATCTAACTTGGTTATTCTATTACAATGTGTGTTGGTAAGAAAAATGGGCTCTTAGCACTTAGTTCAACAAGTGCCCTTGAAGAGTTTGGTTTGTTTCCTTTGAGTAATTCAGTGTACTTCTTTGAGCCTTACTAGGTGCTAAGCCCCAGGCCCAAACCCCTATTAGGTGTAAAACCTATGTGGGTGTCGATTGGTAACTAAGGTGGGGCCCAAGGTGGGGCTAACTCAGGGGAGGGCCTAGTTTACAAATGAGTTTGAGTGATAGGTTTGGGACATCAGAGGCTCTTAGACCACATGAGTCTAAGTCGCCTCTTTGTGAAGATTTTAGGTCACGTGGGTGAGTCGCATGTGTGACTCACCCCTGACACTGAAAAAGATATAAAACCAGGGCTCTTTCCCACAGTAGTGGTGGCGTGCGGGACTCTGGGCCAGCCCTTGTTCTGAGCTCCCGGGCTGAACCTAGATCTTGGTAACTATGAATTGTATTGGGTCTGTCTGTTTGTAATTTGTTTAAAGGCTCTCACTCGTGATGGTACTGATGCAGAGACTCCAGGCAGCTGTAGCTAAGGAGCCCTCCAGCTTGTAAACCCAGATGCTGAGACTTTGTTGAACTCTGGTAACTATGTACTGGGAAATGAATCAGACAAGGTCTGTCTGTTGATGTTTGTACTTTGTTTGTATTTTGCTCTGAAGTTCAAGGTGCTGGCTTTTTCCCCTGAAGTAAGTGAATGATATTTGTATGAATTAAAGTAAGCTTGTCAACCCCTTAACCTTGCTTTCCTTAGTTAAACAGATCAAAAGAACCTGTGCTTTTGCAGCATGCTGGCAGCGTTCCTGTTGTTGGGCTTTCACCCCCACAACAGCTGCTAGCTGGATTGTTGAAATATAATGTAAGTTCCTTGATTTTTAAAAATTAAATGTTTTATCAAAGACCTAATATTGAACATCAATAAAACTACCTTAACTTGTATTAGAACTACTTAACTTCAACGAATAAAATGGGTTTTTCCCCCTATTTTTTCATGTCTGTTACTAACAACTAAAACACCCACTCCTCTTCCCCACCTAGAAAGTGATTTAATTTTGGGCGGAGCCAAGATGGCGACTGGAAAGCAGTAACTGGCGTGAGCTCCCCTCCAAGTCCCTCCAAAAACCTATGAAAAAATGGCTCTGAACCAATTCTAGAACTACAGAACCCACAAAGGGGCAGAGGGAAGCAGGACTCCAGCCCAGGTCTGCCTGGATGGTCTCGGGGTAAGGTCTGTCCCGAACAGAACTCC
>CM053624.1:238420659-238477599 GCA_028646595.1 Phalanger gymnotis
CAGTAATCTCCTGTGGCTTCCAAATGCCTCCATGAGCAAATTCAAAACCGCTGATTGGCATTTAAAGTTATTCATAACCTAGCCCCCTCCTATCTTTCCAGTCTTTTCATACCTTTCTTACCACTGTTAGATCCAGTGACATTGGAGTCCTTGCTGTTCCATTTTGGCTCTTCCTAGCTTAGGTATCAGCAGCCTATTTGTGTTACAAAAGGAATTTGATAGGACTCTTTTGACTATTTTCCCAAACAGTTTATATAGTATTGGAACTAATTGTTCTTTAAATGTTTGGTAGAATTCACCTGTTAATCAATCTGGCCATGGGGATTTTTTTGTTAGGCAGTTCATTGATGATTTGTTCAATTTCTTTTTCCAAAATTTGGGTTGTGTTCTATTTCCTCTTCTGTTAATCTAGGCCAGGGCTGTCCAACCTTAGGTTTTTATTGAAACAATACGTAATATATCTTGATTTGCCATGTTAGTGAGAGTTCTGCAGTAGCTCGGCTTCATTTACTAAGTATTTATGTAAATTTCTATGCTTGTAGGTGGGCCATATAAATCGCACTGTCTTGGACAGCCCTGATCAAGGCAATTTATATTTTTGTAAGTATTCATCCATTTCACTTAGATGGTGAGATTCGTTGGCATACAGTTGGGCAAAATAGCTCCTAATTATTGCTTTAATTTCCTCTTCACTGGTGGTTGAGTTTACCCATTTCCTTTTTGATACTGGTAATTTGGTTTTCTTAATTCGGTCAACCAATAGTTTACCTATTTTGTCATTGTTTTCATAAAACCAGCTCTCAGTTTTATTTACTGGCTCAATGGTTTCCTTACTTTCAATTTTATTACTCTCTCCTCTGATTTTCAGAATTTCCAATTTGATGTTTAGTTGGGGATTTTTAATTTCTTCTTTTCTAGTTTTTTTAGTTGCATAACCAATTCATTGATCTCCTCTTTCTCTACTTTATCCATGTAAGCATTTAGTGATATATATTTCCCTCTAAGTACTCCTTTGGCTGTATCCCATAAATTTTGTTGTTGTCATTCTCTTTCATGAAATTATTGTTCCTATGATTTGTTCACTGACCCATTCATTCTTTAGAATTAGTTTAGTTTCTACTTAATTTTTAATCTATCTTTCCATGGCTCTTTAATGTAATTTTATTTCATCATGATCTGAAAAGGATGCATTTAATATGCCTTTCTACATTTGACTGTGAGGCTTTTATGCCTTAATAAATGGTCAGTTTTTGTGTAGGTGCCATGTACTGCTGGGAGAAAAGTACATTACTTTCTATCCCCATTCAATTTTCTCCAGAGGTCTAGCATAACTTTTCTAAAATTCTACTCACCTCCTTAACTTCTTTCTTGTTTATTTTATGATGAGAGGAGAAAGAAGAAAAAGCTGAGGTTCTCCACTAGTATAGTTTTACTGTCTATCCTCCTGTAGCTCAATGAACTTCTTCTACCTTTTAGTGCTGATATGTTTAGTGCTGGTATTACTTCATTGTCAATGGTACTTTTTAGCAAGATGTAGTCACCTTCCTTGTCTCTTTTTAATTAAGAGAGATTTATTTTTGCTTTGTCTAAGATCATGATTGCTACCTCTACTTTTTTTTTTTTTACTTCAGCTGAAGCATAATATATTCTGCTCCAGCCTTTTATCTTTATTCTGCTTGTCTCTCTGCTTCAAGTGTGTTTATTGTAAACAATATACTGTAGGATTGTTTTTCAATAGATTCTACTATCCACTTCCATTTTATCATTACGTATTTATAAATAATGGAGAGCTCCCACTTATTATGGGAGCATTCATCCCATTCACATTCAGTTATGATTACTATCTATTTCCCTCCATCCTATTTTCCTGCATTTATACTTTTCTCTCTTCCTCCTTTCACCCTGTCCTTCCTCACCAGTGTTTTTCTTCTGACCACTGCCTCCCTCAATCTGCCCTCTTTTCTATCAGCCGACCATCCTTTTCTTGTCCTCCTCCCCTCCTAGTTCCCTATAGGGTAAGATAGATTTCTATGCCCAACTGAGTATATATGCTGGTCCTTCTTTGAGCCAAATACAACGAGAGTAAAGTTCAAACCATGCTCACCCCACTCACTTCTTTCCTTCCACTGTAATAGGTCTTTTATTCTTTTTTGTGTGACATAATTTACCCCATTCTGTCTTTCCCTTCCCTCTTCTCTAAATGCAATCCTCTTAATTTTTTTTTATCATCCCAATCAAAGTCAATTTATACCTATGCTCTCAGTCCATATATACTCCTCTCTAACTGCCCTATCAGAAATACAGTTCTTGAGAGTTACAAGCATCATCTTTCTGTGTGGGGATGTAAGCAATTTAACCTTATTGACTAACTTGTGTTTTTTCTTTCCTGTTTACTTTTTTATGCTTCTCTTTAGTCTTGTATTTGAAAACTGAATTTTCTGTTCAGCTCTGGTCTTTCCATCAGGAATATCTGAAAGACCCCTATTTCACTATCCATTTTTTCCCCTGAAAGATTACGATTAGTTTTCCTGGGTAGTTGATTCTTGGTTGTAATACACACTCCTGTGCCTTCTGGAATATCACATTCCAAGCCCTCTGATCCTTTAACATATAGCTGCTAAATCCTGTGTAATCCTGACTGTGACTCCTTGATGTTTGCATTTTTTTTTTCTGGCTGCTTATAGTATTTTCTCCTTGACCTGAGAGTCCTGGAATTTGTCTATACTATTCGCTGGAGTTTTCGTTTTCGGGATCCCTTTTAGGAGATGATCAGTGGTATCTTTCAATTACTATTTTACTTCCTGTTCTAGGATATCAGAGCACTTTTCCTTTATAATTTCTTGGAAGATGCTGTCCAGACTTTTTTTTCTTCTCTTGATCATAGCTTTGAAGTTGTCCAATAATTCTTAAATTACCTCTCCTGTATCTATTTTCCACATCAGCTGTTTTTCCAACAAGGTATTTTACATTTTCTCCTGTTTTTTTCATTCTTTTGATTTTGTTTGATTCTTAGGGTCTAATGGAGTCAATGGTTTCCTCTTGACCAATTCTAATTTTTAAGTAATGATTTTCTTGAGTGAACTTCCATTTGGCCAATTCTACTTTTAAGGAGTTGTTTTCTTCACTGAATTTTTGTATATCTTTTTCCATTGTTTGTGCTTCTTTTACCAAGCTATTGACTCTTTTTCATGGTTCCCTTGCATAACTCTAATTTCCCAATTTTTCTTCTACCTCTCTTACTTGATTTTTAAAATCCTTTTTCAGCCCTTCCAGGAGGACTTTTTGGGCCTGAGACCAATTCCTATTTCTCGAGTTTTCACATGTAGGCATTTTACTGTCTTCTTCTGAGTTTGTATTTTGATCTTCACTGTCACCCAAATAGCTTTCTATGGTCAGGTCTTTTTTTTTTTTTTTGCTCATTTTCCAACCTATTTCATGACTTTTAAAGTTGAACTCTCCTTCTGAGGTACAGGGGGCACTGTCCCAAGCTTCTTATACCAAGAGCCAAGGGCCTGGTCACTAGCTTGCTGGGCTAGGGCCTTTGGGGCTGGAGGCTCACCTGCTGTCCTTAGGTCACCCGCCCTAGTTGTTCCTACTGTACAGGGCCTCTGGAGCTGGCAGATTCACCTGCTGTGCCAGCCTACTAGGCCTGGCTACTATTGCCTGCTGCACCAGGGTTAGAGGCCTGACAAGCTGGCCCACTGTGCTGTTGCCTGATTACCTCAGTTGGACCTCTGTTACTGACCTCTGCTGGGGCAGCAGGTCTCTCACTGACTTGCCCAGACACCACCTGCACTGGGCTGCACTCCCCTTTTACCCAAGTGAAACAGACCATACCTACAGTCCTTCTAAGTTATCTTGAGCAGGAAAACTTTCACCCCATCTTCTTGTGGGTTCTATCACCCCAGAATTCGTTTTGAGGCTTGATTTTAAATTGTTTCAAGGAAAACTGGGCCAAGTTCAGGCAACTTTCTACCTTTTATCTTCACCATTTTGGCTCCTTCTTCCATCCTTGCTGTTCCAGGAATGAAACACTCCATCTTTCAGCTCCTGGCATTTTCTCTTGCTGTGGACCATGAATTAAAGAGCTTTCCCATTTTACCTCTGCCTAATGCCTTACTTGGCTTTAAGTCCCAACTAATATCCCATCTTCCATAGGAAGCCTTATCTCTGATGAATATTAAAGAAATAAATATCAACCAACATCCCTAACATACATCACAAAAATGTTAAATAAAATATTAGCAAAAAAACTATAGCACTATCCCAAAAAAGATGATATATTAAAACCAGTCTAGATATATACCAAGATAAAGGATTAGTTCAGTATCAGAAAAACTATAAATAAAACATTGTTCAGTCATTTTAGTCATGCCTGATTCTTTGTTACATCATTGGGGGTTTTCTTGGCAGAGATACTAGAATGGTTTGCCATTTCCTTTTCCAGATATTTAACAAACAAGGTACCACAACTTGTTCAGACATTCCCCAATTAATAGCATTCACTCAATTTCTAATACTTTGCCACTATAAAAAGAGCAGCTATACTTTTGTATATATAGGTCCTTTTCCTTTTATGTCTTTGAGGTATAGATTTAGTGACAGTAGTGGTAAGTAAAAGGGCATGCAGTTTTATAGCTCTTTGGGCATCATTCTAAATTGTTCTCCAAAAAGCCTGGACAAGTTCATAGCACCACCAACAGTGCATTAGAGTACCTATTTTTCCATATCTCTTCCAGCATTTTGGTATCTCAGTTATTTTAATCTGCATTTCTCTAATTATTAGTGATTTCAATGCTTTTTTTCAAGAAAACTGACAGCTCTGATTTCTTCTTCTGAAAGCTGCCTATCTTTTGACCATTTATCAATTGGGGAATGGTTCTAATTTTTATAAATTTGACTCAATTCCCTATATTTTTGAGGAACGAGAGCCATATCAGAGAAACTTGCTATAAAAATTTGCCCCTGCTTTCCTCCTAATTTTTGCTGCATTTGTTTTGTTTCAAACAAAAAAATTTTAATTTCTTGTAATCAAAGTTATCCATTTGTACCTCCTGTAATCCTCTCACTAGGCCACGAATTTTTCTGTTACCTATAGATCTCATAGGCAATTTTTTCCATGTTCCTCTAATTTACTTATGAGATCACCCTTTATGTCTAAATCACATATCCATTTTGACCTTATCTTGGTACACTGAAATGTTGTGCTATGCCTGGTTCCTGCCAGACTTTTTCCCCCCAAGGGTTCTTTTTTTTTTTTAAATCAAATAGTGAGTTCCTGTCTCAATAGCTCAGATCATTGAGTTTATCAATTATTTGGCTACTGTACTCATTTACTTCTCTATTTTGTCTACCAAATCTATTCCATTGATCAACAACTCTATTTCTTGTCCAGTATCAGATTGTTTTGATGATTACTTACCACTCTGTAAAATACATATTTTGAGATCTACCAATAGTAGGCTGCCTTCTTTCATTTTTTATTAGTTGTCTTGATACTCGTGAAAGTTCACTCCACCAGGTGTATTTTATTCTTTTGTCTAGCTCCATAAAATAAATCTGTTGTAGGTTGATTGGTATAGCACTGAATAAGCAAATTGACTTAGGTAGTAACTGTTATTTTTATTATACTGCCTTAGCCAATACAGGAGCAACAAATTATTTCTCTAATTATTTAGATTTGGTATTTTACAAAAAGTATTTTGTAATAATGTTCATATAGTTCCTGGGTGTGTCTTCCAGGTAGACTTCTAAGTATTTTCCCATGTGTGCAATTATTTTAAATGGAATTTATTTCTATCAAGTGGGTTCTGTTGGTAATATAGAAATGTTGATGGATTTATTTTGTAGCCTACAACTTTGCTCAATGTAATTGTTTTGACTAGATTGTTAGTCGATTCTCTATGTACATCAATTTGTCATCTGCAAAAAAGTCATAGTATTGTCTCCCCATTGCCTATTCTGATATGTTCAATTTCTTTTTCCTGTCTTATTGCTACAGCTAGCATTCAAAGTATATTTAGTAATAATGGACATACTTGCTTCACCTCTGAAAACATTTTCATGTTAGTGATGTTGTGAAGGAAAACAGACCAAAAAAAAAAGAAAAATTAAGAGTATGCTCCAATCTGCATTTAGACTGCATCAGTTCTTCCTCTGGAGATGGGATAGCATTTTCAGCATACGTCCTTTGGAAGTGTCTTGGATCACTGTACTACTTAGAATAACCAAATCGTTCACAGTCCGTCATCATACAATGTTGCTGTTACTGTTCTCCAGGCTTCATTTTACATCAGTTCATATGTCTTTCCAGAATAAGAGCATCCTGCTAGCCATTTCTTACATTACAATTCCATCACAAGTTGTCTACTACAACTTGTTCAGCCATTCCCCAATTGATGGGCATCCCTTCAATTTTCAATTCTTTGCCACTGCTAAAAGAGCTTCTCTAAATACTTTTGTATATGTGAGTCTTTTTTCCTTTTGATCTCTTTGGGATATACACCTAATAGTGGTATTACCTGGTCAAAGGGTATTCATGATTTTATAGCTCTTTGGACATAATTCCAAATTGTTCTCCAGAATGGTTGGAGCAGTTCACAACTCCAAAAGTAATGCATTCGTTTCAATTATCCCACATCCCCTCTAATATTTGTCACTTTCCTTTTCTGTCATATTAGCCAATCTGATAGATATAAGGTGGTAGCTCAGAATTATTTGTTTGCATTTGTCTAATCCAGGGCTGTCCAACCTTAGGTTTTTATTGAAACAATAGATAACATATTTTGATTTGCCATTTTAGTGAGAGCTCTGTGGTAGCTTGGCTTTGTTTACTAAAGCATTTATGTAAATTTATGCTTGTAGGCAGGCGTAAATCCCACACTGCATTTTGGACAGCCCTGGATCAATAGCGATTTTAACCATTTTTTCATATTACTATAGATACCTTTGATTACATCACCTGCAAAGTGCCTGTTCATATCCTCTTAGCATTTGTTAACTGGGGAATGGCTCTTACTTTTATAAATTTGATTCAGTTCCCTATGTTTGAGAAATGGAGCCTTTATCAGAGAAACTTGCTAAAACTTTTTTTTTTTCAGTAATGATTACTATGCATTTCCTTCCATCCTACCTTCTTGTCTTTCATGGTCTATCCGCAAGTGTTTTGCTTCTATTGCCTCCCCCAATCCACCCTCCCTCAGCCCCATCCCTCTTATCCTCTTCTTCCTCCTAATTTCCTATGTGGTAAGATTTCTATACCCAACTGAGTGTGTATGTTATTCCTTGAGACAATTCCAGTGAAAATAAGGTTCACTCTCTCCTCCCAACTTCTCCCATCTTGCCCTGCACTGTAAAAGTTTCGTACCTCTTTAACATCAGATAATTTACCTCATTCTATCTCTTCCTTTCCCCTTCTCCCAGTGCAATCTTCTTTCTCATCCCTTAATTTTATTTTTTTAGATACCATCCCATCATATTCCATTCACACCCATGCCCTCTATGTGTGCTCCTTCTAACTGCTCTAATAATGAAGAAGTTCTTAGGAGTTACAAGTATTATCTTCCCATGTAGGAATGTAAACAGTTAATGTTATTAAGTCCCTTCTGATTTCTCTTTCCTGTTTTCCTTTTTATGCTTCTCTTGAGTCTTGTATTTGAAAGTCAAATTTTCTTTTTGGCTTGGGTCTTTTCATCAGAAATGCTTCAAAGTACTCTATTTCACTGAATATGCATTTTCCCCCGAATAGTTATATTCAGTTTTGCTAGGGAGGTTATTCTTGGTCATAATTCTAGCTCATCTGCTCTGTGGATATCATATTCCAAGCCTTCCATTACTTTAATGTAGAAGCTGCTAAATCTTGTGTGGCTGTGCCTCCATACTTGAATTACTTCTTTCTCTCTGCAAAATTTTCTCCATGACCTGGGAGCTCTGAAATTTGGCTATAATATTCCTAGGACTTTACATTTTGGGTTGTCTTTCAGGAGGTGACCATTTTCTATTTCTATTTTACTCTCTGAATCTAAGATAACAGGGTAAGTTTCCTTGATAATTTCCTGAAAATTTTCTTATAGGCTTTTTTTTTTTAAAATCACATGTTTCAGGTAGTCCAATAATTCTTAAGTTATCACTCCTGGATCTATTTTTAAGTCAGTTGTTTTTCCAATGAGATATTTCATACTGTCTTCTATTTTTCCATTCCTTTAATTTTTGTCTCTTGTGTCTTGATAGCTCATGAAGTCATTACCTTCCATTTGCCCAATTCTAATTTTTAAGGAATTATTTTCTTCAGTGTACCTCCTTTCCCATTTGGCTGATTCTACTTTTTAAGTTCTTTCTTTCAGTGATTTTTGTGCCTCTTTTCCCATGTGATCAATCCTACTTTTTAAGTTCTTTTCTTCAATGTATTTCTGTGCCTCTTTTACCATTTGGCCTATTCTATTTTTTAAAGTGTTAATTTCTTCAGCATTTTTTAGTGCCTCCTTTGCCAAGCTGTTGACTTTCATGATTTTCTTGCATTACTCATCTCTTTTCCCAATTTTTCTTCTACTTCTTGATTAAAAAAAAAAACTGAGATTGCTCCTGTGATGACTTGTGTAGATAACCCCTAGGGAAGGAAACTCCCTCTACCAACATAGGTCAGCACCTTTTCTGCAACTTTTAGAATATTCATAACTGGGGGTATCAGGAAAGGCCTCAGGTAGCATGTCGAACCAATTCTCAGAGTTGGGAGTAGAGATTAAATGTCTGCTAGATATATTGTAGGTGACTACTAGTGCAAAGTCAGGAAATGGAACGTTGTATAAGAGGAAAAGCTACGGGACAGCTGACTGGAAAAGAGTGTGTGAAGGTGACTGATATGAAATAAGACTGAAAATATAGGTGGACATCAGTTTGTATGAGATTTTAAATGTCAGGCTTACAATTTTAGATTTTATCCTAGGGTCATTAAAAAGGCACTGAAGACTGTTTTTAGGGGTCATGGTGTAATATGGCCAGATTTATGTTTTAGATCAATTTGGCAGCTGTGTGCAGGATGGACTGGAGTGAATCAGCATGGAGAACAATTGCTTACGGTCACAAAATTTTTAAGTGGCAGAGCTTGGACTTGAAAGCTTTTCCCTTTAGAGGATTTTTTTCAAAAGCTGCAGTATGCTAGCAGAACTTTTTTCTCCCCCTGAAGATAGAGCAGAGGATATTTTAACAAGATACTTCATCTTTTCAAATGTGCTCATTTTGTATTCTCATAATTTTTTTTTTCTGGTTTGTTTCTGTGATGTGAGCCTCCCTCTGGGGGAAATTGATTCTTTTTTCCTTCCTCCTTCTTATTCAGAGATAATTCCACATAGGGTATCAACACCTGTAGGTGTTCTGCCGAACGGAATGTAAATTTTGATTGCTGAAACCACACATTTAGGGTTTATGGGCTAGAATTTTTTCCTTAAGGACGATGCCATAAAACTAAATCACTCTGGCTCTCACTGACTGCCCTACAATAGATCCCAGGCCAAGCCCCACTTAGTCACTGTTTGGGCCCTGATTGGCTCAGAGTGAATGTAAATAGCAATTACTTCCATTTTGACCAGAAACCCAGCAGATCTTCCCCTCCCATATTGTTTTTTTTTTTTTGACTAGGTAAAAGAGGTCATTCTCTGCCTCATTTCTTACCTAGCCTTAATTACTGAATAGGTGTTGCCTCAGTCAAACTGAGACCTGTTCAAGACCTTAAAAAGGCCAAGGTCTCCCACTGCATCCAGAGCCATCTCATCCTGATCTATATCTTGCAACTGGACCCAGATGGCTCTGCAGGAGAAAGTGAAGCTGGTGATTTTGCACAGCCCTCCCTCATTTGCATGTCATGGCATCACCTCCCTGATGTCATGGTCCTCCTCAAAAACAAAGGACAAACAACAATAACAACAATTTCTGTATCACAGAAGGAATCTGGTAGGACCACTTTATTTTTTCAAACATTTTGCGTAGTACTGGAATTGTTCTTTAAATGGTAGGATTTGCTTGAAAGTTCATATGGCGCTGTGTTTTTCTCCTTAGAGAGCTCACCTGGGGGCATATTCGATTTCTCTATCCAAAACAGGGTTAAGTATTCTATTTTCTGTTAATCTGGGAAATTTATATTTTTGTAAATATTCCTCCATTTCACTTAGAATGTCAAGTTTTATGGCATATAAATGGGCAAAATAGCTCCTAATAATTGCTTTAATTTCATCTTCATTAGTCGTACATTTACCTTTTTCATTTTTGATACTGGTAATTTGGTTTTCTTCTTTGTCAGGAAAATCCAAATTGGGGTCCTGATGATCTGGATATGACTGAAACAACTGAACAATGGTTTATTTTATTATTTGTTTTTTTTTAATAAAACCATCTTCTAGTTTTAAGTTCAATGGTTTTTTTGAGATTCAATTTTATTCATTTCTCCTTTGATTTTGAGGAATTCTTCTTTGGTGTTTAATTTGGGATTTTTACTTTGTTCTTTTTCTAGTTATTTTTTTCTTTAGTTGCATGCCCAATTACTTGATCTGCTTTCTCTATTTTACTGATATAAGCATTTATAGATACACATTTCCCCTCAAGTACTGCTTTGGCTACATTCAACAAATTTTCACATATTGTTTCATTGTTATCATTAGCTTTAATGAAATTATTGATTTTTTTAATGATTTCTTCTTTGACTCACTCATTGTTTGAGATTATTTACTTTCCTATTAATTTTTAATACATGCTTCCAACACCCCTTATTGAATATTTGTTTGTATTGCACATTTGTGAAGTTTTTATGCCCCAATACATGGTCAATTTTTGTGAAGGTGCCATGCCCCCTCAGAAAACAGGAGGCAGCAATCAAAAGCTAAACAGGGGGACATAGTAGAAATTCCCATTCAGTTTTAGAGGTCTATCATATCTATCTTTTCTAAAATTCTGTTTAGCTCTTTAACTTCTTTCTTATTTAGTATTTAGATTTGTCTGAGTGTGAGAGAGGTAAATTGAAGTTTCCCACCAGTAGTTTTATGGTCTATCTTCTCATGAAACTCATTTACCTTTTCCTTCAAGAACCTGGATGCTATGCCATTTGGTGCATATATCTTTCTTAATATTAATAAATGGCAAAACAGATATAAAAAGGATATATATTTTCAGACAAAATAATCAAGGCTATATATAGTCATAAATACAAATTAAAACAACTCTGAGCTACCACCCCACACCTATCAGATTGGTAAACATAACAGAAAAGGAAAATGAAAAATGTCGGAGGGGATGTGGGAAAATTGAGACACTAATGCACTGTTAATGAAGTTGTATACTGATTCAACAATTCTATAGAGCAACTTGAAACTATGTCAAAGGGCTATAAAACCATGCATACCCTCTGATCAAACTATACCACTTCTGGGCCTGTATCTCAAAGAGATCAAAAACAAAAAGGAAAAGGACCTATATGTACAAATATATTTATAGCAGCTCTTTTAGTGGTGGCAAAGGACTGGAAATTGAAGGGGTGTCCATCAGTTGGGGAATGGCTAAACAAGTTGTGTATATCATTGTGATGGAATACTATTGTTCTATAAGAAACAAAATGCAGGATGCTCTCAGAAAAACCTGGACTTACATGAAATGATGCTAAGTGAAATGAGCAGAACTCAGGTTAACACTATATACAGTAATAGCAATACCTTATGATGATTAATTGTGAATGACTTAGTTATTCTCAGCAATACAATGATCCAAGACAATTCCAAAGGACTTATGATGAAAAACACTATCCATCTCCGGAGAAGGAACTGATGAGACTCTAAATGCAGATGGAAACATACTCTTTCTTTACTTTTTTCATTTTTCTTTTTTGTCTGTGTTTTCTTTCACAACATGACTAACATGAAAATGTTTTGCATGACTGCATATGTATAACCTATATAAAATTGCTTGCCTTCTTGATGAGATGGGATGGTAGGGAGGGAAGGATAAAATTTGGAACTCAAAAATTTTAAAAAACAAACATTAAAAATTTTTCACATGTAATCAAAGGAATTAAATATTAAATTTAATTTAAAAGAGGAAAAAAAATAAAAATCATAGAAAATGCCAAAATGGGAGAGGCACCTGGGAAGCAGGACAGAGGAGATGAATACCTACAATGTAGATCATACCAATGCACTGAAACAAGGAGAAGTTAAGATGCTAAAGAAACTTCAAGATAGTGCATTTTTATTTCTCTGTGTACATGTGCACTGGACATTTGACCACATAACATGGGAACTCATGAAACAAAAATATAAGATGGTCATTGATTGAAGACCATCACTTATAAGATTAACTTCCCTTCCCATCTGCAGTGACAGTGACAGAAAAGGGGACAGAAGATAGTAAGAATAAGAGTTTTTTAGACAACCTGTAAACATTAACTTAGAAGTTGGAATCTTAAATTCAAGACTCTTATCCAATGATGCAATATACTGAAAGAACTCAAAGACAAAAGGGAAGTTGTAACTACACAGAAAAATGGCTCCCAGGTTTTCTTTGGACAGGCAAATAAAGGAGTCGAAAAAGTTATTGTTACTACACATCCACAGGCAGATAAAGCTGTTTTAATTTTGGTAGCCAAATATTAGAAACAAATTAGTCCAACTAGGCAATGATTAAATAAATTATACTCTATTATTGGTACATGAAAAGAAATGACATATTAATATAACATGGAATGTAAAGTGAAATAATAAAATGGAGAAAATAGAATCACAATATAGATAGGACTACACCTAAAGAAATAGCAACAAAATTTCATAATGCACAAGAGAAAAACAGCAAACTGTGACATAGTAACCACCAATAAGTCATTATTCTGTTAAAGTTCACATGTTCTTTTAAAATTTTTGTAGCTTTATGGTTTTATGTATTAATTTTTAAATGTTGGTTTCTTTCAATGTCTTTTTTTTTTCTTATTGACAGTACTAAATTTCATGCTAATAATGGGGAAATGATTTTTTTTGATGGGGATAATGTTTGAAGGAATTCTCTCATTCTGTAAGATAAATCACTCCTGAAGACAGATTATCAAAACTAAATAAATTCAGGATCAAATTTTGGAGGGCACTGAGTACCAGCAACTAAGCAGTTTGGCTCCTTTTGTAGGTAATAAGAAACCTATGTTGTTTTTTTAAGGCAGAAATCATACATTTTTCAGATTATTACATTACTATATGGCTTTCACAAACTATACAAAAAAGAAAAGTCTATTTTGTCTAGAAGGCACTAGCAATCCAGCATAAGTACGAAAATAGTCACTCTACTAGCGTGGTGTGCTGGTAAGGGTTTAACAACTAGTTCCTCAGGGGGGAAAATACGTGTGTGCAAGTTTATTATAAAAATATAACTTCATGTGTTTTTTACAAATTTTATTGATATAAACAATATGACGCACACAACTCAAATAACAACATACAATACTCTTCATTGTAAATTTCCTATAGATAATTAGATTTGGCTAATAGAGCTGCATCCCAATCCACCTATATGAAATATACCGTGGTACTATATCTCACCCTTATACAAACTATATTAAATTAGACTGAAACTTCTTTCAGCTTTAGCACCTCTGATAGCAATAATGGTAACAATTTTTTTAGTTTATATATATATATATATGCAGAGATTGGAATATTGTTTGATTCTACATTATTATTCACAAAATTCTGAAAATTATTCAACTCAATTTGATGTTTCAAAATTTCACATAAGTGATGCAACATTTTTTACCTATGAGCCATAGTGAAATTAGTTCCTCATAAGACCACCTAGATGGTTCTAATAAATCAAAATAATTAAAAATGCTTTCACATTTGTTTCTGCTCAATAAAAGCTAAAAGTTCATGCACTGAATTACATTTTTAATAACATATTCCTCGGAAGAGTATTAAATTTTTAAACTTTTATTAAATGGAATGTCTTTAAACTTAATCAAATCTTCTACTTGATATTGCTTTCCAAAGCTCTCACAGTGCATTTATTTTTTGTATTTTCTGAAATGTTAGATTATCTTGATTGTAATGCAGTTCAAATAATGAAACTCCTTTATGAATGTCAGTCAATCATTAAGTCTTGCAAGAAATTAATGCTATCTAATCTCTGTGCTTAACTAGAATAAAGAGAAAAATGTATAAATAATGCAATATACATATGAACCAGATAAAAGTTCTGACTCTTGAACTATATGCACCTCCCATGTGATCCTAGCACTCAATCAATTTAATAATTTAAATTTCAAGTTTTTCAGCTACAGTTTCTAGCTCAGCTTGATTTTTATTAGACTGGTAATAATAAATATTATCCAGAATTATTTTTGACTGATTAACTCATTTTATTTCAGATATTGAAGGAGTCAAGTAATAATTGTAATCAATGATTTAACAACTTCATAGCTATTCCAGACTTTCTTCCCAACATTATATTAACACCATCATAATAAAATGCAATTAAGTTTGTTTTCAAATATTCATCATTAAAACCACATTTAAAATAGACATTAACATTTTGAAAATACATTCTACTATGGCTGAAAACCATTCATTTAAAGCAAAAAATAACATTACCAGTGGAGAAGCTGACTGAAATGCACACCTGTTAAACACTACCAACTAGCTCACAAAATTCCTAAAAATCTAACAATTAGCTATCTTGAGCCAGTATAAGCCAGCTGCAGCACACCACTGCTTGCATATCAATGATATTTTCTCCTGATTTAACTCTAAATTTGGGGGATGTGGGGAGTGGGAAATAAAACTAATGAGATGAAGTATGGTCAGTAAATGGTAGAAAAGCAGAAATGAATACATAAGCAAATGGGAAGTGTATATGAGAAAACATCAGAAGGCAAACAAACAGATTCAGGAAGAAATAATAAAGGAATAATTTATGTCATTAAAATGGAAAAAGATTAAAATAGACAAATAATAGCATTTACTTGCATATACATTACTTACCTCTCTTGCAGCACAGTCATGTGGAGCCTCTTCTTTATTTACTTTTCCCTTTGGAAATCCCCAGCCTGATTTTGCTAGATAACCCTGAACCAATAATACCTTTAAAAAAAACAACACACAAATAAATGTAATTCATTGAGGGTAATGACTGTCTCATTTCTGTATTAAGTATAGTGCCTGGCACACACACAGTAATCATTTAATAAATGCTTTGTGACTGATCCACTACCAGAAAAACAAAACATCCTCAACCGAAAACATTTAGTTGTTTGGGAATTTCCCCGCTAAGGTGCCATCAGAAAATCTGAAACAGAATAACTAATTTTCTTAAGTCTATAACTGATTTTCTTAAATCTAAATATAAAAGTCAATCAGCAGTGAAGTGAAAGGACATTCTGTCATTATTTTTTTTCTACCTCAGAATTTGTTACCTAGTGCCACTGAACCTAACTGCCACAACCAGGAGATTAGACTATCAAACCAAAGAAAACAAAAAGTTGGGGTGGGGGGATGGAAGCCTAAAAATGTAACACAGGATTTCACGATCCTATAGAATACAATATTTTATTTTAAAACCTAAATTTGGAACATTAATGTAACACATATACTTGATTAAGCTAAAAAGTTACCTAAGTTCAATGATAGTTCATTTAAAATATTGCATATGTCATCTTGACTCAATTTCACTCACATTTTCAAGTGTTTCATCAAGAATAATTGCACCATATGTTGGTACTCCCATTTTATATTCTTTCCATTCATCTAAAACTTTCTGCACATCTTCACCTTGAGGCAGTAAAAAAGGACAATGACTGAAAAGTAGAAGTAATGTCAAGGAAACCAATTAGTTTTTTTCCAAAAAAAAAAAAAATACAGTACATAGACAAAAGGAACAGAACCACTCACATGAACAATACATTTCTTTTTATTTTATGAAGTAATCTTTAAAAGCCTCATTCTTGGACCCACCATGATTGGGTTTTTCTACCTATGTTCTCCTGAAGATAGGCTGTAATCAAAAGCAATAATGAGGAGATATATAGCTACAGGTAAATAACAGGTAAATAACAGACAACAGATGGCTGGTGTGTCTGAGATACTAAAAAAATAAGAGGAAGGTGCTCAAAGAATTAATGAAGGTTTATTTTACATACTTCTACTTTGCTAAAATCACTGTTTCAACTAACTTTTCATTGAATCTATAAGATTTTCCAAGTATGCCATATCATCTGCAAAGAGACAGTTTTATTGTCTCATTGCTTGTTCTGATTCCTTCAATTTATTTTTTTCTCTTATTGCTACTGCTAGCATTTCTAAGATATTTGAATTATAGGCATTTTTGTTTCACTCCTGATTTGAGAAGGCTTATCTTCATTACAAATAGTCACTGCTGATGGTTTGGGGTAGATGCTTATCATTTTAAGGAAAAATCCATTTATACCTATGCTTTCAAGTGTGTTTTTTTTTAACAGGAATGAGTATTTTAAAATAAATCAACACCATTTTTATATATCACCAACAAAATCCTGCAAGAAGAGATAGTAAGAGGAACCCACCCCACGTAAAATACTTGTAGATTATATAAAATACCTGGGAGTATACCTGCCAAGACAAACCCAATAACTACATGAACATAATTATAAAACGCTTTCTATACAAATAAAGTTGGATTTAAATAACTGGAGACATATTAATGGTTCATGGGTGACAATTCTACCTAAACTAATTTGCTTATTCAATGCCATCCCAATTACCAAAAATTATTTTATTGAGCTAGAAAAAATAATAAAATTTATTTGAAAGAACAAAAGCTCAAGAATATCCAAGAATTTAATGAAAAAAAAATACAAAGTACCAGATCTTAAATTATAAGGCAACAATTATCAAAACTACCTGGTACTGGCTAAGGAACAGAAAGGTGAATTAGTGGAACAGAGTAGACATACAACATGCAGTATTTGTGTTTGATAAATTTAAAGATTTAAATTTCTGAGATAAGAATACACTGATTAAAAAAATAGTTGGGAAAACTGGAAAGCAGTCTGGCAAAAAGTAGGTATAGATCAATATCTTATAAGATTTACCTAGCTAAGGTCAAAATGGATATATGACCTAGATATAAAGGGAGGTATCATAAGAAAACAAGAATAACATGGAACTTATTATGGACTTACAGATAGGAAAAGAATTTATGAATAAACAAAAAATAGAAATCATTATGAGATGTAAAATGGATAATTTTGATTACATTAAATTAAAAGTTTTTGTAGAAATAAAACCAATGTAGCCAAGATTAGAAGGAAAGCAGAAAATTGGGGGGAAATTCCTATACAGTTTTTCAGATAAAAGTTTCATATCTCAAATATATAGAGAACTTTGTCAAATTTATAAGAACATTATTCATTCCCCAAAGGATATGAACAGGCAGTTTCTTGATGAAGAAATCAAAGTTACATATAGTCATGTGAAAAAATGCTCTAAATCATTACTGATTTGAGAAATGCAAATTAAAACAACTGTGAGGTACTACCTTACACCTGTCAGATTGACTAATACGACAGAAAAGGAAAATGACAAATGTTGGAGGGGATGCAGGAAAACTGGGATATTAATGCACTGCTGGTAGCATTTTAAACTGATCCAACCATTTTGCAAAGCAGTTTGGAACTATGCCCAAAGAGTTCTGACAGTGTATATAATCTTTGACCCAACAATACCACTATTAGGTCTGTTTCCTAAGGTGATCAGGGAAAAAGGAAAATAACCTATATGTTCTAAAATATTTATAGCGGCTCGTTTTGTGAAAGCAAAGAAGTGGAAACAAAGGGGAGGTCCATCCATTGAGGAAAAGCTGAAGAAACCGTGATCGTGATGGAACACTACTGTGCTAGAAGAAATGATGAGCTGGTTGATTTTAGAAAAACGTGGGAAGACTTGCATGAAGTAATGAAGAGTGAAATGATCAGAACCAAGAGAATGCTCAGTAACAGCAATAGTATTAAAAGAGTAATTCTGAACCACCAAATTATTCTGAGTACTATAAATACTCAAATCAAGTCTAAAAGACCTGTGAAGGAAGATACTAGCCACCCCGAGAGAGAGAACTGAAAAAATAGATGGCTTTACACATATTTATAAATTCATTAAATTGTGGCCTATGTGGGGTGCAGAGAAAAGGAGGGAGACAGTTTGGAACTTAAAACTAACAAAAAAAATTAATTTAAAAAAAATTAATGTAGACCCTCTATAATAGGAATTTTTAACCTTTTTCATGTCATGGAACCCCTATGGCAGTTTAGTGAAGTCTGTGAACCCATTCTCAGAATGTTTTATATGCATAAGATACACAGAAACACAAAGGAAAGTAATTATAACGAAATGCAATCATCATTTTTTTTCAAAGTTAACAGATCCAAAGTTAAAAACCTCTACTCTATGAGAAAATATGGACAAAAAATACCCTGGATAAAAAGCCATGGAGAAGTGATAATCTGTATTACTAGATGGAGGGCCTACACTAATAATTATAAAGAGCTTTCACATTATCCAAATATTTTCCTTTGAAGAAGGCTCTAAAATGACCAGGTTATTGTTAACGCCTGCAAATTTCAATATGATATCAAAGTAACAAATTCTGTAATGATAGATTCAGTTTCAGACCCCCAAGAGGATACAAGTATATCCCCAAATATGTAAAAAGTATCCTCTTAGACATTATTTTTCAAGTACATAAGGCTACAAATCTATGAAAAACCCAACCACCAAAGTTCCCCAGATGGACAAATTCCAAAGCAAGTCTCAGAAGTTGAACCTTACCTTCAACCTAAAAATCAAGTGGAAAAGGCACAACACTAAAAGCAAAGTTCTAGCAAAATGAATCTTTCACTCCTAAAACAGTCCTTAGCTAAATATCACAGAGAGAACTCAAAGACTTTTTAGATAGGCCAAAATCAACTGTAGTGAATATTCTAGGGTCCTGCTCCTTGTTTTACAGAAAAAACAAAACAGATATAAAACCTCAAATAGTTTATGGTTTGTAATTTTCAATTCAGATGTTTAATTTTTTAAAGTACATTAAATACCATCATCTATCTCATCAACACTGAATGTAGTGGATAACTTATAGTATTTTTTTCTTATTTAATCTTGAGATCATTTCTTTGTATTATAAAAATCAATAGTGAAATTACTAAAAATAAATTCATAAGGGACTTAAAGGAAAAAAAGTGTCAGTCTAACAAATAGTGAGTATTCAGGTTCTAAAAGAAATTAGGTCAAATCTTAGAGAAATAAGACAGCAGAAAACAATTTAATAAAAATAAATACAACCTATAACAATAGCTATTAACATTCATGCTATCAGATGTGTCATTCCTATGACACTGGAAAGTGAGAACAGGAATTTGATAAATCAATTTATCTACAACAAGATTTAAAAATATATAATTAAGCACTACAAAGAAACTTACTTCCAAACAGATATGCCTGAGTAATTCTTTTCTCTATAATATTTTAATATCCATATGTACAAGGTGGTTAAGAGTATCCACTGACTTTATAATACAAATACCAGGAATTTAGTGCCAGTAGACTGGCTTGTAGAAAGCCCAAAGAAGAAAAATGGAAATTATGTCTGTAGAAGTAAAACATAAGAGTGATAACAATATTAATATTATTCTCTGTTCTCATTTTGGGGAAAAGTATGAAATCTGATGGTAAAATAACCATAATGCAATTGATAAAAAGAAATGTTAGGAACTTAAACCTAGCCAACTTGTAATTGTTCCACTTCTTTGCTTCCCTGATCCTAAGTCACTTTTCCTTCAATTTTGGACAACCAAAGGATGGGATAACAAAAGGCAGCATAATTTCTATTATCTTCTCATTTTTCTCCTTGCTAATCATCAATTTAAAATGTGTGTATACATATATGTGTGCATATGCATATGTGTATATTTCCAACTACACATATATATGTATGTACATATGTATACATGCATACGCACATACAAGCCCCCCTGCCCCAATATACAAGTGGATGTTAAACCATTTGAGTGAAATTGCTTGGAAATTATTCTTCATATAACTTTATATTACCAACACTACCACAAATAATTGAGTTGACTGTTCAATTAAAAGCAGCCTCTAATACCCTTGAAGAAAAAAAATTTTTTTTAAAACTCAGTCACACTGTACTTCTGTTTAATCTATGCCTAAAAACATAAAAGCAAAAATGTAGCTGTTGGCAGTAGAAATTTGAAGGAAATAAATTACTATTCTCTAATTGCTAAAGCAAAATAACTAGCATTATTAGTTCTTGTTCAGTCGTTTCAGCTGGGTCCAACTCTTTGCAAATTATGGGATTTTCTTGGCAAAGATACTAAAGTGCTTTGCAACTCATTTTACAGATGAGAAAACTGAGGCAAACAAGGTTAAGCAACTAGCCTAGTCATGTAACTAATAAGTGTCTAAAGCCAGATTTGAACTCACAAAGATGAGTCTTCCTGACTCCAGGCCGGGCACGCTACCCAATGCACCACCTAGATACCCTAGTATTATATACTTATTCAACTACCTTCACTTGAGATCAGAGAAAAGTTGTTATGGTCATTTGGAAGGTATCAGCAATATTTTTAAAGTTACAGTTTAAATGTCAAAATGAAACAAGTATATAAATGAGAAATTTATAACCAGAGGACCTTTTCCCTACCATGAATAACAAAATCAGTAGTAAATCATTTGCCATAGTACCCTCTAAAGAACTTTAATTTAAGCACCTAGTTAAAAGAAGAAAAGAAACGTAACCTATTTTAAACATGTATTAAGTAAGATGAGAAAGAGACAATAAGATTCTATGATTTTTGGAGCAGTTGGGAAGAGTGGACTGAATTAGTAAATCGGTTTTAAAAAGGGGGGGGGGGATTATAGACCCACTTCAAGAAATGAAATGGTATTTCTCTAAAGTATAATACCGCCAAAGCAGTAGTTTGATTAGATCTGTTTTCATGAAGACATAAAAATGACTCATAATCAGTGCATTCATTCAAAGAGTTATCTAATGCCCATGTGGTCCAGTATTGTTGAAAGAATACTGTAAGAATATAAAAACAATAAAAGACCAGGTCCTGACCACGAAGTTCATGAATTTAGAACTGGAAGGGACCTCTGAAGTCATCTAGTCCAACCTGATCATTTTACTGATGAAGAAACTGAGAGAGGATAAGTAGTTACATACAATTGGCACATATCAGGTGCTTAATAAATACTCGATGATTAATTGATAAACTAGTTGGGCAAGAAGGCATGCCTTCATACATTTAGAAATTAAAAACTCTCTAAGAAAGCATACAATCAAATGCCAAGCTAAGGCTGTTTGGTACAGGTCACAAGAGCTCTAGGAATTCAGGGAATATGAAGATTTGGCTAGTCAAGGAAATCTCATGGAGGTAAGATGCTAAACTGCAAAATGTTAGAAAACAATCTGTGTAAATAAGTGTAAAGTTTACAAGGGAATAACCACTAATGTCTTAGCAACTCATTTTTTTTAAGTTTGCAAATGTTAAGTTCAGCCTAATCCACTCCAAATTTTTCACAAATTCTAAAACAGTCCAAATAGTTCTGCCACGCTGACAGAGATATTACTGACTTCTAATGAGTCAATGTCAAAAATTGATTTTAACATGCCTAGCATTATAATGCTATAATTTTAAAACAAAACTGAACAGAATGAAAGGTGATTCATTTAATTTAATGTAATACTGTATTCCTTTACAGGCTAAAAATTAAAGAGGGACAAGTACCACAAAAGAAATTTTTTTCTTAATTTTCTTAATTTCAATTCTAATTTATAGTACTTTCTACTATGAAATAGGACAGGATACTTTCAGGATATCAGGTAAGTGACAGAATGAGTCTATGAAATTTCACAGTCCTAGAGAAAGGAATAACTAGGAATCAGAAAACAATAGTTCTAATAACACTTAATGAGTTTCCTTGGGCAAAGTACATCAACTTTAGTTCCTTCATATATGAAAAATGGGAGTAAGTCCTGCTTCTTTCACAGCATTATTGGGAGGATTAAAGAATATGTGTGAAAGCACTTTGTAAGTGGTAAAACATTACTCAATTATAAAGTATACAGAATATTACATGAATTCTATATATTAATTTACATAGACCTCTCATTCCCAAGGGGAAATTCCTAAAAGACATGAGTTCACTTGGGCAATTAGCAATATTAAAGAGATTTACATATGATTTGTGACAGTCTCCTTAGCTCTTTGCAAGCTTTTTAGCCAATAAATTCTTCAGCAGGAGATTTCATCCATTACCACGATTTCAACTATCATGTCTAGATAGCTAATTTCCACAGTTGTATTTCCAGTCCTTACTTTTCTCCCAAGAGAAATTTCGAACATTTCCAACTACTTGCTTCTACTTGTATTTTCTTTCATCTTGAACTCAACATATCTATGACCCATCTCTTCCCCTTCCCAATAAGCTCTCCCACTGAATTTTTCTATTTCCCTTAAGGGTAGCAACATTTTCTCCCACTCATTCTTAAATGAACTCTAAAAGTCCCTTCTCACTCTAAATGTATAATCCTATGGATCTGTGAGTCCTCTCTTGCTTTCCCATTAAGAAGTCTAATGAAATACTTCTTTTATAATCTCCCTTAAGTCCAACACACACACACACACACACACACACAAAATAAACCATCAAGGAACGATGTTAGGTTAATAGTAATTGACCACCAACAGAACATTCTAGGTCCTAGGACATTCCAAAATATAGATAGTAAGAAGTGGAATATTACAGAAGATTTATATCTAGGCATATTCATATACCTACATTTATATCAAGTGACAGAGTGAAAAGTATTGAGCCAACAGAACACTACCCATGAGTGTAACAATGTAAACAATGTCAAATTGTGAAGCAACAAAACTCTAGTCAAACATGATTCTTAAGAGTTAATACTTCTCTCCTTTTTGTCAACCAATATTAACCAATGTTAACCAGTTTTTGAAGACCATATGGGAGAGGAACAAAAGGGAGAAGGTTGTGTCAAAACAAAATTCATCCAAAAAACATTTTCAATTAAAGCAAATGTTTAAAGAACCAACCCTATGAGAGGAACCAACCCTGCTTCAGGGTCATTAAGTGACTCAACACTTTTCTGGAACTATGACTATAAAAGAAAATGAAGGCTAATAACTCTGACTATAACAACTCTTATTTAGACCTGGTTTGCCTGCTCCAATCTAACTGCACATTGCCCAAAGAGGAATTTTTCTGAAACAATGATTTGCTTATACTCTTTGTATTTGTATTCTAGTGCTGAACACAGTGTCTGGCACATAAAAGGCACTTAAATAAATGCTTGTTTAATTGACTGATCATGTCATTCTCTTGCCAAAAACCTTAAATGATGCCCTCTCGGTTCCATAGTAAATAAAATTCGAACTCTTTAGCCTAGTATTCAGCAACATCTATAATCAGATTTCGATGTACCTTTCCAGCTTCATATTCCACAATATACCCCACTTTGTCTCCAAATAGGTAGTTCATACCCTGCACCCAAACATACCTTGAACTTTCTCACTTCTAATCTTTTGCTCAGATATTCCTTCTAAAATGTCCTCTCTTCTTTCTACTAAAACTAATAGCTACCTATCATCAGAACAGCCCAAATCTCATCTCCTCAATAAAGTTTTCTCTGTCCACCACAGCTTAAAGTAAAATTTCTCATCTGAATTCATATAGTACATTTTGGCAATTAATCATATGCTACATCTTGAGGCTGTTCCTCTATTTTGTCTTGAACTACCTAAATCTTATACTGTTTAAAATGTGTATTTCTATCTAGTCTCCACGATTATTATAAATTGCTTAAGAGCAGAGACCAAGTCTCAAGTATTATTTTTATACCATGTAGCACCTAGCACACAGTACCTTGCATTGTTGGGCACTATGCTACTCAATACTCTTTTCTGACTTAACTTTGATTCAAACGAAAAAGTGTTTCTGATGATTTCTTGGTCTGACCAAATATGCCAATCTGATTAAAGTAAACCTTGTAAAATACAGCAATAACAGAAATGTGGATAGGGAATGAACCTGTGATTTCACTGAAATAGGGAATGTCTGCATAAGGGAATCTTCCAAGGCAACAGTAAAAACAGGTAAAGGTAGATGAGTTCATAGGCCAACTGTTCTAAGAAAAGGAAAAAAAGTTTAATTTCAAGTCTCATGTAAAGTTTTCCAAAAAACCTCAAAACTTTGCCTTACTATATATGTTTGAAGGCTGAATTTTTTTCTCTTCTTCCCTTAAAGATAGGTTGCGTGTTTTGGGTAGGTTATAACCCTCAAGACAAGACGAGGAAGAAAACTTTTTAGTGCAACATTTTACTAACAAGAATCAAAAACCTTGATGAAAAAGGATATCAGCTTTAGCAAAGTCTCTTATCCCACACTGAGGTAATCCTGGTGTGTTCTGCATGTAGAAATCCAAGTAAAACCAATGGGCAAGTTCAATCTGAAAGCACACTCGGATAGCGTTGTCTCTTTCCTCACTGGGAATATGCAAAATAAATCGGCTGCCAAAAAACAAAAACAAGGCAAAAATTACATTCACAAATAGCAATAATGATAAAGGAAAAGCATTAATCAGCCTAGAAATGGGACCAACAAGGCTGACAGAAATGGAAGGGTTAACTAAACAAGACTTACTGGCACAGAAACAGTGTTTTTCATAAAAGAAAGCTCTACTCCTCAGGAAATCATAGTCTCATGCTGTCTGGGAAGAGGCAGTCACAAAAAAGAAGGTGCTACATTTACCATATCATTACATCATGATAAACAAGTTCAGATAGGTAACATTTCGTTTTTTAAAAAAAATCAAACAATAACAAACTATTATAAAAAGAAAGCAATGCTGGAAAAAAAAATCCAAAGTAATTTTTGATTCTAAAATAGTCCAAACACTAGTAAAATAAATACCACTAGATACACCTGCACAGCTACATTTCCAAGAATACAGAGCAAGTTCACATTCACAAACAGAAATAACATCATAAAATAACTGCAGAACATACTAAAAATATAAATAAGCTTGTGACTTGACCAAAATATATTTACTTTGGCATATACAATATTAAAAGAAAAACAGTTAACAAGCACTCTCTTACTTATTAATAAGTGGCACAAACTCTAAGGTTTCACCTCAAATCTAGAAAACTAAAAAAGGCGGTAAAGAGTGTCAGCATCAGAAGACAAGTATATCAACTTGCTGTTGGTGGAGACCTGAATTAGTTCTATTACAGAAAACAATTTGGATTCACACTAGAAAAGTGACTAAATTGTTAATAGCCTTTGAACCGCTGAACTCCTACTAGCCGTATGTCTCAAACAGGCCAAAAAATAGGGGAAAAGTAACTATATAAAATATTTATAGTAGTACTTTGTTATGATAGGAAAAAACAAAAGCAAAAACTAGAAATGAATTAAAGGTCCATTAATTGAGAAATGGCTCAACAAATTATGGCATATAATTGCCATGGAGTATTACTGTACTATTTATCAACGAGACACAAGAATTCTAAGAAACTCAGGAACACTTATATGAACTCATGTGGAATGAAGTAAGCAAAACCAAAAGAAAAATATACAACTAACCACAAAAAAGTAAAGAAAAACAAAATTTCTAGCATACAATTTTGATTGTTGCCAATATTCTTTTCATGTTTTCTTATAAACATTTTCAATTAATAAACATTTTAAAAATAGAACAATAAGTACTCAGATCAATGCAATGACTAATTTTGACTACAGAGGATTGGTGATCAAGTAAGCAAGCACGTATTTATTAAGTGCCAGGCCTGGAATCAGGAAGGCTCATCTTCCTGAGTTCAAATCTGGCCTCAGACACTTAACTAGCTATGTGATCCTAGGCAAGTCAATTAATGCTGTTTGACTCAGTTTTGTCTTCTATAAAATAAACTGGAGAAGGAAATAGCAAAGCAATCCAGTATCTTTGCCAAGAAAACTCCAAACGAGGTCACAAAGAGCTGAACACAATTGAAAAATGACTGAACGACACGTGCCATGCTAGGGGATACAAAGTCAAAAGTGAAACAGTTCCCTGCCCTGTATATTTGTACACACACACACACCCCTAGAATGTAAGTTCCTTGAGGACAGGGTCTATTTTACTTTTGTCTTTGTATGTATGTGTGATCACAGGGATAGGGACTAGACTTCAAATCTCCTGAGGGAGGAAACTTTCTCTACCAATTCGAATCAGCACTGAGGGGTTTAATGACTTGCCAAGTCACAGCTGATACAGGTGTGAGATATAAAACATACATAAGGCTAATACAAAGTAAGTTTAAAAGGGAAGGCACTAGCACTATTCAAACTGAAGGAAGATTCTGAGACACGAAAGTGGGAGTGAGAAAAGGCTCCAAGCAGGAGCCTTAGACGCTTAGGAGCTCAGACTTGAAGGAAGATTCTGAGAAGCGAAGTGAAGGAAGAAGAATATTACAAGCATGCCAGTACAAAGGCAAAAAGGTGAGAGATAGCATGTCATATAAGAATAGAAATCAGACTGGTATAACTGGACTATGGAATATAGAAATGTACAAGAAAGCTGGAAAAGTAGGATGGCACCAGGCTGCAAAGAACCACAAAGTTAATATTTGATCTTAGAGAGCCACAAGAGAATAATGAATATGTAAATAAGATTTTCACTTGGGGAAAAATCACTTTGGCAACTATGGGAACAATGAATTAGAGAGGGGAGATTATTAAGGCAGGAGACTCATTTGAAGGCTATAGTAAGAGTCCAAGTGAAAGGCGCTGAGGGTCTGAAGTAGGATGTTGGCCAGGAGTGTAGAGAAAGAGCATATGAGAGACAGGTTGTGGATAAAGGAACAAGATAATATGTGAGGTGAGAGAAGACTTTCAAAAATGAAAGTGAGACTGAAAACTTGAGTGACAAGAATCATGGTGGTACCCTCAACAATAATAAATACAAAAGTGGGGTGAGTTTGAGGAGATATATAATGAATTCTGTTTTAAGCATGGAGAGTTTTAAACATATCCCTCTTTGCTGGGCAAAAATATATATTGGTAAATATATATTGACATAGGATATGTACAACCAAAGTCTTAAATTAAAAATCTTAATTTTGCAATTTAAAAATGTAATCAAGAAACTTAAAAATCCAATCAAGGTATGGACATATATATTCTGCCTCCTTTTCAATTTGATCTTTTTTTTTTTTTAATTCAAGTTCTGAAGAACAGTTAAGTTGGTTCCAGGAGCCAGTTATTAAGTAGCTGGGCAAGTGACTTAACCTGTTTGCTTTAATCCACTGTAGAAGAAAATGGCAAACTACTCCAGCATCTTTTGCCAGAAAAAGCCATGAATGATATTGGTGTGGTTCATGCACAAAGAGTAGGACAACAGCAAATAACCAGCTTCCCTTCAAGTTTTAAATATTTCAGGCTTACACAGCCAAAGACATAAAAGAAATAAAATGTTAATAAAAAAAAAAGGCACCATATCACTGACCACAGATTTTTGAGCAGGATAGGCCCACCAAGTCAAACTCTTTCATCTTATAGATAAGGAAACTGAGACAAAATGTGGTCTTTAAAAGACAGGCATCCGGTGGACCTAAATGAAGAAACAGCTTTCTATTTAGCCTAAGTGAAAAGATAGATGTGCTTCTGGACTGGTTCCCTCCATGGCTAAATTCTCTCTATTACTAGGGCTAGCTCCTTAAGGTTGCTCCATCCATGACCTGACTTTCTTACTCTGTGTATCTATAGTGCTATCTTTTTCTTCTGCTGGATACAATGTTTCCAACTTGTCCAATGGCTCCCCTTCAACACTATAGGCCTCATATTGAGAGTTAAACAAGGAGGAGGGGAAGAAAAAGTCTTACTTTTCCCACCCTACAAGAGTTTCCTCCACAGGAAGAAGCTCCCCTCTTGAAATGTCTCCAACTATCAAAGTAGAACTGCTGAAATCTGTTCAGGCTTAAAAATTTTAAACCCCCAAAAGGCATGGCTAATTTGTTTGCAATCAAAGCCATTAGAAGTTCCTTTCTTGACTCTGATAATCAGAAAAGTGCTGAATTTCATAAACACATAAAGGCAAGCATCCTGTACAGTTAGTTTAATACCTCATTAACACACTGTGATAACATTTTGGGCCTGCAGCTATATTAATATTACATTAGAATTTTTTAAAAACCCTAACTAGTTTTGAAATAATGATTTGTATATTTTGAATTTTTCTTCAAGACCCCATTTGGGTTTTCTTGGCAGATACTGGAGTAGAGTGTCGTTCCTTCTCCAGCTCAATTTACTGAAGTACTGAGACAAACAGGGTTAAGTGAATTGCCCAGGGTCACACAGCTAGTAAGTGTTCAAGGCTGGATTTGAACTCATGAGACTCTTCTTGACTTCAGTCCCCCATTTTATCCACTGCACCAGGTGCTGGATTAAGTGATTTAAGAATTTAGGTGGCAGAGTGGACACAGCACCAGGACTCTAACCAGGAAAGTCTGAGTTCAAATCCTTTCTTGGATGCAAGTCAGTTAATTTCAATTTGCCTCATCTGCAAATTTCATCTGTAATTTCATCTATAAATTTAACAGAACCTTACTCACAGGGTTGTTGTAAGGCTCTAATGAGATAATAATTGCAAAGTGCTTAGCACAGTGCCTGATATTATAGAAAGTGCTGTAGAAATGTTAGCTGCTATTAATAATATTATTTAATTTCTGAAATAACTATATCTAATAGCTAAACTTGGAGTTCATGTAAATATGTTCTAATCAACTGATCAGTACAGTTATAAAATTATCTAACCCTCTGAATCTATTTTCTTCACCTCCAAATTAATGATTATTTTAATTTTCCAAAAACGCACCTTTTCAAATACTTAAAACTATGCTTAATACGCCATCCACTGATGGTCATACCTTTTATCTTGCCGTCACCCACATACGCACCACCTCCACATTCATAACTCTGAAATCCCCTTATCTGATTACAGAAAACCGAGAACGTATTTCCCCCTGTAGAATGCGGGCAGGACATAGGATGGGGAAAGGAGAAAAATCCTATCTGAAAAGTGTTATAAAAAAAAAAAGTCGAAAGGGGAGGGGGACTTACGATGAAACGTGGTTGCTAAGAATATGAAGAAAGTGGTTTTGATGAAAATACACAACACACACACGCATACACACACGCGAAACGAATCTAAAGCTGTAGGTAAATCAACGCGACTTTAAAAGGCAGGGTCTTGGGGAGGTGGGGGGATTCTGAAAGAAGACAAGAGAAAGTAGAAAGCAGATTACCGGAAGGAAGAACAGTAGGCGGAGAGGAGGGCAGAGGTATAGGAGGGCTCAAAGTGAATGGACATAGTAGAAGCAGGGGAAGAAAAGTGGGAGGGGCAGGCGCAAAGGGTCAGGGGGAAGATGGGAACCGGAGAGACTGAGGGAAGGAGTAGTGTTGAGGATGGAAACAGGGAACCGGGCGGCGTCTTCGGGTACCTGCAGAGATCGTCCAGTACGCTGCCGGGAATCTCGACTCGTTTGGTCTCCATGATGAGCACCAGCAGCAGGAGCAGAGCATCCCGGCCGCGCCGGGGGACTAGGGGTACTGCACGCGCACGCGCGCGGACACACACAAATCACACAATTACACAATCACACAGTCACACACACAGAGTCACACAGTCACAAATGCGAGCTACAGCGGCTCCCTGAGAAACACAACAGCACCCACTCCACACCGACGCTGGCCCCAAAACGCAAGTAAGAGATGGGGAGGGGGGCGGAACCCTTCCACTTCCGTCCCCACTACGTGCAGATTCCCGGCTGCCGCAGTGGCCTCGACTAAGGGAGGGGGCGGAGTGGCTACGATAGGCTGGCCTTCGTCCTTCTTCAGGGCCCAATGAGAAGCGGACATATGGGAGAGACGAAAGATTTAGCCAATAGAAGCTTTGTTTGTTGAGGCGTCGGCTCCAATCGGTACTCAAGAAGCGCAGTCTCTACCCTGGAGAACCGAGTTCCCGCCGCCAATGACAGAATCCTGGGGTTGACGTGCGCATGCGCATCCTAGCCTGCTCAGCTTTGGGGAGTCTGGAAGTGTTTTAGGTCTTGGTACTACGAGGTGCTTTCTACCGCGAATTCTTGATGTTTCGGCCTCTGGGCACTCTCTGCTTCTGGGAGAGAGAAGGGAGACCCTCATGGAGTTGACATTCTATCTTGAGAAACAACGCGTACTCATATATGTTGAAGCAAAAAGTAATACAAGCTAAGGGGGTGGAGAAAGCTGGACAATAAACACTAAAAGCTGGAGGCGGAGTTTGAACCGAACCTCGATGGGATCTAGGGATTCCTAGAGGTAGAGGTGAGGAGGAAGAGCGTTCCAGCCTTGAAGGATAGACAGAACAAAGCCCTTCCTATGGGAGAAGAAATGGCATGTGCGAGGAAGAGCAAACAAGCCAAATGTGACTGGAAGGCAGAACGTGTACAGGGAAGTAATGGGTCATAAGTCCAGAAAGGTAGGAGGAGGAAGCCAGATTTCCAACGCCTTTAAACGTCATCTTGAGTTCAGTGTGTTAGGACAGGAACTGATAGTACTTTTCTCTTGTATCCCTAGAACATGTCGCGTTGTGCACGTGATTAAGTGCTTAGCAAACGGTTCTTCATTGATTTTACACTAGAGGCAATAGAGAGCCGCTGATTTTTTTTTTTTAAAGCAGGGGAATCATATGATAAGATCTGTGCTTTAAGAACTTTCTTTGGCAGCTTTGTGGGGCACGGATGGGAGAAAGCCTAGACTGGAAACAAAGAATAGTTCGGGTCATAAGGCGTAGGTCATAGTAGCCATGTAAGTGGAAAAAAAAGACATAGATGAGTCAAATACAAACTGCTGTGGCATTTTAAAAATCTTCAGAGCTCAGTTTAAGCACGATCTTCTGCGTGAGCCCTTTCTTGATTTTCCCTCCTTTGCAACTAACAGTTACTTTGTCAAAAGATTACATTTTATTTGTTTTGCATGCGCACACATATAACCTATTTTTTTTTTTGCATTCTTGTGTAACAAGGGTTGCGCCCCTACCCCATTGAGCATTCCCAGAGCTGCCTTGCCTTCTCCAGGTGACCATTTATGCTGGTTCAGTGCTTCAGGATTCTAGCATTTGGGAATGACCAGCCAATCCCCTTACTGGGCAATAAACAACTCAAGCTGCTGATTCTGCATCTATAAAAGCTTCTCTTCAATCCCTCTCTTCAATATCCGTCTGTAGATCATTGGTCTGTCCTTGGAGGGACAACTGGTGATCTTTAACCCTAGGAGACGTGGTGAACTGTGAGCACATGGCTGCTAACATGCATGTATGGGCTCAGGTAGGCCTGACCCTGGACTTAAGGGACATACCTACATTTTGTGCTTTTGTTTCCCTCCCTGAGCACAGGTGACCAAACAGCAACCCAAAGATAGACTTGTCCAGCCTTGGAGAAAGCCTTGTGAGGTCAAAAAGGCCTTTAGTTACTGGGTCCCTTCCCTGTAGTTGCCTGGCAGCAAAGTAGAATTTCTTCATGGGAGAGAATGACCACTGAAAAGAGAAGCTCAATCCCCATCTAGCACAACTTAAATAAAAATTAAAGGAGAAGGGAAGGAAGTACCAACAAAACTATGGTTTGGGCAAGAATTCTTAACCAAACAAGGCAGAGGTATCTCTAGCCTTCTGGGAGGTTTGGGGGTGGGAAACGTATGCACAATGCAACCTTTAAGCTTAAGCTGCATTATTAACATTTTCTCTATCATTTTCTGAAGTCTAGACCATCAAAAAAATAAATTAAGTCCTGATTTGTAGTATTTGCTGATTTCCAAGATATAAATGCTCGCACTGAAAATTTAAGTCAGCCCTTTTGAGCTGGTACAAGCTGTCTCCAGCACACCCCTGGATAGAAGTGATAATAGGGACATTGTCTGGTAGTTCTGTTGTACTGAGGTGACCTCATTGTCTTTGGAAAGGCTTGGGGAAAACATGCAGAAAGAGAAAGATACAAATGTTATTTTAAGAAGAAACTGCTTTGAAATTCATTAGACAGGTTGTAGTTTTGCAAACCCTTTGTCAAGTACATGAGTCACATAGTGCCTGAACAAACACTGTGGGCTAGTTCAGAGAAAATAGAAACAATTACCATCTTCCCCGCCACTGAATCCTTAAGTCCCCTGAGTCTTACAATTTAGAAAAGCTGCCAGAAACCTGGGCATTGCACACTAATCACATCTAAAAACCCACATAAAGTTATCAAGTACGAAGCAATTATATCTAATTAAAGAAATTATTAAAAAGCTGTTAGCATTAATGTAGCACTTGCCCTATTCTAGGCATGGTGTTAAGCACTTTACAATCCAGTTGTGTGATTCCCCACAACCCTGGAGGCAGGTGCTACTATTATCCCGTTACAAAGTAGTAAACTGAGGTAAATAAACATAAGGTAACTTGCTTGGAGTCACACAGCTAATAAATTTCTTAATGCCATTTAGCAAACGTCCTTTATATTAGGTTCTGATTTACCATAATTATCTGACCACATTCTAATTTCTTTCAGAGCAAATTTCAGACCAAATCAAATCCAGATTTATAATTGCTAATGGTAACATTTTAATTTCACTTTGTCTAAGGCCTATCTACTCTTAGCACTTCAAAATAAAAATATTATCCATATACGCATACTTTCCCCATAAAAGACATATGGTAATAATTGCTAGCTTCCTTTTTCCCTATTTTCTCAAAGGGCTGGATCAATTCTCAATCCCCTGCCTCCTTTGCCTTTCTTTGAGACTTTCCACATAAGGAGCTGGCCTAAGTATTCAGCTTCCAATTCCCAATATAGACATATACTTAGAAATAAATTTAAAGGTTTACAAACAGTTGGAATTCACACCTGTTATCATTAGGTTAACTTAAAGTGTGCTGGGCTTAAAACATTATGAGATTGTAGTTGAAAGGCTGGTTTTGGCCTAGGCAAAAAGAAGAACCTAAGGAATTTGATTTAATGTTGGCAGGGCATGGCCAGTTTTCCCCAGGCAGAAACTTTCAAGAGCTTTCACAGGAGTTAATGAAATAATTCTCAATTTGAACAGTACAGGGAAACATTTGAGAGCCTATGTAATAGTGAAAGATCACAATAACCAATATTTTTACCATATCCAATATCTATATAGTATTAGATTTAATATGGGCTTCCTGCAGATTATCCTGAAAGGTGGGTAGACATGACTAACCATGTGCTTATCTAACCTTACTCATAGACCAAAGCTGGCTAATGACTGATTTATTTTTCATAGGAACAAAAATCTTTTCACTAATCATTTGGGAAGCAGAGCCAAAATGGCAGGGTAGAGGCAGGGACTCATGCAAGCTCTCCAGCAAACCCCTCCAAATAATCCAAATTATTTTAAAATGACTAAACAAGTTCTAGAGTAGAAGAACTGATAAAAAGACTCAGAGTGAAACAATTTTCCAGCCCAAGACAAAGTGGCGGGGAGGGTCAGCAGAAAAGGTCTGTTGCACCAGATTGAGGAGCACAGGCCAGTGCACACAACCCAGCCCCAGAAACCAGGAGCAGGACTTGGGACCGACAGAATCGGCAGTAGCAGCAGCAACAGCAGCTGCTTTTAGAACTTTCAGCCCACAGACGAGAAGGAGGTCAAACAACTGGTCAGAAGGAGATTACAGGGGACTTTTTATTATCAATAAGGAGGCAGGACTCTGTTGCTTTTCCCATATTCAGAGCCAGGTCTCAGTCCTCGATGACAGTCCCAGGGTAAGGAGGAGCACTAGCATAGCAGAGCTTGCAAGCAGCAGTGGAAGGGGGCCCCTCTTGACGGTTCCAGGGCAGAAAAGAGTGCTTATGGTCCTCATAGACCAGAGCACAGGCCACGAGAGTAGTAAATACCTCTTAGATCATACCACCTTGGAAGAACTGAAAACTTACAGGTCCTTAGAAGTATCTCTGAAAACAGTTGCACAAAACCCCTGAAGCTTGGGACAGGGTGCCTTCCGTTCTACTTTAACAAACAGTTAAAAGTCAAGTAATAGGCTGGGAAAATGAGTAATCAATGGCAAAAAAAAACCTCTGACTATAGAAAGTTATGGTGACAGGGAAGATCAAAATACAACAAAGTCAAAGCTCCTATGTCTAAAGCCTCCAAGAAAAATATGAATTGGTCTCAGGTCATGGAAGAGTTCAAAAAGGATTTTGAAAATCAAGTAAAAGAGGTAGAGGAAGAAATGGGGAGAAAAATGAGAGAGATGCAAGAAAATCATGAGAAAAGAGTCAACAGCTTGGTAAAGGAGACACACAAAAAATACTGAAGAAAATAACTTAAAAAATAGATTAGGCCAAATGGCAAAAGAGGTCCAAAAAGCCAATGTTTCTATTTTACAATGGTCTCTCAAATTTTACAATATAAGATAGTTTAGAAATATGATACAATTTAGAAATACAGTAATAACACAAACAATGAACATCAGATGACATTGGTTGCATTTCCAAATTATCACATATCAAAATCATTGATCTTATTACCTTGGCATTTAAAACCATTTTAAAGTTATCAGGTATGGAACAATTACATTAAATTAGAGAAATAATAATGTGGTGCTTAGCATGTTCCAGTCACTGTGTCAAGCACTTGATAATCGTTATATCATTTTGATCTCACAACAACTATCATTATAATTTTTCTCTTTATAAATCAGAAAATTTCGGCAGCAAAAGGAGATAAAATAACTTGCCTATGATTAAAGTTTCTGCAACAGAACAGAGAAGGTTGGGCTCACCAAGGGCAGGGGCTGGCTGGTTTCTCTCACCGTGTATTGCCATACTAGGTGCTTCCAGGAACACCCAGACATTCCCAGGCAGCAGCTGGGTGGAACCTACCAAGAGCTAGGCCTACCCTAGATACTGAGTGACTGGGCTTTGGGGTGGGGGATACAGCAGAGGGCACTGCCTAGGGCCTGGGGTGGCTGGTGCCAGGACCTTTCCATTGGTGTTGAAGTTCCTGGTGACAAGACAAAGTGAATGCTGGTAATGGGACCTGACCTGCTCTCCCCCTGCCCCCACAACAGCTGCAGGTGCTGCTGGGACAGGATGGACAAGATAATGATACAGGGTGATGCCCCCAGTCTTGCCTGGAGGGGTGGGCTGCAGGATGCCCAGTGGCACAGAGCTGTTGGGGCTATGTCAGTGGAAGGATAATTCAAGTTTGTGGCTGTGGCTGCTGGGGAAGGATAATTCAAGTTTGCCTACAATTCTCCCACATTCTCTTTTCTTAATCTGATCTGAGATAAGAGAGGTTAAAGGAGAGTCTTGGGCTGTTAGCAATCTCCATAACTGAGATACAGTCTTGACTGTGGGGAAAGGGAGTGAAGACAACAGAGGAATTTACTTAATTCTCCCAAGTCTACAGAGTTCTCTCCTGCAGTTTTAAAATGATTGATTTCCAAACTCCTTAATGATTAATCTCCAAACCTCGAGAACCTGTTAAGATTTTTTTTAGCAGTTCTACAACTTTATTGAACTTTATTTCTGTACTTCCAACTTGGCCAGTGAAGGGACCACAAAAAAAAAAAGTTTTACCAGCTTTTCCCCTTATAACCTAATCTCTGGAAGAAAGCCTAAGGCAGGAGTTTGAAAAGCTGATAAATCTTTCCCAGTGTTCTCTCTAGTTACAATCCTTATAAGTTTTTCTGGCTTTCTGCATTTTAAATCTGTCACGGTCTCACAGCACAAACATGACACAGACATTTTACAAACACATAGACGCAGACAAAATGAGGCCAAATTACAGAAGATATCTGTACCTTTTGGAGACCTGTCTTACTGTCTCCTCCCCCAGAACCAGCTTGGAGAGAAAAGTGGACTTCTAAGGAACATAGGAAAGTTCTTTGAGACAGGAGCAGGAAAGTTCATCAGGGCTGGAAATTCAGGAGAATAAATTCTGTGGTGCCCAGTTCACAGCGCTGTTGGGGAAAGGGTTCAGTCTCCAGGCCCGCATCCTGTACAAGTTGACAATGTCAACCTCTAGAATTTGATCTAAGAAAGACAAACAGAATTAGGTTGTATGCATGTTTATTTTCTCTCAAAGCAGTGGTATGCATAGTCCCAACTGAGCTCACTTTAGGATTAGGCTGCACAGATTATAAAGACAAAGAAAAACCACAAAGCTGGGTAGGAATGGCTATGTTGTAGTCCAATCAGGTACTGCCACTGGGAGTTTGAATTTCCCTGCTGTGTCATGGCCCAATTGGGTACTGCCACATTCGCTTGTGTTGTTTCTGTTTCCCAGAGAGGGGCCGTTTCACAGAGATCATGCATGAGACACCTACACAGAATAAGGAATAGGGTCAGGCTGAAAAGTTCACAAGATCCCAGAACTAGGATGCTTGTGCTAGTTCTGTTCATTAGAGCTAGTATGAACCAGCTTAAGTTAGTTCTGTGGTTGCCAGTGCAGCAGAGAAATTTCTAGATCCAGCAAGCAAACACTGCAAAGGACCTCTGGTATGTCAAATTTAAGGGATGTTCAATCTGCCTCCTGATTGGCGGATTCTGATTCCCAAGTCAGTCTGGCCTCCTCTGGATAGTAAGGAAACTCAAGCAAATCAAGGTGGTTATTAAAGTCATTTTTTACGAAGTCCAATAATGAAAATGACTAGTTGCCCAGAAAACATTGGTTCACCTGATTTCTTTTGTTCCATGTCTGGATATCTGTAAACATCAGAGGAATATGGAGAATTGTATGAATGGTTAACAAAATTATCAGAACCAGGAGAACAATTTGCATAGGATCACAACAATAATGTGAGGGGAAGCAATTCTGAAAGGCCTCAGAGCTATGACCAAAGCAGCAATCAATCAAGTTTTCTCAAGACTGAGAATAAAACATAATTTTTACCCCTTCGCACAGTTAATGACTAGAAGTACAGAGCCAGACATGCTCACACGTTGAACATCTTTGTTTATTTTGACTACATAAATATACATACTTAATAGGTTCTAATATTATAACAATAACTCCAAATAACTTAGTTATCAACCTTATAACTTTCATAACTGATAGACAAATAATTTTAGGTGAAATTTCCTCTTTTGTATAGGCAAAACTTAGAAAGTTAAGTTCTTAAATTACAGTACTTCAGAATATTACAGCATGTGGTCAGCAGTGCTAATAAAATAACCTAACATCATTCCGATCCATCAAAATTTTTTTTTACCTTCTTTTAACAGTACAATTCTTTAACAACATACACATTACAAGAGAAGTTTCTTTTCTAACAACATAGCTGATACAGTAATTTACCAAATTTCACATCATAAGAAAGTTTAGAAACATAGCAATAAACAATATCATGTATTTGAAGCTTGAAACAAAACCCTTACCAACTTAGTGATCTCAATTCTGTTGAATGCATTTTCAAGTTACCTTACACAGAAAATCATCTCAACACCATTGGCATTGTATACTGATTACATCTAAAAACCCATATAAAGTTATCAAGTATGAAGCAATTACATCTAATTAAAGAATAATAAAGAGTTAATATTCATAAAGCATTTGTCTTATGCCAAACACTGTGTTAAAGTAAGCACTTCACAATCATATAATCTTCTCAAGGAACCTGATAGGTGGGTGCCATTATTATCCCCTTATAGAATAGTAAACTGAGGTAAATAGACATAAGGTAACTTGCTTGAAGTCACACAGCTAATAAATTTCAAATCAGATCCAGATTTATAATTGCTAATGGTAGCATTGTAATTTCTAAAACCCAGTACTCTTAGCATTTCAAAAGAAAAAAGATTATTTTCCATAAGTTTATATATTTCTATTTTTTATAAGACATGTCTTGATACTTTGCAGCTCCTTATAATCTTTTCTTCTAATTTCTTAAAAAAGCTGGATCTGTTCTCAATCTTCTGCCTAATTTAGTGTAAATACTTGATTATCATAGCTCACTCACAACAGCTCAGATTTGTTGAATTCAAGGCACTTCAACTTCAGTTTCCATGGTAGCTGGGATTACAGACATGTTTCCAGGTTTGGAGGTTTCTTTCAAAAGATGATCAGTGGTATTCCTTATGCTTTTACTTTGTCCCCTGGTTCCAAAATATCTGGACATTTGTCCAGTTATGATTTATTGAAATATGATATCCAGGATTTTGGGAATTCATGATTTTCATATGATCCTGTATTTCTTCGATTATCTCTCCTTAATGTTTTCCAGGTCAATTGTTTATAATAATATATACCACATATTTTCTGTTTTTTCAGTGGTTTGATTTTTGCTTTAAAATCTTTTATTTTCTCTGGGAGTCATTGTTTTCTGTTTGATCCATTCTAATTTTCAGAGGGTTTAATACTTGGACTTAACACTATTTGTTCTAATAAGTTATTAATTCTCCTTGCAATTCTTTTCTCCCTAGCTATCATTACATTTGTCGTTTTATATTATAACTCTTCTTTCTTTCTTTTTTTCTAAGTAGTCTGATAGCCTTTTTGGAAAGGACATACTTCTAAATAAGTTTCTAGCTGGACCTATTGTATTGGACTTACTGTACACTCTTCTGCATTTACTTCTTACGCTTCTCTTTATTGCATTTGATATTTTCTTCTATTTACTCACATCTCCAGCCTTAGTTTCTAGACTTGGGCTCTATGCTTGGATCAGACTTGACTCTCCTGATGATGTGGGGAGACCCTGCTTGGTCTTGAATGTGGTGGCTAAGACTAAGTCCTGTCTTTTGCAGATCCTGCCTTCTGTAATTCCTGGGATTTGGCTCAGACTCTTGGTTGTTTTGGTCTTAAGTCAATTTAGTGTTCCTGCAAATTTCTTTTTAAAAAAAAAAATTAATGTTTTTTTTCCCAATTGTAGGTAAATTTTTTTTTAACATTCTCTTGTCAAATTGTAACATTCCCTTTTTCAAATTTTCAAATTTCAAATTTTCAAATTCCCTTTTCAAATCAAAGCCTGATAGATCTTAGTCAGATGTTGTTGATAGTGCTGGTGGCAGGCCTACTCCAGGGACTTTATCTCTCTGGTGCTGCTCTGAGCTCTTCTCCTGTTTTGATATGAATTTTCTTATATACAATATTACAAATGTAATGTTGCCACATATGCATGTGTATGTGACTATAATATTGGTTACTGTATATAACTGTCGTATTGCTATATGTCATTTATTGCTGGAGATTTGCTCCAATTGCCAGCAGCATATTGTTTCTATTGCATTATACTATGGCAAGTTACATGCGATTTGATGTGAATATGCATTGTATTATATTTACCAGAAATGAACCTAGCTTTGTTGACTGCTGTGTTGATTTTTTTATGTCTGTTATGCTAACTCTTATAAGTTGTATATTATATTGAGTGTTATTTTCTATAAGTTATGTGTTAAATTATGGCACATTCTATGTTTTCAGATATCTTAATATAACCTGTATAATTTTCGAGTATTCTGGAATTCTTTATTGAGAGAAAGATAATAGTGTTATGTGACAATTAAAAAGGTTCAAGAGACATAGTTTCTGGATAATTTAATCATTTTACTAATAAGGCCAGCAAGTTATTGATAAAAATATGGTCATTTGTCAGACTTTCTTAGACCAAAGACAATCATGGTGGTGGGTTCATAGGATATATGCCCTTCATTGAGAAGGCAAGCAATCTGATATAGGTTACACATGCATAGTCATGCAAAACATATTAGTCATGATATAAAAGAAAACAAAGTCCAAAATAAAAACCCAAGAAAAATAAAGAAAGTTTAAAAAGTATGCATCTATCTGTGTTCAGACTCCATTAGTTATTTCTCTGGAGATCGATAGCATTTTTCATCATAAGTCCTTCAGAGTTGTCTTGGATCATTGTATTGCTGAGAATAGCTAAGTAATTCACAGCTGATCATCTTACGATATTGTTGTTAATGTGTACAATGTTCTCATGGTTCATTTCACTTTGTATCAGTTCATGTAAGTCTCTCCAGGTTTTTCTGAGAGCATCCTGCTCATTGTTTCTTAAAGCACAATAATATTCTATCACATTCATATACCACAACTTGTTCAGCCATTCCCCAATTGATGGGTATCCCCTCAATTTCCAAATCTTTGCCACTACAAAAAGAGCTGCTATAAATATTTTTGTATACACAGGCCCTTTTTTTTTGTTTTTTATCTCTTTGGGGATACAGACCTAGTACTGGTATTTATGGGCAAAAGGGTGTGCATGGTTTTATAGACCTTTGGGTATAGTTCTAAATTGCTCTACATAGTGAATGAATCATTTTACAACTCCACCAACAGTGCATTAGTGTCTCATTTTCCCACATCCCTTCCAACATTTGTCACTTTCCTTTTCTGTCATGTTAGCCAATTTGATAGGTATAAGTTAGTACCTCAGAATTATTTTCATTTGCATTTCTCCAATCAAGAGTGATTTAGAGCATTTTTTTCATATGGCTATAGATAACTTTGATTACTTCATCTTAAAACTGATTTCATATTTTTATAAATCATTTATCAATTCAGGAATGGCTCTTTTATAAATTTGATTCATTTATCTATATGAGAGATGAGGCTTTTATTAGAGAAACTTGCTTCAAAATTTTTTTCACAGTAATAATTGCTAACTATATTTCTCCTCATCTTATTTCCCTCTCTCTTAATTCTATTCTCTCTCCTTTCACCCTGTTTCTTCTCAAAAGTATTTTGTTTCTGACTACCACCTCCCCCAATCTGCCCTCTCTTCTATGAGTGCCCCTTTTCTCTTATCCCATTCCCCTCCTACTTTCTGTAGGGCAAGATATATTTCTATAACCAATTGAATGTGCATGTTATTCCCTCTTTCAGTCAATTCTGATGAGAGTAAGGTTCTAGTGTTCCCTGCCACCTCCCCCATCTTCCCCTCCACTGTAAAAGCTCTTGCCTCTTTTATGTGAAATAATTTACTTCATTCTACTTCTCCCTTTTTCTTTCTCCTAGTGTGTTCCTCTTTCATACCCATTAATTTTTTTTAGATATTATTCCATCATATTCAACTCACACTTGTGTCCCTTGTCCTATATGTGTATATATGTACATATGTGTATGTATGTATGTATATATATTCCTTCTAACTGCCCTAATAATGAGAAAATTATTATGAGTTACAAGTATCATCTTCCCATGTAGAAATGTAAACAGTTTAACCTCATTAAGTCCCTTCTGTTTTCCCTTTCCTGTTTACCTTTTTATGCTTCTCTCGAGTCTTATGTTTTAAAGTCAAATTTTCTATTCAGCTCTGGTCTTTTCATTAGGAATGCTTGAAAGTCTTCTACTTCAGTGAATATCCATTTTCCTCCCTAAAGGATTATACTCAGTTTTTCTGGGCAGGTGATTTTTGGTTGTAATACTAGCTCCTTTGCCATATTGAATATCATATTGCAATCCCTCTGTGGCCAAGTGTGAAAATGATCATCACTCCCAAAGAAGGCTAGACATCAGGTTGGAAGTAAGTACAGTATGAGATCAGAAGCATATGGTCAGATTATTAGATGGAAAGTTTTCCTTTACTACTCTTCTTTTCTCCAAAGGGTGGTCTTTAAACAGGAAACAGTACATCAGGTGATGAAAGGCCTGAGGTTAAAGGAAAGGTTGCTCCTCTTTGCACTGGAAGTCCTCTACACCTTGCTTAGGAAATCAAGATGGCAGTAGGAGGTGGAAGTGACCTTGTGCTGGCACAGGTGTGAGGTGTTTTGTTTTATGACGTGAGGCAATAGCTTTTTTTTTTAAATATCTCAACATAATGAAATTTTCTAGTGATGGTTGCAGAACTATAAACCTGTGAATTAAAGGCTACTATACCCATTTGTGTTTTAAGCATAGTTTATTATTCCGATTTTTACAAAAAAGGCAGAGATTATTTGAAACAAAGTACTCAGATATGTAATGAATATCCTGGTAATTAGAATTCAATAGAAATTTCCTGAGACAATTTTTGTTCATACTTTCTGTAACATCAACAAGCATTTATTAAACACCTACTATGTGCCAAGGCACTATGCTAAATGTTAGTTTTATATCATATAAATATTTTTGTTTTTATATTTTATTAATTTCTAGACATATTCTTTCTTTCAAATCCAGTGAGGAAAATCACATTACTAGCATTAATATGAAAAAGAAGTCAAACAAATGAAGAAGTAATACAGGAAATTAGAAAATATTTTGGGGTAACTAGGTGGCACAGTAGATAGAGTTTGGAGTCAGGAAGATTAATATTCCTGAGTTCAAATCTGGCCTCAGACACTAGTCATGTGACCCTGGGCCAGTCACTTAACCCTCTTTGCCTCAGTTTCCTCATCTGTAAAATGAGCTGGAGAAAGAAATGGCAAGCCACTCTAGTATCTTCACCAAGAAAACGCCAAATGGGGTCACAAAGGTTTGGAACATGACTGAAAACTACTGAACAACAAGAAACTATTTTGCCTAACTGTAGGCCAATAAGATGACAACTTAAATGAAATAATGTTTGTTTATGAAATATAAAATATCCAAATTAACAAAAAAATAGAGAATTTAAGTAAATCAGTCTTACAGGGAGAAATTGGACAATCCATAGATGAATTCCCCAAGGATTAAACTCTGAGACCAGGTATATTCACCAATGATTTCTATCAAACATCTAAAGAAAAAATAATTCTAATATAAACTATTTACAAAAAAGTGAAAATTCCTTCTATTACCCAAATATAGTCTTGATACATAAATCAGAGCAAATAAAAACAGAAAAAGAAAAGGCTAATATTTGTAATGAACGTTGATGCAAAAATTTTAAATAAAATATTAGCAAAGAGTCTGAAACAATATATCACAGAGATTATGCACTATGACCAGGAATACAGGATTGATTTAATATTAGGAAAAATATAAATTTGATCAATAATAACAAAATCAATAAAAATCATGATTCTATCAATAGATGTAGAAAAAACTTTTGAAAAACTACAACATCTAATTCTATTTAACAAAAAACACCAGCTAGCATAGAAAATTGGATCTTTACTTAAAATGATAAGTAGTATATACTTAAAACCAAGAGGTAACATTATATGTAATGGGAGTAAACTATGATAAAATCAGGAGTGAAATAAGTATTCCATTTTCACCACCTCTATTGGACATTGTACTGGAAAAGATGACTACAACAATAAGACAAGAAAAAGAAATTAAAGATATAAGCATAGGTAGAAGAAACAAAATTATTGGTCATTGAAGATGATATGATTATGTATTTGGACCTTAGAGAGTCACTTAAAACTTAATTGAAACAATTAATAACAAACAGGCTTGCAAGATATACAGTAAATCCACACAAATTCTTAATGTATACCAATAAAACTCAGTAGAAAGAAACAGAAATTCCATTTAAAATAACTACAGAATGTATAAAATACCTGGGAATCTATCTGTGAAGATACATATAAGAACTATCTAACAACAACTACAAACTACCATTTACAGCAATTAAGACAGACCTGTTATTATTTGGTGATGTCTTGACTTAAGTGAGGCAAAGTTGTATAAAGTCATCAGCCTCATTCTTTCCTCCAGAGTCATATAAGTCCAGTAGCAAGACAAAAATCAGGATGACTGGCAGTGGCCCAGGATGCTGTCTTTGTGTCTTTGTTGTCTGACCAAGCTCTGAGTGCTCCACAGCACCTGTTTCAGTCACCTTCATGGACACTGGAAAAAACCGTTCTAATTCTCCCATCGAGGGAGGACTTCACAAGCTCTGGGTAGACACTCCCCAACTCACTATGGGGTTTGTGGCGTCTCAGTTACCTTCAACCTGGTTTAGCCCATCTAATGAGATGGTTTACTGGGGGGGTGGCCATTGCACAAGGGACAGCTTCTTGGAGCCACAGATGAGAGCTGAGTACAAGGTGGACACCAAAGGTGGATGAGCAGTCTTGAAAAAGACTTGGCAAGCCCTCACACCAGAGGTTCTAGTCCTCCTTGAGCACCCATACACCCCAAAGACAGACCTATATAACTGGAGAACTATTAATTGCTCATGGGTAATTTTTGTATGTGTTTGAAGGGCAGGGATGGGAACAAGCATTTATTAAGCACCTACTATGTACTTAAATAACCTTTGGTAAATACTTTATGTTATCTCATCAATATAGTAAAATTATGTTCTCCAAATTAGTTTACTTATTCAATGACATACCAATCAAAATATGAAATGATTACCTTTTAGAACAAAAAAATGAAATTCGATCAGAGGCAAAAATGGATCATGAGATCTGCAAAATACTGCAAAAATCTCGTGAGAAATGATGAAAATAGTGGTAACATGGGGCCTATCAGTGTCAGATCTCAAACTATTCCACAAAGCAATAATTCTAAAAACAATTTGGTATTAAAGAAAAAGTTTCTCAGTAGAATTATGTACATTATGTATATATGTATTATGATTATGTACACTACATACAGAAGTAAAGAAATGTAGCATTGGTGTTCAAAAGACTCCAGTTACTTGGTTAAAGATTCACTATTTGATATTTTCAACAATGCTAGCAAAATTGGACAGTATTGTGGAATAAAATAGGTTGAAACCAGTGTTTTTAAAATTGTGTGTCAAGGAAGCCTGAAACACACCTAAGTTTTCTTCTTTAAAAAGTGAAACTTAAATTGTTTGTAAATTGGCATTAAAACATTAATTTTAGATGATTTTATTATAATGCTTCTGAAAAAGTTTTGTTTCAATTGAAGAGTTCTACCACTTTGGAAAAGTTTGGCACTGTAGAAAACTACTAATTTAGATAAACACCTTATAGCTTATACCGAGATAGAATCCTAATGACCAAGATGTAAAAGGTCATATCATAAATATATTAGGAAAAAAGTACCTATCAGATCTATAAATAGAAAGAAAGTTTGTGACCAAACAAGAGGTAGAGAATATGGAAGATAAAATGCATAATTTTGATTACATAAATTAAAAATGTTTTGCAAATCTTTTTATGCAGAACAATTTAATGGGAAAAATCCTTGCAGCTAGATTTTCTGATAAAGGTATCATTTTCAAAATATATAAGAAACTAATTCAAATTATAAGAATAATAATTATTCCCCAATTGATAAATTATCTAAGGATGGATGTGTGAGCAGGCAATTATCAAGTCTATGAATAATCGTTTAAAATGCTCCAGATTACTCTTAATTAGAGAAATCCACACAATAGTCATTCTGAGGTTTAATTCTGAAACTTCTGTAAGCCTCTGGGGCTTTCTCACTACGTCATATCCAAATAATCATGTGGTCTTTTCACTCTGGAATATACCTCTACCAATTCTCTTCCTTCTCTCTCCTCTAACATTGGTTAATTCCTCCTGTGGCCTCAATTCTGTGGAGGGTCTCTGCATGGCTAGCCTTCATTCCCTATCTAGCTCTAGCCCTATTAGGACTTCAAAAACCATTCCCTTCCTGGCTCTACTCCTGACTTTTTGGAGTTCAAAACCATACCGAAGTGCTTCATTCCCCCATTCCTTCACTTTTCAGCCCCCTTTTATGTATTGTCTTCCTCCATTAGAATGTAAGCTTCTTGACAGCAAAGGACTATCTTTTTGCTCATATTTGAAGTCTCAGTGCTTCACACAGGGCATTACACATAGTAAATACTTAATAAATCTCACCCCTTCCCTCTCTGAATTTTCTTCCTTCTTTCTTTTCCATCTACTTCAAATCACAAGTAAACCTGGATTGCATGCCAACTGTCATCAAATATGAAGGTAATTATAATAGAAAATCATCAGGGGGCAGAGCCAAGATGGCAGCTGGAAAGCAGGAACTAGACTAAAGCTCTCCCCCAGGACCCACAATACACCCACAAAAATGGCTCTGAACAAATTCTAGAACTGCAGAACCCAAAAAATAGCAGAGGGAAGCAGGGCTCCAGCCCAGGATGGTCACTGGGTAAGGTTTGTCGCACTGTGCTTGGAGAGGAGTGGAGCAGAGGCCAGCATGGGCTGTGCCTGAAACAACCAGATCAGGAGCTGGGTAGAACAGGCCTTAGCACCCTGAATCAGTGAGCTGTGGCAGTTACCAGACTTCTCAACCCACGAACACCAAAGACAACAGAGAAGGTTAGTGGGAAAAAACTGTGAGGACAGAGTTCATGGTCAGCCACTGCCCCAGGGCTGGCGGAGGTGGTGCAGCTCTGAGGCTGCTTACAGAGCTACAGCTGCAGTTACTTCAGGCCCCAGGTCCACCTGGTGGGAGGAATTAAGTGGCAGATCAGAGCAGGAGTTCAGAGCCTGCTTAGATCCAAGTCATGGTCTGGGTTGGCAGTTCTTGGGGGAGGAGTAGTGCTGGTGTGGCAGAGCTTGCTGTGTAGAAATAGCTCTGAAAATAACAGCACAGCTCCTCAAGCTTGGGACGAAGTACTCTTTACTCTACAAGGAGTCATACACTGACAAAAAGCTCAAGAGTCAGGTAGTTGGCTGGGAACATGAACAGGCAGGGAAAATGAACTCAGACTCAAATTCAGACTTTGGAATCTTTCTTTGGTGACAAAGAAGACCCAAATATACAGCCAGAAGAAGTCAACAAAGTCAAAGAGCCTACATCAAAAGCCTCCAAGAAAAACATGAACTGGTCTCAGGCCATGGAAGAGCTCAAAAATTTGGAAAAGCAAGTTAGAGAAGTAAGGAAAAATTGAGAAGAGAAATGAGAGTGATGCTAGAAAACCATGAAAAACAAATCAATGACTGGCTAAAGGAGACCCAAAAAAAATACTGAAGAAAACAACACCTTTAAAACTGGACTAACTCAAATGGCAAAAGAGCTTCAAAAAGCCAATGAGGAGAAGAATGCCTTGAAAGGCAGAATTACCCAAAAGGAAAAGGAGCTCCAAAGGACCACTGAAGAAAATACTACCTTAAAAATTAGATTGGAGCAAGTGGAAGCTAGTGACTTTGTGAGAAATCAAGATATTATAAAACAGAACCAAAGGAATGAAAAAATGGAAGACAATGTGAAATATCTCATTGGAAAAACCACTGACCTGGAAAATAGATCCAGGAGAGATAATTTAAAAATTATTGGACTACTTGAAAGCCAAGATCAAAAAAAGAGCCTGCATATCATCTTTCAAGAAATTAATCAAGGAAAACTGCCCTGATATTCTAGAACCAGAGAGTAAGATAGAAATTGAAAGAATCCACTAATTACCTCCTCAAAAAGATCCCCAAAAGAAAACTCCTAGGAATATTTTCACCAAATTCTAGAGCTCCCAGATCAAGGAGAAAATACCTCAAGCAGCCAGAAAGAAACAATTTGAATATTGTGGAAACACAATCAGGATAACCCAAGATCTAGCAGCTTCTACATTAAGGGAGCGAAGGGCTTGGAATATGATATTCCAGAGGTCAATGGAGCTAGGATTAAAACCAAGAATCACCTACCCAGCAAAACTGACTATAATGCTCCAAGGCAAAATATAGATTTTCAATAAAATAGAGGACTTTCAAGCTTTCTCAGTGAAAAGACTAGAGCTGAATAGAAAATTTGACTTTCAAACACAAGAATCAAGAGAAGCATGAAAAGGTACACAAGAAAGAGAAATCATAAAGGACTTATTAAAATTGAACTGTTTTGTTTACATTCCTACATGGAAAGATGATGTGTATAATTCATGAGACCTCAGTATTAGGGTGGCTGAAGGGAATATACATATACATATACATACATACATATATATATATACATATATATATGCACACACCCACAGAGGGCACAGGATGAGTTGAATATGAAGGGACAATATCTAAAAAAAATCAAATTAAGGGATGAGAGAGGAACATATTGATAGAAGGCGAAAGGGAGAGATAGAATGGGGTAAATTATCTCACATAAAAATGGCAAGAAAAAGCAGTTCTGTTGGAAGAGGGGGAATGAGTGAATCTTGCTCTCATTGGATTTGACCTGAGGAAGGAATAACATACACACTCAATTGGGTATCTTACCCCATAGGAAAGAAGGAGGAAGGAGATAAAAAAGGGAGGACAATAGAAGGGAGGGCATATGGGGGAGGAGGTAATCAAAAGCAAACACTTTCAAAAAGGACAGGGTCAAAGGAGAAAATTGAATAAAGGGGGATAGGATAGGAAGGAGAAAAATATAGTCTTTCGCAACATGAGTATTGTGGAAAGGTTTTGCATAATGATACACATGTGGCCTATGTTGAATTGCTTGCCTTGTTAGGGAGAGTGGATGAGGAGGGAAGAGGGGAGAGAATTTGGAACTCAAAGCTTTAAAAGCAGATGTTCAAAAAAAAGTTTTTACATGCAACTAGAAAATAAGATATACAGGCAATGGGGCATAGAAATCTGTCTTGCTCTATAGGAAAGAAAGGGAAATGGGAATGGGAGGAATGGGGTCACAGAAGGGAGGGCTGACTAGGGAATGGGGCAATCAGAATATATGCCATGTTGGAGTGGGGTGGGAGGGTAGAAATGGGGAGAAATTTTATAATTCAAACTCTTGTGGAAATCAATCCTGAAAACTAAAAATATTGAATAAATAAAAATATTTTAAAAATCAGCAAGGCTAAGCAAAAATTCAAAATTGATATGTTTCATGTAAATATGTGCCTTCCTTTGTCTCTTCATCTACTGTATCATTGTTTTAATATGAAAATTGCATGAATACTTTGAGAACTTAAAAATAAAAGTCTTATTATTTTAAAATCTTTATTTTTAATGATAAAGATAATTCATAGTCATATTTTCCATAAGGGTTTTTATCTTAGAAAATGACATATAAATAAAAAGTAATAGCACCTCAAAATTAATTAAAAATACAAATTCATTTCTTATTGCCTTATCAAGCCTCTGGAAATTATTCAGGCAGATACCTTTAAAACAGAGAATAACTTTCAGAGTTAAGAATTTGAAATTATTTATAAGTTGGAGGAATCCAAACAAGTCATGGGATCAAGATCTGCTCTGTGGAAATGTCTCAGAGCGAATAACACAAGGAAAATATATCAAAAATTGTTTTCCAAAGCTATCAAGTACTTTTAGAAGCTATACATCACAACTTGTTTCTTCTTAAGCTAACCAATGAAATATTTGCTTATTTTTCTCTTAATATAAAAGAATGTAAGCAATGTCTCCAGTTCTCAAAATAAAGCCTCTACTAGAATAAAATGGAAGAAAATAGAAATGAAGCAATTTCAGAGAGAGCAAGTACAGGAAACAAGAAAACACAGTCTAGGTGTTTTATGAGAATTAAAAGGAAACAAAATAATAATATTTACAACATGATTATTTGGAATATCTGTAACAACTGTTAATTTGTTAACTAAATCTAACAGATTGGAAAAATTATTTATGATAATGAAGGTAATTTTCTACTCAATAAATTCTAATGTTCAAACAGCTGTTTTGTAAATCAAAATTTCAAAATAAGGGATAAGAGGCATCCTATAGCTCACAAAATTTTCCATTAGCTGTACATACAACATATATTTCCACCTTATTCAGTAAAATAGATGTATTCCTGAAGGGTTGTTGATAAAATGAAAAGTAATATTTTGCCATTTGTTAGTAAAGTGATTATGGACAGACATTATTATATTTACTTTATCTTATTCAAAACTTCATGATATGAATTATAATAATACTTCAATTTAAAAAATACTTTATGCTTACAATCCTGAGCTTTTAAAATCTTAGCAGTTATTTTATACACATAAAAGTCACATTACAAATATAGACATTCATTTATATTAAGCTATATGCAAGAATGGACATCACATTGTAAATATTTTAAAAAGATATCAAAAAAATTTTTAAATGAGAGAAAATCATAGAACAAGTATGCTTTCTAATGAGCTTTTTTACTGTATTGGAATACTTTTCACTTTTTTCAGCTATATCCTTTCTATTTTCTGTATGCTTCTCCAAGTTTTCCACTTTGTGTGGTAGGTTCATGTTCCTTATAGACAAACAAGATTCCATTTCTGGGGGCAAAATCATGTCTTAAAAAGCAACCCAGAAAGATATTGTGTATTATTCATTTGCTATATTTCTGGAGTTAGGAAGATATATGATCAAAACCTGTCTGACATTTACTAGTTCTGTGACCGAGGGCAAGTCTAACTTCTTTGAGTCTCAGGCAATTCTCTCTGATTACAAATCATAGTAGGTTTACAATGTGCCAGAATGGAGAGAATTTTCACATTGGAAGTTTCACACTTGAAATGACAAGTCCTTGATGTATTGATGGCTAATCTCACTTAAAATTAAATCGTTAAAAATATAAATCTATTAATGCATTTGTGAATTTATTACATATACTATTACATAAACTAAATTGTGAAAAAGAATATGTCATGTAACAAAACAAACTAATAATAATATTGGCATTTATTAGCCAAAAGTTATATTTGCTGGTAGTAATATTACTTTGGAGACAAAATGTTGATATACTGCATTGAGTTGGCCTGGTAGTCAGGAAGACCACAGTTGCAGGACCATCTTTGATGCAGACTGGCCATGGGATTCTGATTAAGTAACTTAACCTCTCAGTGCCCCAGGTAATCAACCCTAAGCTGTGAAGAAGTTGCTGATTTATATTAGCAAAGGAAGAACTTCCTGCAACAAAGAAATAACATAATTACAGAATTTGAGAGTAATTCTCACTATAAAATATACAACTTCTTCTTAAAGTCCACTGAGGAGGGAGAACCCAACCTAGAGGCAATCTATTCCACTTTTGGACAGTTTTAATTGTTATCAAGTTTTTTCTGACATGAAGTCTAAAGTTGCCTCTTTGTACCTCCTACACATGACTCCTAGTTCTACTCTCTGGAACTAAATTCCTTCTACTTATTCTCATATATCATGGATTGAAAGTCTTTACCATTCTAGTTGCCCTTCTCTGGATGCTCTAGGTCAAAGCTGTCCAAAATATGGCCCACAGGCCACATGTGGCCCACAGTGTGATTTTATGTGGCTTGCCTGTGGGTTTTCATTTTCACGAGTGAAAAAATAAAATAATTTGCATGGAATGCATATTAGATTTTAAATTCCATCACTAATAAATAATCTCATTGATGTTAATTTTCTTTGATGTTTTTAAGCAGTATTATGGATGGAACATATTGCACAGAATTTTCAATTGATCTGTAGGAAGCATTCCATCTGTACAATGCAGACTAGTCAGCATGCACAAACCTTTATACTGTATTGTGTTGTTGCTTTGTTGTTTTGTGTTTGCTTTTGTGCTTCGAGTCTTTGCCTGTCATATTGATGATGCGCGTTCTCCCACTTTCTATTAGTGTACTGTATTTTTTATTCTGGGTGCGGCCCTTGAATAATTGTTTTATTTTAATGCGGCTCTAAGATAACCTAAGGTTGGACAGCCCTGCTCTGGTTATCACCGTCTTTAAACTATGCTGTCCAGAACTGAATACAATGCTACAGATGAGATCTGAAAAGGATAGGATACAGTGCAACTACCATGGAAATTCCTTCAAGTGACTACTTCAAAGCTGTGTTTCTAATATACCCCGAGATTACATTAGCTTCAACTTTAGCTTGACTATATATATTTTATATGTATGAATGTATATTTGATAAATAATGCATTAATTTACATACACACATATACAGTTTTTATTCAAAGTGACAGAATTTCTAGGTACAGTTCTAAATAGAGGACTTATTTCTATTGGGCCTTACCTTTTTGGTCCTGAGAACTTGCATCACTTTTCTGGCAGCACCCTAAAACTAGCAAGACATTTTTTAGTCTTCATTTACAAAAAAGAAAATAAGAAATAAAATACCTGTTAAAATAATTCCTGTGCACTAAACAAAAAATAAAATTTGTTTACATATAGCAGAAAGCACCTCAGATGCAAATTTATAATTTATAATTCCAGTTTTTAAGTATTGCTCCCACAGAGACATAAGCATGATTGTGATAAGGATCACAGACAAATCCCAAGGTAAATAAATATAACTGAAAAAAACTTAACATTATGATTAACACCTGAAAATACATAAACAACATATATTTACACCTTACTTAGTAAAATAGACCTATTAGTGAAAGGTTGTTGGTAAAATGAAAAGTGATGTTCTGCCATTTGTTAGTAAAGTGATTATGGACAAATAATTAAACTTTGACGGTGTTTCCTTATATTAAAAATAGATATAATACTTGCCTTGCCTTGTATGGTAGATAAAGGCACTTGAGTATAGTGGATAAAGATTGAACACAGGAAGACCAGGGTTCAAGCCTGTCCTCTGACCGATGCTATTTATGTGACTTTGGCCAAGGCACTTAATCTCTCAATGGTCTAGGCAACTCTATAGGATGGTAAGTTGCAGAGAAGGTGCTACCACCATTTCTGGAGGGAGTTTCCTCACCTAGAAGTTCCTTATACCAATGAAATTAAAAGTTTAGTCCCAATCCCTCTCCCAGGACTCTTGTGAAGAAGTCTAATGGTGTGGTAGAAAAAGAGCCAGAATTATTATAAGGAAACCTGGGTATGACGCTCAGCTCTTTCCTTACCAGCTGCAGGACCATGAGCAAGTCACTTAAGTCTCAGCTCACATTTGCAAAATGAGTGTACTACTTGTGTTTTCTTGTGAGGAAAATGCTTTATCAGCCATAAAGCTTTATATGAATATGAATAATTATTGTAGTGTATTATATCCCGATTTTGCTATCCCCCAAATATTGCTATACAAATATGAGGAATTGTTGACATAAAGCACTTTATAATATGTTTCTTTTCTCATCCAGTGAAGTTGTTAGTATCAATATGATTTACAAATAGTATAAATTACATAGCAAAAGGTGAAGCTCAAAATTGTGAAGTGAGTTATCTCATGTCACTCAGAAGAGCCACTTCTGTTCAGCTTGTTGGAACCCAGCTCCTCTGAGTCGAAGTCCAATGTTATGGTAACCATTTTCCATGATAATATAAATTCAAAACTATAATGAAAAATAAAGTACAACATAATGAGTAATGGGAATTGTGAGCTGTGTTGCCAGAGGTTGGTGTGAGGAAGGTGGTAGAACAAACAGGACACTTGGAGCCAAAGATGCGCTTAATAAATTTTTCCTTGATTACATTTCCAAGAAAGTTTGGCTCTGTAGATGAATATGTAGGCTTTTTTTTCTTGCAAGCAAATTAAACTACAAATTAGAATATTCTCCTTTTTTCTTTTGCTAACAGGAAACTTAGAGGCAAATTTGCTTACTAAATATGCTATTAAATTTATCTCAAATGTCTGCCAGCATCTACTCTTTGTTTCAGTTAGATGGTCTCTGTTCTTTTTTGCATCTATTTATCCTAGTTTTGCATTATGTTTAATTTTCAAACATACAGATTAAATATAGAAAACAACTTTTAATTATTTTTTGTCTTTGGGAAAAAGAGAAGGGAATTCAATTGACTTAACTGGACTGCCATCAGTGCTCTAGCAAAATTACAAAAGTTCCGAACTGTGTGTATGATGTGATGTGTTGAAAGATCGATCAGTAAAATGTGACCTTTTTCTATAGCTATCCAAAGGGAAGTATTTTTCTGCATACAGGTTTTCACTCTTCCAGAATAAGTCATTTTTTGATTCCTTGCTTAATATTACTATGTGCTCCCTGAAAACATGAACAAAAGTTTCATCAGACATAGCATTTTTGTATCTAAATTATGCAAATTTTTAAAAAGTTTCTAAACTATTTTATATAAATGCAAAATACCAAAGAGCAAAAGGCTTCACTATTTCCGCAGGGAATTACTTCAAAGTAAGTAAGATGGAGCTGTTCAAGGAACCAGGATTTACTGGAACTAAAGGGGTATATAACTATGCTAATGGTTAAGTCTGTCCAATAATGGGGAAAATAAAAACAATAATTTTGAAAGGCCCCCAAAAGTTTTTAAAAAGACATTTTAATTGTCATTTAAATATCTGACTAAAAAGAAATCAACATAAACTTTTAAAATTCTGTCCTGAACTCATATAAAATCTCTTTCATGATAAAGGTTAAGTGAGGAAATGAAAGGGAAAAAAAGTATTATTTTACATATTGTTTTAAAATAGAAGATACAGAAATACTGGAACTTCTGTACCTGACAATTCTTCACATCTTCAAGGAAAGAAACAGTGCTTCAACCTTCATTAATTTTCCCGTGGGAATAACTACCATATTTAGCATGGAAGTTTATATGCTTGCCTTTTTATGCTGCCCAAAAGCCAGTCTATATAGGATAGAAGGATATATAATCAAGAAAGGAAAGGTGATGGCAGCAAAAAGCAAAACTAACAAACAATCAACACAGCAGTAAAGGTCACTGATAAGCCAAGCCTTAGGGAGAGAGGGCACAAAAAACAGAATAAGATAGTTCTTCATGAGTTTTGTTATGAAGGCAATCACACATAAGATGGGCAGATTAATACAAAGCTTTTGCATGTAGCAAGCAGGTCCTCAATAAATAGTATTCATGATGATGAAGCACTAACCAAACGACCATTAGAAGGAGTAGGCTGGGGAGAGAACAGGGCTTTTTCAGTAGCTACTTCCAAAACTCTTTGAGCCAAAACAACTTAAAGGATTCTTTTGTCAAGGCTATAGGAAGGAAATAGTTAAACCCTAGAATCCCATACAGAGTATACACCAGAGGTTTATTATTCTGAAGGAGATGGGGTAAGACTATAATAACACACAGTGCTTTTACTTATGGAAAATACTCTAACATTACAATTAAATGAACGAGTGACCAAATAAAAATCTGTACATAAACTAAAGTTAAAATTCAACTGGGCAGCTGAGGTGGAAAGAAGACCTTGAATTAGTCCTAGGTTTTATGTTTCTATTCTCTACTCCCTTCCCCTTAGTAACTTCCTATTCTGTTTTTGTTTCTGTATTTCCAAAACCTTTCAGTTAAATTAAACTGAATTGTCTAGGCAGCCAGTGCCTAGAGTGTTAATCATTAGAAATATCTAATACCACAACTAGCAGAGGCTTTGTCAAACACAAAGTCCATCTAGGAATGCTTACCTGGCAGATTTGACACATTATGTTACTAGTAAACATCACATTTTGAAATCAGGTTATTATGCTGTCAACATATCAAATGCTTTGATTTCACTGTGCTGAAATTCCTTGTGATGAACATCACAGTATATTTATAACTAGGATTTGTAGATTTGACCATGGTCATAGAACTAACTACTAAGTGTCAAAACCAGGATTTGAACCCCAGCTTTCTAACTTCAGGTCCAGCAAATTATGCATTGTACCACATTGACTCTCATCTTAAATATCATTAAATAATTAACAAAAATTATAATTAGAATGTAATAATAATTATAATCATATAATAAATAACAGAAATTATAATTAGCACATAACTAGCATAATTAACAATTAAAAAGAACAGAGTATAAGGAAACTAATAAATTTGTGATTTAACTGGAAATAAATCTGTCTTTGTCTCAATAAGATTCTGAATGGAGAAATCGTTAGAAAGAAAAAAGCTTGGTGCCACATTCTCTCCAGATTATATTTTTCTTATGAATATGTGGATTCATTTAAACACATTAGAGGACATTTTCTACATTTAATGTCTTCAAAGGAGAAGCTCCTTCAAACTTGAACAAAAAAAGGAAGAAAAAAGACATTTTCAAAAAATGTAATGCATACATAACTTAAATCCAAAAAATTAGCTAAAGTTGTCTAAGAATGATCCATAAGCAAAGTAACTGAAGCCAATACTAACAATCCAGAGGAAGGAAAAAACTAAAACATCGACATTAAAATAAATATTAAGTAGTTCTTTAAAATGTTCCCAATATAGCATGTTTAGTTAGTGGCTTATATTATGTAGGTAATATCTTAAACCTTAGAACATCTATTTTCATGACATTCATTGAAGTATTTAAGCAACTAAATGTTATAGGTTAGTTAGCTAGATGGCTAATTATCACAGGTAGATGTAGGAATTTCGATTCCTAATGTTACTTTCTTTTTTGTTATAGAGCTTTATGCCAGCTTCATCATTTTCCTTCAAATACAGTAAAGGGTTCATAGCACTGGATGTAAAAGCATAGTTTGGATGTTCATATTTCGTTGGCATAATTATTGAGTGCCAATTATATGCAAAGTACTATAATAGACGATATGAAAAAATATAACAGAAGTTCAGTTCAATTCAATTTGACAAAATTCAACAATTTTCCTAGATAAACACAGTCACTGGTAATTTGTTTCAATACTTTTTCACTGAATTTTTGCCTGCCTATTTCCTCAAATATAAAATGGGGATAATAATAGCAATTCTTTCCAAGAATTGTTATGAGAATCAAATGAGAGAATATTTTTAAAGTGCTTAGCACAGTGCTTGGTACATGGTAGGTGTTTAAGAAATGTTTTTTCTTCCATCCTTTAATTGATCAAAGACTCAGCAGAATGTAAAATTTTGGGAGCAGCAGCTATCTCACAATTGTATTCATAGTCTCAGCCACTAGCATGGTATCTAGCATATAGATGCTTAACAAATGCTTATGAATAGATAGCTGACTCATGTGATGTTGGCACTTCCTCCAATAATACAGATAACAACTTATTTAGACCTTCTGATTCTATGCAATTCTTTAAAAAAATGTTTTGCTAATCCCTTTTTCTTCATATTATGGTGTAGTAGGAAGGCCGAATTTATGATCTCAAAAAGGATCATATAAATATCAGAATGGTTCGAAATCGATGGGTATACAGAATTCTCCAAGCAGAAGGCATCCAAAAATTTATTCAGGGCCCAAAGCAACAAATTAGC
>CM053624.1:238478099-238512085 GCA_028646595.1 Phalanger gymnotis
CTACGCCCACGGGGGTTTCACACCTGATAGGGCTTTGGGCCTGGGGCTTAGCGTTTAACAGGTGAAAGTACTTTCACCATAAACAAAAGCCAAACTCCTTAAGCACACCCGTTAAACTAAGCCCATTTTGCCTTACTGGCACATATGGTCATTTCTTATCCCTCCTTTTCTGTAGATCGAATAAGAAATCCTTCTCCCTCCTCCCTGACAGAAAAATAATAAAATCAAACATCTGATGTAGTGATTGCTTCTAATAATGGGTATATGTGTGTATGTATACTATTCTCTTTCTGCCCTTCTCATGTCATGGGGGAGTATGTTTCATTTAACCTCATTTTAGTGATCTTTTCATTTATGTTCTTATAACAGTATGTATTGTATTTATTGTTCTCTTATTTTATTTTGTTTTGTATTATTTAATTAATATTTCCTATTTCTTTAAATTTCTCATATTCCTCATGTCTTACTACATAAATTATATTTCATTTTTATACTATCTTTTTTTTTTCAGTTGTTCCCTAACTCTTTGGTACTAAGAAAAGCGATGCTTTGAGTATTTTGGTATTGGACCTTTCTGTCCTTGACTTCCTTTAGAGTGCACATACAGAGAGTATTAGCTAAAAAGAATGGACAGGGGGCAGCTAGGTGGTGCAGTGAGTAGAGCACTGACCCTGGATTTAGGAGGACCTGAGTTCAAATCCGACCTCAGAAACTTGACACACTTACTTGCGGTGTGACCTTGAGCAAGTCACTTAACCCCAATTGTCCTGCTTTCCCCCCTGCAAAAAAGAAAAAAAAAGAAATGGATACTTTTCTTTTTCAAGGGAACATAAACAAACCAGTCTAGCTGAAGCAACAAGGCACCCAGAGGAAGACAGAGGAGGCCACAAGAGAGAGGTGGGTAAAAGCACTACTAGACCACTACTTCCCCTCCATCCCTGGTGGAAGAAGCTTAGGGTCCCAATCTAAGAGCCTTGAAGAGTAGAGGAGAAGTGGCCTCACAATTGCCTTTCTTATCCCCACAAACTACTCCTACTCAACAGCCATTTGTAGAAATTGAAGACAAGCATAAGAAAGTTTTTGCTCCAAAAGTTCTTGGCACTGTTAGGTGGATCAATGTTCAAAGTGGATATGGTTTTATCAATTAAAATGAGAGTAAAGATGTTTGTCATCTAGCTTTATTGCCCCTCCACTTTCCAGTCTGACTGGATCACTTACCAATCAATAACGAGATATGTCTCATCTATATGTGATAATCATAGAAGATTTAATAGCTCAAACAACAGAGATAACTGTTCACAATATTAAGTAAGGCATAAAACAGGTAAGTATTTACCTCTGTCATGGAGGATGCATTTATATAAAATCAATGGCGTCAAAAACTTAAATAAAGAACAACTAGATTTTGGTCTTAAACTTAGCTCATTAAGACATAGCCAGTTATTATTCAATTAGTGTAGAGATATGTAACAACAATGCTACTTGCCACTACTATGGCTATATAAGGCCAATACCACTAGCACACGGGAAGGCTGCTAGCACAGGTTCTTTGATCTGCTTTTCTAAGGAAAGCAACTTAGAGGGGTTTACAATCTCACTTTGGTCAAACATACATATATCATTCATTTAGTTCAGAGGGAAAAGTCAGCACCCTGAACTTCAGAGCAAATACAAACAGAGAAAATATAAACAGAGCAAATAACACAAATTAACAGACAGGCTTCTAGCAGTCTTAGCAAAGCTGTACATACATAGTTGCCAGACAGAGAAGCACCAACATCTGGGTTTTCAGAGCTGGGGGGCTCCTTAACAACTACCCAGAATTTCCAAACCAACACTCTTCCAACGAGTGTGTCCACAAATGAAATGCTAACCTCAGAGTATATATATACACTTCTTCAGGGTCAGAGTGCTTCATACCTCTTGAGAGTTTCACACCTCTCAAGACTTAACTAGCAAAAGGGTGATGGCATTCCTACAAACAAAGGCAAGATTCATTCAAAGATATTTGATTGCCCCAGTGCTGAGAAGCACTCCAAAACAAAAGACAACAAAAATCCCCCTTTGCTTGCCCTTACATTCCCCCAGGATCCTTGTCCTTATAATCTAAATGGCCATGGATCCTGGAACAAATAGAGGCACTATACTTTGTGATCCTATGACATAATAACTTATTAGCAAGGTGGCCATGGAGTCTTAAATAAAACATTGTTCAGTATATCTTATAGCATTTCTCAGAATACCCATATAGCATATATCATTGTTCAATAAACTAAACCATAACATCCATAGCAACATCCTTAAGCACAACATCGTTCAGTAGCATTCCCCAAAATACTCTTTTACACAAGCAGGGGGTCCCAGGCCAGGGTCTTCCCTAGCACAACATATCATCCTAAGGGGTGGCAGAAAATACAAACACCATCCGCCCTTAGGTTACAGTAAGTTACAATGTCCTCAGTCAATACAAAGGGTCCAAGTAAAGTCCTCTTTTCTTCTTGACCCGAGGTCGACTTTCAAGTCCCATATCTCTTCCTCTATGGGCCAACTGCTTCAGCTCTTGCCTGGATTCACACACAGGCAGCTCTCTACTCCTGCTCCTTGTCTCAGCTCACAGGGACTGCTCCACTTCAAGTTCTTCCTGCCCCTGCCTGACAGTAGGCTCCAGGGGCTCCTGTCTAAAGTTTCTGTTTCTGGGAAAGCAAAGTTCTGCACACAGGCAGCTCTCCACTCCTGCTATGGGCTTCACAGAATCATAGTTACTACAACTGGGAAACAATGAACAAGTATCCCAGGCCCCATGCTTTCCTTTTAATTTTCAGATCCTGCTGACCATGCCATTTTATAACAACAATGTTGCTAGCAGCTGCTGTGGAGGTGAAAGACCAACAACAAAAGCACACAGGAAGGCTGCTAGCACAAGTTCTTTGACCTGCTTTTCTAAGGAAAGCAACTTTAAGGTGTTAACAATCTTACTCTAATTAAACACACATATACCATTCATTTAGTTTGGGGGAAAAAGCCAGCACCCTAAACTTCAGAGCAAATACAAACAAATTACAAACAGATCAACAGACAGGCTTTTATCTGTCTGACCAAATCACAATACATACATAGTTACCAGAGAGAAGCACCAACATCTGGGTTTTCAAAGCCAGGGTCTCCTTAACGGCTACCCACAGTCTCCACACCAACACTCTTCCAATGAGCGTGGCCCCAAACAAAATGTTAACCTCAGAGTATATATACACTTCTTCTGGGGCAGCGCTTCATACCTATCGAGGGCTCCACACCTCTTGAGGGTTCTGTAACTCTTGTGACCTAACTAGCAAAAGGGTGTAGGCCTTCCTACAAACAAAGGCAAGACTTAATCAAAGACACTTGATTGCCCCAGTGCTGAGTAGCACTACAAAACAAAAGACAACAAAAGTCCCACTTCAATTGCCCTTACAAGAGAGAGACGAAGCTTAACATTGCCTTGGTAGAGAAAATTCCCAGGAATAAGGAAGCTTCCTCTATTAAGGCCACCTGTCACCTTTTTGGCAGCTTACAGGTTTATCTATGAACCAATAAGTATTCCTTGAGTGCTTCCTATATCCTACGTTCTATGGGTAATTCAAAAGAAGTATAAAATCACAGGATCACACACATGAAATGAGAGGGACCTGAGAAGTTATCTAGTTGAACCCCTTCATTTTAAAGCTCAGAATACTGTGGTTCAGAGGCAAAATAACTTGCTCAATGTGCCACAGCTGAAAAGTGGCAGAGCCAGGATGGACCCCCAGGCTCTGACTCCAAGCCTAGCACCACTTCATAACCCTGGTCCTTGTCTTCAAAGAATTTTCAGAAACAAGACATTTGTATTCATGGAAAATTCATTTAACATTTACTTTAACATTTCTGTCTTCAAAAATAGCTAGTCAGTCATTTGCAGTTCCTACCCAAAGAAAATTCTTTTGTTTGCTGAAATGCAAAGAGGGAGAGGGAGAGGGAGAGAGAGAGGAAAGGGAGAGGATAAGGGAGAGGAGGAGTGAGAGGGACAGGGAAAGAGAGAAGGAGAGGAGAGGAGAGGGGAGAGAGAGAGAGAGAGAGAGAGAGAGAGAGAGAGAGAGAGAGAGAGAGAGAGAGAGAGAGAGAGAGAGAGAGAGAGAGAGAGCCATTACTAAGGAAAAATTAATTCAATACCGAAACTGGAAGTGTATCTCATACTTTGAAAGTTTCTGATATAAGTTCAAAGTAAAATTGAGTACTTTACAATATGATATAAAAGGCAGAGGGATGAGATTCCTACTCCCCTTCAACACTTGCCCTAGGCAAAAAAACCCACTATAATAATTCCCTACCTTTACTTGAATCTATCACTTATGCCTTAAATATTGTTCATTCCTCTGACTTAAGACAGCTAAAGAGCTAGAATGTAAATACCTCTTCTAGAGGTAAACTATTATCACAATATTTGACATAGCTTTATGTTAATTGGTACAGCACGAGAGAATATGTCCAGGTAGAGTGCCAAAAAAAGGAAAAAGGGGATTGTAAGGTGAAATAGCAGGATCACAAAGACAAACTTTCATAATTCACAATTCTACCAAGAGTCCATCATGTTTACAACACATCTAGGAAAGTAGAGCAGCCATCTATTTCCTTTGGTATATGAAAAGCAAGCATAATATATTAAAATAGTATCAAACATGTCGTTTCCCCGAAAATTATACATATAATAGCAGTAGACAGTTGAAAACTGTTTTCCCCCACTATGTTCAAACCCGTCAAGATACCTTTGCTTAAAAAAAGAATTACAGTATAAACAAGTAACAAAGTCAGTCATTCTTTGAAGCATGTGGCTCTTTTTATCATCTTCTGTCTTGACTGCCACTAAGGTGCCAGACAGTGTTCCCGCCACAATCCAGCTTTCCTTTTCAACCAGAAGATTTGACAAGGCACAATATTCTACTCTCTGTCACATTCTGCCAATGGAATGCAATCAAGTTTTAAAATAGAGTTTTCAGTGCCAGTTTAGATAAGGAAAACTTGAATATCATATGAAACCTAACAATTTTGTTTCTATCTGATGATAAAATTAAATAACTACAAAATGCAATCAGCCAGGTACAATATTTGTTAGAGTAGAATGGCCATAGTGATATTTTCTCTTCTAGCTACAGACTTTATTATCTTGCTAACTAATTCAATTTTATCATTTACATACAGTGCTTTTACATACCATAACCCAACAAAATGCTTTTTAGTTATAAAAATTATTTGATAAAAGTAGTTCTATCGTATTCTTCCATTTCTTGCCAAGCAACTTATCAATATTTTCAAATTATTTGGAAAGAAAATAATATATTAAGAAATATAACTTTGAAAATTTTTAGTACATTGATAACAAGCAACCCTACTTTAGAGATATGTTTTTCAGTATTGATCTCAAGACAGGATATCTTATATCATTGTTCCCATTACCCAGCCAAATGACTACATCCTTGCTGCTTTGATTTGTAGCATAAATTCTGCTACAAATATTTTGGGCATTAAAATATATCTTATTAGACATATTAATTCAGCTGAGTTCAAAATTTCATATACCTGCAGGGGAAAAATTGATTTAAAACAGCCTGAATTAATTTAAAACACTTTGCCTTGAGAAACCTTATGAAAGTATAACAAAGTACAACTTTTATCAAGCAAAATCTATATCTCATAAATTAATCTCTATTCTATTTTCTCAAGGCCTATGCAAAATGACATGATAACCTGAAGGGCAAGGATGGGGAACCACAGAACAATAAGTCAAATTGAATTCTATGCTGCATTATGGAGACCAGATTGTTCAGAAAGAATTATACAGGATGGGAGATTAAAGAAATACTTAGACTAATAATATTTTAAAGTGATGAATGAAGTAATATAAGTTTAAAAACTTCAATTTTCTGTCACATGAAGGTAATTTAAATTTAGCTACCTTGGTGCAAATGAGCCAAATACCAAAAAAAAAAACCATCAATAGGTTCTAATTTAGGATATTTTGGACCCATACAATCTCATGTACCTCATTATATTATAAACATAGGAGAATATCTATAGAATCAATAGGAATGATGAAGATGAAAAATAATTTAATTCATAAAGAATTATATAATGATAAAAGTCTGATAAATTAATGTAGTTAATACCTGTCAAAAGCTAGTTTAAATGGCAAAAAGGAGCAATAAGTCAATAAGACTGTAGAATTGAATCCTTAAAAACAACAAACCAAAAGTACTTGCCTTTCTCAGTTGGAAAATGTCAAATTTAATAACACTTTTCCAACAATATAGAATTCAAAATTTCTTCTAAAATGGTAGAACTTGATACATTAGTTCAAACTGTCATAATAATGCCTATTTGTATATAAATTTTCAAAGAAAAACCTGGGCAGATGGCCTTTCCTAAGGATTTTCTTTTAGATAGTTCTTAATTAAGTTTCCACTATAGGCCATGGAGCACAACCATATTCCTTGGCTGGATCTAAAACATTTAAAATAAACCTCATTATTATAGCAGTAAGACAAATAAGAATCACTGTTTGAATCCAGTTAATCAATCTATAAACCTTTATTAAGCACCTACTATGTGCTAGGCACTGTGTTAAGTGCTGGGGATACAAAAAGAAGCAAAAGATAGAGTCTGCCCTCAGGGAGTTTACAATCTAACAGGAGAAACAACATGAAAATAAGTTATATACAGGATAAATAGTAATAATTCTAAACTACTGTATTAAATTTTGTCTTCAGAGTATCCAAACAGATAAATGGAATAATCTCTTAATACAAATCAAATCTTGTGATGATAAATTCCATAAGATTGTTAGAATAAAAGACTTAGAATTTTTTTTAGGCTTCCAGTTTTGTAATTTGTTGAAAAGGAATTTTACCTACATTCATAATAAACATTTAATTCAATAAACATTAAAAGACAATGAAGTACAAAGTTACTCTATTTTAGAACCTGAGGATACAAAGATGAAAAATGATAGTCCTTGTCTTCAATCAGTTTTTTATTAACATACACTTTAAAAGCATCTATCTGCTAGGCATTATGCTAAATATTGGGATACAAAGACAAAAAAGAAATAGCCCCTGCCTTATAGAACCTGTCATTGTATTAGAGAAAACAACATGCATACATATAAGTATACACATATAAGAGTGGAATTTCATGCCCACATCAATTAATGTCACAGAAAGGCACAGACATCTCAGATAAATCAATAGAGTAATGTGTTAAGAAGTTTGCCTAAATGATGAGAAGTTGTATTTCAGAAAAACCTGGAAAGATTTGCATGAACTGATGCTGAGGGAAATGAGCAAAACCAGGGGAACACTGTACACAGTAACAACAACATTGTGTGATAACCAGCTTTGTTAGACTTAGCTTTTCTGAGCAATGCAATGATCTAAGACAATTCCAAAAGATTCATGATGGAAAATGCCATCTACATCCAAAGAAAGAACTATGGAGTCTGAATATGGATCAAAGCATACTGTTTTCTCTTTTTGTTGTTGTTTTTTTTTTCTTTTTCATAGCTTTTCCATTTTGTTCTGATTCTTCTTTTACAATATGGCTAATGTGGAAATATGTTTAATATGATTGTACATGTAAATTCTATATTGGATTGCATGCCCTCTTAGGGAGGGGAGAGTGGAAGGAGTGAGGGGATATTTAGAACTCAAAATCTTATAAAAGTGAACATTGAAAACTAAAAATAAGTAAATATTTTTTAAAAAGAAGTTTTCCTGAAATCTCACAATGTATAAATAAGTCTTTAGTCAACTCCAAAGGGTTGCAGAGCTTTAGCCATCAGATGAAAAACAGCTGACATCACAAAGAAAAAGTCTTATGCTTGGTTAAGAGAATAAGACCAGTCTCTGAGCCTGTATATAAAAACAGCAAGTCAGCTTGGGAGTTCAATAGTTCAATAGTGGAAGAATTCTAGTTTGGGGAACATCAGTTGGAGAATTGGAGCCCAAGCTGGAGGAAAAATGAGGCTCATAAGAGGAAACTTCTTGAGGAAATTGGGTGGTAGGAGGTGGAATGGGAAGTAGACCATTGGACTTTCTCTACTTCCCCCTACCACCATCAATAACCTTTTCAATAAAGATATTTGAGCGATAGATAACAATGTATCTAGCTAGGGAATTACATAAAATTCCATAAAGTTAGGAATGACTTTCTGTACCAGGAGTTGATAATTACCCCTTTGCCATATGTGTTCTCCATACATGTACTTCACTATTATTGTACTCTAAGCTTGAGTCTCCTCTTTCTATGGACGCTATGTGTATTTGTGGGAGACTGCACCCTAGGCTTTTAAGAGAAATGCTTTGTGCTAACTGTTCTTACTATAGCATCTTAGTAAATGCCTTTGCTAAAAGTTAATTAAGTTTACTGACAATGGGCCTCATGAGCTATAGCAGTAGAAGTAGCCGCCCAAAGGGTTGACACTAGAACCCAATATCTTCTGGTATATACACTCAATCTTTGAGTGTGAGTTTTAGTTTAAGGAAGTAACCCAAAGGGTTTGCATAATGATAGATTTAAGATTTATACAGTAAATATAAGTATATAAATTATACAAAAATATACTTAATATATATAAAGCACACATTTATATAAATATGATTAAATTTAGGATGGGGAGGCACTAATACTTGAGCAGCAGAGAAAAGCACTTAGCATAGCGCCTGGAACATAATAGTCACTTAATTAATGTTTATTGATTGACTGATGATTGAAAGGCCTCATTTATGAAGTGGTAGTCATGTTAAGCTTTAAAGGAAACTAAGAATTAGGGAGATGATGAAAGCAGGGTGTGGTGGCACATGCCCTTTGGGGAGGCTAAGGTGTTCTGAGCTGCAGTAGGTCTAAAGCCAATTGAGTTTCTGCATTGCATTTAGAATTAATGTGGTGAGCTCCTGGGAACAGAGAGAGGGGAGAGGATTGGAGGGAAAGGGAGAGGAAGGGAAAGAAGAAGGGGAAAAAAGAAGGCAAGTGAAGAGGTGATTCATTCAATGTATAAATGCAAAGGAATGGAGAATATTTCAAGTGATGAATAGCAAAAAGGCCAGTTTTGTCTGTACTGAAGACTGAGTAAAGGGAAATAACGTTTAATAAACCTAGAAAGGGAGTCCCACCTCCATGGCTTTCACTTCACTTCACTCTGGAAGCGTGCATGCACATTACCTTCTTTTGTCTTTGAGCTCTAGGCCTGGAACCGGCAACATTGCTAAACATACCAAGAAGGTCAGAATTAGTGGCAAATGTGGAACATATTATGGTGTATCCCTCAGAAAATTGGAGAAGAAATTTGAAATTAGCCAGCATGCCAAGTATACCTGCTTCTTCTTTAACAAGACCAAAATGAAGACACTGGCCATGGGTATCTGGCATTGTGGATCCTGCATGAAAACAGTAGCTGGTGATGTATTGATCTACGATACCACCTCTGCAGTCACAGTCAAATCTGCCATTATAAGACTGAAGGAATTGAAAGACCAATAAAATCTTCTCATTATCATATATCCGTAGCCCATAGTCCAACAATAAATGGGTTAATTTGTGGAATAAAAAAAAAAACCTAGAAAGATATGATAGAGCCAAGCTGTGAAGAACTTTAAAAGACAAACAAAAGACTTTACATTTTTTCCAAGGAGCAATAGAAGGGCAATGGAGTGACATCACTAAAACTATTTTAGGAATATTACTTTGGGAACTATAAGGGCAATAAAAAAAAAGGAGAGGGACTAGAGGGAAGCAAAACCAATTAAAATGCAAAATCATAATAGTCCAGACAAGAGGTAATGAGGGTCTAAAGTAGAGAGATGGTTATATGAGTGGAGGGAGAGAGGACAGATAAGAGATATTATAGAAGTATAATGGAAAATATTAGTCTACTGATTGAATGGGGTGGAGTAGGGGCAAGAATGAGTAGCTGAAGATAGCTCCAAGGTGATAGAAGAGATGGCAGTATACTTTATAGAAATATGGAAAATTAAGAAAGCAGAGAGGCATTATTTGGGGAAAGATAATGGGATGTGTTTGAGATATCTATGGGACATCCCCTTAAAATATTCAATAGATATTTGGTGGCATAGGACTGGAATTCTGGAAAGAGACTAAGGCTAGATATATGTCAAGGAGTCACACATATAAAAGTGATACTAGTTGAACCCACAGGAACTGATGAGGTCACCAAAAGAGTGCAGTGAAAGAGCTGGGTCCAGGACAGAGATTGGGTTATATCTACAGTTAAGGAGCAGCATATGAATTGTGATTCAGCAAAGGACACTGAGAACAGTAGCTAGCTAAATATTTATAAGAAGAATGAAAACCCAGAGATGGCAGTCAACAAAAATTTAAGTGCCTTATGGGCCAGGAACCATGTTAAGTGCTAGGAATATAAAGAAAGATAAAAAACAGTTTGTCCTTGTTCTCATGAGGGAGACAACATGCAAACAGCAATGTAACAAGATATATACAGGACAAACTATAGTACATCAACAGAGGGAAGGCACTGACATTGAGGGGGATTGGGAAAGGCTTCTTGCCAATAGGAATTAACTGAGACTTGAAGGAAGACAGAGAATTGAGGAGGTAGAGATAGAGAGGGAGAGGTTCAGGCAGGGGAGAGAGTGAGTGAAAATGCCCAGAACTGGGAAATGGAGTACTTTTTCATTGGATATGTGGGGGGAAAGCAGGGAAGGGAGGAGCATAAGGTATAAGAAGCAGAAAAGGTAGCAGGAGGCAAGCCAGGAAGGGCTTTGCATAAGAAACAAAAGATTTTATATTTGATCCTAAAGGTGATACAGAACACTGGAATTTGATGGAGGATGATATGGTCAGACTTGAGCTTAAAAAGAAAATCAATTTGACAGCAAAGTGGAGAATGGATTGGAAAGAGGAGATATTTGATGGAAGAAGAACAACTGGGAGGCAATTGCAATAATCCAGGCATGAAGTGGTGAGGAAATACCAGTCTGGTAGCAGTGTCAGAGGAGAGAATGGGGCATATGCAAGAGACATCACAAAAGTAAAATCAACTAGACTTGGCAATTGATTGTAAGCCTGAGTAACAAGATGGATGGTGATGCCCTTAATAAGTAATGGGAAAGTTCAGAGTAGGGGGAATTTTTTTTGTGGAAAACATAGTGAGTTCAGTTTTTGGTGAGTTTAAGATATCTCTGGGACATGTGGTTGGAGTTATTGAAGAGGCAGTTAGAGATGTATGACAGGAGCTCAGGAGAGAGGTTAGGGCTGGACAAAAAGATCTAAGAATCATCAGGACAGAGATGATCATTGAATCCATGGGAATTGATGAGATCAGGAAGTGAAATAGTACAGAGTGAGCAGAGGAGACAGCCCAGTACAGAGCACTGGAGGACATCCATGGTTAAATGGAATGGGGAGAGGCTTGAGGCAGGCAAGCTCAACAGCAGCCACTACAATAGTCTTGGATGTAGGTGATGAAGGCCTGACCTAGAGTGGTGCCAGTGTCAGAGGAGAGAAGAGGAAGTCTTCAAGAGATGTTGCAAAAATGAAATCAACAGGTCTTGGTAACCGATTAGATATGGTGGAGGAGAGAGAGTGAATAGTAAAGTATGACATGGATGTCGTGATCCTGATAGACTAGGAGAATGGTGTTGCCCTCTACAGTAGTAGGGAAGGAAAGAGACTAGCAAAGTTTGGAGCGGGAAAGACAATGAGTTCTATCCTAGACATATTAAGTTTCAAATATCTACTGGACATCCAATTCCAGATGTCTGAAAGGCAGTGGAGATGAGAGATTGGAGGTCAGCTGAGAAGTTGAGGCAAGATAGGTAGAGTTGAAAAGAATCAACATAGAGATGGTAAATCAATGGGAATTGATGAGATCACCAAGTGAAGTAATATAACCCTGTGTAACACCTGTGGTTAGAGAACATAGTCTGGATAAGGATCTAGCAAAGGAGACTGAGAAGAAACAGTCAGACACATAGAAAGAGAACCAGGAAAGAGTGCTGTTCCAAAAACCTAGAGAGAAGAGGGTGATCGATTGTGTCAAAGGCTGAAGAAAGATCAAGAAGTATGAGGACCAAGAAAAGGCCATTGGATATCTTACTTAGGAGATCACTGGTAGCTTTGGAGAGAACAGTTTTGGTGGAATGCTAAGGTTAGAAGCTGGAATAAGGACACTTCATTTGAGACAGGGGTGAGGGAGGAGATAAGTAGCAGAAGACATCTGAGTAATAAGAGATAAGAAAGGAGAAGAAGGATGGGGTGGTGGGAAGAATCTGAGGTTGGGTCAGGAGCAACATTTGGACAAGAGGAAACAGAGATTTGAAAGTAGAGCAGGCTGTATGATGCTGAACTGGTTAATTGTAGTGTCAATTGGGAAGAAAAGAAAGAAAAGACAAAGCAAGGGTGATGGACTGGAAGAGTACTGAAGGGGCAGGACTGGAGGTCATGGTGAAGAGGATCTGACAATATAACAGGAGAATATAATACATGTCTACAAATAAGTACAAGTTAGAATGAGAGAGGAAGTGATAGGATCATAGGTTTAGATTTAGAGCTAACTGACACCTTAGAGGTAATTTTATCTAATCCTCTTATTTTACAGATGAGGAAACTGAAGTTCAAGTAACACAAGCCTCACAAAGATAGTAAATTAATGAGGGAGCCAGGATCTGAACCTGAGTCTTCTTACCTCAAATCCGGTATTTTATTCCATTTCAGCCTTGCTGGGATAAAGGAGCCATTTATACAAAGTATTCTAGGAAAATTTGAGAAGGAAAAGATCATTTTCACCAGAGGAATTATCGCTCATGGATGTGGCAACTAAGCCTTGAAGGAAGAGAAGGAGTTCAAAAGGCAGAGATGAGGGAGAATATATCAGGGATGATGAATGGTCTGCAAATGTACAAAGGAGTACAGAATGACTCAACAGAATTTCTGCAAACCACTTATGCAATGTACAAACTGAATTCAGAATAAAAAATCTTTGAGATCAGATTCTGTTTTGTCTTAGTTTTGGTATCCTTAGAACCTCACAAAGTACCATAATAAATATAATATGATATGATATGATATGATATAATATGCTTAATAAAAATGTGTCAAATTGAATCAATATACTGTAACTGTAGAGTTCCTTAAATCTCCCTCCCCCCAAAAGATATTAAGTATTCATAAAATATAACTTACATACCTCTGCTTCAATCAAATCACTTACCTCTCTTAGTCTTTGTAGACTGTTTTACCGGGGTGTGGCTACTGCACATGCTAGCATAGTACCTTACACCTAATGGGTGCTTGATAAATAATAGTTAGTTAGGATTGACTTTGATCTAATCCTTGCTAGTCTGAACTAAGAAAATAGTTTAATATCTTTTTTCATATGACAAATTTTTGAAGTATTATCATACCCATTCTAGGCCCTATTCAGATTATATATTCAGTTTCTTTAACTGGTTCTTACATGTTGTGTTTTCATTTCCTTCCCTCATTTTAGATTCAAGGCTTCTGTTAATTTGTTCTATGTTTGATACAGCTTTTTTTCTTGTTGCCATCATATTATACTGTTGACTCATGCTGAGTTTGAGTTTGCAATATATTAGTACAGAGTTGTTTTTTTCCACATGGCCAGTATGCCCTCTAGCCACATCTCTAGCTTGCTACATCTGTGCAACTGATTTCTAATCCAGTGCTGGAATTATATTTTTTGTCATTATTAAATATCATTGTATTAAATTTGGCTGGTAGTCTGTTGAAATCTTTTTTGATAACAATTCTCTCATCTATTATGTTAGTTATTCAACCCAATTTCATGTGATATGTAAACTTGGTAACAAAGCTATCCCTACTTTTATCCAGCATGGTGCAGTTGAAACTGTGTTAGATTTGTAGTGAGAGTACCTGGGCTTGGATTATATCTCTGCACTTACTACTTAGATGCTGTGCAGCAAGCTTGTTAACCTCTCTGGGATCAGTGTCAAACTTGAGAGAGGTTTCCAATGGAGTGATACCAACCTGTGTTTGCCTACGATCATAAAATCAAAGATTAGAGCCCTTCTTTATACAGATGAAGAACTGCAAATTCTCTAGAAGTTTCTATCTGAGGTTATGTTTTATCCTATGCAAATAGGCAGTGTAGTATAGTAAGAAGACAGTGGGCCTTGGAGTCACAAAGACTTGAGTTTAAATTTTGTTTCTGATTTAGGACTGAGTGTCTCTTGGAAAATCATTTAACTTCCCAGTGGCCTCAGCAATCTCTAAGACTACACACTATAGAGCAGCTGTTAATTGACATTCCTTACTGGGAATTTCTTATACAAATGAAATCACAGTCCCCATCTTCCCTCCGAAAAATAGCAAACAGATAGAATCTAACTTTTATGACATACCTGCTGTTCCTTCAGATGTCTTTATCCTCATTCTGCAGCAGTACTGAACAATTTCATAGTCTATAATCTTGGCAATGACTGCAGAATTAGGATATAAGGTAAAAAGCAGTGCATTATGAAGCTTCAGATCCTAGTGTATAATCATTGATGCATGGAGATATCTATTTGATAAAGTAGAAGTGACAGATTTTGAAAAAAATATTCTAAGTTACAATAAAATGTTCCTTCATAATTCTCACATTAAAGTGTACATACTCATAAAATGTTCCATGAATTGATTATTTTACATTGAGGCTGATTTTCAAAGTTAAAAGAAGAAAGTTACAATGTGCTAGTCATTAGACTATAATATTAATTATAGGGAAAAATTATGACTTCTAAATACATATTTATATACAAATCAGTGACATTAAAATCTACAGTTAAATGATCCATTCAGTAGAGTTTTTTGGCATCCTATAATATTATTTAAATAATTAGCGTACACTCAGCTAAGAAGGAGAGCTAAAACACTGAATGGCCGTCAGCATCCAAAATGGTCTTGACAAATGAGAAGACTGAACTAAATATAATAAGAATAAACTCAAGAGAAATAAATGTAAACTCTTCCACTTGAGTGAAAAAAATTTCAAAATATTATATAGAGGAAGCATGGTAGACAGTAGTTTGGAGGTTTAGTGAGTCAGCAATATGATATAGAAGCCAAAAAAGGTAATGAGTTATAACGTACAGCTTAAAGGAGTAAGGAGATGACAATCAGTCAAAAAGCACCTATTAACAGCTTACTATGTGCCAGGCCCTATGCCATAAACAATAATAGCAGCTAGCATTTATATGGTGACTATGTGCCAGGGACTATGCTAAGTGTAAAACAAATATTAGCTCATTTGATCCTCATCGCAACCTGGGAAGTATCCCTATCTTACAGATGAGGAAACTGAGGCAAATAGCTTCACCCAAAGACACACAGCTAATAACGTCTGAGGCTACATTTGAACCCAGGTCTTTGTGGCTCCAGGCCCAGAGTTCTGCACCACCTGGCTGTCTCTAAAAACTATATAATGTCTGCCTTCAAGGGGCTTATATTTCATTCTGGGAGACAATATGTACATACACAAGTATATAAAGAACATGCAGAAAATAAATACAAGGTAATTCTGAAAGTGAGGACATTAGGAGTTTGGAAGGATCAGAAAAGTATTTCATTTAGAAGGTGGTACTTGATCTAAATCTCGAACGGGAAAAAAACGGGATTCTAAGAGACAGAGGTAAGAGGGAGTGCATTTCTGTCATGGGGGATAGCCAATACAAAGTCACAGAGAGGAAAGAGATGGAATGTAATGTGTGAGGAATAGTAAGAATGCAAGAAGGCTGGACAGTAGAATGTGAGAAGAAGAATAATCTACACTGGGCCTGGAAAGGTAGGTTGGGATCAGGTCATTAAATGCCAAATGGTGAAATTTATATTTTATTGTACAGGCAATTAGGAGTCCCGTTTACTGAGTGGGAGAAAGTTGGCTTATTTTCAAACTATATTTTGGGAAAAGCACTTTGCCAGTTATGTAGAAGATGGGTTGGAGTAAGGAAAGATGAATCTGGTAGACCAATTAGGAGGTTATTGCAACAGTAAAGGTAAGAGGCAATGCAGATCTGAACCAAAGTGGTAGATATGTGATAAGAGAGAAGGGGTCAGATACGAGAAATGCTATGATGGTAGAAATGACAAGATTTGGCCAATGACTCAAAGAGTCAAGGATAATTCCAGGTGACTAGCAGGTTGTGCTCTTGACAGTAAGAGGGAAATTTAGAAGAAGCCTGAGTGTGGGGAGAAAGATAAATAGTTGAAAAGGAGAAAAAGACTGTGAGCCAAGCCCTGAACTCACTGAGAAAGGAGAGTGTCCTGGAAGTCTGTAGGCAATAGCTACCAGAATTGTGATTGGGTGATAAATCTAGAATGAATGAATTTCCTCAAAGGAGGAAATGTGTGTGTGTGTGTCTGTGTGTCTGTGTGTGGTTTATACCTAGTTGATTGCATGTTTTCTCTCCCATTATACTATGTGCTCCGTGAGAGCAAAAACTGTCTTTTGACTTTCTTTGTGCTTAGCATAGTACTGGCACATAGTAGGTAATTACTACTTAAGTTAAATATTGCTCAGTGAAAGGAGGTAGCAAATTCTTTCTTAACTGATACACATAGAAAAAGTAAATGATGGCTCTGGAATCAGAAATAAAAATATAGCTAGAACACAGGGGTCCTCATTCTCCATTCATTGTTACTTTTATATGTTGGTTAATTAGTTAAGATTTTACATAAATAAGAAACCTAAGTTTCTTATCAATAACTACTTATCTTTCTATGTATGATCTCTCAGCCCAAATTGATAGGGAACTGATAAACATCCACTTGCAAAGAAAAGGTGTTCAAAATCATTAATAATTAGAGAAATGTACACAAAAACCATTGGGAGAAACTACAGACTGCAAACTGGCAAAGACAGCAAAAGATTCAACATTGGCATAGATGTAGGAAATTGGCAAGTAAGCTCACTGCTAGTATATCTATAAATTGGTTTGAAATTTTGGATAGTAATATGGAATTGTACCAAAGGTGTTAGAAAACATTCATATCCTTAAATTTCGCAACCTTATTTTTATGTTTATGTCCTAAAAGAAACTGTTGACAGGAAGAAACAGCAAATATTCCTATTCCTAGCAGCACTACTTAAGGGAGAAAAATATTTGCAAACAAAGTATGTGCTCCAATAATTAATTAGGAAATTGTTAAATTAATAATAGTATATAACTGTAGTGTGGTGTTATTGTTCTATATGGAAAGAAAAAGACAAAGAAATGTTAGATGACATTAATTGGATTGAAATTTTTTCTCATATGGAAAAAACTGAACCAAAAGAGAAAAATACACACACACACAAGGTTAAACTTTGGAAAGCTGGCTAACATCAAACAGCGACAAAACTCATGCTTATGCAATGTATAATACGCAATCTTGTTCAAGTTAATGCACACGATTATTGTTTCTTTTATCATAGTCCAAATAATGAGAGTATGGTTGTATAATTATTTCTTAAACACTTATTTGCTTAATTTTTTGGCATTTTTGTTACTGATTTGTTCAGAAGTTTGTTACGTCGTGTTTTATTATTATTACTTATAGTTTTATTTGTCTTCTTTTGGTTTTTGCTCATATATTTGAATGGTTGTATATGACAAAGGAATTTAAAACAGGAATTATCAATAAATACAGTAGATAGTTTAAAAATTTAAAACAGGAATTATCAATAAATACAGTAGATAGTTCCATTCCAAATCTAATTAAAGTCATCTTGTTAAGACTCTGGCACCTGTGAAAAGCCTATTCGAAAGAAAAATAGCAGCATAATAATTCCCCTGTTTAAGGGGAAAAACACTACCTGCTACAAAAATAAATTGAGATAAACTTTTATAAAATCTAATATCCTGTCATTACCCTGCCCTCCCAACAGGTCTGTCATTTTTTTCATTATCCTGTGGGGGAAAAACCCTAAATTCTTACTCTGTAAATAAGAAGAAATGTAAAAATTTCATTTTGTAATTCACACTACTTTTCTGGGGATTGCTTCCATTTTACAGAATTTTAGTATCATACCATAAGATCAATTGTTACCCTTTCTTAATTTAAATAAGAATAGGCACAACTATTTTCTAAATGGTAAGATGGCATCTAACTTTAAAGTAAGGATCAAGAAAGACAATATTTCATACGTGTCTTAATAGCTGAAGGGATGTATGTTTATTAAAAATCTTCACAGCCTCTTCTTCTTTATAGGATGCTCAATAAATAGATCCAAAACCACCATTATCTTTTATAAAAATATAAAATATGTTTATCAACTTATTAAAATATAGTATAATCAATCCTATTTCTAGTAAATGCTGAAAATAAATGCTGTTTATTTTTCTATGATATCTCTTTAATTGGCTGCTGGGAAATTTGGCATTTCCCAAGATTTTTTATGTCTTTAGTCCATTTATGTTCCCTCTATACTCTTCCTCATCTACTCCCATGATTTCAGCTAACATTTCAAATTCAACAGTCAGGAAAAACCTCAATTTTCACCTAATGTCCCAAATTCTACATGTTCAATAAACATTTTTAAGTACCTATAGCATAGAAGACCCTTTATTCAGTACTGAGATAAGACACAAAGACAACTACAATGTACAATATTCTATAAGCATATTAGAGAGGTGTAATGAAAAGGGCTATGTAAAATCTAAGGAGAAAGATCACCATTAACACAGGGCATCAGAGAATACTTCATTAAGAAGATGGCACTTGTGTTGGACTTTAAGGGATGAACAGGCAATTTAACAGGCAAAGATAAAAAAAGGACTAGGATATTCAAGGATAGGGAACAATATGATTTGAAAGCATAGAGGTAATTTAAAAAACCCAACATTCAGCACTGAGAGAGTAAGGGAGAGAGAAAAAGATTCAGTTTGGTTGGAGTATAAATTGAATAGAGTTAAGTAATGAAATAAAGTTTAAAAATTAGGGTTGATCTAGATCGTAGAAGGCTTTGAACAGGAGGCAAATGAAGATTTTTGTGTATAGGAGTGATATGACTAGATCTATGTGTAAGAAAGATTATTCTGGCAGTTCTATGAAGGGTAGCTTAAAAAAGGAAGAGGAAAAGGAATGTGGGAAAACTACCAAGAAGCATGCTTTAGTTCAGGTTGTTTTGTTACTAACAAAGGCCTATACTGGGGCTGTGGAAGAGAAAGTAGATAGAAAAGGTTTCTGAGGTGGCATCATCAAGATTTGGTAACTGAATATAGATGACAGAGTTATTATGTTACTATTACAGAGAGTTATTATGCTACTATTCTAGGTAAGCATCAAAGATAGCAAGAATATTTTGAACATAAGGGACTGGATAGTTGGATGAGTGGGAAAGGAGTAAATTTGGGGGGAAATATAAATAGTTTCATATATGTAAAGTTTTAGGTACATATAGAACATTCAAATGGAAATGTCTTATACAGTCTGGAGGTCTAAAAGGAGAACAGAAAGAGAAATTTGGGAATAATTTGCATAGATGTCATTGCTAAAAACTTGAGATTGAATGAGATTGTCAATTAAGATTATAGAGGTGTAAAGATAAAGAAAAGTGAGCCAAAATAACCTTGGATAATATCTATGTTAAGGGACCAATATGAGCAAGGAATAAGGGAAGAAGACAGGGGGAGCATTTTGTGAGACAAAGACTAAAAACTATAGTAAGTGAAGATGAGGTCTTAAAAAGGCATTTAGATTTGGTGATTAGTAGGCTAGTAATAAACTTTGAGAGCAGTTTAAGTAAAATAAAGAGTAAGAGTAAATAAAGAATGAGGCAGAATAGAAGCTAGTTCAGCATGGGGTGAGAAGAGAATGGGTAGTGAGGAATATGTGGCCATGGGGTGTAGATAACCCTTTTTTCAGTGAAAAGGAGATCACAAGCATCAAGACAAAAAGTATGCTTTTGGTGGACCTTTGAACAAAATCTGTAAGCATATGGCAAGAAGCCAGTGGAACAGAAATAAGGAAAAGAAAAGGGATTAGTAGGAAGGAAGGAAACAAGCATTTATTAGGGACTTACCATTTGCCAGGCACCATTTGCAAGGTACTTTACAAATATTATCACATTTGATCTTCACCAAAATCCTGAAAGATAGTTACTTAAACAGAGGTTAACTGACTTGCCCAGAGTTGCACAGCTGGTAAGTATCTGAGGTCACAACTTAATTCAGTTCTTCCTGACTCCAGGTCCAGGGCCCTAACCACTGCACCACCTAGCTACCTAGTAGATTCAGGGAAATATTTTTATTAGGATTGATGACAATTGAAAATGTTTATAGGTGTATGGGAAGGAACCAGTAGAGAAGGGATTAAAGATACATGAAAGAAAAAGGATAGCCCCTTCTCCTCTTTCTGTTGAGGGTAGCACTATTTTCCTAGTCATCCAAGTTTGCCACTTAGGAATCATTGTGGCTTTTCATTCTCACCAATTTCCCATGTGCAATAAGTTACCAAGCCCATGGAATTTTACCTTCATAATACATCTCCTATGCATTCCCTTCTCTACATTCATACGACCACCCTATTTCAGGCCCTCTTGACCTCTTGGCTGGATTATTGTAATGAATATAGATATGCTGTTCTTATTCTTGCAGGCCCAGCTTGGACCCATTCTTGCTCTGATATCCGCTTTCCTAAACATTCTACTTTTGGAAGGGAAGTCAGAATCCTTATTATCTTTACTCCCTATTTCCACTTTCAAACTCTCCCTCGCCACTATTACTCAAAAAATTCTCCTCCTTCAAAGTATTTTCTACCTTTATTTATCATTCAGTCCAGATCCTAGTGGCTATTATCTGCTAACTCCAGGTCATTTTCTCCCCTCCTTCTCAAGGAGTTTTTTACTTGGCTCACAGTCTTTCTCTCATCTTCAACCTTAGTATTATAAATGGTAATATTCTTTTACTCTAACCTCTGAGTACAAAATCTGCTCCTTTCCCATGACCTACTACTTCGCTCCTCCTCAGCTACACAGGGATGGTTACACCCTTGACATTAACATCATCCACATGTTCCACTTCTATGAACAAGAACTTTGCATTTTCTTTAACTGATCATAATCTCCTATGATTGCATCTCTCCTTATGCCTCACTCCTCCTAAATGTACTCTTTGTCCTCATTGTGACCTCTATTCATTCAGTATTTTCCTGGCCATCTGACCAACTCTGGCTTAATTTCGTTGCCTTCCCAAACTATGCTCTGTAGTTAACCACTCCAATTTCTTTCTGTTCTATTGCTCCACTAACTTGGATTAATTCCACCATCTACTTCCTCTATGTGCTGCTGAGTGGAACTAAAAGAAATAATACATCTATATAGTCTACTATGAATTTATGTTATTGATTCCGAACTGGGCCTTATCATGGCAAGCAATCCTTTTGCTCTTTCCTAAGTTGATTCTCCAAGTGATTGTTCAAACCTTTTCTTCTCAAGTCTCCCACATCACACCCCTCCCCAATATGCCCCTCCTCTGAAAATTTATTAAGAAAACTGACCATCTGCTATCAGTTCCTACTTCTTCCTTCACTACACCTAATATCTTCTTGAGTCTCCCATTCTCTCCTCTTTAATTCCAGGTTCTGATCAATAAATTAATATTAAAGCGTTTATTAAACATGAGTTGAGATACAAAATAAGGACAGTCCCTGACCTCAAGACATTTACATTCTAAAGGGAGAAAAACAGTGGTGGCCAGAGAAACAGACATGGACAGTTTAGGACTGAAAGTTATAAAGATGTTAAGAGAGATAAAAGGAAAGTAGATTGATATAAGCCCATCCAGGAATGCTGGCAAAGGTTCCAGAACTGGAAAGGGAGTGAGAGAGAAGAAAAGAAGAAGCAGATACACATAACAATGGTGATGATGATGACAGCATTTATATAACACTTTAAGGTTTACAAAGAGCTTTACAAATATTACTGCATTTTATCTTCATACCATACCTGGGAAGTAGGTATTCTCATTTTAAAAATGAGGAAGCTGAGGCAGACAGAAGTTAAGCTTAGGGTCACACAACTATTAAGTATTTGAGGCTAGATTTGAACTCAGGTCTTCCTGACTTCAGATCCAACATGCTATCAACTGCACCACCTACCTGTCCTATGGACAGTGGTGAGGAGGTTGTGGAGGAGGTGGCTAGAAAAGAGAGAATGAAGTGAAAAATTACTGGGGCTTTCCAAAAATACTGTTTTTGGAGAGGGTGACCTATCAGGAGAGTGGGGCTCTAGGGAAGAAATTTCTCCAGGGTGTGATGTCTGGTATAGGTGTTCCTAAGGCTGTTGGCAAGGAGGCCATCTTGACAATGATCTGACTCAGCAAACCCAACCCTTGATCCCATCCTTTCCTGTCCTTTCCAGAATATTTCCCCCACAATTATCCTCTCTGTCTCACTGTAATCCTCATTTTCCATCTACTGGTTCCTTTCCTATTGCCTACAAGCATGCCTAAATCTCCTTCATCTTTTAAAAAATAACGCTCTCTAGTCCCTACAATCTCCTTAAACTATTGTCCTATATCTCTCCTCTCTTTCTCAACCAAACTTCTAGGGAAGAAAACTGTCTACACTCACTGCTCCTATTTCTTTTCTTACTAAATTCTCAATACTTTCCAACTTCATCATTCAACTGATATTACTCTGTCCAAAGTTACCAAAGACCTTTTAACAACCATGTTTCATTTCCTTTTCTCAGGCCTCATCCTTCTTCTCTGCCACAACTAACACGGCTGAGTCTCCTGAGAATTCTCTCTTCTGTTTTTGTGAGATGGCTTTCTCTTGATTCCTCTTCTGTCTACCTGACTAATCTTTGTCTATAACCTTTGCTAGATCATCTGTATTATTTCCACTAGTTGTTGGCATACTGTAAAGCTCTGCCCTGGATCATCTTTTCTTCTATGTCTAATTTTCTCACCTGATAATCTCATCAACTCCCCTGAGTTTATCATCTCTGTACAGATGACTCAGATCTTTATAGCCAGCTTCATTCCCTTTCTTTTTGCTCCAGTCACAAATCGCCAGCTGTATATGGTAATTTTAAACTTACAGCCCATAGAAATCTTAAACTCAAACTCATTTCCCTCCAAATCCATTCTTTTTCCAGACTTTCCTAATGCTTTGTCAAAGCGCCATTATCTTTGAGTTCTAGAAGTTCTCGACTTCAATACTATCTCAACTCCTCACTTACTGCAAACATATAATCAGCAGCTATATCTTGCCAATTCTGACTCTACAACATCTCTCACACCTGATGCTTTCTCTCCACTCACACAAATACCACTCTGGTCGTGACCCACAGTGTGGGCCTTTACAGAACAAATACCTTTAATAAAAGGATTTGTTCTGTAAAACTTAGACTCAGTTGAAAGGCCACACCCAAGGACCTAGAAGGCCGCATGTGCCCTTGAGGCAGCAGGTTCCCTACCCCTGACCCACATAACCTCTCACCTAAACTACTGAAATGAGCTAATTGGTATATCAACCCAAGTCTCTCCAATTGTAATCCATCTTCTGCCCAGATACCAAAGAGATTTTAAAGCTTATGCTTTAAGCATAAGTGTGAAAAAAATTCAGTGGCTCTATTACCTCTAGGAAAAATATAAATTCCCTTGGCATTTAATGTTCTTAACAGCCTGATCCCACTTTACCTTTCCAACCCTATTATATATTACTCAATCTTCCTGACCTTCCTGTTTCATTAATAGTATTACCAATCTCCTAATTTTAAAATTTCAGAATTTTGAAAACTATTCAAAGAATCTGGATCTCTTTTGCTTTCTTCATCCAAACAACTGCCAAGTCTTACACTTTATTACGCAAAGCATTTGAATTTGTCTCTTCTTATATATTTCCACCATTCTAATTTAGGCTTTTATTCATTTCATGCCAAGACTATTGCAATAGCTTTCTGTTTTTAAATCTTCTCCAATATAATCTATTCCGTGTGCCACCTCAAGACTACAAGATAATCTTAAAATAATACTTTGGTCCCATCGCTCCTCTGTATCCAAACACTTTCAGTGGCTTCTTAGAGCCAAATACAGGCCAAATTCCATACTAGGTGTTTTAGCATTCTATACAATCTAAAGAAATTTCTTTTCAGTTTTCTTTCTCACCATTCTCTTATACCTAGTGCTCTGGCTAAACTGGACTATTTACCATTTACAGTGAAAACCTTGTTCTTTTACATGCCTTTATATTTGTTTAGGGGCAGTTTAGAGTGCCAGGCCTACAGTAAAAAAGACTCGTTTTCCTGAGTTCAAATCTGGCATCAGATACTAGCTGTGTGACCCTGGGCAAGTCACTTAACCTAATTGCCTCAGTCTCCTCATCTGTAAAATAAGCTGGAGAAAGAAATGACAAACCACTCTAGCATCTTTGCCAAGAAAATCCCAAATAGGGTCACAAAGAGCTGGATATGACTGAACAACAACTAAATATTTGTTTAGACCATTCTTTTTCTCTATAAATGACTTCCTCCTCAAACTGTGTTGTCAAAGTCTTAATAAACTCTTAATGCTCATGTCAAATATTACATCCATTTCCAACTCAAAGTAATCTTTCCCTCCTCTGAATTCATATAATTCCTTATTCTCATCACTCTTCAGAACTGCATATATACAAAGCGTTGTATGTTAGTTGAGTATGTTCACTAGAGGGCAGGGATCATATCATTCATCTTTGCATACTATATTATTCTCTATGTAGAATATATTCAATAAATATTTGTTGAATCAAGAGGAAATAAACCTCAATTACTTCATTATAGATATGGAGTACTTATAGATGTAGAATACTATATATAATGTCAGGAATAGAAAATGTATTGGTTGGATTTGCTGAGTTGCTTTTTCCCCCTTTCGTTTTAATCTTTGTTGTAAAGAATAGCTTCCTGGAAAGGGGTGTGTGTGTGTATGTGTGTGTTCTGTGAGTACACGTGCATGCATATATACATGCATATGCATATATAGCATATATACACATTTATTTAGAAATGAATACAATTAGAAAAACAAAGGGCATCAATAAAAATTAAAATGATAACATACTTGTTGAATGGATAAATGTGACTATATTCAGAATTTAAAGAATGAGAAGGAAATGGTGGGATCCTAAAAGTGAGGGAACAGAAAAGAGAAATAGGAAGTAGAAACATTGTATGTATAGATGCATAAGGAGGAGAGATGGGTAGAAAGATATATGAAAGAAGTTTCACAAGCTAGACTATTTATTTGTGGACTCTCAAAAAATAAAGCAGTGGTATGCCATGAAAACTATAGACACTAAAGTATACAATTTACTTTGTATTATACCTACGACCTCGCTGCAAATCCATAAGCTCTATATTGTCTTGGCTATTCCATTAACTGAATCAAATTCTGAGGCTTGGATAAACTAAATTACAACAATCTCAGGCATGCTTATCCTGGATATTAACTGAGATTCAGTTTGTCAACAATTCTTTAAAAGTGTAATTCTAAAAAGGCAAGAAATGCACTACATATTAATGTTAATTCGAATCTTCACGACACATCTTTCAGATGACTCAATGAATACCTGAGATTTCCTGAACTTGATGCTTTGTGCAACTAATTTAATTTATATGAATTCCAAATCCAAATTTTTAAAAATTATATTAATTTATTGTATAAACACTTCCAGGAAACTCAAGATTGTTAAAATGGATGGCCACTCCACACAAGATATTGCCTCTATTTGCACTATTTCTTTTAAGGTTGCAAAGTCTCTATTACACAAGGATAATAACCTCTAACCTTCTTCATATCCCAAAATAAAGACCTTAGAATGGCTTTCTTCAAGTAGTTATATGTTTCTTCAATAGACTATTTCATACTACTTCCACATTAGTGAAACTCTAATATCACCAGGAGGCAACATTGTACAAAGCAGAAAGCACTAGCTCTAATCAGAAGATCTAAGTACAAATCCCACCTTTGATGGTTTTTATTCCCTTTGGCCTTAGTTTCTTCAACTGTAAAACAAGAGGGTCTCAAGTTCCTTCCAGCTCTAGTCCTATAAACCTATACGAGTCCGTTTTTTTAATGAAAAAAGAAGCATCATCAAATACAAAATGCCAAATACAAATTATAATAACAGAATGTACATAATGATGATAAATCTACAAAGAGAATTTTGAAATGTTCATGGTTTTAAAATTCAGAGGAAAAAACTAAACAACTAAACACTTTAGAGTATGTTTGATTTTTGTGTATATATGTGGCATTTACTTTGCTATATCTGTACTAAATTATAAAATATTTACCTAAAAGAAATTCTGGCACTTGTTCAAATTCCAATTCATCATTATTCAACATGATATTTCTAGGCAGATTGGCCAAAATTAAATCAGGAGCAATATGGCCTATTAGAATAATAAGCCTTGGTTGATCTGGATTAATTAAGAAATCTGTGATGAAAGAAAATGTGACATTTTGGTTAAATGTGCCATTTAGTTAAAAAGTGAATATATTCAATATTTATTTTTGACTGATTAGGTAATTGTTAATCCCACTTCGATCTGCTTACCCCATCATCAAATGTTTGTACTGATGTTACAATTCACATATTTATAGACAGTCACACATATAGAATTAGATATACATGTAAGTATATGTGAATGAGTAAATATATATATATATATACATTTGTATTTATTAACTCTGCCATGACAATATTTCCTTTTTTATCTCTATTTCTTTCCTTTTTTTCCAACTATATATTGTATTTAAGTCTACTCTTTATTCTCACCATTTCTACATTCTTTCCATTTGGAAGTTTTGAAAAACTTCACCCTGACCATCGACTCTAACTGTTAAAAAGTTCACAGCTATTGTTGGGAATCCAGTGACCCCTGAAAAGCAGAGACTTATGACCATAGGCATACCCTTAAAGTGAGAGAGTATTTAGATGTGCTTGCTCTAGACATGTCTTTTCATCACAATCCATCCGTTTAGATGCAGATGAGCAACAGAAACACATATCCTATCTCAGAGGACACAGACATTACAACTGTCCTGATGCTAGTCGGTACAGAAGGGCAATCAGAAAAGCACACACACATGTACAGGAACGCCTGACTGAGTACATGCTGTCTAGCTAGTCTTCGCTTATAAACACACATACATATTGGCTCTTTAATCCATAGAAAACGCATACAAATTGGCTCACACAGATCAACTGGTAGGCACACTAAAGAATATTCTCACTGTCTTCAGTGCTTAAGTATACTAGTGACAGTAGCTTCAGGCAGAATTCTCTCAAGTTGTATGTGCCCTCATATGTTCTCTTCCATTTCCCTGCCTAGCTGTGTTAACACATACTGCTAACTACCCTAAGCCATATAAGGAAAGATAAGTAATTAGAATGTTCTCAGGTTTAAATTATTTTTTCCATCATAAAGTCTTTTCATTATGTGTATCTGTATCTTTTACTTATATTTGTAGAGTATTTAGATCCTGAAGTCATAATGAACAATAACAATTTCTACTTTTATTTTGTCCTGTACTTACTACTACATGAGAATAAAATACCTTTCAAAGACTTGTTTACATATACATGGAAAAGGAATAAGAGCTGGATCTGAAATTTCATTGGTAGAGAGAAATCCCAGATGAGGAAATTTCCTCTAGGAAATCAATTAGCATATTCTCTGCAACTTCTATTCTTAGAGAAAGTTGCCCAGAATACTGATAGTCTGTGACTTACCCAAGATCAAATAATTAGAAGCTAGAATTGAAGCTAGGTCTTCCTGATTCTGATATTAGCTCTCTATCCACAACACACACACACACACACACACACACAAACACACACAGCTTTTAAGTGGTCTGAGGTTGGATTTGAACTCCAGGTCTTCCTGGGTCCAGGTCCAGTATGCTATCCATTGTGTCAACTAGTTACCTAAGAAAACAAAAACAGAAGGAAAGTAGAATAGAAAAGGAGGAGAAAGCTGGACACAAGAGTTGGGATAGAAAGACCATAAGGGAGTAAGAAAAGGTGCTTACAGAAGACAGAAAGCAGCAAGCTAATAGTGCTAAGTCAGATCTGACCACTGATTGACTCTGAAGCTTTAGTAAGCTGGTTGGAGGAGAGCCGAATTCTGCTGCTGTGTGGGGAACTGTCTGAATTTATTGCTCTCTAGAGCTAACTATAGCCTAAGAGAAGGGAAACCTCTCAGCAGGGGGTGGGGGGGAGTGGTGTGTATGTCTGTGTTGCTTTCTACTGACTGTTTTGCTTTTGAAAGGGAAAAATTCTCAGATCTGAGCAACTTGGCTGTGTGATTTGTCCTTCATTCTTGAAGAAAACCATGACATCAGAAAGACGATGACATGACTTGCAATCGAATTTGATTTCAATTTCAATTTCAAGGGAGGAAGGGCTGTGCAAGGTCACCAGCCTCATTTTCTCCTCCAGAGTCAACTGGGTCCAGTGGCCAGATATAGATTAGGGTGACTGGAGATATCTCAGGAAGCAGTAGGAGACCTTGTCCTTTTTAAGCTAAGGTCTTTTCAAGTTCTCACTTTGAGTGAGACGACACCCATTCAGTGAATAGGCCTCTTTAAAAGTAAGTCAAGGGAGGGCCCCTAGAGTAAGGGGACTGTTTATCGCTGCAGTCTTCTGCCAAAGGAGTTCTAAAAGAGTCTGTTACTACATTGGCAGTCCAAGAGTAGCAGAGAAGCAGTTTCATCCAGCAGGAGGGACCCAGCAGGAGATCTGTGAGGACCAAAAGGGAAACAGTTAGCAGAAAAGTGGTTTCTTCCTCACCAGTGATTCATGATAGAGACTGTTCTTCAAAGAGAATAAGAGTAACAAGGCCTGCTATTCAGAGGCATGAGCTGCCCTGGGCACGTGGGGCACCTACTCTTTATTTTCCTTCTAGGTTTCTTTAAGTGCGTGCCCACTTTTCTCCAAGGACACTGCCTAGTTAGATTTTCTCTAAAATCCATGATGATGATGAAGTTCTGAGGGGTTATGTGTATCATCTCCCCGGTATTTACTCCTCGACCTTGGAGTTCTGGATTTTATCATATTCCTAGGATTTCTCTCTCTTTTTTTTTTCAGGTGTATTCTTTCAATTTGCTCTCTGGTTCTAAGATATCTGGACAGTTTTCCTTTAATTTTTTTTTTTGAAATATGATATCTTGACATGGTTTTTCAGGCAGTCTGATAATTCTTAAATTCTTCTTCCTCTTTTCCAGGTCAAGTTCTTCCTATGAAATATTTCATGTTTTCTTCTTTTTTCAGTCTCTTGACTTTGTTTCATTATTCCTTGATGTCTCATAGAGTCATTAGCTTCTATTTGACCAATTCTAATTTTCAAGGAGCTAATTGCTTCAGTAAGGCTTTGTGCTTATTTTTACCAAGCTATAGATTCTCTTTTCATAATTTTTTTGTGTAGCTCTCATTTCTTTTCCTATTTTTCCTTCCCATTTGCTTATAACTACAAAGAACACTACAGCTATCCAGTTACCCAGGCCCCTACTAACAACATCATCCTCTACTCTTCATTCTTACTTATCCAGCATAACTAATCCATTGGTAAATCTTGTCATTTCAACCTTCACAATATTTCTCATATGTATTCTCTACCCTCCATTCATACAGCTACAACCCTAGATTAGGCCTACATTACCTCTCACATGGTCTACTGGCTCTTCCCATTCTAATCCACTCAGCCGCCAAGAGGATCTTTTCCAAGGCATAAATTGAACCATGTTGCCCATGGCTCATTGAGTTCCAGTTGTTTTCTGTTAGTTATAGGATCAAACACAAATGCTTCTGTTTGCCTTTTAAATCATATCATCAAAACCTGGCTCCTTCCTTCCTTGCTAGTCTTATTACAACTATTCACTTCAGCTCTCTAAAATTTGGCTACATTGGCCTACTTGCAATTCTTCAAACAATACATTCCATTTCCCCTCTGTGGTTTGCATTCACTATTTCCCCCATAACTAAAATGCCCTGGTTCCTCACCTCCATCTCTTAGTTTCCCTGGTTGTCTTCAAGACTTCATCATCAGTAACAACAACAACAAAGGGAAAAGGACCTATTTGTTAAAAAAAAATTATAGCAGCTTTTTTGTGTCGGCTAAGAATTGGAAATTGAGGCAATGCCTCAAAATTGGGGAATGGAAGAACAAGTTGTGATTGTGATGGAATATTATTGTGCTGTAAGAAATTATGAGCAGGATGATTTCAGAAAAATCTGGAAAGACTTATATGAACTGATGCAGAGTGAAGTGAGTAGAGCCAGGAGAACATTGTACACAGCAATAGCAATATTGTACCATGAACAACTGTGAATGACTTTAGCTATTCTTGGCAATACAAGATCCAAGATAATCCTAAAGGACTCATCATGAAAAATGCTATCTGTCTCCAGAGAAAGAACTGATGCCATCTGAATATAGATTGAAGCATGCTATTTTTCACTTTCCTTTTTTTTAAAGTTTTCTCTCACAAAATGACTAATATGGAAATATTTTACATAATTTTATATGTATAACCTATATCATATTGCTTACTGTTTCAGGGAGGAGGAAGAGGGAGGAATAGAATTTGGAACTCAAAATTTGGAACTTGAAAAGGAATATTATAAATTATTTTTATATGTAAGGAGGAAAAATAAAATATTTTTTTTAAAGACTGATCAAATCCCACCTTAAAAAAAAAAAACTCCTTATCTTGTCCCATGCAAAGGCTGCTAACAACTCTGATCCTACTACTGCTCAACATAGAAGCTTTGATATGCTCCATTTCCAACCTGGGCCAGCTTTCTCCTTCCTTAGACATCCCCTCCCCTTCACCTCCACCCCACACCCCTCCCATCCCTAACGCTGATGCTGAACATAATACATGGCAGAGCTCACTGAATCTTAGAACTCTCAAATTCAAGAGATCAGCCTCCCTGACAGCTGGGATTATAGACATGTGCCACTATAATGGGCCTTCAAATCCTGCCTTCTATAGAAGGTCTTTTCCAATCCCCTAGCTGTTAATGTCTTCCCTTTTCATATTACCTTCATCTGCTCTCTTTACACTTTTGCATGGATCTAGTTATTTACACATAATCTCCCCTTAGAATGTACACTCTTAGAAAGGTAAGGATTTTTTTTGCCTTTCTTTGTATGATCAGAATTTTAGCATGGAATGGGATAACTTACTATGATAAATACTTAAATGCTTGTTGACTTTTACTGAATGACTGACTGAGAAGGCTTTCAGGAGATGACTAGTAGGATTCTTTCTTTTGTCACTTTGCCATCTGATTCTATTAGATTTGGGTACTTTTATGACTTCTCAAAATCCAGTTAAGCATTGTTTTGCTTATCACAATTTTCAAAGAGTACAATGATTCTTTATTATATAAATTCAAACAATTTTCTCAGTTCAGCTGTTTTAGATAGTAGATATTGTCTTCTAATATTTCTTTTTTCCTAAAATTTCTCATTGAAACATCAAGTTCTATTTCCTCCATTTGATTTTTCAGAAGCCTGTTTTCTACCTTTTGTTCTAAGCTATTTTTCTCCTTACATTTTTTTTTTTCCTCAAGAGACCTAATTTCATTCTTTGAAATTTTCTTGCTTAATTTCTTACAGCCATTCTTGGAATCCTTGGTAACTAGCTATTCTTTTATTTTTTTCCCCGAGGCCCTACTTGTATTTATTATGGAGTTATTTTCCTCTTCCGGTTTTGTTGCTTGAATTTCTCAACCTATAAGATTTTTGCCATTGCATTTGAGTTTTTATGTTTACTTTTATCTCCCAGTTAAATTTCCTTGGCTAAGACTTTATGCTAGGGTCAAGATCTGACTAAACCTTCTTGAATTTTTGGGTGGTGTGGGTGGCTGGTTCTTGCTCCCCATCTTCGCCCTTTTCTGCAACTCTGGCCTGGCATCCTAGAAAGCTGGGAACAGAACCAGCCCCCATATTCTGCCTCAATCCTTTTGGTGATAGCCTTGCTCCCATTTCAATTTCCTTCTTCTTGCAAAATTACCAACCATATGTTGGCTTTTTTTTCTGCTACAGCTGCTACAGGTCCCAAATGAATTTCAGAAATCTGGCAGATTTCAGGCTTTCTGGAGGAGGCCAGTGGACCTTTGTTCTGTCTTCAACCTCTTGATCTACTAATGTGATCAGAGATCTCACTGGCCACAGGTTCCCCTGATGTATTTCCATTTAGAGTGCCTATAGATTTACTGGTCTTCTCTTTTGTGTGGTCTTGGACTACATGGAGGAACTTTATGGTTTTATTGTTCATTACTTCTCTAGTGTCCATTTTCCATATTGACAGAGGAGACTGTTAGGGGATCTAAGAATTGTCATCTTTACTGAAAGACTCAAGTAATTTTCCAAAACAAGCTTTGTTAAGTATCAAATCCTTATCTTAGGTTTTATTTTGCATGTATTTACCAAAAAATAAATCTATACATTTCCCTGGATACCTCTTCCAACAATAAAATTATTGTTCTACTTAGTCTAGTCAGCTGATCTACTTTTCTAATTTTTGCCCACTACTAAATATTTTGGTAACTGTTCATAATCTCAGTCTTCCTACTCTACACTTTCTCTGAAGAATTCAAAACTGCTCACCACTGCCTCCTTTTTGGATCTTTCTCCTCTCTTGGCTCCAATTAGCACTTTATCTTGATTATTCTCTTAGCTTTCTGAATCTTCTATGTCCTTCATTGACTTTTTTTTCTTTTCCAATCCCAAAATAGAAGTGTTCTATCCTTTTTCTATCTTTGGTTCACCTTTCTTTCTCTTCCCACTATTCAAATATACACACACACTCACACATAAATATGTAAATAAAATGGCTTTTAATTGATGTTTCCTGTGGATATATATTATATATATGTTTATATATTATGGCTTTTAATTGGTGTTTCCTGTGGATCAATCCCATTAAAAAAAAAGATCCTCATTCTTGGGCTAGATGATTGTCAAGATCTAGTTTATGGTCTTTATTTTATGCGCACCCCCCCCCGCCCTCCAATGGATGTCTCCTAGGACTCTTTCTTCCTTGGTCCTTTTCTTTCTTTTGATGATCTCTCAAGGTTCAAATCTATATATCCAGTCATAATCTCTCCCTAAAAGTATTCTCATTTACCCAACTAGACACCTTGAATTTTATATCCCATAGAACTTCATATTCAGAGTATCTAATAATAACTGTTTAAGTAGTGCTTTAAAGTTAGCAAAGCATACATACACTAATCTCATTTGCATCTCACAAGACTGTGATGTAGGTATTGCAGATTTTTGTGATTCTCTGTCCAGTACTCTAGATTATACCACTTTACCTCTCAACCTAGCCCTAATCATCTTCCTCACTTCTCACCTCCAGTTTCAGTATTTCCCTTGATGGTAGGTAGCACCTATTATTAGTTATAGACCCATCCTTCTCTCTAATTCCCAACATCCAATCACATGTCAAGTTCTAGGGCATGATCATTTAATGGCTAGAATGATGGAAAAAGAGTCAAATGGCCCCAAGTTCAGATTTTGTCTTTGATACTTGGTGGCTTTGTTACACTGGCATGGTATGATATTCAGTTCTTTATACATTACCTGGGTTTGACAGACCCTGTGACACAGATCACATTTCAAGAGAGAAGGGCCTAGACTAGGGCACAGATAACACTACAAGTCATGTGAGAATTTAGGGAACAGTGCTGGACAGTAGCCTCTGTTACCTAGCATAAATAGTTTCTTTATTTCCTGCATCATGGAAGTATTTGTATGAGTGAGAAGGTCTCTAGCACTCAGTGAGGCAGCTTACTACCTTCTCAGACATTAGACTGCTGTGGTAGGAAGGCCGAATTTATGATCTCAAAAAGGATCATATAAATATCTGAATGGTTCGAAATCGTTGGGTATACAGAATTCTCCAAGCAGAAGGCATCAAAAAATTTATTCAGGGCCCAGA
>CM053624.1:238512585-238539436 GCA_028646595.1 Phalanger gymnotis
CTGACTGGGGAACAGGACAAACAGAATATACGCCATCTTGGAGTGGGGGGGAGGGTAGAAATGGGGAGAAAATTTGTAATTCAAACTCCTGTGAAAATCAATGCTGAAAACTAAATATATTAAATAATAAAAAAAAATTTTTAAAAATGTCATGTTATACAGATGATAATTAGGTCTGGAAACTTTGACCATTAAGAGAAGACTGGAGAAACTCCCTTCATTAATGTATGTGAGTAAATATATATATATATAGTCACCTGAGGACACTTAGAAATTAAGTTACCCATGGTCACAAAGTTACTCTATACTATAAGTAGAACTTGAACCCAGGTCTTCCTAGCGCCAAGGCCAGCCTTCCATCCATTATTGCCAATCCTCAAGACCCAGTGGCAGTACGTAACTTTGATCCCTATTAGAAATAAGGAAGTAGGGGCAGCTGGATAGTACAGTGGGTAGAACACCGGCCTTGGAGTCAGGAGGACCTGAGTTCAAATCTGGTCTCAGACACTTGACATACTAGCTGTGTGACCTTGGGCAAGTCACTTAACCCCAATTGTCCTGCCCTCCTTCCTGCAAAAAAAAGAAATAAGGAAGTAATCCATTGTGGCGGCCTACTACAGTGTGTTCATTTTGTGTCCTTGTATAAAGGATGTAAAATGGTAATTTTCTACAATATTAAGTTGGCTAGCTTTTGCTCCCTCCAGTCCTTTTTCTTTTCTTTTTCCGTGAAGAGTAAAATGAAGGAGTATTTGGCAAGATTGTCAGTGACAGGGGTGGGGGGATTAGGGTAAGTGTTAGGTTTTATTTTTTTTCTATGAAAAGAGGGTGTGGTGGCAAGTAGGAAAACCCCCTACTGTATATTACTGTACATATATTAAGGACACTGGAACCCTTGGAAGGCAGTATGACAGCCCACATGCAGGATAACAAATATCCAGTTGGTGTATGTGATATTTCTTTGGGTTGGCCTGAAAAATAAGAGGGGGAAAGGTGTCTTTATAAGTTGTAGGAATGCTAATTGATAAACGAAAGGAGAAACTTGAATGATACCTAGAGACACAGACCCATGCATAATAGAAACTGGATTCCATCACTGGCAAAGGAGATTGTCTTGGAAGGTTTACAAGACAAGTATCTTTGTAAGACAGCTTGTTTTACAACCACTGAATGGAGCTAAAATCTCTTATCAGCATGTACCAGCCAGGAATTGAGGAGTGGAGAAAATTAAAAAAAAAGCAGGTAAGCAAGAGGGGAATCTGCTGGCTCAAATTATACAATGCTTCATTTTGCTGAATCGTGTGTGCGTGTGTGTGTGTGTGTGTGTGTGTGTTCAGGTGTATATGTGTAACTAAGTCTCCAAGGAAGAAACAAGATAGGTATCATTAGAAGAATATAAGGAAAATCTGAAGTGTAACCAGTCAAAGCTGTGAACTGATACAATCATTCTGGAGAGCAATTTGGAACTATGCCCAAAGGGCTTATAAAATCCTTTGATCCAGCAATACCACTTCTAGGACTGCATCCCAAAGAGATCATAAAAATGGGGAAATGATCTACACATACAAAAATATTCGTAGTAGCTCTTCTTGTGGTGGCAAAGAATTGGAAATTGAAGGGCATATGCATCAGTTGGGGAATGGCTGAACAAGTTGTGGTATAAGAATATAATAGAATACTATTATGCTATAAGAAATGATGAGCAGGTGGACTTCAGAAAAACCTGGAATGACTTACATGAAATGACACTGAGTGAAGTGAACAGAACGAGGAGAATATTACACATGGTAACAATAACATTGTGCAATGATCAGCTATGATAGACTTATCTCAGCAATACAATGATTTAAGAGAGTTCTAAAAGACTCAAGATAGGTAATGCTATCCACATCAGAGAAAGAATTATAGAGTCTGAGTGAAGATTGAAGCATACAATTTTCACTTTGGGTTTTGGTTTTCCTTTTTTTGTGGTTTCTCCCTTTTCTTTGATTCTTCTTTCACAACATGACTAATGTGAAAACATGTTTAATGTAATTGTATGTGTATCAGATTGCTTGCTGTCTTGCTGAGGGAAGAGGGGTGGAAGAAAATTTTGAAATTTCAAATCTTGCAAAAATGGATGTTGAATTACAGGAATAGAGATGACTGGGGTTCATCTTCAGATGAGAATATTGAAGTAAAGAAACCCCCCAAAAGCAACGTCAAATGGTCACTTGCCAAAAAACAATTTATAGAAGATCTTAAAAAATGCTTTAAAAATCAAATGACAGAGATGGAGGAAAAACTAAAAAAAAAAATGAAAATAATCCAAGAAAAACAAGAAGGTTATGAAAGGAAAATCAATCAATTAGAAAAGGAGATCCAGAATCTCAAGGAGGAAAATGACAGCTCAAAAATTAGAATTGGGCAAAGTGAAGCCAGTGAAATTATAAGAGATCAAGAAATAATTAAACAAAACATGAACAATGAAAAATAGAAGAGAAAGTGAAAGATCATATAAGGAAAACAACAGATTTGGAGAATAGATCAAGAAGAGAAAATATAAAAATAATTGGAATAACTGAAAGTCATGATCGAAAAAACAATCTTGATACAATAATACAAGAAATAATTTAAAAAATTGTCCTGAAGCATTAGAACAAGGCAGGGAAGTAGAAATAGGAAAAAAAAAACATTGCACACCACTTAAAAGAGATCCTATGAGGAAAACTCATAGGAATATCATAGTCAAATTCTGAAATCCTCAGATCAAGGATAAGATATTAAAAGCATCAAGATTAAAACAATTCAAATATGATGGTACCACAATTAGAATTACATAAGACCTAGCAGCAGAGACATTAAAGGACTGCAGGTTTTGGAACACAATATATTGAAGAGCAAAAGACCTGGAGCTCCAGCCAAAAATATCATACCCTTCAAGTTTCAGTATTATCTTTAATGAAAAAAATGGACATTTGTCAAACCCTCAGACTTTCAAGACTTTGTTTAAAAAATCCTTAACTTAATAGAAGATTCAACATACAAGAACCAAGAGAAACATAAAGTACACACCAAAGACTGACTATAAGGGATTCATAAGAACAGACTACTTACCTTTTATATAGCATAAATTGTATGTCTAACATTCTTATTAATAATTGTCAAGCTTATAAGAAAGAGGGAGATAAATCGGACTGATATGAATTTAAAAAGTAAAACCATTTAGAAATAACTAAAAACAGTAACTATTTTATACAAAAGAGGTGCAAGAAGAAGAAAGGATACAGAGGATTTAGATGGGACAAGGGGGCTGGTAGTTATGGTAACCTACTTTCATCTAGAATGGGAATTGAAGGAACAGAAGAGTATAAAAGTCTTCTAAATTTAGAAGAAATATAATAGTAGGGGTATAAGGAGGGGGGAGAGAATACGGGAGGGATTAGGACAAGGGAGGGATTTTTAGAGGGGAGAATGAGGGAACAGGTAAAGAGAGTTTAGGTTAATGGTAATGGGGGAATAGGGGAGGGATCCTTAGGGGGGGCAAGGCAAGTAATAGGAGGGCAGGGTGGTTGGTGGAGGAGGGGGTAGGCAAGTAATAGGAAGGTGATGTAGCGGGTAGAAGTAAAGTAGAGGAGGCAGGAAGGATAGGAAACAAAAGATATGTACAAACATAAAAAACAAAGATCAAGAGTAGAGTATGTTTGGGAAAGTATATGTCTATATACGCATGTATATATGTATAAGTGTATGAATATATCTGTATGTGTATATCAAGAAATATCTAAATTATATTGTAGCCTTCTGGGGAGGTGGGGAGAGGAGAAAAAAGAACAAAGTTTAAAAGTGTACGGCAGAGAACAAAGGAAAACACAAGGAAGCAAAGAAGATTCTCAACACAAGGTGTATTATTTATCACACAGGCTTTCTTGAAATGAAAATTTATTTTTACATATTTTGAATCCTCTCCCATGTTCTGCTATGCACATGACATGCTTTTTTTCTTTATTACTTTATATTTAAGTTTCAATATTTAAGTTTATGATATGTTTTTGTTTCTTATCTCTATTTTGTATTTGTGTTCTGGTAAAATAAAATAAAAAACTGTAAAAAAGTGAATATTGAAAACTAAACAAAAATAAAATAAAAAAGAAGGTATGCTATAAAAAAGAAATAATGAGCAGGCAGATTTCAGAAAAACCTGGAAAGACTTACATGCACTGATGCAAAGTGAAATGAACAGAACCAGGGAATGTTATACACAGTAATAGCAATATTGTACTATGAAGAACTGTGAATGACTTAGCTATTATAAACAATACAATGATCCTAGACAGTCTCAAAAGACTAATGATAAAACATATTATCTACCTCCAGAGAAAGAACTGATATTGTTTGAATATAGACTGAAGCATGCTATTTTTCACTTTCTTTCATTTTTTTCTTTTATTTGAGTCTTGTACAAAATGACTTGAAATGTTTTACATGATTGCACAAGTATAACTCTTCCCCCAGTATGGTAGGAGCAGTGTTTCCTATGTCCCCGCAACCTCAACACAGCTGAGTTTTCTTAGGGCCCTACCCCTTTGCAGACTAGGTTAATTTTTCCTTAAAAGATATTGTAACCATCTTGGAGATTTGATTGTTTTAGAGAAATAAGGGTCTCATTAACGTTTTGGTTTCCCAGTTGCCTAAAGGCATAAAAAAGCCCAATCCTTAAGGGGTCAGTGTTTTCTAGACTTGGGGGCTGGAGATGTTCCACCAACATATGAGTTGCTATCCTTTGCCCCTGCTGGCCAGATGTATTTCTCTATGATCACTGGGAGAGGAAATTTCATCTACTTGAACTAATCTGTATCGTTGCTGAATACCCTTTCAGTTATATGGCTATGTAAACTTCTTTTTGTTAACTGCTAAATGGTTTGTAAATTCCTCATTTTTTTTTTGAATCTCCAACCTGAACTAGACTGATCTAACTCAAACCTTTCCTATGACACCTTGACCTAAGAAAGAACAACAGTGTAATAAACCACATAGGAACCTATTCTCACCTGCTAGAAAGTGTACAAAGAAGCTGCCTTCCACTCTTCTGCATTCCAGACCTCTATGTTGAGCTAATGAATGGACAATGAATAAGAATTTCCTGTACAAAAATAACATACAACGTTCTTAACTTGGCATTAAAGGCCTACAAAAATCTGACCCCAACCTCTCTTTCTGGATTTATTTTTTCACTATTCTTATTTCTACAGTTTATTCCAGTCAAACTATTATCCAAGTAAGCTGTCTTTTCCCATTCCAAGCATCAGGCCAGGACACCTTCCAACCTTAGCATCATCTTCTTATCGCCACCTGCCCATATCGTCCTTTTCCTTCAAGCCTCATCTCAATTGCTGCTGTCTCTGTGAAGCCTTTCCTAACCACTCCCTCAAGCTGAAAGTGTTCTTTCCTTCCTTTGGCAGAGTATTTTGTATGGATCTCTTCTCTGGCCCCTGTTACAGTCTACTTTGTATTATATATTTTTCAGTACATACGGTATTTTTCAGTACATATGGTTTCCCCCTAGTAGAACATGAACTTCTTGAGGGCAGGAACCTGGTCATTTTTCATCTTTATTTCCCAGCATCTGAGACAACGCCATTGTACATGATAAGCATTTAGTTACTTAGTTGAAGTGAATTTCTAAAACAAGCAATATCTTGAAAGTGGTGTTTGTTAAGTTAAAATGTATTTTATTTCCTCCATCCTTCCAATACATCTGTTGCTTACTCAGCTATCTTCTTATGACCTCTGCTGGCCAGACAACCAACAAGCAGTCATTTGCTCTTGACCCAGAAAACTCTCTTAATCTGGAAGTCTGAAAAAGATCAAAGGTTCATAGGGCTAGAGCCAGAGGGAACCTCAGTAGTCATGTAGTTCAACTCCTTAGTTATTGCACTTGAAGAAACTGAGGCCCAGTAAGGTTAAGTGACTTGTCTTAGGTCACATAGACAAAAAACAGCAGATGTTGTTGTTCAGTCGTGTCTGACTTTTTCTGACCCTATTTGGGGTTTTCTTGGCAAAGATACTGGGGTGGCTTGCCATGTCCTTCTCCATTTCATTTTACAGATAAGGAACTGAGGCAAACAGGGGCAAATGATTTGCCCAGGGTCGTAGTAGCTAGTAAGTGTCTGAGGCCAGATTTGAACATATTAAGACATTAAGAGTCCAAGCCCAGTGCTCTATCTACTATGCCACCTGGCTGCCCTTTAAAAACAAAATAAAACAAAAAACAGAGGTGGGATTTGAACCCTTGTCTTCAAATTCTAGAGCCAGTATTCTTCCAACTATACCACACACTTATTCTTCACATTCAAAATTGTGCACTCTAGGATGTTATCTGTAAATGTTCTGCCTCTTAGAAAAATCTTGTCAAAGTCATAAACTGCATAGCACCATTTAAGTGAATAATCTCTACTAGACTTTTTCCCAAGGGACATATTGAGATGGATGAAAAATTTACAGACTACAAACATATAATGGACATTATATTTTAAACTCAAAATTGGTTAAAGATAAGCTGAATTGTATATAAATATATTTTTGCTACCAATTCACGTTAAAATAGATACATGGTTCTTGGGGCATATTCCACTGAAGGAGAGTGAGGAATAAAGATAATTCCAGCATTTTTACTCAGGAACTTAATGGATTCCTGATCTCATCCGCTCAGATACTCCTGCCAATGATGTAAGTTATAACCAATCCAAATTGGGTGCGCTTGGCTGAAGACTTTCAACAGTACATGATAATCATTGGAATTTCATTCTTTTGCCCCATAAGTGAAACAAAAATCTCGAATATTTCCTGAGGCTGACCAGGGAATTCCTGCTTGGGGTATCTACTGTAGCCTGAACTACATTCAATTCTTGAGTCAAATTAGCAGAGCCACCAAATCTACACTACCACTTTGGTTATAATAAAGCTTAGTGGGTAGACTGCTAGACTTGGAGTCAGGAAGATTTGGGTTCAAATCCCTCCTTAGACACATAGTAGCTGTTTGACCCTGGGAAATTCACTTAATCTCTGATCCTCAGTTTCCTTGTCCATTAAATGACAGGGTAAGACTCAACTTCTATGGTCCCTTCCAGCTCTAAATCTCTGATCTTATGATCAACCCCAACCACTCCTGGAGAATTCAGGCATGACCATATGTTGGTGAGATGGTCTGAAATCTGTATTACTGCACTTAGGTCCTATCTTTTGCCTCAAATGGGAGTTCCAAGTCATTTGAACTCCAAAAAAAAAATCAGAACAGAAGAGTAGCCTATTCCTCTCTCATATCTATCATGCTTCTTGAAGAGCATCTCTTGCCTTGCTCCCAGTTGATTTAATTTCCTCTATTCTTATCTAGAAACCCTAACTGGGAGATGACTATCTACACTGTCAAGCACAAGAAGAGACCCTAACAGCACTGCAACTACTGGAGCTTGTGAGCTTGTGGACCACTATTTGTGCCTAATCGAATCAGTTTGGAGATCTCTTGACTTAGTGTTTCTTTCCTTATCCTTCCAAAATCAAGTTCACCCTCTCACTCTCATTCAGTTGATCCCCAACCCGAATGGTAAGATCCTATTACTCTAGATAATTCCAAAAGAACAAAATGCCCAGCTGACTGCTTCTTTCCATCTTTGCTCAACCTCTTCCTAATCATCTTCATCAACATCACTGCTTCCAAAACCAAAACATATCAACTACTTTAGCCATATTTGTTTTAGCAGAAGAAAAAAAAAGGAAAACCTTCAACTTCTGGGAAAAGAAGCAGGGCAACTGTGTGGGTTATCTGAAGCCTTGCCTTATATCAAAGGTATTCTATGTTCTGCTAGTGAAGTAACTAACCTACTTAGAAGTAAGGGACACTTGTAGTGTATCTGTTACTCCCTCCCTAGACCAATGTCTTTTTTTACTGTACCTCTGCTGGGTCGTTGCCCAAGAGAGTGTGTGCATTGGGGATGAAGATGTCAAGAAGTATGTAAGGGTGTCATAAAATACTACCTGGACTGAACATCTGACCAAGTGTACAAAGACTGTCCTATCCCTCTTGGGCAGTGGGTTTCCAAACTTTATGTAGGGCAATTCCTCCTTTTGATGAAGGAAAAAGTCCTACTGTCTTTCTCTGTTCCTATTGTCTATATGTTAGTCTATTCTTTAGGCCTGTGTGAGGGGTAGATTTGGTAACATCTGGAGAAGAAAGATCCTGGTCTTTAGGCTTACAGATTTGAAAAAGAAGACACATGGTTCTATATTCTTCAGTCACTGAAAGGGAAGAAAGACTGGGAAGGAGCCAGGGTAGCCAGCAGCTCAACCATGTCTATATCCCAACTTATTATGATCTCTCTTGGTTGAGCTGGGTTATATCAATCCCAGTAAAAGAGCTCACTCACTATCAATATTGTCTGTTATATTTTCTCATATGTCAACCTTCTCTGAATTCTGTTTTGCTATTGGTTGGAAACATATATTTATTTTGGAACTGGCATTTGGTGAGAAGGGAGTCAAACCTTTGATACATAGCTTATGCATCTATTCTCATTAAGGGGTGATTAAAAGTACAGATTGAACCTAAAAATCATTTCCCCTAGACTAACATTATTTAAGAGAGTGGATAGATATAACTGTAGCCCAGAACCTCCTCTCTCTGAAGAGAGCAGAGTAGCCTATCTTTAGTCTCAACCTCCTGCTTCCCCTCCTGGCAGGAATCAAAATCTCCCTTGGAGAAAGATGGAAAAAGACTGTATAAATATCTATTCTTCCCTCTCTACAAGCCACATCTAGATAGATCCATGTGAACACACATGGGCAAAACATATAGACACAGTACACTGTATCTTTATATGTGTCATGGACTCCTTTGGAAAGCTAGTGAAATCTATACTCAGAATATAGCTTCAAAATACTGTTTTAAACAAACAATACAATAAAATAATAAAAATAAAACATAATAAACAACAAAAAACATAAAATAGGAATTCAAAGGAAAACAATTCTATTGAAAGAGTTACCACAGCATATTTTAAAGTTCATTGAAAACAAAGTGAATATGTTTATGGAGCAATTGTACCAGAAAATAACCAAAATTTTTTTACCTTTGTTTTGTGCTCCCTTCCTACTTCTGTAGAATCTCCAAAGAGAATGCTCCACAATTCGGAAAAACTCTAACATAGGGGCGAATTTGAGAGACAAAAATATTGCCCCGTTTGCCTATCCACTTGTTTCACTATTCACAGCTTTACTTTCATTCCTCTGAGTCTTCCTAAGGCAGGACTCCTTAATCTGAGGTCCATGAACTTGTTTTTAAAAATATTTTAACAGCTATATTTCAATTTAATTGGCTTCCTTTGTAATCCTGTGTATCTTATTTTATCATTTAAAAACATTGTCTTGAGAGGGAGTCCATAGGCTTCACCAGACTTCCCAAAGAGTCTATAATACACTAAAAAATTAAGAATCTCAGTCTGACCTAGGGACAGTGATGATATCTAACATTTTTGTTGTGCCAGCTAAGTATTTCACAAAAACCACCTCATTTGAGCCTCTCAATAATCGTGGGAGGTTGTGAAAAGGGAAGAAAGAGCAGAGTTTGAGTCCCTGCACCCTTCTTGTCATCTTCACTCAGCGTTCTCAGTTCCATCAGTTCTGTCCATATATGCCTCACTATTCAACAGGAGATGAGAAAAGTTCTCCCAAAAGCATTATAGTGATCAGGGGAGGGAGGAAGGGCAGGGAGGCTTCTAAATCTTTCATCTAAGCAAGTAGAGCTCTGGGAGACAAGTAGCTATTATTAAGGGTGATAGAACCTCCCCCCAAACAGGAAACTAGTAGAACATTTCTCATATTGAAAGGTGCAAATTAGCCCTTGCTTCCTAAAAGTCTCATTCTTACAAAAATTTCAAACCAGGAATCTGTCTTCATGGTTAGTCCCCACCCACCCACACCACTCCCAGGGAAAAGAGTTGGGTGTTGATGAAAATATCTAGCTATAACCTTCACTTGGAATAATTATATGTTTTTAAAAATCAAACAAAAGCTGAAAGAAGTTTATTAACATAATCCGCTATTAGAATGTCAAGAGTCCCTATAGTTTTAAAATGCAGGAATAGGCAAGAAAAGAGTATAAAGATGATCCAGAAGCCTCATGCTTATTCTCTCAATAGCCATAGATTGCTTTTTACCCACCCTAACCACTTGATTCACCATTTAGATTTGTAGCATTTTAGAGCTAGAAGGGATCTTAGCATGATGTATTCCAGCTATTTTGTTTTACAGATGGAATAACTAAGACCTAAATTTAAATTATCATATACACGTATTGTTTTCTTCTGAGATAATTCCCGCTAAGGCATATGGTGTAATCCAAAAATGGTGGATAGTTTTGCAATGCTTGGGGAAGCTACCTTGTCTTATAGATTCTTATGTATTTTCTTTAAGTCAGAGTGAAGTGAACAGCTAGGGCACAATAGTAATTATTATTATAAGCACAATGACAATACATTTTATAGCGCTTTAAGGTATATAAAATGTCTTCCCAATAATAGTTCTATTGAATCATGAGTATTAGTATCAGAAAGGTAAAGTGACTTCCCTTCCTAGACCAATGCCTTTTTATACTATAGCTGCATTTTTGTGATGCTTTTAGGTCATGTGGGTAAGTTGCATGTATGACTCACCTTTGACCCTGAACAAGATATATAAACCCAGAGGTTGGCGTTCTCCCTTGAGGTTTTCAGTCCTGGAGTAGTGCTGGCACAGGACTCTGGGAAGCTGCTCTAAGAGCCTCCTGGCTCAGCCTAGATGTTGATGGTTTCTTGGTAACTATGAATTGTGTTGGTCTGTTAATAATGTATATTTGTAATTTGTATTTGTTCTAAAGTTCAGGGTGCTGGCTTTTTCTCCTGAACTAAGTGAATGATATTTGTATGTTGGATTGAAATAAGATTGTTAACTCCTTAATTTTGCTTTCCTTAGTAAAGCAGATCAAAGAACCTGTGCTGTCAGCATTCTTGTTGTCGGGCTTGTGTTGGTCTTTCACTCCCACAGCAGCTGCTAGCCGAATTGTTGCAACAGGAGTTTGAACTTTATCTTGTGGGCAAGTGGGAAAGAAAATGATGGTATGTCTTAAAGCACAGTAATGTCATAATGAAAGTGGTATTCCAAATAAAATTAGTTTGGGGGCAGCTAGGTGGTACAGTGGATAGAGCTCTGGCCCTGGAGTCAGGAGGACCTGAGTTCAAATCTGGCCTCAGACCCTTACTAGCTGTGTGACCCTGGGCAAGTCGCTTAACCCAATTCTTCCAAAAAAAAAAAAAAGAAAAAAGATGAGTTTAATAGGAGTTTGCAGAATGGCTTAGAGGAGAAACCAATTGGTAACATGCTGTAGAAATCTGAGCAGGAAGGGATGAGGATTTGTACTAAAGTGATAGAAGAGGTAAAAGCAAACCCAACATCCATTTCAAAGACATGATGGAACTACTTTTGGATGAATTTTAGATTGACTGTAGTTAGATATACATATATGTGTATATATCTACATCTCTATAGACATCCATTTATCTATCTGTATCTGTATGTCTATATCTACATGCATTCCTACATAGTGTAAAGTTATATATTTATGTATATGTAATTCATAAATACATGTTAAGTTGAATTTATCAAGAAGGAAAGAAAATGCTGATCCTGAAAGGAAGAATAAGAAATTAGGTGAAGGCCTAGAAACGTGATGACAAAATGATATACCATCATCTTCAGTTTTTTTTTTCAAAATTTACTTGGTCAAAGTTTAAAGATTTCCTATTCAAATTACACAAAAAGAAGTAAAAAGCAGTTTTTCAAAGCTCTCTTACCTTTCTGTGGTCCCTAAGTTACAGCTTAGACAGACCACTCACACTATTCAGCCTTTTTCATTACGGCTTTCTAGATAATCTATTCTGTGGCCACTAGGGGGCAAGAGATACAAATAAAACACCCAATTCACCAAGAAATCATATTACACATGCATCATATCAATTGTTCCATTTAAAGTGAAACAAATGCTTTTCCAAGGTATTTTTTCAAGGTGGTTATTTTTGTCATGGAACAAAAATTAGCGTAAAACTAACCTTTTGCTGTATACTGTTGATGTTTATATTAAGAGATACATTGACTATCAATTCAACTCAATTCAATGATCAGTAAAATGGAGGGAAGGAGCTGGATCAAATGACCTCTGAGGTTCTTTCCAGCTTTAGATATATAAATATTATTTAACCCAAATATAGATACCATACAGACACTATTCTCTTACTGGGTCTGTAATGAGTCTGTACAGACTCTTAATGGGTCTTTATTTTAGTTTGTTTTGTTTTGTTTTTGGTACCATGCACCCATTGTTTTCAGAAGAAAAAAAAAATGTAGAGATTAGACCAGTGATTTCAGTAACATAAGGAAATCATGGATGAGGAAACTCTTTCTACCAATGCAAATGGACATTTTCTCTACAATTTACCAGCTTAGAGTACATGTAACTTGGTTGAGTACTTCCAGTTGTGTCTTGCTCTGTGACTTCATTTGGGGTTTCTTGGCCAAGACAGTGCAGTGGTTTACTATAAGCTTCTCCAACTCATTTTACAGATGAGGAATGGAGGCAAAGAGGGGTAATTGACTTTCCCAGGGTCACAGAGCTAGCATTTGAGGTCAGATTTGAACTTAGGTCTTTCTGACTCCAGAATCTATTCACTCACTGCCCTAGCTGCATGTGTAACATTGAAAGATTAAAAAAACTTGTTCATATCATATAAGCTGAATGTTTCAAAGGCAAGTTTTAAAACCAGGTCTCTTTGGTCCCCAGGCCAGTTTTGCCAAATGGCCTTTTGTTATACTTCTTCTTTTCTCATAATAGCATTTCTGTTTGATCCTTGTAACAACTTTTTGAGGTAGACAGAGCGAGTTTTATCATCCCTACTTTTCAGATGAGAGAATTCAGGCTCAGGACTAAATTGCTAAAACCAAAGGCAAGTAAATGGCAAATCAAGGTTTTGAAATTAGAGAGCTCTTGACTTCAAGTCCCATGCAATCCCAGCTACTCCATTATTGCCTCTCTAACAAAGAGATTTTTCCTCATAAGTCCATTTTCTTGTTTACTCTTTGTGCATTTTGATTCTCATAAGGCTTTTTATCAAATTAAAGAATCTTTTAAAAATATCAATGAGAATTAAATGAACAATAACCTTCGAAATACCCGAATTGGTTTTTTTTTTTAGTTTAGTTCTTTTAGCTAGTGATAAAATGAAATCAGGTAAGCTAATTTTGAAACTACTTAAAGTTACTCTCAAATCTTCACAGTACAGTGAAAATACAACTATTACAAACAATAGATTTCATAAAGATATTTTTATCCATGATGATCTTGACGATCTTAGAAAAATATGGATAGACTTGCACAAAATAATGAAGAGCAAAATGAACGGAAGCATGAGAATGTTATACACAGTAAGCAATATTGTTCTAAGAATAATTTTGAGTGACTAAGTCATTTTGACTATTATAAATACGCAAATTATCCACAAATGACCTATAAAGGAAAATACCATCTGCATCCAGAGAAAGAACTGATAAACAGAAGTGTATATGTAGAAATATTTTACATCTATACACATATACACATATACACACACACACACATACATACATATATTTGTATCTAGTGGTAGCCTTCAGGGGGGAGGTAAGGAAAAAAAGAAAAAAAAAGAAAGTTACATGATAACTTTTAATGTAAATTGTGAGTAAATTTTAATTTTCAAGCTAATTTATGCGATAATGATTTGATATTGATAACAATTGTGTCCAAACTGTGAATTTCCAAGTTTCATTCCTAGGTTTGTTGTGTCCTTGGACTGGCCTTAAGTGGGTGTTTTCAGAGAAACCAAGTCAGAAACAGCAGCTCAATGGAAGTAACATCAGCGATCTAAGGCTAGTGATTAATTCTAAAGCATCTGAATGACTGTAGTAAGCTGTAAGTGGGAAAGATCTTGCTGTTTTGATCTAAATTTATAGTCATTCCATGGCCTAAGCAAGAATTAAAATTAGTATTTGAACTTATCATATGTAGAAGATTCCATTCCTGAAATATCTCATTCTTTCAGATTCAGTATAATTAAAGGTAAACACGTTTGAGAAACAAAGATATAAATCTAATAAGTTGTGAGGTTAAAGTCAGGAACCTCCTTTGTTTTTGTTTTAAGGAATAGGATTTCAGTACAGACAGTTATGTTAGTGAAGAGTAGTGACTTATGAGCTATCTTCTGTTATCTTAGTGGGAAATCTGATTTTAAATGTTATTTAATCTGTAATTTGAACAGTTGTAGAAATGGATGCAAACTACTTAAGACTCACCTTAAGGATGTTTGCGTTGTTTAAATGGATTTTGAGAGCAGTGGTATTTTTCTGTGATGAACCTCTTGTTGCTAATATGGGATTGGAGTCAGATATGTGATCTTTGAGAGCTGAAGCCACCTGAAACTTATTATCGGAACTTGCAATTCAAGACCTTATGGGACTATTAACCGACATTATTTTGAGTCTGACTCCAGGTATTGTAATGCTTTTGAGCCAGAGAGCCATGAGGCCTGCAACCTTATGGGGTTTTACATCTATGAACTGCAGAAGATATTCTCATGGGAAAGGCTGAGAACGACTGTTTTCATGAGCTGAGGTAGGAATCTCCTGACTCAATTTCCCCAATATGACACATGGAATGAAAAATATTCCTAGCTATTCATTCCTAGAATGAAAAATAAGCCTAGCTCGATGCCATTGGCCATCTACATAACTTTTGCCTGGAATTGATATGAAATCAGGGAAATATTATTCCCTTACTGTACAGTTATGTCTCTATTATTTTATGGCAAATTTCTATAATCATGTCAGATGATCAGCATGAACACAATATTAAATCTTTATCTTATAAGCTAATACTGCAGCATATCTGAGATACTATAGTAAGATGCAAGTTAAGATTTGAGGTATTTGGCCTAGAATTTTAGTCCTTTCTGTATTCCAAGCAAGTAACAATTAAGTATTTAGCATTGACATCTGTTACTAGTTATATATTCCTGTATTAGTTAAGGTCCTTTAATTCCTCATAATGGTATTGGGACAATTAGGTCAATGAGTGGTGAAACCAGGATATGATTCTCTTATTTAGTTACTGTCTCAGTGTTGTTACAATTAGTTATCTTAGAAGAAGAGTGGCTTGTGGTCTATCTTGTAAATGCCTTAAAAGAAACATCCACTTTAAAGACTTACATGAACTGATGCTAAGTGAAGTGAGCAGAACCAAGAGAACATTGTACATAGTGATAGCAACATTGTGCAATGATCAACTTTGATAGACTTAGCTCTTCTCAGCAATGCAATGATCTAAGATAATGACAAAAGACTGAAGATGGAAAATGCTATCCACTTCCAGAGAAAGAACTATGGAGTCTGAATGCAGATTGAAGCATACTATTTTCTCTCTCTCTCTTTTTTTTTACTTTCTCACGGCTTTCCCCTTTTGTTCTGATTATTCTTTCACAACATGACTAATGTGGAAATGTTTAATATGATCGTACATGTATAGCTTATAGCAGATTGCATGCCATCTTGGGGAGGAAGGAAGGTAAGGAGGGGGAAAAATTTAGAATTCCAAATCTTATAAAAGTGAATATTGCAAACTATAAATAAATACATAGATTTTTAAAAAAAATCAGAATCAAACAATATGTTGTTTACAAGAAACATATTTAAGAATGAGAGCTACACACAGAGTTAAAATAGAGGGTTGCAGCAGAATTTATTATGTGTCAACTGATGCTAAAAAGGCAGGGGGAACAATTATGATTTCAGGCAAAGTTATGGCTAAAATAGATTTAATTAAAAGAGATAAACAGGGTAACTACATTTTGATAAAAGGTACCATAGACAATGAAGCAATATCAAAAACCTATATGCATCGAATACTATAGCATCTAAATTTTTAAAAGAAAAGTTAAATGAATTACAGGTGGAGATAGATAGTAGTACTACAGGGTGCTCCTAAAGTGTGGACATATAGGCAAAAATGCATATTTTCAAGAAATGAAATTAATGAAATTTTCAATAACATTTTATTTAGTTGGAATATTAACAAATAACATCTTCAATATGATTTTCATCATTTGTGCTACAAAGGTTGATGCGCTTTGCAAGATTCATATGAACTCAATGCAATAATTCCACATTGCCATCAATTGCCTATATGTCCAGACTTTAGTGACACCCTGTATAATAGTAGGGGACTTTAATCTTCCCCTCTCAGAACTAGATAAATCTAACCCAAAAATAAATAAGAAAGAAATTAAGGAAGTGAATAGAATTTTAGATAAACTTGCCAGTCTCTGTACCTTTGAACTCTCTGTTTCCCATGCCTGAAATGCCCTCTTTATGTCTACCTCATGGAGTCCTTCTTTTCCATTAGGATTCAGCTAAAACATCATCTTCTGCTTGAAGCCTTTCCTGTTTCTCTCATACTCTCAACTGCTAGTGGCCCCCTCCCAAACTACCTTGTATTTGTACTACTTTTTATACATTTGTATTTATTCACTATATTTTTGCTTTATATATACATACATATGTATATAATGAACTTTTCTTCCCCCATTAGAATGTATATTCATTGCTAGTAAGTAGGAATTGTACTTGTATCCCCAACACATAGTATAATGCCTATCACATAGCTTGTGCTTAATAAATATTTGATCAATTTATTGAGTCTTCTTCTGGTTTAAGACAAACCCCTTACCTTGAACAAATTCTAAAGGAATTTTCTAACTCAAGATTTATGATTATAACTCTAGATTATGATTTAAGAATTCAATTCAATGAACATTCAATAAGCACATTGTATATGTTTTTTAAAAAATTAATGAAATGGCCTTTTCTTTTTGCACAAGATTACTAGAAAGTTAGGTCCATCTAATGTGGAATGCTGTAGGTATAGTTTACCTCATTTTCAGCAAAAGTCTCTCATGTTGTTCTCATGGATGAAATAGAAAGACATAGGCTAGAGGCAGAGTTGTGCTGTTAAATGTTCAACAAATACCTCTTGAAAAAAAAGTATGCATAACATACTTTTAAGTTTCATCTGCATCACTAACATTTTCTCTGTAACTTTGTTAGTCTGCACATTCAACAAAACAATAGAACAAGCCCTGCTTTGTGGCATTTGCCAATTTCCAAGATGTAAATGCTCATAATGAAAGTTTAGCAATTGACTCTATCAAATCAGGCTTGAGCTCTGTATAGCATATGCCTAGCAAGGTAATGTGGGCCAGAATGAAATGAATTTAGAACTGTTTGAATGACCAGATCCAAAGAATCTGATATATCAGGCTTGGAAAGAGGTTTCTAGTGGAGTGCCTTTATTATGTTGCTTTGTATTATTTAAATTTTTCATCAGTAACTGAAATAACAGCTATACAGAATGTTAATCAAATCAGCTGATGACACAAAGTTGAGAAGGATAACTAACAGGATAAAAAAATCAGAATCCAAAAAGATCTTGACAAGTTAGAGCTTTGAAGCAAATATTCTAAGATGAAATTTTTTTTTGGAGGAGAGAAGGCAGGGCAATTGAGGTTAAGTGACTTGTCCAAGGTCACATAGCTAGTAAGTGTGTCAAGTGTCTGAGGTCTTCCTGACTCCAAGGCCAGTGCTCTACTCACTGTGCCACCTAACTGCCCTACTCACTGTACCACCTAGCTGCCTCTAAGATGAAATCTTTAAATAGTAATAATAGCTAGCATTTATATAACACTTTGAAGTCTACAAATTGCTTTACAAATGTTATTTCATTTTATTCTCATAATCCTGGGAGTCAGGTGCTATTATTATCCCAATTTTACAGATGATGTAATTATTTTAAGTGACTTACTTGCCCAAGGTCACATAGCTAGTTTTTGAGGCCAAATTTGAACTCAGGTCTTTCTGACTCTGGGTGCAGAGGTCTATCCACAATTATACCTACCTGTCTTGAAAACTGTGCTTTGTTACAAAAAGTCACTTTCACAAGAATAAGCTAGATCAGAAACAATTAACTTGAAATCATTTTGGAATTATAGTGTGGTTCAGGGTCAAAGTTGAGTCAAATAATGTAATTGAGCAGCCCTCAGAGCTAGCATAATCTTGAGGTGCCTTAAGAAAGGATCTTTTCACTGTACTCTGCCCAAGTCAGACTACTTTGGGAGTATTGTGTTTAGTTCTGGGCACCACATTTTAGGAAGAACATTGATAATCTGGAGAGTGTGCAGAAGAAGGCAAACAGGTGTTGAGGAACCTAGAAATCATGCCTTTTGAGATTATGTTGAAAGAATTCAAGATCATTAGCCTGGAGAAGGAAAGATGTTAGGACAGGGTTGTGGAATACAATTATCCATCTACAAGTATTTGAAGGGCTATTTTATCAAAGAGGAATTAGACTTATTTTACTTGGCCTCAGATGACAGAACTAGGAACAATGGGTGGAAAGGCAACATAAAAGAGAACAATATAAATTATTAATGATCGTCAAAGGGTATAATGACCACCTTGAAAGGTAACAGACTCCCGCTTGCTAGAGGACTTTAACTAAATAATGGAGGACCATTTATCAAGTAAGTGATAGAAGGCTTTTCTGTTCAATTAAGGGCTAAACTAGATGCTATCTGAAGTCCCTGACAACTTTGAGATTTTGTGTACCCCGTATGGAGCACTGTACTGGACTCTGTTGAAATATGAAATTAAGATATGTCATTGACCCTGCTGTCATAGAACTATCAACCTATTAGAAAGATAAGACAAAAATCAATAGTAATACCAAGTACAATAAGTACATCAGAGTGATTCGAATGGAAATGCTAGGTTAGATTCAAGGGGAAAAGGTTGTTTCTGAAAAGAGGGGATGTGTCATGAAAGGCTTTGTGAAGAGGAAGGCATTGAAGTTAGGCTTTAAACAAAAGGTAAGAATTTAACAAACATAGGAGAGGGAGATTTCAATCATAGAGACTAAGAGTGTAAGTAAAGGCAAAAAGAGAATGAATACACAGAGAATGTTTAGAAGACAGAGTAGTGAAATTGGTTGGAGTATAGAGTATAAGGTAGGAAGTATTATGAGATAAGGCTTAAAAAGTAGGGTAGAAGACTTTGAATTCTAAGCAAGGAGTTTAAACTTTTATAGATGGGCAACAGGAAGTTGTTGAAGCTATCTTGAGAGAGAAGGGACTTGATCAAATCTGTGCAAGAGGAAGATTATTTTGATAAAATAGATTCTGATAGAGTAGAGGCAGGAAGCCTTGTGAGGCTGCTTTTATAACAGTGTAGGAAAGTGGTGTTGAGGGTTTATAATAAGGGGTGGTGGTAGTTAGACGAGACAAGCATGAAGAATACAGAAGAAAATATTTCAGTGGTAGAATTAATAGGAATTGGCAACTGAGTGACCATGAAAATAAGAGAAGAAATCAATCTCATGACTTTACCTGACCAGATGATTAGGGAAACAGATTTCTTTTGTGGCTCATACATTCTTTCCTCTTCTAGTTTTTCACACAGTCAGCTATAGAGAAACAAGTCACTTCTGACTTAGCAACCACAGTAATGCAGAGGGAGGTTATGTCAGTGATGGCTTCTACAATCTATCCAGGTGCATGGTCTGCTAAAAATTTGAAGACTCGAGCCCATCTACACAGCAGGAAATTGACAGTTTCATTTATGAGAGGGAAAAATAAAGTAAATTAAATCTGTTTTCTGTTATACTCCAATCATGCTAAAAAGCTCTCTCAATCTTTGTTTCTTCTAGAAAAAGTCTTATCAAAATCACCAAGGGCAACTCACCAGGCATTTCCACTTCAATAACTTTTTGTCAAATTGACCAGTTTCAATCAAGTTTGACAGATAGATAAAAAGACTTGAAGTTAAACAGGGTCACAGAGAATTCATAGCAACACATTTATGGGGAGTTGGGGAACTTTAACGGCCAAAACTTCTATTCACTTTACACGTAGTAGCTGTATCAGCTGATAAATCTGAGTTCAATGCATCCTTTCTCCATACCCCCCCACCCCAATCCTACTGTTACTTCCCAAAGAGATATCCCAAAAGCAGGCCAAGGAGAATCCATTAAATCACTGAATGCCAATCCAGTGTAATGCTGATGTTTACCCTCTACCCCATAGAGTAGCTGAGACTTTGCTTGTCAAATCTTTTCATTTCTCCCTGTTGAGAGCAGGTTCCTCCCCTCTCACAATTCCCAAGATTTGGAATTCAGGAAACACTAGTCTTTGACATATCCTGCTACTTACTCCACAATCCTTATCCCTTTCCCTCTAACCTGGAAAAAAAGGTGAAAAAGAGAACAAAAACATGACACTCTTTATTTTGCCAAAGATCTTTTCCAGAATGGGTTGGCTTCAAATAGAACAAAATGAGAAGAAAATTAATCTGCATCTAGCTTACTTCTCTAAGGCTATAAATTGCAGACACTCAAGCTCATAAAGGAAGTTCTCTCATTTGGGAATTCCTCATGCCAATGAAATGATGGGTTTAAACACTATCTCAGCTGTAGATTATACATCACCTTGTAATTCAGATTAACTATATGATGCCTTCAGAATCTCACTTGTCCTCAGATACAATTTTTGGGGTGGGTTTATATGCAAGACATTGGCCGCAGTGGTGGTGGAGGGGGCATGTGTGTGTGGAGATCAATTACTTCTATATTTTAAAAAGTATACTTGCTATAAGTAAATAAATTGCTCTAAAGCATTATTGATTGGAGAAATGCAAATCGAAATAACTTTGAGATATCATAGATTAGCTAAAATGATTGAAGGGGAAAATGACAAATGTTTGTGGGAAACAAAAAAAAAAGGAATTCTGTTTCCACAGGATTAAAACTACTCCCAGCTTTGAGTGATAACAGGATGTAAGTCAGAAGTAACTGGTTCTAATCAGAGCTGTGACCTAGCAGAACCAGGTTTCTGATTAAGTAAAAGGTCAGAAGCTTGAACATATGCTTAATGAGCTATCTGAGGGGGAACATATCAAGTAAGAGAACATGAAGTGAGTGGTTCAGGAGGTTGCATCTAGATAATTGAGAGCAAGAGGGAAAATCTGAATTGGGAACAGAGCAAAAAAAGGCCTTGCATTTGTTTGAGCAAGTGTACTCCATTAGGGAGTTGCCCATTCACTAGGAATGTAAAATAGATGTAAAATAAAATGAAAACTTTCCTGGCTTCACAAGTATAATTCTTTCTAGAGTGAACACGTTTGTCACAATTTGGGGGCTTGTCCAGGATCTAGCATCAGAAAGGGGAACCCACTACAGAGAACAGGAGGTGCCCCATTGGTTTCCAATAGCCAGAACATCTGCAGATGGGAGTTTCCCTTCTTTGGATTGCTAACTTCCCAGGACTATTTTTGGAATCGCTGTGAACCTAGGAATGTGGTAAAAATAATAAGAGACATATCTGTGGCAACCAGGACACCCTGTGCACAGGGTCACTTTGATGCTTGGGCCATCCTACAGGTCTGAGAGGGGGTTGGGTAAAAGTGAGTAAACTGAAGGAGGGTGGCTGATTGGGGCCTGTCTCATAAAGAGAATAGATGGGAGAAGCCACAGTGCAGTTGTAAGGTAGAAAGGTCTCAGCCCAGGAATATAAGATGGGGGAACAAGGAGAGAAAGATGGCAGGGGAAGAGAGTTAAAGATACCCTTGTTATCAACCCTCCAAAAACAGTCCCTTAGTGGAAGGTGTGGAAATATCCCAGCATGTCCTTGCTGCTGGGAGAGGCAGAGATCTGGGCAGGGGGGCCCTCTGGGAGGGATATCCTGAAATTGTCTAAAAGTCAGAGTAAAATTACAACTCTGAGTTTTTGACCAGTCTGAATTAGAATACTAAACTGGTTTCTAAATTGGTGTGCACTTTGTAATGTCTTGTCTGTGTGTTTGTGGAATGTTTCATATTTTGTGGTGAGAGATTTAAAAAGCATCTAGAAAAACCTTTAAGGAATTTTTAAGGCTCAGAGAGACTCTCCAGAGGCTGTAAGGCAAAGCTAGTAGGTTTTAGAAGTGATAAAGAATTAGAACCCAGGCAGTCCAGAGAAAGCAAGGGTTGGTTGAGAGGAAAAAGAAAGCTGAAGGTTTGAATCCAGGGTTTTCTGAGGGTTTGAATCAAAGCTAAAGTTTGTATTTTATGTTTAAATTAAATCAATGTATCTGTATCAGATAATGTGTTTAAAATTTCAAAATAACAGGGAGAAATGCAGTTCTCTTGGTGTATAAATTGTTAGTAAGGCGCAGGAAAGAAGGATGAAATTGGGGTATGTTTTTTAAAAAAATTTGAAATGTAAAGGAAAGTGCAGGTAGTTTGAGTAAAAATAGGAGAGAGGTAAAAGTTTGAGTGAACATATGAAAGGTAGAATAGAAGATTTAGATGGGGGTGGGACAGCAGCAAGTCCATGTGCTCTCAGCTACTCCCTCCCCCATCCTTCTTCAGATGATCTGGGCATGTAGAGCCTGATTTTGAAAACCAATAGACAAAGTTATGGAAAGTTAGAAGGAATTATGTCTATCTGCCTTTTGGGATGAATCTGTGGCAAGGTTTTGTTGAATTTAATATGGGTATTGATTATGGTAAAGATATTGATTCAATTAACTATTAAGCTCTAAAAGTGTCTGCTTGGAAGGGAAGCTGGCCATACTTTCTTACCATTGACTCAAATTCCTTAGGTATTTTGTCTGGGCTAAACCTTTTAACAATCTGATTCAAACTTTTTGCAAAACTCTTCCAGAAGAATGGGAGTAAGGAGTTGAAATGCCTAAAGCAGCTTTTTATTTGAAGTCCCAAAAGGGGGCAGCACTTCAGCTTTTTAAGGAAGTAGAAGAATATACAATCATGTGTCCTTTTAAGGGAATATATGAATTTGTGGATAATATTTCCTTTTAAAAAGGCAGGAGTAATTGTGTATATAATTAAAATTATATACACACACATACGCGTATGTATATGTATGTATGTATATATATATATATACATACACACATATATATATTTAATTAAAATGTTAACATATTATTTGTCATTATGATTATAAAGTGCTTAACACAATGACTGGCATATATTAGACACAACATTATTGTTATCTCTCTAATTTAAGGTAATCGTTCCATATCTACTAACTTTGAAGTCCATTACTGCTGTGTATTGTGTACCTAGTCTATTCCACTGATCCACCACTCTATTTCTTAGCCAGTGCCAAATAGTTTTGATGATTGCCACTTCATAATATAGTTTTAGATCTGGTAAAGCGAGGCTACCCTCCTTTGCATTTTTTCATTAATTCCCTTGATATTCTTGACCTTTTGTTCCTCCAGATTAATTTTGTTATTTTTTTAGTTGTATAAAATTTTTTTGGTAGTGTGATTGGTATGACACTGAATAAGTAAATTAATTTAGGTAGAATTGTCATATTTATTATATTACCCTGGCCTACTCACGAACAATTGATATTTTTCTAATTGTTTAGATCTGATTTTATTTGTCTGAAAGGTGTTTTTTGGGGTTTGTCTTGGTAGGTAGACTCTGAAATATTTTATATTATCTACAATTACTTTAAATGGAATTTCTCTTTCTATCTCTTGCTACTGGGCTTTGTTGGTAATATATAGAAATGCTGATGATCTATGTGGGTTTATTTTATATCCTGCAACTTTGCTGAAGTTGTTAATTATTTCAAGTAGTTTTTATTTGATTTTCTAGGATTGTCAAAGTATCATCTGCAAAGAGTGATAGTTTTGTTTCCTCTCTATCTATCCTAATTTCTTCAATTTGTTTTTCTTCTCTTATTGCTAAAGCTAACATTTCTAGTACAACATTGAATAATAGTGGTGATGATGGACATCCTTGTTTCACCCCTGATCTTATTGGGAATGCTTCTAGCTTATTATCATTATATATAATAATTGCTGGTGGTTTTAGATAGACACTACTTATCATTTTAGGGAATTTTCCATTTATTCCTGTGCTCTCTGGTGTTTTTTCAATAGGAATGGGTGTTGTATTTTGTCAAAAGCTTTTTCTGTATCTATTGAGATAGTCATACAATTTCTGTTACTTTTGTTATTGATATGGTCAATTGTGCTGATAGTTTTCCTAATATTGAACCAGCCCTGCATTCTTGATATAAATTGCACCTGGTCATAGTGTATTATCCTCATGAGAAATTTCTGTACACTATTTGCTAATGTTTTATTTAAAATTTTTGCATCAATATTCATTAGGGAAATTGGTCTATAATTTTCTTTCTCTGTTTTGGTTCTTCCTGGTTTAGGTATCAGCACCATATTTGTGTCATAAAAGGAATTTAGAAGGACTCCTTCTTCACCTGTTTTTCCAAATAGTTTATATAATATTGGAATTAATTGTTCTTTAAATGTTTGGTAGAATTCACTTGTAAATCCATCTGGCTCTTGAGATTTTTTCTCATTGATGGCTTGTTCAATTTCTTTTTCTGAAATGAGGTTGAGTAGTTTATTTTCTCTTTTTTCAATTGGAGCAATTTATATTTCGTAAATATTAATCCATTTCACTTAGACTGTCAGATTTATTGGTACACAGCTGGGAAAAATAACTCCTAATTATTGCTTTAATTTCCTCTTCATTGTTGGTGAATTTGTCCTTTTCATTTTTGATACTGGTAATTTGGTTTTCTTCTTTTTTTTAAAAAAAAAAACTTAACCAAAGGATTATCTATTTTATTGGTTTTATTTTCATAAATCAAGTTCTTAGCTTATTTATTAGTTCAATAGTTTTCTTACTTTCAATTTCATTAATCTCTCCTTTGATTTTCAGAATTTCTAATTTGATATTTAATTGAGGATTTTTAATTGGTCCTTTTTCTATCTTTTTTAGCTGCCTGGCCAATTCATTGATATCCTCATTCTCTGTTTTATTCATGTAAGCATTTAGAGATATAAATTTTCCCCTAAGTACTGCTTTGGCTATATCCCATAAATTTTTTTGTTGTCATTCTCTTTAACGAAATTATTTGATTGTTTCTATGATTTGCTCTCTGACCCACTCATTCTTTAGCTTTAGTTTATTTAGTTTCCACTTAATTTTTAATCTGCCTTTCTATGGCCCTTTATCAAATCTATTTTTTATTGCATTGTGATCTGAAAAGGATGTATTTAATATTTCTGCTTTCCTGCATTTTATTGTGAGGTTTTTAATGCCCTAGTACATGGTCAATTTTTGTGTAAGTACCATGTACTGTTGAGAAAAAAGTAAGGTATATTTCTTTCTATCCCCATTCAATTTCTCCAGAGGCCTAACTTTTCTAAAATTCTATTCACTTCCTTAACTTCTTTTTTGTTTATTTTGTGGTTAGATTTATTTAGTTCTGAGAGGTGGGATTGAGGGCTCCCAGTAGTACGGTTTTGTAATCTTTTTCTTCCTGTAACTTGCTTAACTTCTCCTCTAAGAATCTGGATACCAGGGCAGGCAGGTGGTGCAGTGAGAGCACTGGCCCTGGAGTCAGGAAGACCTAAGTTCAAATCTGGCCTCAGACATTTACTAGCTGTGTGACCTTAGGCAAGTTGCTTAACCCCAATTGCCTTGCCTTCCCCCCTAAGAAAAGAATTTTGATGCTATACCACTTGGAACATATATGTTTAGTATTGATATTACTTCGTTGTCTATGGTACCTTTTAGCAAGACATAGTTTCTGTCCTTATCTCTTTTAATTAGATCTGTTTTTGCTTTTACTTTGAGATCAGGATTGCTACTTCTGCTTTTTTTAAACTTCAGTCAAAACGTAATATATTCTGATCCAGCCTTTTACCCTTACCCTGTGTGTATCTTTCTGCTTTAAATGTGTTTCTTGTAAACAACATATTGTAGGATTATAGATTTTAATCCACTCTGCTATCTGCTTCTGTTTATAGGAGAGTTCATCCCATTTACATTCAGTTATGATTACTAACTGTATATTTCCCTCCATCCTATTTTCCCTCATTTATAGTTTTCTCTTTCCTTTCACACTGTCCCTCATCAGTGCTTTGCTTCTTCAATCTGCCCTCCCTTCAATCAACTGCCCTCCCTTTTCTTTCTCTTTTCTCCTCTTACTTCTACTGTCCCTTTTATCTGCCTTACCTTCCCTTTTCTTTCCCCTTTCCCTTCCTACTTCCCTATAGGGTAAGATAAATTTCTATACTGAATGGAGTGTGTATATTATTCCCTCTTTGAGCCAAATTTGATGAGAATAAGGTTCAAAGAATGCTTAATCCCTTCTTTCTCTCTACTGTAATAGATCTTTTGTACCTCTTCATGTGATGTTATTCTATGCCTATTCTACCTCTGCCTTTCTTCTTCTCAAAGTATGATACTTTTTTTTAATCTCTTAATTTTTTTATATCATCACATCAAAGTCAACTTACACCTATATCCTCTGTCTGCATATACTCCTTCTAACTGCCCTAATAGAACTACAGTTCACAAGAATTACAAGTATCATCTCCCTGCATAAGGATGTAAACAGTTTAATCTTACCAAATAATTTTTTTTTTCAGTTTACCTTTTTGTGTTGCTCCTGAAACTTGTATTTGAAGATTTAATTTTTTGTTCAGCTCTAGTCTTTTCGTTAGGAAACTTTTTTTTTAAACATTTTATTTATTTATTTATTTTTGATATGTTTCGTTTTCAGCATTGATTTTCACAGGCGTTTGAATTACAAATTTTCTCCCCATTCCCACCCCCCCCAATCCAAGATGGCATGCACTCTGGTTGCCCTGTTCCCCAGTCTGCCCTC
>CM053624.1:238539936-238556203 GCA_028646595.1 Phalanger gymnotis
CGCTTGGGCGGATGCGCTGCCTCACCAGCACTCCTCCTTCCCCAAGAACCCCCTACCTGACTGGGCTTAAATCTTCAGCAGGCTCTTCACTCCTGCTCTGATCAGCCACTTAATTCCTCCCATCAGGTGGGCCTGGGGCCAGAAGAACTGCAGCTGTAGTTCTAAAGCTTCCCCACCTCTGCTGCCCTAGGGGCGGTGGCCGAACCACAAACTCAGTCCCTGCAGTTTTTCCCACTAACCTTTTCTGTTGTCTTTGCTCTTTGTGGGTTGAGAGGTCTGGTAGATGCCACAGCTCAGTAATTCAGGATGCTAGGGCACTCTCCGCTTGGCTCCTGGTCTGGTCGGTTCATGGTCGGTTCGCGCCGCGCACGCTGGGCTCTCCTCCTCGCAGCTCCACTCCCCTTGGCTGGGAGCTGGGAGCTCTGTGCGGGACAGACCTTACCCAGAGACCATCCAGGCTGTCCTAGGCTAGAGCCCTGCTTCCCTCTGCCACTTTGTGGGTTCTGCAGCTCTAGAATTGGTTCAGAGCCATTTTTTTATAGGTTTTTGGAGGGACTTGGCGGGGAGCTCAAGCCAGTCACTACTTTCCAGCCGCCATCTTGGCTCCGTTAGGAAACTTTGAAAGTCCCCTATTTCATTGAATGTCCATCTTTTCCCTTGAAAGATATAGTCAGTTTTGCTGGGTTGTTTATTCTTGGTTGTAATCCAAGCTCCTTTGCCTTCTGGAATGTAATATTCCAAGCCCTCTGATCCTTTAATGCAGAAGTGGCTAAGAGTCCTGTATAATCCTAACTGCAGCTCCTTGATATCTGAATTGTTTCTTTCGGGCTACTTACAGTATTTTCTCCTTGATCTGATAATTCTGGAATTTGGCTACAATATTCCTTGGAGTGTTCATTTTGATATCTCTTTCAGGAGGTGATCAGGCGAATCTTTCAATGACTATTTTACCTTCTGGTTGTAGCATATCAGGGCAATTTTCTCTGATAATTTCTTAAAAGATGCTGTCCAGGCTCTTTTTAAAAAATTGTCTCTATTGCTTTGGGGAAATGGATAAGCATGGAAACATGATTCACTGTCTAATTTATTTTCATATTGATTCTCTTAGAGATGCTTTCTTTGATCTTCATTGTCAATAGCAGTTTTGTACTGACAGGAAACTAACATAATATCTACACCATTTGGTAAATATTTGTGTATGTATATATGCAGACTATATGTGTGTGCATGTGTATATAAGTGAACTACATATAATTAAATGTATTTATATATAATTTCAAAATATTTATTTTCAAAATATTTAAGATGAATGAATGAAAAGAACATTTTAATGAAGTACTAGGGACTTTAAAAAAATAAATGATCTCTCCTTGATCTATTTTCTAGTCAGTTGTTTTTCCAATGTGGTATTTTGCATTTTCTTCTATTTTTTTTCATTCTTTTGATCTTGTTGGACTGATTCTTGATGTCTCATAGGGTCATTAGTTTCCACTTGCCCAATTCTAATTTTTAAGGAATTATTTTCTTCAGTTAGTACCTCATTTTTCATTTGGCCAATTCTGCTTTTAAAGGAGTTGTTTTCTTCAGTGGATTTTTCCCCCCATTTGGTCAATTCTACTTTTAAGGAACTTTTCTTCAGTCAATTTTTGTTTCCTTTTTTAAGCTGTTGACTCTTTTTTCATAATTCTCCTGCATAATTCTCATTTCTTTTCCCGATTTTTCTTCTACCTCTCTTATTTGATTTTAAAAATCCTTTCTGAGCTCTTCTAAGAGTACTTTCTGGGCTTTGAACCAATTCATATTACCCTTTGAGGCTTCACATGTAGCATTATGATATTGTTGTCCTCTTCTGAGTTCGTGTTTTTATCTCCCCTGTTACCATAGTAACTTTCTATGGTCAGGGCTCTTTTCTGTTTCTTATTCATTTTTCAGGCTATTTCATGATTTTTAAAGTTGATCTCTGTTCCTGGGGCACAGGGGGCACCATCCCAAACTTCTTATGCTGGGGGCCAGGGGCCTGGTCACTGGCTTTCTTTGGGGGAGGGTCTCAAATGCTTGTGGCTTGCCCACTACTATGGAGGTGGTCCAGCCTAGTTGCACCTGTTGTGCCAGGGTTCTGGGGCTCACAATTTGCCTTCTGCAATGTGGCTGGAGGCCTCACAGCTGGCCTGCTGAGCTAGTACCAAGGGGTCTTGGTTGTTGATCTGTGTTGTGGCTGAGAGCCTCTTCCTGGCTTGCTCAGACACAGTCTGCACTGGGCTGGTTTCCCTTTTACCCAAGTGAGATAGACATTTCCTGAAGTCCTCCCAAGCCATCTTAAAGTAGAAAATTGTTTCACTCCATCTTTTTGTGGGTGCTGTTGCTCCAGAATCTGTTTAGAGGCTTGATTTAATGTTGTTTCCTCACGCAACTTTCCTTCCTATAAAGCTGCAGTTCACAGTAATACTGGATAGCTGCCTCTCCTCCCCCATCTGCTTTTAGGTACTTTCTTGAGGAATCTCCCCTGAGCTGTCATGACTCATGCCTTGCTAGAACAATCAATCTAATTTGTCAAAAACAAATGATGAAACAAACCTGAAAACAACAAAATTTCCTGGATAGGCCCCCATAATGAAAACTATAGCCTAGTATCTGAAATTCTGGACTTACATGGAATATGCTCAATGCTGGGGGACTCTTGAAAATCACTTTCTCTTTGACCATTTTGTGCCTGCTCAGAGAAGCTTGGATTATCTCACATTTAAGTCACCGTAGTAAAAGGGTCCTCAGATCACAGCATATAACAGCCCTTATTCCACTCAACAGAATATATAGAAAACTAAAGGACCCATAGTAGTAATCCATACAATTTTCCTCCCTCTCAAATAAGTCCTACTTTTCTCCCCACGGCCTTTAGATTCATAGTTTGGAATCTAAACTTTCCCTGAAAAGGAGAAAAACCAACAACTTGAGATTGTCAGGGGATCAATCTCCTCCTGTTTTAGTGAATCAAACTTGGCCCCCAAAATTTTATAGGTCATTTTGTAGATCCAGCCCATAATAGTTTAAGTCAATCAATCATCCCCAATTAGCCCCAAATGATGAGAGACAAGGTATACTCAAATTGATCACCATTCATTAGTTCATCAAATTGATGACAAAGCTCTCATATGTATAAAATTAGAAGGCCATTTCCTGCTCTAAAATACTATGTTCCTTATAAACTTTTTGTTGTACTCCTATGCTTCAAGGATAAGTTGTTTTCTATTTTTTTAAATGTCCTGATATGTGCATTTCCCCTACAACTTTGGATTCTAATCTCACTATATGCTTTAGTAGTCCATCTTCATCAGTAGCTGATCAAAAAAAAAATCATTACATTGCCATCTTAATTCTGCTAGCTTTTCCGCACTTAGCATGGTCTATCCTTGGAGGACAGACATGCAATATGTCCTTAGGCTGTAACTGAAGCCTCCTTTTCACCTTGGTAGGACTTGCTAGAGGTTACACTTCCCTGCATAACCTTCAAGAACTCCATAGTCACCTGTATGCCATGCCAGGACAAGATGTCAGAGAGGAATTTGAGAGGAGCTGACTTTTACATTAAGATATTCACAAAGCTTTCTCTTTAAGCAGGGTTTTTCTGTTCTCTATTTGCTATATTTAAGGCAAATACAGTTGATGCTAAAACTCTTCACATGTACCATTCAGAGATCCACTCTTATGTTTTATATACTCTGCAATCCTTCTATTAATGTTTTAATGTTAACTACTCTGTCTCTAACAAAAAGAATCTGTTCTGATTAATCGAATAATGGGGAACTTGCTCCAAATTCAATGAAAAAACAATTGAAGTTACTTAAAAAAATGTTTCCTATCTTGGCTTATTATTCTGATAGCCCAGCCAATGCCTATGTGTTCTCCATGTAACTCCTACAATTGAAATGCTATCAGGCAAGACAAAATTCATGCTGATATTTTCTTGTTCTGTTTCAGTTCTTGGTTAGTCATGTCTGACTCTTTGTTACCCCATTCAGAATTTTCTTGGCAAAAGTACTGGAGTGATTTGCAAATTCCTTCCCCAGCTCATTTTACAGAAGAAGAAACCGAGGCCAACAGGGTAAAGTGACTTGCCCAGAGTCACACAGCTAATAAGTATCTGAGGCTGTATTTGAACTCAGTTTCTCCTATGTTGAGAGCCAGCACTGTACCACCTAGCTGCCTGGCTATGAGGTTGACTACTAGTTTTATTGCACTCATAAGAAGTTAAATAAGACATAATACTCTGCTCTAGAGTACTGTGTTGAGTTTTCTGTGTTACATTTCATGAAGGAGATTGCTATCATCTGCAGAGCATTCTAAGGGAAGGCAACCAAGATTATGAAAGGTCTTGAGATCATGCTACATCAAGATCAGCTGAAAGAACTAATGATATTTGGCCTGGAAAGGGCAAGACTGGGTGTTGAAAGAGCTGTCATAAGAAAGAGGAATTAGTCTTTTTCTTCTTGGCACCAGGTAAACAGAACCAGGACCAGTAGACAGAAATGGAAAAGAAGCAGATTTAGGCTTTTTGTAAGAAGAAACTTCCACAAAATTAGAGCAATAGCAAAGTGGAATTAGTTGCCTCAAGAAGTAGGACCTTTTCCTTCAGTGAAAAGCTTCAAACGAACAACCATTTATAGAGTAAATTGTATAGATGATTCTTAAACTATGGGTTGTTAATTAAGTTAATTTTTGAGGTTTCTTTCTCTCTGATATTCTGTGATTTTACAAAAGAATAATGTTTGGGTTCCTAATGATAAACTTTTCATTCTTTTTAAAAAATCACTTTGGTGGCAACCATTTTTATGCAATGTGACAATTTTAAATAACACATGTTCATTCTTTAAGGAGTAAATGATTCAAATATGGAATACACTACCAACTTAAGAGTAATGACTGTACTTTTTCAAAATATTTCCTAAATGAGAATTCTCACTAATTCAATTATGATGCCACTCTTTAAAATTAGAGCAAGAGATTCACACTATGAACCAACTGTTCTTCTTTTTGCTGCTTTTGTGACCTCTAAACACCAAAATTCTGAATTTGCAGATTACAATTCTAGAATCTGTCCCCATTAAAAGTAAGGAGAATTGGAAGCTGAGTAGGATTATTTCCAGTTTAAAATGTTCTAACTGCTGATTTCTTAACTGAATATGTTTTGTGTTAAAGAGAATTAGTTTATCATTATTATTAGGGCAGCTAGATGGCATAGTAGGGCAGTTAGGTGTATAGATCATTGGATCTGGAATCAGGAAGATTTGAATTCAAATCCAGCCTCAAATATATAATAACTGGGCAAGTCACTTAACTTCTGTTTGCCTCAGCTTCCTCATCTGTAAAATGAGAGTAATAATAGCACCTACCTCCCAGGGTTGTTGCGAGAATCATATGAGATAATAATTGCAAAGTGCTTGCCACATAATAGGCACCATATAAATTTTATAAATATATATATATATTATTGTTATTAAGTTCTTATTATATGCTAAGCACTGGAAGTACAAAGATGAAAAAATGACACTGTCCCTTTCTTCTAGGAGCTTATATTCTAGTGGAGGAGAAAGAACAAGTACAAAGATAAGCAGATACAAGATAGAATGCTATGGAAGCAAAGGAGACACCCAGGCAAGATGCTCTTGGAAAACTTAAATGGAGAGACATTAGTTTTAGCTGGGGGCATAAGGAGAGGCTTCAGGCCCAAAGTGGAATCACAGTTAGGTATCAAAGGAAAAGAAAATTTTCAAGAGATTAAGATGAGGAGGATGTGTACCCAGTAATGGAGGTGGCTTGTATAAAGAAGGTAGGACAAACAGAAATGGCTAATAGTCCAGTTGACTAGAATAGCAAATTTGAGGGTAGATTGGAATCAGGTTATAGAGGATTCTCAATGCCAGACTGAGTTTGAATTTTATCATATCACCAGTAGGAAGGAATCATCAAAGGTTTTTGAGTAGGAGAGTTCCATGGCCAGACATAAGGAGTAAGAAAATTAATCTTACTATCTGCTAGTTACCACCTCTGACTTCAGAAAAATCAATTAACTTAGCTGGGCCACAGCTTCCTCATCTTTAAAATGAGTTGCTGGATTTTCTATTTTAATGAATTATTCCTGGGAACTAGCCAATAAACTCATTTGATTCTACCTGTGTAAGGAATATTAGCATTTTACACCCTCAGTCAAAGTCCTTATCATCCAGCCCTTAGTTTTGATTCCGTTCTCTTCTGGAAAAAAATGGATTGGAGATAGGAGAGATTAAACACAGAGAGAATAGGGCAGGATGATATTACAATATTCCATGTGGTGAGGCATGGTGAGGACAGAATAGAGTTGTTGAAAATACATACCTCTTATGTGTACAACCTCTTTGTTGTACACATATGTGTTCCCTCTTTTTTTTGGTCATGATCTCCTTTTAATGTAAGCACAGGTTGAAAAGATATTCTAGTCAAAACTAGGAATGGATGGCAAAATTCCAGCATTGAATTTTGAAAGGAAGCAAGGGCTGAGGAGAGAATGTAATAGGACTCCAAGGACTCCCTCTTCACAAAGAACTTTGTCTTTATCAAGTCCAAAACTTAGAAAAAAGCACTGGTTTGGGAGTCAGAGGATTTAGATCTGGGTCCCTACTTGGCAATTTACTTTCTGGGTGACCCTGAGTAAATCTATTCCTTTTTCTTTGGTCTTAGTTTGCCCCTTTGGAAAATGAAGTGCTTGGACTTGATGTCTAATTCTAAACATACTAACCAATTTATCAACAAGCATTTATTAAGCAAGCCTACTTCCCAGGATTGCTGTGAGGATCAAATGAGATATTTGTAAAGTACTTAGCACAGTGTATGGCACACAGTAGGCACTTATTGAATGCTAGTTACCTAGATACGAACAATGGCAGAATGGGAAGATGAGAACAATTTTTTCCAATGGCCATGAAGCCTTAGAGCATGGTCAGGCATTGAAGGTCAAGGTCATCCACTGCATCCCAAACCATCACCAATCTTCTTGATTTTTATCTTGCCACTGGACTTTGATGACTCTGGAAGAGAGAGCAAGGCTGATGACTTTACGCAGCTCTGCCTCACTTAAATCCAGTTCATGCCAAGATATTACCCGTGATGTTATTGGTCCTCTTAGAAAAAGAAGGATGAAAGACATTAAGCGACCATCTACTAATTGTCAGGCACTAGGCTACAAAGACAAAAAAGAAACTATCCGTGCTCTCAATGGGGGAGATAGCACACTAGCTATGTGACCGTGGGCAAATTAGTTCAGGTCTTGGACCCTTAAATTCATCACCTGTAATATAAGATTAGACTTGATGACTTCTAAGGTCCCTTCCAGCTCTAAATCTATGACCCAATGTACAGAAGTGTACAAAAAGGTACTTATGTACATTTATAAGTATACAGAGAATTAACCCTACAGTGAATTGGTCTCTGGCTCCACCTGGTGGAGGGGCAAGTACACCACAATGTGAAGCCTGAGAATAAACAAACACCAAGGGGATGAATGAAGGACTTTCCTCCTTCATTCTCAACACCCCCTCCCTCTCAAGGAGAAATAAATCAGGAGGAAGATGAAAGAGTTTTATTAAATGTTTTTCACCTACTCAAAAGCAGTGACATGAAGAAAATTTTGCCTCCTGAAGAATTAGCATGCAGGAGCAAAACCTGCTAGCCCGGGCCCGGGGCAGGATCAGAGGGGACAAAGGGCAGAACTCTTTAGTCATCTCATCATTCCTGTTGCAGGAGGGGTTCAGAGTTCTCTCATAATACAAACAAAATACATGCTGCATGGCCTTGCCCTAAAACCTTGAATGCCAAATAGGTAGTTGCAGTGAATTTCTGCCCATGAATTATAAATCCTTGAGGTGTTTCTAATGGAAATATTGATGCAACCACAACCTCTGTTTTAGGAGAAATGAGCTGTACAGTGAGCACAACTTACATCTTAAAAAGGAGAATCACATCTAACAAACACATTATGGGAATTTTTGAAAAAATATCATTATTGAGGGCAGGATGCATTTAATATCTAATATATTTCCTATCTGGGGGACCAGAATCTGCCTCATTCAAGGTTAAGAGACTTGGGAATGGAGGAGGATTGTTTCCAATTCGAGATTTTCTATGTGAGTCACACAGTCGATTTCCTTTCTGAATATGCTTTATGTTAAGGGAAGTTTAGTTTGTCATTATTGTAACAGGCTGGAAAATCTTTTTAGCTGCTTTTCCCCCCATGGGAAGCCAGCAAAGTTTACAAGGCCAAAGCTCTTTTTTTGAGCAGGTAAACAACTGTGCACAGGTGAAATCTGTACTAAGCTGACTCAAATAAAAATGCATTTGTTGGGAGGCATAATTTAAGCACAGGTCACTCAGCTAATTAATAATTAATAAAATATTGGGCAACTCCAACTGTGGTTTTCGTCTGACATCAGAATTGTCTGACTTTTATGGTTAATCTTTATCTCTCTACAAGTAAGGATTCTACTGTAAAAATATGAAGTTTCTTTAGCAGTCCATATATACCTATATATGTGTATATGTATATTATATATGTATGTGCAAATATGCATACATACTAGACTAACAATACATATACAGCGACACATATAAATATACTCATGTTGCACATGCATGTATATATAAATTCACATATATGTACATACCCATTATATAAGAATATGAACCAAATATATGTATATTAGTGTATGAACCAAAAATATACATATACATGTGTATATATATTGTTGTTCAGTCTTTCAGCTGTCTTTAAGGACCATAGCATGCCAATGCTGTCCATGAGGTTTTCTTGGCAAAGATATTGGAGTGGTTTGCTACTTCCTTCTCCAGTAGATTAAGGCAAACAGAAGTTAAGTGGCTCACCCAGGGTCACACAGCTAGTGAGTGTCTGAAGCCAGAGTTGAACTCAGGTCTCTTCCAACCCCAATGCTCTATCTGCTCAGCTACTTAGCTACTTTGTGTGTGTGTGTGATACACACATACATATACATGTATACACAGATACAGACATATATATATATATATCTGTATTTGTGTAGATATGGCTTAAATTCTTATATACATATGTATTTATACACATATACATATTGTAGTACGTATGTGTGCTCAATGCAATATAGTATGCCTATATATGTACACATGTATATACACATGATTCCTGTTTATGTACGCACACATACATACAAGTGCACCAGGTTGTGTTGGGCTGGAAATTTGTTTCGCTCTGTCATTTTGTGGGTTCTGCTTAGAATTTGTTTAGAGTCATTTTTTACAGGTATTTGGAGGGGTTTGGGGGAAAACTCAAGCAAGTCTTTGCGTTTACTCTGCCTTCTTGGCCCTGCCCCTAGAAAGGCCTTTCAAAGTCATCTCATTTAACCTCCTCATGTTCCAGATGAGGAGACTCAGGCCCAGAGTGGGAAGCAACTTGGCAACAGAATTTACTTGATTTTTAACACTTCTCTGTCTACTGTAGAACTGTCTTCTCCACCAGATTCAACTAGGATAGGAGAGATTCACATTTATCTTTCAGAGACCCAGCCCTTTATAATTATTTGCTTTTCATCTTGTGAGTCCAATTGTTAGGGAAAATACCAATAAGCTATTGTTGTTCTGTCATATACAACTCTTTATGACCCCCTTTGACGTTTTTTTTTTGGCAAAGACACTGGAGTGGTTTGCCATTTCCCACTTTAGCTCACATTTTACAGATGAGAAAACTGAGGCAAACAGGGTTAAGTGACTTATCCTGGGTCACACAGCTAGTAAGTGTCTGAAGCAAAATTTTGAATTCAGAAAGATGAGTTTCCAAACTTCAGGCCTGACGCCCAATCCATTGTGTCACCTAGCTGCCCTAGCAGTAAGGTAAACATTACTATATAGAAATTGCTATATAGGAATACACTTATGTCTAAATTATAGATTTAGAACTGAAAAAATCCTCAGAAAACATTAAATCTGCCCCCTCAGTTTTACCTATGAAGAAATTTAGGCCCAAGGAGTTTGAATTGCCCAGGGTCACACAGCTAATAAGCAGGATTTGAATGCAAACCTTCCTAATTTTAAATTCCAGTGCTCTGTCCATTATCCTGCTGGACTTCTATTATGATACCTCCATCATTTCAAGACTAGGAATTAGAAACAACAGATTAATTTAGCCTAATAAAATGCTAGAGCCGGATAGGCCTGATAGGACATTAAGTGTAATCTCTTTACTTCATAAGTGAGGATGAGGCCCAGACACATTATATGACTGGTTCAAAGTCACATCACTAGTGAATACCAAGACCTATGCTTGATATCAAATTTTATAATGAATCCTTAAGTTCTCTAGAATTCCATTCTACACAGCCAGATGATATGAAATTTCTTTTAAGGGATTGACCTATAAACAGAAATTGGGACAGCTGGAAACATTTCAAGTCATATTCATCCTTGGTATTTGACCACTTCTTTCTTAATGCTCTATGTTTAGAGTAGTGTTTTCAGTTCTGGGCACTACATTTTAAGAACACTGGCAAACTAAGGTATGTCCCAAAAATGGTCCACCAGGATGATGAGGGGCCTGAAGTAGATGCTGCTATTCAAAAAATTGATTGAAGGAACTAGGAATGTTTAGTTTGAAGAAGAAATTAGGAAGAAAGGAAGCCATGATTGCTTTGTCCAAGTATTTCAAGAGGGTATCATATAGAAAGGGATTAGAATTGTACTCAGCTCAAAAAAGACAGAACTAAGGTAATGTGAGGAGTGGCACATTTCAACTCCACATAAGGAAGATTTCTATTAAAAACTTGAAGTTTCTAAAAGTAGAATAATAATTCTGGTAGGTGCTGGGTTTTCCTGCATTGTAGATTTTTAAGTGGAAACTGGACAATTAGTTGTTGAGACTACCTCAGTCAATTATGGGTGGTAGGAACTAGTTTGTGACTTCCAACTTTTCTAAGATCCTGTGATTCTGAAACTGACTTATCAACATTACTCTAAATTTTTTTAATCAGTGAATAAGTGAAGTTTCTGAAAAACAAACAAACAACAAATATACCACTAACTATATAGTATTATATGGTGATGTGGCAGAAAAAAAAGTTCCTTGAGGGCAGAAACTATTTCTGTTTGTTTTGTTTTGTTTATCCTTGTAAACCCAGGATCTTAGCATATATAGTTATTGAAAAAATTAGCGACAAACCATTCCTAATGAATAAGTGATCCTGTGCAACCATTTTGATCCCAGTTTACACTGATTTTTCTTTCAAAGGTATTAGTCTACGTGCTATTGATTCTCTAAAGTCATAAAAAGAAAAAGAAAGCTCAATTGAGCCAAGTTCAGGATGTTTAATCATTTTGTTTGATTACAAAAAAATTGCTTTTTGATCTTTATCATCACTTCCTATCTTCAAAATTTCAATCATTCACACCAAAACAACAGCAGCAGCGGCAGCAGCAGCAGCACCAGCAACAACAGCCAAGAATGAGACTTTATAGCAGCAAAATATGTCTCTAGGAGTCTCATTACTGGGTGGCTTTCCTGTGTCTGTGTCCTCTGTATTGTGTATGTCTCTGGGAAGGACTTGTGCACTGAAATGACCTGCACATAGCCTAAATTCTTAGACAGTGAAAATATGGAAAGATAGGGTAACGACTCTTTTCTCAAGGTCAGTGGAAGCAACTTTGCCTTCCTTATTCCCCAGGATGTACCTGCAAAAGATATCTCAGGACATTTAAGGAACTGTGAGATTGTAACAGCAATGTTTACTGTTTGTTCGTTTGTCCTTCATTAAAAAAAATTAATTATTTTTAGTTTTCAACATTCATTTCCACAAGATTTCGAGTTCCAAATTTTCTCCCCATGTCTCCTCTACTCCCTACTCCAAGATGGCGCGCATTCTGATTACTTCTTGCCTACCCCAAGATGGAACGCATTCTGACTACCTCTTCCCTCGGTCTGCCCTCCCTTCTATCACACACCTCACCCCTCTCACTCCCTTCCCCCATATTTCTTGTAGGGTGAGATAGATTTCTATACCCCATTGCCTGTATATCTTATTTCCCAGTTGCATGTAAAAACAATTTTTAATGACAACAATGCTTTTGAAACCAACAATCTTTCTTCTAATACCAGACAATGTGAACTGTTTCTTCTTGCTTGTGGAATCTTGTTCAAGGATTCCCAGACAGAACACCCATATGTGCTGTAATATTTCAATCACGGCTTTTGTAAATGAAAACCCAAATATACCCATACAAATCATCAGCCTTTCTGTTTATTAACTACAAAATCCAGCATGAATAGAGATAGAAGGGTGTGAGAAACATGCTTAGTCTAGAAAGAACAATACTTGTTGTGAAGCCAGGAAAGTTCTTATTTTATTTTAGCCAATTCTTCTACATGCCTAGTGAATGGGTACCTCCCGTATGGAGAATACACTTAATCAGATAAATACAAGCCCTTTTACGCTGTTCCCAATTTGAATTCCCCCTTTGCTGTCCATTGGCTAGGTGCAACCTCCTGAACCTCCCACTTCACAACTCCCTCAAACAGCTAGGTAAGCATGCATACAAGCTTCTGACTTTTTACCTGATCAGAAGCTTGGTTCTGCTAGGTCACAGCTCTGACTAGGACCAGCTACCTAGGACTTACATCCTGTTATCACTCAAGGCCAGGAGCGGTTTTAATCCTGTGGAAACAGAATTCCTTCTTTTGTTTCCCACAAAGAGAAATTCCATTTAAGATAACAACAGAAGACAAAAAACACTGGAGAGTCCATCTACTAAGATACAAATGGGCATTATATCAATACAACTATAAAACATTCTATATAGAAGGAGAACTAATGGGAGTGGGGGGAGTGAGAAAGGGCTTAGAAAGACTTAAACCTTATTTGATCTTTTCCTGGCTGTTTGTACACCTTGCTGCCTGCATTCTTGCTATCCTCTCCAACCACCCTTAGAGACCTACTCTAGGAGAACAATTGTTACAGTGACAATATAGGAAAGAAAAACATCATGTGAAGACTCAGGAACTCTGATTCATGCGACGACCAACTATAATTCCAGAGTACTGAAGATAAAGCATGCTTTCTACATCCCCACATGCATTCCCATTCTTTGCAGGGTGCTGATAGAGTAGAGGTGCAGAATTAGACTATATTTTGGGGCATGGCTGTAATGGCAATCAGACTTTTCCCAGTTCTTCCCTTTTGGGATGCTAAGACTATCAAGTCTCCCTTTTTGTTTGAATTGGTGGGAAACCTTTTGCTGTCTGTGTTTTGGAATATTTCTCAGCTATTTCTCAGCCCTGAGGCAATCAGGAGTGTATGATGTATATGATGTGATACTGGGGATGGGTAACTTTCAGACACCCAGCCTGGGTGGGGTCAGAGCCCTCAGGGCTCCAAACAAGATATAACTGAGGTGAGCTTGGTGTTTGACTTTTGGGCTGACTCATGGATGGAGTGTTGAGACTCTGGACAAACCATGTAACTGACCTCTGGCTTTGATAACCCAGACAGATATTGGTGATTCTCTGGTAGCTATGAATTGTGATTTGATCAGGCAAGGTCTGTCTGTTGATGTTTGCAACTTCTGTTTGTATTTGCCTTGAAGTTCAAGGGGCTGATCTTTTCCCCCTGTACTAAGTGATTGATATGTTTAATTAAACTAATATTGTTAACCCCTTAAAGTTGCTTTCCTTAGAAAAGCAGATCAAAGAACCTGTGTTAGCAGCCCTCTATGTGCTGGTTGTTGTTGGTTTTACACAGCCACAGTAGCAGCTAGCCAAATTGTTGCTAGAATGGCTGGTTTGTTTTGCTTAACTTTGATAAAGTGTTATAAGAATTTTGGGGGAGGGGTGGAAAATTATGGGACGAAGTAGTCTAGTGATAGTGATTTTTGAAGAGCTGCCTGGGGAGCTTGGACATGATGAGGGTACAGTCTCTGGGAACCTCCTTGAATCTGGAGTACAGTCTCTGGGAGCCCCCTTGAACTCTCCTTGAATCTTCCCACTTGATCTTCCCACTTGGCCTGAGGCTATAACCATTACATTATCATTAGGCCCAAATCTCTACCTAGCCTTGCCTTTTTTTGTCCAGCCACTTCCCACCTTTGATACCATCAATATCCATGCCCTCAGCTATTCCCACCCTTGATGCTATTCTCTTGGATCCTGGAGTCTGACCTCATCCTAGTCCCATCAAGTTCCTCCTTAGACTTCTCCTCAAGATCCTCCCTAAACCCCTTCTTCCATCACCCCAGGACTACCCAAGATCCCTCCTACAATCTTTGTGTATATAAGTTTCATCTTGCCTCCATGAAGGCACCCAGATTCAATCTAGCTCAACTTAGATTGAATCTGGCCCGCTTGTGAAAACAGGGGTCACAAAGGGTGGGATTTCTTAAGACAACCCAATATGGCGAATTCTTAATAAACTTTGTCTTTTTCCTTGGCTGAGAAGGCTTGGGTTGAATTCTTTTGGTAGGACCCAGCGTGTTGGTATTTTGAGGTCTCAAGCACCCCTAGAAACCTATGGTTCTCTACCATCATCATTTTTCTTAAACCTCTTCAGATATACTTTGTAATAGGGGCCTGTGCGATTTTAGTCGTTCTGTAATTAAGAAAGCATGGTACAAAGTGTCTTACAGGAAAGTTCTGCTAGAAGAGCCCTAGACTTCTGCTAGGAGGTGTAGTGTTCTGCCAAAGAGACCTTTTGAAAGTTCTGTTTAACAGGGCTTGATAGCAGAACTAAGACCATTGTGAGAGCACACTATATGTTCTTGTCAGTCCTTGTCTTTAGGTCTTTGTATTTTGTCTTTAGGATATAGCCTGCATAGGAAGGCAAGGACTTCCTCCGGCTATGGGTTTCAAAAGAGTTAATTGTGGGGGCAGAGCCAAGATGGTGGCTGGAAAGCAGGGACTTGTGTGAGCTCCCCCACAGGTCTCTCCAAACACCTATAAAAATGGCTATGAACAAATTCTAGAATTGCAGAACCCACGAAATAGCAGATGGAAGTAGGGCTTCAGCCCAGGACAGAGCTGGGAGCGGAGCAGAGCAGAGGCCAGCATGAGCTGTGCCTGGACCAACTAGATTGGGAGCTGGGCAGAACAGGCCCTAGCACCCTGAATCAGTGAGCTGTGGCAGTTACCAGATTTCTCAACCCACAAACACCAAAGACAACAGAGAAGGTTAGTGGGAAAAGTTGCAGAGACAGAGTGAAAGCAGTTGGTGGTTCGGCGGCTGGCCTGGGGACAGCAGAGGTGGTGCAGCTACAGAACTACAGCTGCAGTTGCTTCTGGCCCCAGGCCCACCTAGTGGGAGGAATTAAGTGGCAGATTAGAGCAGGAGTGCAGAACCAGCTTAGATCTGAGTCCTGTCTGGGTTTGGTGGTACTTGGGGGAGGAGTAGCGCTCATGTGGCAGAGCTTGCCGTGTATAAATAGCTCTGAAAACAACAGCGCAGACCCTCAAGCTTGGAACAAAGTACTCTTTACTCTACAAGCAGTCATACACTGACAAAAAGTTCTAGGGTCAAACAGTTGGCTGGGAACATGAACAGGAAGCAAAAACGGTCTCAGATTCAGACTCAGACTTTGGAATCTTTCTTTGGTGACAAAGAATACCAAAACATACAGCCAGAAGAAGTCAACAAAGTCAAAGAGACTACATCAAAAGCCTCCAAGAAAAATATGAACTGGCCTCAGGCCATGGAAGAGCTCAAAAAGGATTTGGAAAAGCAAGTTAGAGAAGTAGAGGAAAAATTGGGAAGAGAAATGAGAGTGGTGCAAGAAAATCATGAAAAACAAGTCAATGACTGGCTAGAGGAGACCCCCAAAAATACTGAAGAAAATAACACCTTAAAAAGTAGACTAACTCAAATGGTAAAAGAGCTCCAAAAAGCCAATGAAGAGAAGAATGCCTTGAAAGGAAGAATTTGCCAAATGGAAAAGGAGATCCAAAAGACCACTGAAGAAAATACTATCTTAAAAATTAGACTGGAGCAAGTGGAAGCTAGTGACTTGATGAGAAATCAAGATATTATAAAACAGAACCAAGGGAATGAAAAAATGGAAGACAATGTGAAATATCTCATTGCAAAAACCACTGACCTGGAGAATAGATCCAGAAGAGATAATTTAAAAATCATTGGACTATCTGAAAGCCATGATCAAAAAAAGAGCCTAGATATCATCTTTCAAGAAATTATCAAGGAAAACTGCCTGGATATTCTAGAGC
>CM053624.1:238556703-238583315 GCA_028646595.1 Phalanger gymnotis
ACCTTCTGGCTCTAGAATATTAGGGCAGTTTTCCTTGATAATTTCTTGAAAGATGATATCTAGGCTCTTTTTTTGATCATGGCTTTCAGGTAGTCCAATGATTTTTAAATTATCTCTCCTGGATCTATTTTCCAGGTCAGTGGTTTTTGCAATGAGATATTTCACATTGTCTTCCATTTTTTCATTCCTTTGGTTGTGTTTTATAATTTCTTGATTTCTCATCAAATCACTAGCTTCCACTTGCTCCAATCTAAATTTCGAGGTAGTATTTTCTTCAGTGGTCTTTTGCACCTCCTTTTCCATTTGGCTAATTCTTCCTTTCAAGGCATTCTTCTCCTCATTGGCTTTTTGGAGCTCTTTTGCCATTTGAGTTAGTCTATTTTTAAGGTGTTATTTTCTTTAGTAATTTTTGGGTCTCCTTTAGCCGGTCATTGACTTGTTTTTCATGATTTTCTTGCACCACTCTCGTTTCTCTTCCCAATTTTTCCTCCATTTCTCTAACTTGCTTTTCCAAATCCTTTTTGAGCTCTTCCATGGCCTGAGGCCAGTTCATATTTTTCTTGGAGGCCTTTGATGTAGTCTCTTTGACTTTGTTGACTTCTTCTGGCTGTATGTTTTGGTCTTCTTTGTCACCAAAGAAAGATTCCAAAGTCTGAGTCTGAATCTGAGACCATTTTTGCTATCTGTTCATGTTCCCCACCAACTATTTGACCCTTGAGCCTTTTGTTGGGGTACGACTGCTTATAGAGTATAGAGAACTATGTCCCAAGCTTGAGAGGCTGCACTACTATTTTCAGAGCTACTTCTATACAGCAAGCTCTGCCAAACCAGCACTCCTTCTTCCCCAAGAACTGCCAACCAGGATTGCAGCCTAGATCCATGTAGGCAAAGCAGGCTTTGCACTCCTGCTCTAATCTGCCACTTAATTCCTCCCACCAGGTGTGCCTGGGGCCAGAGGCAACTGCAGCTGTAGGTCTGGAAGCAACCCCAGGGCTGCACCACCTCTGCCTCCTCCAGGGCAGTAGCCCACCACTAACTCCCTTCAGTCTGTGCCAGCAGCCCTTCCCACTAACCTGCTCTGTTGTCTTTGGCGTTTGTGGGTTGAGAAGTCTGGTAACTGCCACAGCTCAATGATTCAGGGCCCTACAGCCTGTTCTGCCCGGCTCCTGGTCTGATTGGTCCTGGTGTGGCCCATGCTGGGGTCTGCTCCACTCCACTCTGTTTCAACAATTCGTCTAGCAGCTGCTGTCGGGGTGAAAAACCAACAGAAGCCCAATAACAAGAACACTGCCAGCATAGGTTCTTTTGATCTGCTTTACTAAGGAAAGCAACATTAAGGGGTTAACAAGCTTATTTTAATCCAGCATACAAATATCACTCACTTAGTTCAGGGGAAAAAGCCAGCACCCTGAACTTCAGAGCAAGTACAAACAAATTACAAACAGACCAAATACAATTCATAGTTACCAAGAAAACCAAGTCTGGACATCCGGCAAGCTGGAGGGCTCTTAACTACAGCTGCCTGGAGTCTCCACATCAGCCTGCCACCAAGAGTGAGAGCCCTGAGTTGTCTTCCCTTTTTAAATACAGTTTCAGACATCATCAAATGTCATCTGAGTGACCAGAACTTAGGCTCCTATGATTGGCTCTGGTGTTAACACCTCCCCTTAGGACCTTGGCAGCTTCACACCCACATAGGCTTAGCACCTAGTAATTAGGGGTTTGGGGCAAACTTAGGATCAAAGATCTAATCCCTACCTTAGTTACCAATTCACACCCACATAGATTTAGCACCTAATTGGGGTTTGGGCCTGGGGCTTAGCACCTAATAAGACTCAAAGACACTCAATTAATCATTTTAAAATATTAAGAAAGCCCCAACTTAATTGATATTACATGCTCCCAACTCTGTGTGATAGACCCTTCCCAGCGACCATCCAGGCTGTCCTGTGCTGGAGCCCTGCTTCCCTTTGCTATTTCATGGGTTCTGCAGCTGTAGAATTTGTTCAGAGCCATTTTTATAGGTGTTTGGAGGGACCTGGCGAGGAGCTTAAGCAAGTCCCTGCTTTCCAGCCGCCTTCTTAACAAGAATTTAATAAACACCCATTGTTTTGTAGGCCACTGAGTTAGCCACTGGGGATACAAAGAGTAAAACAATCTCTGCTCATAAAGAGCTTTGATGCTATAAATATTTTGGTATATTATTGGTGTGTGTGTGTGATTATGCCAATTTATTGTTAATTTGGGCAAGTCAGATAGACCAATATTGAATTTTATGTTTTTAGTCCAGGGATGAAGCTAAACTAAGTAAGAATGGAAGAGTTCATCAATGGAAGGTTGGCCATTAAGTAATGAGGGTGGCCTTTCACCTCCATGACTCACAAAATCTGTTAAAGCATGGAATTGATTCAATGCAGTTAAATTCTGCAAGCATATCAAACACCTGTAATGTGAAAGATACTGTTCTGGGTGCTAAAGATACAAAGAGAAATATGACACAGACTCTGTTCTTCTTGGCACAAGGCAATGTAACAAGAGAGAATGATACAAAGAAGAGTTAGATAAATGTAAAGTAGGGCTCCAATTAAAATGTTATGTCAAATTTGAGTGGGAAGAGATCAGTCTGACCTGGAGGTGAGAGGTGGGAGGGATGGAGTGGGAAAAATGAATAAAGACTTTAGCTAGTTATCAAGCATTTATTAAGTATTTACTATGTACTGAGCACTGTGTAAGAGCTGAGTAGATAAAAGTTAAAAAAAACCCAAACCCCAAATAAAACAAAATACCAGTTCTTGCCCTCAAGGAGTATACACTCTAATGGGAGGAGAGAGGCAACATAGTACAAGTAGGTATATATAAGATATATACAGAATAGATGAAGGCAATCAGAAGACTTCATGGAGGTGATGGCACCAAAATTGTATGTTGAAGAGAGAGAGAATGGATGTAGATAATAGTGGGCATTTCGTTTATGAATGTCAACATGAGCAAAGTCACACAAGATTAGGAAATGATTTGTAGTATATTTTATTTGGAATGGAGAGGATTTTGAAGTGGAATAACCTAAAAGATTGGAAAGATAGGTTGAAATCATATTGTAGAGAGGCTTGAATCCCAAAATCAAGAGTTTATATTTTTCTCTATAGCCAATGGGGAGCCAAAGAAGGCTTTTTGAGTGCAAAAGAAATGTTCTCAGGTATTTTTAAATGAAAATTACTAGTGTAATTATGCGGAGAACTGGTGTTAAAAATCAATTAGAAGGCTAATATAATATCCTATGTGAGAAAAAAGGTAGGCCTGAGTTAGAGAGCATAAGGGAGAATCAAGTTTTGAGATCAGTGTTACCATCAACATAAAGAGAAATTGGGAGGAATGGCAAGGCTTTTTTTGGGGGTGGGGTGAGGGTGTGAAAGTGAGTTCTATTTTAGATACATTGAATTTGAGAATCTGTTGGAACATCTAGGTGGAGTTGCTCAATGGGCAGCCGAAAATGTAGAATAGAGCTTAGGGGGAAACATATTTGGATTTATAAATTTGAGAGTCATCTGTATGACTAGATGAAATCACCAAGAAAGAAATTATATGTAGAACGATATATGGAATATATAGAAGAATGACAGGAAGAGAAAAGCAAAGACAGACTATTGTAGGAGAATAAAGAGTGATAAAATAGGGAGAACAAAGAGAGAATAGTTACGTGTAAGCCAGGAGAGAAGAGCATATCAAGAAGGAGGACTTGTGCATCCTGGGCCATTGCCGATCATCTTGACTTTTCTCCTGCCACTGGGCTTCTATCACTCTGGAAGAGGGAGTGAAGCTGATGACTTTGTGTAACTCTGCCTCACTTAAGTTACAACTCATGGGCAAGGCAAGACACCAACTACGATGTCATTGGTTCTTTCTGAAAATGAAGAGTGAACAACAACAACAATGGTCAACAGGGTCAAAACCTATAGAAAGGCCAAAGAGGATGAGGCATAAGAAAGGGCTATAGGATTTGATATTGAAGAGTGTGATTCCAGCAGCATGATATGGACAGAAACTAGATGGTAGAGTCAAAGAATGATAGAAGCTGTTGTTTGTCTTTTGTTTTCAAAGAGGGGAAGTAGAGGCAGTGAAGGAAGACAAGACTTTTCCTAGAACTTAAGCAGTGAAGATCAAGAGAGATATGTGGCCATAGGATCATTTGGATCATAAAATTAGAATTGGAAGGAATATTAAAGGTCATTTAGTCAAACCCCTTAATTTTACAGATGAGGAAACTGAGGCACAGAGAGGTTAACTTTGGCAAGGTTATACTTGCCCAAAGTGACAAAGCTAGGAAGTATCGGGGGGTATTTATATCTGGGTCATAAGATCACAGATTTTGATCTGGAAGCCGTTCCACTTTGCCACTCATTTTAAAAATTATGAAACTGAAGTCCAGCAAAGTTAAGTTACTTGCCCAAGGTCAAATGGGTAGCAACAGTTACAAGGTTTGGACCCAGGTCCACTAAATCCAAAGCCTTTCCAAAACTCTTTGCATCTTGCTCACCTGACAAACATTCTTTGCTTCCAAGTGATAGCTGGAGAGGAATGAGTGAACACTCAGGTAGGTTAATTTCATTCATTTATTTCAGAGCTTCAATGACCCATTATTTCATTATTTTGGGGACTCTTACATTGTAGATCAGATCTTCCCCACTTATTGGAGAGCACGCTCACTTAACAGATTGGATTAATTCCTGAATTTTACTTTTGATAAGTTTTTCCTGTGTACTTTTATCATAATCATGCTGCATTTCCAGAGAAGTGAAGTTTTCTTCTAAAAAGAATAAAATCTACAAGCATAAAATAATATTTTCTCCAGTGGGACATTCTAACTTTGCTGATGTGAAATCTGTATGTGTTTAATCCTTTTATACAACCCTTGTAAAATGCTACTCATATCAACCAAACAGTTGATTGGCAAGTGTTATACTCACTTAAAAATATTTCTACTAAAATGCCAATTTACTGCTTCAGGAACTTAAATGACTATGTGGTCATGCAACTGTGAAGTTGATCTTTCTAAAACATAGGCATGACCATGTTACCCCTTATTCAATAAACTCCAGTGCTTGTCTATCATCTCTAAGATTAAATATAAAATTCTTTGTCATTCAAAGTCCTTCATAATCTTCCTCTTTTCTAGTGTTTTTATACCCTACTCTCACATACACTGTGATCCTATGATATTGACTTTACTGTTCCTCACACAAGATTCTCTATCTCTCACCTCCAACCATTTTCATTGGCTGGCCCCCATACCTGAAATTCTCTCCCTTATCTTTGCCTCCAGACTCCCCTGGCTTCCTTTAAGTTATAGCCTCAAAAAGTCACTTGTGATCCCTTTTAATGCTAGTGCCTTCCTCCTTTTGATTCCTTCCAGTTAAACTGGCATATATCTATCTTGTTTGTACATAGTTGTTTACATATTGTCTCCCTCCATTAGAACATGAGCTCCTTGAGAGCAGGGACTGTCTTGTGCCTTTCTTTGTATCCTTAAAACTTAACATAGTGCTTGGAACATAGTATGTGCTTGATAATCCTTTTTGACCAAATGATTATACTTTTACTATAAGTATTTAAAAAAAATTTTTTACTATAAGTATTTAAAATGCCAGTATGTAGTTGTATCAGTAAGGCAATAAGCACAATATCAGTGATAATCGTGAATATGACTATGCAGTTCTGTATCACAAAGTATGAGAGACTTTCCATAAAGAAGGCAGAAGAAGCATAACATTTATTGAGACACCAGAAATCTATATCCCATAACCAAATGTTCAGCTCCCACAGCCAGTTAGCCCACTTTATCATAACAGCAAGGAACTTAAAACATGATATCACGACATAGAGCCTTGCCATCCCAAAACATCTCCAATCCCTTGCTGGGGTCTTCCCCAAAACAAACTCACAGTACAGCTAAGTCAGCCTGTTCAGTTCTAACTATCACTACAGAGGCCATTAGAAGCTATTAGCAGCCATAACTGCACTCTCTCTCTCTTTCTCTGCATTTCCTGTGACATCACTTCCTTTTCCTGTCAGTTAGCTCCTCCCAACACATGTAACTTAGGCTTCCTGTGATATTAGCAGGTCACATGTCCTGTTAATGGGTGGGAAAGATCTTCAAATCCAAATTGCTACTACAGTAGTATGGACAATATGTAGATGTACTTTTTAACGACTAATTTATTTGTAAGCAAGAATTTCTAGTAACTTCTTACCTGATAAAAAGGAAATGTGCATTGTTAAATCAACATATGTTTTTCTGCTGCTTCAACTGAATAGAGGCTTCTGGGATTGCTATGGGGAGAGCTGTGAGCAGTTTCACTTTAGCCATACAAATCAAATTCATCAATCTGAATATGAGCCAAATGAGTATGCTCAAACATAGCTTGTTCTGGTGTAGTGGTAAGAGTTCTTATTTTCAAGTCAGTGAGACAGGATTTATATCTTTGGATCTGCTACTTGCATGAGTTTGAGTGAGTCACTCAGCCTGGGCCTCAGTTGTCCTAATACAGGGAGTAGGGGGAAAGCAGTGTATTTGGAGTGAAAGAAGTGGGTTTCTAATTCTAGAGCTTCTCTTTATTACCTTTCTGAACTTGAGCAATTCACCTCTGAGCCTAAATCTCCTTATCTAGAAAATGAAGGACTGGTGGATGACCTCTAAGGTCCCTTTCTTTTTGGAATCTACAATCATTAGATTGTAAGCTCCTTGAAGCCAGGGACTGTCTTTTACTTTCTTTTTATCTTCAGAGCTTAGCATAGTCCTTCCCACACATGAAGTGCTCAATAAATATTTATTGAATTGATTATATTCTGTAATAAAAGGTTGGAGTCTGAAGGACTGTCTGGTTCTAAATTGATGAGTCTATTAGCTTCTATCTTTAGAATATTATAATGGGATATAGTGCAAATATTTTGCTTATCTTTTCAAGTAGAAACACTGAGGTACAAACAGGTTAAGTGCTTAGTTAGATTCACCTAGTGAGTCATATCAGAATGGGAAATACATAAGGTACCCTGACATATATAATCAGTGCCTTATTTATCCAGTATTTAGTGTTGGATTGGGATTCAGAAGCCCTGGGTTCCAATCCTACTTCTAAGTGACTTTGGGAAAATCACTTTCCTTCTCTAGATCTTGGTTTCCTTATCTAGAAAATAAGAGTGTTGGACTTAAAGATTTCAAAGTTCTCTTGTATCTCTAAATTAATTACCTGTATGGGTATAGATCTCGGGTCTGAGACACAGTGAATTCTAAGTTAGCACTTAAATTAGCGACTCAATTTCTGTCTGCTTTAGGTTTCTTAAGACAATAATATCAAACTCTAATAGAAGTAGGACAACTAAACCATACACAAGGGCAGCTAGATGTCTCAGTGGATAGAACAGTGGTCTGGGAATCAGGAAGGCTCATCTTCCTGAGCTCACATCTAACCGCAGACATTTACTAGCTGTGTGACCCTGGGCAAGTCACTTGACCCTGTTTGCCTCAGTTCCTCATTTGTAAAATGAGCTGGAGAAGGAAATGGCAAACCATTCCAGTATCTTTGTCAAGAAAACTCAAATGGGGTCACACAACTGAAAAAAACAAACAAAAACAACCAAAATCTACATAAAGATCCCTGTAGGTCATCGACTTAGAAAATCACACCTTAATATTAGCTATGTTCTATTGCATTTTTATTTATTTTGTTAAGTATTTCTCCATTACATTTTAATGTGCTTTAGGTTGCACTCTAGAATTTTGGGGCCCCCAGCCTAGTGTTTGATACTTCTGCCTTAAGAGAATATTATTTTGAATCTCACTATGTGTTTTAAGGATTAGTTGATCACTTTGAAGATCAAGCATTTCATGAAAAGATGATATCGTATCACAGGAAAAGTCTTAGAGTGAGAAGGTTAGAAGGCTCTGGCCCTTGGTATCCTTATCTGTAAAATAATGCTTGAGTTACCTATACAGCTTCTACAGAAGTCCAACTCTGGTCCTCATCATAGGTTAAGATGGTCCTGGGTTCTTCAAGGCTAAGGTATGAATTGTGATTTCTAGCAGGGCCCACTTAACTGAAAAGGCTTCTGCAGTGGTATTGGCAACAGACTGAATCTGCTCTCTGAGAATCAACCTCAATCAGGGGTACACGACCAGCCCATTGGCAAATAGCTAATGAAGTATTTAGCCATGGCAACCCATGAAACCTAGCTCATAGGACTGCCATAAGGAAAGTGTTTTGTAAATCTTAAAACAATATAATATAGAAATGAATAAGTTCTTTAGAGGTATCTGATAATTACAAATAATATGTAATAATATCTGCAGGATGAGATGATCTCTTAATGCCTTCCTCTAAGCCAGAGGTTCTTAATCAGGGGTCCATGGGTCTGTGGACAGACTTCAAGGAGTCTGTGGACTTGGATTGGAAAAAAAAATTACATTTTCATTTTCATCCATCTCTAACTAAAATTTAGCGTTTTAAAAATTCATTTAAAAACATTATTCTGAAAGGATTCCATGATACAAAAAAAGGTTTAAAATTCTTGTTCTATTCCACTGACTTAATGATGAGTTAGCTGATGGAGATTGTCTCTACATGTCAATAAAAATGGGACCGGAGGTGAGGTGATAATAATAATGGTGTCAAACACAATCCAGACTTACATTGATTCCCCGATCGTACTTCAATCAGGGAGACAAGTAATAAATTTGGCAATAAGAATATAATTCATAAACTTGGTAATTCATTCTGAAATTAGTTATATCTCTCATCTTTTGCCCAAAGTTATCAGTGCAATTAATACATGATCACTCAGATCTTCAGCGAATGAAGTGGAAGGGGAAGGAAATGGGGATATAATCTTAATGCCCAGGGAAAGTCATTAAACTCTTTCATTAGTTTTATGATGAAAACTCCTGATTCAAGGAATCTACAACTTGCTAACCCTGAATAAGTTGCTGTGCTTCTACCTTACTTTCCTCACCTACTTCTCATCTGCTAATCAATCAATCCATCAATCAGTTCATCTGTGTGAAGATAAAAGCAGATAATATTTATAAAATACTTGAAAAATTAAAGCACTAAATGCTAGCTATATAAAAGATAGCTTTGCATGTCACATAGGAGACATAAAGTATGACACAGAAAGAGATATAATTGCACAAGGCCTGCCCAGCCCAGGAGAAAGCAATAGTTAGTTCCTGAGCAGTATATATACCTTTTTGGAAGATGTTTGGAAGAAGATGAGAATCACCCACATAATTCTTTTTTTTCATTCCATTTAGAATTTATCAAAAAACTTATTATTCAGAATGACCTTGTGAAAAATATTATTGTCTCTATTATACATATGAAAGAAGTGCAGTTTAAAGATATTTGCTCAATGTCACACAGCTAAGTTTTAGAGCGAGGACTTGAGAGCAGCTGAGGTAGAAAGTAGAGACCTCACCACTGGGCACATGCACCGAGGAAATAAAAGACAAAAAGGTCTAAGATATATCAAAATGTTCTCCCACATAATTCTTGAACGGTGTCCTTGAAAAGCAAAGCCATATGTGACATGGAGTGGGGCAAGAAATCAGAACTTTACCACCCCTTGATAAAATTGTATGCTATTGATATAGACTGATAGGAAGGGGATTATTTAGCTATCCCCAAGCATGATTATTTTCTGAGAGTGATCTAGACCACAGTGTGGCATAATGAGTCTTGGAAGGGTTGGTAACAGAGAAAGGGAAAGGAAGATGGATAAGAGGAGAAAGGAGAGGGAGAGGAAGAAGGAGAGGGAGAAGAGAAAAGGAGAAAATAGATGGGAAAGAGTTACTCCAGTGAGAATGTTTATCGGCCATATGAGTGTTCCACGTGTTGTCTCTATGTGACTAATGGCTCCTATAAGTCATTTTCAAATTCTGCATGCACGGGGGGAGGGAGAGAAAGAAGGGTAGGAAGAATGAAATATAGGTTATCCCACTGTTTCCTTGAATTTCTGAATAGGAAATGGAAACTCTATTATCCACATCCCAAGAAAACTAGACACATGCTATATCTAAGCTTTATTGGAGATTTTCCCAGAATAATCTATGAGATAGGGGAATCATAAAGCAAAGAGAAATATTGAATTTCCTTGAGACAGCCTGTAGAATCAAACTAGATCTGTCTAAGGCCAGCGTCTGTGTGGGCTAGATGGCTAGGCTGTGGGTTACATGTTACTCTCCTAAACTTACCCAGTGTTTCAGACACATTGGCAGTTCCCTATACACAACATTCCATTTCTCATGTCCAAGCCTTTGCATTGGCTGTTCTTCATGCCAGAAATGTACACTCTCTTTACCTCTGCCTCACAAAATCTCTATTTCCATTCAAGCTCAGGTCAAGTGTCTTTCTTTATTCCTCCTTCCCTGCTGTTAGTACTCCTCCTTCCCAGGGAATAACTTTGTGTTTTATTTACTTTCTATATATTTTGTTTTTACTTATTAGTCTATCAGTTGATATTCATTTCTTAAGCACTTACTAGGTGTCAAGCTTTGTGTGAAGTTCCTGGGAAACAAAGAAAGTTAAAAAAAGAGTTAGACTCAAAAACAATCTCTGCCCTCAAAGAAGACAGATTTCAGTGGGGGAGATAATATGTAAATTACCATTGCATAAAAGCTATAAAAGACATAAAAGGTCATCTGAGAAGGCATTAGCAGCCGTGTGTGGGGGGTGAGGGTGGGGAAGGATCAGAAAAGGCCTTGGGAAAAGCTGGGATTTGAGGTGAATCTTGAAGGAAGCCAGGGAAATGGAGGCAAAAGTAAGTGAACAGAGCATTCCAGGCATGGAAGACAGTAAGCACAAAGGCACAAAGACAGGAGAGAGAATGTCATGCTTGAAGAACTGTTAGTAGGCCAGTGACACTGAGTCTATGTGGGGAACAGAGTAAGACAAAAGCACTGGAATGGTAGAAACAGGCCAGGTTATAATGAGCCAAATTAAAGATTTCATATTTGATCCCAGGGGTAATAGGGAGCCACTGGAGCCCATAGAGTCAAGGAGTGACCTGGTCAGACTTAAGGTTTAGGAAAATTATCTTGGGAGCCCAGTAGAGAGAATGAATCAAAGTGGAGAGAGATTTGAGGCAAGGAAATCAGTTAGAAAGCTATTGTGATCTAAATGAAAGTGATCAAATTGTTTCCTCCCAGTACAATGTAAACTACTTGACCTCAGGGACTATTTTTTTTGTCTTTATATCCATAATACCTAGCACAATATTTGGTGTATAGTAGTTGCTTAATAAATATTTGTTGAAAGAATCAGTCAATAAATCAATCAATCAAAGTATGAACCCTCATCCAAGCAGCTACAGGGTGGCACAGTAGATAGAGGGCCTGAAGTCAAGAAGACTCATCTTCTTCATTTCAAATTTGGCCTCAGACACTTCCTAGCTGCATAGTGCTGGACAAGTCACTTAATCTTGTTTACCTCAGTTTCCTCATCTGTTAAATGAGCTGGAGAAGGAAATGGCAAATGACTCCAGTATCTTTGCCAAGAAAACCCCAAATGGGGTCATGAAGAGTCAGATACAACCAAATACCATGAGCCTTCATTACTATGCTATTAGTTTTTGATCATCATTTCAATTCAATTGAACAAATATTTATTGATATCACCCCACTGATATAGAGATAAAATTTTTGTCACTGGAGGATATTGTCCCCACCCCACCCCTAGGTTATTTTTATTAATAAAATGAATTAGATCTGTAATAAAAGAGACTAAAGCATTGGCATAATTATGTCAATAGAATATGAATGACTTTAAGTTCCCAGAAGATGATCCTGGTTCATAAGCAATACTGAATTCCAAATGTCACTAACCAAATATCCAATTCCATATCATTAATATCAATATTTAATTTAATGCTATGCATTAAATTTGACATCTGAAACAAAATGCTTTTAAATATTTCTATTTAATGGAAAGCCTCTGAATGATAGAGGCAGTTGTTGAAATAAAGAGCTTTAGTTTTATCACAAGAGAAAACGTTAGGAAGAATTAATTGGAAAAGAAAATTTCACTGTGATTTGAATTTAATGCCCCTGAAAGAGAGAGCAGATTCTTCAGTCACAGAAAGAAATATATTTGCATCAATTAGCTTTGTGACCAAAGATGCTCTAGAATCCGTGGATATTAGCAAGGAGGGTAAAGCACAATCTCATTACTTCAATACCAGAATTTAAAATTTAAAGTTAATCTTTAATAGTAAGCGTATGGATTGGAGGGCTTCTACAACATGATATACATGATAGTTGTGCACTCTGTGTGGCAATAAGTCCCTCCAAGGCATGGAACATTTCATGGACACATTTTATACATTGTCTGTTCTCAACAAATATAGAATCAGTCTCTACAGACCAAATTAAGGCAGAACAAAACCAGATTGGCCAAGCTGGCACTAAATGCCTGAAAATGACCCACCATCCAATAAGAAAAATTCCCACTGTTTTATAGATCGCAAAACACTTTCCCTTCACAAACATATGAGGTAGGTAGGAAGGGTGTGAAGCAGAGATAATTATGAGTATGTGACTGGCAGCTCAGTGGGCAAAGCATCTTGACTATCTACTGAGGAGGAAAGTGAGCCTTATCCTGGGTAATTGCTTTAATGCTTTCTTTCTCACAACAACAATACATTGAGTGGAAAGAGCAATGATATTGGAGCCAGAAGAGCTCTATTCAAGTCCCATCTCCATTAGTTACTAGTTGTGTGAGTTTGGGCAAATTCCTCTTAATTCTTTCTAAGTCTTAGGGTCTTCATTCTTAAAATGAGGAAAATAATGCTTATACTTGCTTATCTCACAGGATGGATATAAGGATCCAATGTGATGATAGACATAAATACATATATACACACATGTACATATATACACACACTATATATATATATAAAATATACATAAAGCACACCAAAACTTAAAGGCAATAATACAAGTGTTAGGTCTTGTTATCGTTATAAAAGTCATGTTGCTTAGTGACTAGAGTGCTGGTCTCAAAGTCAAGAAGGCCTGGGCTCAAGTACTTTGTCTGATTGGGCAATTCACATAACATCTTGTATTCTAACCAACTCCCTAAGACTCTAAATTTCAGTAGAAGTGGCAACCTGCATTGGTAGAGGTGGTTTCCTTACTTGGAAATTCCCTATAAAAATGAAGTCACAGGTCTAATCCTTATTCCTTATGAGCAGGAATTTGCTGTTTCTGGTGTAGTGAAAACCATCTCACAGAAGCATATTATTTCTGAACAATTATTTGTGAAGAAAGAAAGGACAGGTCGAGCTACCACTCTGTCATTTATGGCAGAAAAGGGAAGCTGAGGTTGTTTTGGCTACCAAACCATTTGCCTACTATTTATAACTATGTGCTCTGTTGCTTGAGCAGCCTCTCTAGAAGGATAACCAAGAACGCAGGTGATGTATTTTATGTTTCCATCTGTCCCTAGTCATCTGATGTCTATGGCCCAGTATGTGGGCAAAATGATACTTCAAAAATCTATGCTTCACATTTAGTAAATGCTATATATCTGATCGAGCAGTTTGAGACTCCTCTCCTTTCTACTAAAGTTGTAGACAATTGGGTCTCAGACATGACAATACCTCTCTTTCAATCCAATCATCTAATCCTTCAGTTTAACCATCATAGCACTTCATATGATCATGAATGTAGGTTTAGAAGGGATCTTGGAGGTCATATTGTGCAATAATCTCAGAGAGATTGTGACTTGTAAATGTAGTACCATCAAAGGTGAGATATAAATCCAGGTCCTCTGAACCCAGAATGCGTGATCTTTCCAATTCCAATAGAATTATAGAAGTTTAAAACTGAAAGGACCTGAGAGAACATTCAAATTCAAAGACATTTATTTTACAAACGAGTCAACTGAAGACCAGATAATTAAAATGACTTCCCAAAGTTACATAACTAGTTAATGGAAGCCCTAGCAGCTAGATTCCAAATCTCTTGGCTGTCAGTCCAAAGCCTTTCCATTATATCAGATGAGTTTCTTTGGTTTTGAATACACTAATCTTTCATATTGAACTCTTGCCTAAAGACAAATACTAAAAATAATTTAATGATTTAAGATCAGAATAAAGAACAAAGAATACGTAGCATGGTTGTTCCTGGACTATTTTCCTAAATGTAAATTTTTCAATACTTTCATTTTTTTTCTATAATGTCACAGACTATTTTGAAATTAGAACTAGGATACTAAAGCATAGATCAACCCAAACTACTGGTGATATACACAATTTTTATGGGATTCCAGGATTAGTATGTTTTATTTCTTTTGCTTTTGCTCAAGAAATAGATGGTTGAGATTCTCCAGGAAGTTAAAGTTTCCCAATGTTATTCAAATGCACTTATGAAGCTTTCCCAGATATTTGAGGTTAACTATCTAAGTTCACCATTGTTGGAATTCCTTTCTGAGATTCTTCTTGGTGGAGTCTGTTCTCTTCATTTGACTTCCAAATTTTTTCACTGTGCAAAATATAGGAAGTGGAAATATCCAAGACAATATCTTTCAAATCCTTCTTTGAACCAGAATCTTTTAGCAACAAGTTTACTCAGTAGGTTAAAAATTTAGGCACCATCAGAAACTATACCTTCAGACTCCTGGACACTTTTCTAGAATTGTATATGGGAAAAAAGACTGGATTTGATGTCAAAAGACACGAGTTGACATCCTTGATCTGCTTCTAACTATCAGTGTGACTTCTGGATTAATCATTTAAAATTTCTAAGCCTGTTTCCTAATCTGAAGAAACAGAGAGACAGATATTGAGAGGAGGGGAGAGGGGCAGGGAGGAGACACACACACACACACAGAGAGAGAGAGAGAGAGAGAGAGAGAGAGAGAGAGAGAGAGAGAGAGAGAGAGAGAGAGAGAGAAAGAGAGAGAGAGACACAGAGAGAGAGAGAAAGAGAGAGAGACAGAGACAGAGAGACAGAGACAGAGAGACAGAGAGAAAGAGAGAGAGAGAAAGAGAGAGAGAGAGAAAGAAAGAGAGAGAGCTGCATAGATAGAGAGACAGCTAGAGATACAGAGAGGGAGGAAGGGAGGGAAAAGAGAGAAACAGGAAGAGAAAGAAAAAGGAAACTCAATTAGATTATCTCTAATGTTGCTTTCATCTCTAAATCTTTTGAACTCATAGGAGCTTAGACCTAGCACTTGCAGAGACATTCAAGGTCATGTTGACTCCCCCCCCCCCCATTTTACAGATGGCAAAATTGAGAACCAGAAAGGGAAAGTGATTTGCCTAAGGTTACAGAGGAAGTACTTGTTAGAACCAGGATTCAAACCCAATTTGAATCAACTCCAAATCTAATTCTCTTTCTACTACATTTCCATTTACCTACCAGTTACTATTAAATGCATTGAAAGTTTATATTTCTAAGGATGCCTAGCTTAAAACCATGAAGCAATTTAGGCAATGATCAGATTCAGCAAATTATTTATATATTTTGTTCTGAGTTTACCTTTTCTGAAATAAGTATCACTTGTATTCATATTGCATGTGTCTTCACCTATATTTATATGGCCTTTCACTCTCAAAGAGATAACAGTTGATAGACATTTTGTCATTCTCATGCACCATCTTTATGAAGTAGATCGTGAGTAAGTGGCAACATGCCTACTATGACCATGAGGACACAAAGCAGTTTGTCCCTCATCTCAGGCCATGCATTGTACAAAAGGCAGAGGAAACCTGGAACTCCACTAATTTCCCATGTAGTGCAATAATGACCTACAGATCATTCATATTACTGGATAATGAGTTCTTTTATACCATGATGACATTTTCATCTATACAGCACAAATATAGAACACATTCTTTGTTCTAAAATGTGGCAATAAGTATAAATGGTCCCATTTCATTAGTTAACAAGTATTTATTAAATGCCTACTGTGTACACAGTACTAAGTTAGATACCTTCAGGGAATATAAAAGTTAGAAGACATGATCCCTGATCTTGGGGAGCTTACATCTACTTCAGAAAAGTGAAGCGTGCACAGAGGAGATTGTCTGAGATACCAAAAAACATGTCAACAACTGCAAATAATATAGTACAAATTGAAGACATATGTTGTTAAGGGATAACAAGTAAGGGAATGGAGCAGAGTGAACTGGGGTAACTCTGGACAGGTTTCCTGGAGGATACAACTTTTGAGTTGGATATTAAAGGAGGTTGTAAATCCGTGACTTGGCAGGAATAATCAGGAATAGCTTATGCAAGCATGCAGGGGCAGTAATCAATAAGTTATTTACAAGGGGTGACCAGTAAGTTGGCTTGGCTGGCGCAGAATTTCCATCTTGGAGAATGCAGGAAAACGAGAATGCAGAAGCATGGGCAGACCAGATGACAAGGGACCTTAAGAATCAATTATTCAAAGGAAATTACTTTTGTAAGTAAATTATAATGCTGAAGTACACCCATAAACTAAGCCCTGTGTTTCCAAAGGTGTGTTCTTTCTTATTCATTACAAAATATATTTATACCTACCTGTTGAAAAATATATTAAGTCAATAGATATTTTCATTGCTTCCTGCTAGCATTCCAATGAATAGCCTGTAGTATCAATTATACCTTGGGTAACATGAATGAGCCTTTTTTATTTTTTCCTTCAAAAAAAAACTGCTTTTCTAACCTTTATGGTTCTCCTCTAGATAAGAGACATTCAGACTTTCATCTGTGCGGTACTACTGACCAGTCTCTTTTTCACTCAAAAACTGTTGCTAAACTGACTCCTATTTTGAAATCAAAAGTCAGGAGCCCGATAATAGAGCATTTAATTTATTTTTCATTTGAACTGGTAAGGTAGTGAATGAATCAGCCATAAACTATTTAGCTAATATATGTGACACTCCATCCTGGCGGGGGTGGGTGGGTAGGAAAGGCGATACATTCCTGCTCAGACTTCAACTGCAAAAATTTTTGAGAGCAAACTTTTCTTTTTAGAAAGAATATAAAAGAAGGGCATTCTATATGGCTGCATGTTTAATATAACTCTTGGGCAAACCACTGAGTCAATGTATGGGAATCTTTTGCTCATCCTTTCTCAAGCTCTCATGTTCAGTAGAACTGATCAGAGAAGTCTTAACAGAGAAGAAATTAGGGCTGTTGTAATTAATCACTGATACAGAAAAAAGAATCAACTGGAGGTCTTTCTCTATAACAGAAAGATAGTTGGAAATGTACTTGATATTAAAGGGCAGTAGAAATAAGGAAAAAGATTTGAAATAACAACATGGAAGTTCTTTGGACATCCAGACAACTCATTATTGTTCCTTTCCAAGGCCAAGAGTATTCCTGAGTCCCAGAGCTGTCTGTTAAGGTTACTGGCCACCTGCTGCAGCTGCTAAAACAAACACATGAAAAAAAGAAAATTATAATTTAATCTTCTATGTAATTAATAAATGTTTCTAAGCAAGGTTACTGGAAATCTGCATTTTTATAACTTACTGCACACTGTAATACTACATTTATGCAACAGCTTTGTATTCAGAGCATTTTCATATCCTCACAGCAACTCTGCAGATAATAAGGTAGGTAAACTGACTTTCTTTAACATTTACTCTTTTCTAATAACCCTAGCATTTTAAAATGCTATTTTGATTTCTTTGTGAAAACTAAAGTGAAGCTTCAAAGAATCACAGAATTTAGGAATAGAAAGGACCCGAGAGCAATATGGAGTAATGGTTAAGGGCTTAGAGTCCTGGGTCCTTCACTATGAATCCTACCTTAGACCCTGTGATCCTAGGAAAGTCTCAACCCCTTAGCTTCATTTCCCTCATCTATAAATTGGTGATAATAATACCTGTTGAACCAAGGTCATTGTGATTATCAAATAAGGATTAAAACCATTAAGGACCATGTAAAAGATTGTTTTAGATTGATAATGATGAAAGAAACACAGTCAGTACAACTGAGATTTCACCTTTCACTCAATAATATGGTAAAGATGGAAATAGTCAATGTTGAAGAGCTATAGAAACACACATGGGGTATGCTAGAGCCAGCTCTAACCTTCTTGGTAGAGCCCATTGTTACATTTCGGTATGAGCATTTCTTTACACTTCAGAAATCAGAAATCTCTATAAATGAGGCCTGGTTTATTGTTTTCTTGATTGTTTAGACTTAAGAAAGTTTTAATAAAGCAAATCAAAGTTGAAAGCGTATATGCGTACAATACCTTCCATTCCAGTTATTAAACATTTACTAGCATACCCCTATATTGATCTATAAATATTGCTTAGTAGGAGATTCAGAGAATAAAGTCATCACCATGGTGGAGCCCTGGTTACTGTAGGCTAATAGTATCAATAACAGTAACTGGCATTTATATAACTCCTTAAGATTTGCAAAGTGTTTTACATCCATTTTTTTTTTCATTTGAGCCACCCAACACCCCCTGAAATATAGGTACATGAATGTGTTGAGAATGGAGCCCTGTGAATTGGTCCAACAATTCTGCAAAGCAATTTGAAATTATGGGAAGACAGGGACTAAAATTTCCCTAAATTTGGACCTGGAAATTCCACTCCTAGACTTTTATGCCCAGGAGGTCAAGGATTAAAAAAAAGTCCCCATTTATACCAAAATATTTATATCAGAACTTTTTTTTCTAGTAGCAAAGAACTGCAAACTAAAGTAAGATCTAAGAACCGGAGTTCTACTCTTGAAAGTGATCTCCCAGGCTAACTAATCCAACTCCCTAAATGTACATTTATTGGGGAGTAGATTAAAAACAACAATAATATAGGTTACTGTGCTGTGAGAAATGATGGATATAATGAAAACAGAAGCATGGAAAGAGTCATATGAATTGATGTGAAGTAAAGTAAACAATGAGGAAAATAATAAACAGGATTACTGGAACTTTGTAATTGGCAAAGACAATAGCAGCAAAACAACCAAAACTTAATATTGTGAGATTAAAATGGCTCCAATGAAGAAACACAAAAATATACCCCCCCTTTTTGCAGAAGTGCTCAGACTATGGTTGTAGAAAAATTTGTATAACATCAAATGTGGCTGATGTGTTGGTTAATTTTGCTATTTACCCTCTTTTGTTCTTTCTTATAAAATATAGCTCTCTGAGAGAGGAAGAAGGAAGGGAAACATTTGGAAATGTAGGTGATGTCAAACCAAAAGATCAATAAATGTTTTTCAAAGTTATTGTCTTCATTTAGTTTACTGTACTACAATTCTTCTTAATACTATTTGCTAATGGAAGGGGTGGGTCCTTGGAGGAGGAAGGTGACATGAACAAAAGGTTGTCATAACTATAATATTTTGTGTTCTGGGGCAAGCATAACAAAAATAGCACCCTCAAATCTATTTTCCAATATTTGTTTGGTTAGGGGGTGGAGTGAGACATAGAAACCTGGATACATTGGCTGCTTTGGGTGTAAACACCGAGATGTTGCACCATGGGCATTATAAAGGAGTAGAGTACCTGGGAGAAGAAGCTGGTGCCAGCTTGTAGCTTCCTATTTTGCCTAAATATTCTTGCCAGTTAGGTGCTAAAGTCTGTAAGGATTGTAAGTTTTGTCAGCAGCCTTTAAATACTCCCACCCCACTTGGGCAAAACCTTGGTCTTTGTACTCTAGTAATGACTTTGGGTAAAAGATGGACCTCAGAATAAGGACAGGAGAATATGAGAAGCTTGAGAAGACAAAAGAGAAAAGAACCGAAGTTGATACATAAGCCTAGCAGTGTGATATCTAGATCAAAGGATATGGATCCTTCTAGGGGTGGGCAACCTGCGACCTTGAAGCTGCTGTTTGGATTCAGCCGAAGGGCCACCTTGAGAACCTAGAGGGCCACATGTGGTCTTGAGGCTGCAGGTTCCCCACCCCCGCTTTAGTCACTTATTGTAATTCTGAATTGCTTTCCAGAATGGTTAGGACAATTCATAGCACTACCAATAGAGCAATAGTATGCTTGTTTTTACACAAGCCCTCCAACACTGTTATCAAATTTTGTCATTTTTGCCAAGTTGTAGAGTGTGTAGTAAACCTCAGACTTCTTTTAATTTTGTATTTTTTTTTCTTTTTCAGTGATTTGGAACAATCTTCCATAAAGTTGTTATTAGTTTGCAATTCTTCTTTGAGAATTGTTTGTTCCTTTCCTCTGAACTATCAGAAAATAGCATTTTATTTTCTATTTTTGTTAACTATCTATTTCTTGAAAATCATATTAATATAAAGATTTTTTAAGTTTTCTGTTTCTCCTCTTATCCTATATGCATTAGCTTTGCTGTTCAATTTGAAGCAAAGTTACCTATTTTATCTTTTGAGATTACTTCTAGCTCATATTTACTTAAGAATTCGTCCTTCAGGCATAGTAATAAAAGTTTTTTTTAATATTCAGCTCAATTTTGAACTAATTGTAGCATATGGTGAAGGTGATAGTCTAAACCCAATTTCTGTCAATATGCTTTCCAGTTATCAAAGCTATTTTTGTCAGATAAGTTGATGTTTTTTGTGTTTCCTGAAAACTGGGTTATTGAGTTTCATTATTTCTGATTCTAACTTATCTAATCTATTCTATTGGTTTACTTTTCTATTTTTAATGAGTAATAAATAAGTTTGATAATTTCTGCTTTATGGCATAATTTTAGGTATAGATGGCTATTCCCCTTAATTCTATTTTTTATCCTTTCCCTGGAGATTTTAAATATTATGTTATTATTTTATCTATTTCTACAAAATAGTTGATTGTTGGAGCACTAAATCTGTAATTAAATTTAGATACTATCATGATTTCTATTCTATACAAACAGTACATGCATGGACATTGCTTATCTCTCCAGATATTTAAATGTTTCTTTAAGGAACATTTTGTAATTGTATTTATACAAGTCACGAGTAACTTGGTAGATTGACTTTCAGAAATTTTATTCATTTTTAAAGTTATTCTGAATAGTATTTCTCTATAATTTCCTCTTGAATTTTGCTATAAATGACATTTATTTTGGTGGGCTTTCTTTGTTGATTCTCTAAGCTTTTCCAAGTCAACCATCATGTCGTTAATAAATTGAGTTGGTTTTGTTTCTTCTTTGCCTATTTTTATTCTTTTAATTTCTTTTTCTTATCTTATTGCTATTACTAGCATTTCCAGCTTAAGTATATAAGCTTATCTTACTAATGTCACTACTACCACTACCACCACCTTGCTCCATATACTCTCCCAAAATGCCTCTTAGAAAGAAGAGGAAAAATCCACTTACAAAATCATGTCACAAAATCATTTCTAACCTGCTCTGGCAGCTGCCATTTTTTTGTTTCTCATTTTGTTCTCCTCGGCTTGCTGTATAATGAAAAGAAAATGAGAAGAAACACTTCAGTATCTTAGGCTTTTCCATGAGTCGAAAGTAATGAGACACTATTTCCATACAATGAATGATGTCTTACCATCTTCATCTTCTTCTTTAACTCCAAGTTTCCAAGTTTCTGTACCTTGCTAGCAGCATTGAGATAATAGATAGTCAAGCTAAATGAAAGGAAATTAAGATGATTTATGTTTCTTTTCCCTCAATTTTTTAAAAAAACCATCATTTAAGTGATAGAATTTTACAACAATGAGGAAACTTAATAATATGAAGAAATTGAGGTCCAAAGAAGTGTTGGACTTCTTGTCCAAGCTCACACACATTATGGCAGAGTTCAAACTACAATCAAAGTCTCCTAATACCCATTCACATGTTTGGGACTTCCTGACATCTCCCCACCTCCTTACATAACTTACATTTCTTCTTAAAGGCAGCTAAATGAGGTACCTCATATGCTTCAGTTTCTTCATCTATAAAATGGGAAGAATGGTGGCACTTATCTCTCAGGATTGTTTGAGGACAAAATTCGGTAATATTTATAAAGCACTTTGCAAATCTTAAAGTGCTATATATATAAATGCTATTATTACGATGTTAATTTGGGTACTAGAACTTCTGCTTCACTTTTGTTTCTTATGAATATTAAAAATTATTACTAAATTTTGGTAATTCACTGATGTAATGCTTCAAAAGAAGGAAGAAAATGCTACAGGTCTTGGCACTTGCCAACTTAAAAGGAAAATCACTCTTTTCATTAATGTCTTCCAGTGACACTAACATAGATGTTTCATGTAATTTACTCATATATGCTTATTTTTTAAAAAAGCAAACTCAGATTCTAAAAGCCTTTTAAGATACCCAGAATTGGACAGTTCCATTCATACTAGTCAAATGAATCTACAAAAAGAAAGATGTTATCTCTTCTAATGTATAGATTTGCAGGCAGATAAATATGCATGTGACATTATTCTCTGCTGCTGATAATAGGAGATAGAACACAGTTCCTCTACTCACAAACATCCTAGATTAAAACCTTTATAAGCCATCTGGCCCTAGTAAGGCAATTACTAATATGATTTGGCTCAGTCTAAACTAGTATTAATCCAAGTAATATGGGAGCTTGAACTCACTCATACAACCTGTCAATCATTGCTTTAAGAATGATGGTTTTATTCTGGAATCTATTCAATAAGACAAACTATTAAAAACTCTCTAGGTCTCTCCTAGTCCTATAATGCAAGCTCCATATGGTATATAGGGAAGAATGCTAGACTTGGCAATCATGTTCTAGTTTCACTTTAACCACTGGGTGGTGCTGTCCTGTAATCAAGAGACAAGGTCTTATCTGCCACTAACTAGCAGAATGTGCTTAGGCAAATCATTGAATTACTCTAGGCCTCACCTTGTGTACTTTTTCTGTTAACTAACAGAATACGAGAATGAGATTCAACAAATAACTTTAGGGAACCAAAAGTTAGACAAGTAATCAACAATATTCATTGAGTGCCTACTATTGTTAGGCACAAGGAATACCAAGACAGAAGTGAAATAATTCACTTAAGGATCTTATTATCGTGTATCAAAGAAGGGAGAACAACAGACACAGATGTATGATTCACAAGAAAAATTCTACGATTGTTTGGACTGGAAAACATGGTAGAAATCAAAAGAGGTTTCATGTAGAAGGCAGGTCTTTAGATGAGCCCAGGGAATAGTGGGTGGAGGAGGGGAACAAGAAGAAGAAGATCGATTTGACTAGAAAGGAAAGGGAGTATTGTGTAATAAGACTGGAAATATAAGTGAGAGCTAGTTGTAAAGGGCTTTATTTGACAATGTTGTCAAACTCAAATGGAAAGGGAGGCCACTAAACCATACATAAGGATCCCTGTGGACTGTGTGTTGACTTAGAAAATCACATATTAATGTTATCTATGTTCTATTGTATATTTATTTCATGAAATATTTTCCAATTGCATTTTAATCTAGTTGGGGCACTTGAGAGTGTTGTCTCATGTTTGATACCTCTGGTTCAGAGAATGGATTGGAATGGGGAGAGATCTGAGGGAGAGGGATCAATTAGAAAACTATCAGAAAATTCCAGGAGAGATAAGGTCAAGACCTGATTTAGGTCAGTAGTTGCATGGAAAGAAGGGGATGAATTTAAGTGATGTTGTAGAAGTAGAAAAAATAAGATCTGACGCCTTACTGGGCATGTGGAGTGAATGACATTGAAGATTCAAGGACGACACTAAGATTGTGAACCTGGGTAAGGCTATGACCTCAATAGAAACAGAGAAATTCAGAAGAGGAGTTAGTTTAGAGGGAAAAGAAAATGAGTTCTATTTTGGACCTGTTGAATTTGAGATGCCTACAAGGACATCCTGTTCAATCGTCTAATAGGCAGCTCAAAATCTCTGATAGGCAATTACTGTCATTGCTAACCTAACTTAAATTAATAAAAACTAGCATTTACATATCACTTTATGGCTTGCAAAGTACTTTGCACCTTACTTCACTTGATCCTCACAACAATCCTGTGAAGTAGGTGCTATTATTATCCCCATTTTACAAATGAGGAAACTGAGGCTGAGAGGTTGAGTGACTTGCCCAGGGTCATGGAACTAGCAAGTGTTTGAGCAAGGATTTGGACTTATGTCTTCCTGTCTCCAACTCCACTTCACTAACTCCACTCCACTTCAACTAACTCCAACTCCACTTCCACCTAGAGGACTCCAAAAGACAGCCAGAGTATCATCACTAAATTTTACCAAAACTAGCATAGATTGAACCCCTAAAGGATATAAATATTAAAATTCTAGGGGGTAGTCCATAGCAAACTCTAAATACCAGTCTACTGAATCTTAGAATCCTTACTCTGGAAATGTGTTTAGCAGTACTTCTAGCACAATCCACAGCCTTCAGTAACCCGTATTACTAATCTTCTCATGGCAGATTGTTGCTACTATATTCTTTAAAATGCTCTGGGGTAAAGATTCTGCATTTGTTCATAATGGCCTGTCCCAGTGTTATCTAATTACCCCTACTGTAGTCAAGAGATTTTTTTCCTTGTGACAAACTAAGCAATATTAAAATCAGAGAATTTTCAGTATAAGAAATCATTCATACTTAATTTTCCAGATAAGGAAAGAGAAGTTCTTAGAAGATGAATAATTTATCTAAAGGTCACACAGTTCTGTATTATTACATTCTCAATAGAGAATAGAAGGCATCTTGTCCAACTCCCTGATTTTATACACGAGTGAACTGAAGTTCAAGGAAGTTGAATAATTTTATTTGCCTGTGATCATACAGTTAAAGTGCCAAATGAAGATTTGAATCCAGGTCTTCCCGACTACAAGACGCTATTCACTAAACCAAGATGGCTTGGTGGTACCCCTCTCCCAATTACATATTATCAGGCAAAAAGCTGGGTGAAAGTTTGCTGGGTATGTTGTAAAAATGGGTCTTGATCAGCGAACAGCTGGAGTAGGTGACCTGTGAAGTCCATCCCCTTCTGAGACTTTATGATTTGATGAACTCTTGCTATTTCTGTGTACTAAACTAATAATCTTTTCTACCCCCTTCAGGTTCCTAGTGTCAAACCTTTCCTTCTGTTGAATTGGCAACTCTATGGTTTGTTTTTGTGTTTAAGTGTGAATGTCTCCAGAGAGTGAGAGGAGGGAAGGATTAAATGTTACCCTTTTTGCAAACATGGGGAAGGAGTTGATTATTTTTCCAAGGACCCTTCCAGTCCCATGACTCTATTATCATAAACAAACATTTATGTGTGGCCCACTGAATGCAAGTGCTGATGACCTCTAAGCCCCTCAGCACTAAAAAATGACCTACAGGATGCCCAAGGAGAGTACTAACATTCAGGATCATCATGTTTGTTTATTCAATGCCATCTGCTGTATGGGTTTGAGGGGTGTGGGTGTGGGGTGAAATTCAATCCCCTGATTAGATTTATCATTATATCCTTCCCTTCTGTTCGATGTTTTAATTATTATTTTGGCCAGTTGGCAACAAATTATTTAATCTTGAAATGGTGAAAAGAGATGTGGAAGCCTGAATCACATCCAATAGGATCGAGATTAAGGCTCATGAATTTCGGCCCCTCACCACAAAGTAATCAATCCTGAAATTGGTTTGGTTTCAGTGAGACCTTTGGGAATCTGAGGGTGTAGGGAAAGTAGAGAAGTGAAAAGAAAGGGGTAATGGTGGGATGTGAGAAGAAAGTTACAAAGGCTTTTTCTCTAAGCAGAAGCATACGTACACCATGATCAAAATGATAGCAATGACGAGTCCAGGGTTAGAGAGCTGCCGTAAGATTTTTGCCAACCAGCTGGGGAAATCATGCTCCAGAGTTTCACCAATAACTTCAAACATTCTGTTTTTGCCACTGAAAAACAGGAAGAAAGGATACTTTAGAACATAGAGGATAATAACCACCTTTTGTAAAGGACTTTATAGCTTGCAAAGCTCCGTTATATGCATTGTGTCATCTTAGTCTAGCAACAGCCTTATGAGATAAATTCAATAGCCAATATTATAATTATTTTACAGAAGAACTAACTGGGGCTCAGAGATATAAAGTGATTTACGCAAGGGCACACAGATAGTTAAGCATCAGAGTCAAAATTTGAACCCAAGTTTTTATGACTCCAAATAGAGTCCTCTAAATTATGCCCTGCTGCCTACAGAAACATTGCATCAATACCAGCAAAACTGAAGATGATGTTCTAACACTTCCCAAGAACAGGGAAAGGAAACGAGGTTCCACGTAGTCCACAGTCCTCATAACCTAATCATGTTTGCTTCTCAATGAGAAGAAGTGCCAAATTGCCAATCTTTATTTGAGAAACAAATGTAGCAACATCCCTTTCTCCTCTCCTTTCCCCCCCCTTCTCTGTCTCCTCCTCCCTTCTTCCTCTTCACATCTTGTTCGTCTTCCCCTCTATTCTCTTCTCTTTTATTCTCCTCTTCTCTTCTTTCTCTCATACTCACAGACACGCAGACACACACACAGACACACACACACACATCCCCCTCTTCAATCTCAATGGCTTCTTTTCTGTGCCTCTAACCATGTTCATGTCTCCCCTATCCAGGATAATATTTTTTTTTGTTAATTATTTAATTTATTATTAATATGTTTAGTTTTCAGCATTGATTTTCACATGCGTTTGAATTACAGATTTTCTCCCCATTTCCACCCCCCCC
>CM053624.1:238583815-238617205 GCA_028646595.1 Phalanger gymnotis
GGAGCCCTGCTTCCCTCTGCCACTTTGTGGGTTCTGCAGTTCTAGAATTGGTTCAGAGCCTTTTTTTATAGGTTTTTGGAGGGACTTGGTGGGGAGCTCACGCCAGTTACTGCTTTCCAGTCGCCATCTTGGCTCCGCCCCTCTATCCAGGATAATATTAACAACAACAGCAAAACACCACCACAGTTTAAAAAATTACCTTTTCCTTGACCCCTCAAGCATATCTATTTATCTTTTTCCCTTCCCAGCTAAACTTCTAAAAAGAGAGATTTCCATTCACTATTTCCATTACGGTCACTTTGCAACTCCCTGCAATCCAAAAAGGGGTCTTCTTAAAACATACAGAATAATAACCTTGTATGAAAAGTTTGTGAACTCTGCAGCTGAAAATAATTTCTCCCTCCTCTAATTTTCTTAAAGCATTTTACCTGAGACCTCAATGTTTTTTTCCTTCAAGACATTTTACTTTGTAACCAACTTATTTTTGTAAAAGTTTTACCTACCCATTAGACTATAAGATCTCTGAGTTCAGGGATTATGAGTTTTGGGGTTTTTTTTTCCTTTTGTCTTAGTTTCCCAAGTGTTCATCTCAGTGCCTTGCACATATTAGGTGCTTAGGAAATGTACTGAATTAAATAACATTCACACTAAAAGACATTAGGCAAATAATATTTATTTGGCTAAACTCTATAGAATTTGAAGATTAGTTTATTAGTCATTGCTAAAGTTACTGTTGAATCATATCTTGGAAATAGCTAAATTTTCTCTTATTTCACATAGTGTTCTTTGTAGGAAAAGCTACTCTTTGGTTGCTGACATAATATATTTCTTGTATTTGTTTTTACCCAAGAAATAAACTTTAGCAATAATTTAATAAAGTATAAACCAGCGATAATCTCAAATCCCAATCAGCCAATAATTTTAACATCATTGTTTGATAAAGCTGCAAATAAGTAAACAATTGAAAAAATGTTTTCTTTTCTCACTCTCACAGCCTGATGATGACAAAGAGATGCAAAGGCCAAGAGTAGAAAAGAGGTGAAAAACTATAGAGTGGTATAGTTGAAGGAGCACTGGCTTTGGAGTAAGAAGTTGTTGCTTTTCATTTGTTTCAGTTATGACTGATACTTCGTGGCCCCATATGGGATTTTCTTGGCAAAGATCCTGGAGTGATTTGCCATTTCCTTTTCCAGCTCACTTTACAGATAAGGAAACTGAGGCAAACACGGTTAAGTGACTTGCCCAGGGCCATATAGCTAGTAAGTGTCTGAGGCTAGATTTGAGCTCAGGAAGATGAATCTTCCTCACTTAGGCTCTTTGTTCAAATCCTTTCTCTGGTACTTACTACCTTTCTCTGGTACTCACTCAGGCTCTTTGTTCAAATCCTTACTCTGGTACTTACTAAGTGGGCAACTCACTTAAATTCTCTGGGCCTCAATTTCCTTGTCTGTAAAATGAAGGGACATGGTATTGTTGCCTATGTGGCTTCTAAGCTCCCTTCAGTTCTAAGTCTAAGATCCTAAGAAAAGTCTTTGATAATACATAACTAGAAAATAAACTCCTAAATACTTAATATTAGCTCTACTTTTGTCTTATTCTAACATATAAATCTTTCTTATTGTAGGTTGAATTTATGAAGTTGCAAACATTGTGCCACATTACTGCTTTTAGAGTTTACATATTGATTTTGCAATGAAAAGTTATTATTCCCAGGAAAGACATTGGTGTGAGTTCTTTTATAGACATCATGGACTGTTTAAGATAAAGGACAGTATGTCCCTTTACCTAATGCTTAAAAAAAAAACTCCTAAAGAACATTATTAGCCATAAAGTCTGTATACCTCAAATATGCAGAATTGCTTTGTCAATTGTGATTCCTTTAGATAGGCCAGGAAACCCTGTCTGGAGCCAAATGTTGCTTTTGCCTGGCTGCTAGCCATGAGATTGCAGAACAAACTTACAAATCAAATTTCTCTCTAGCATTTTCCATTGATTTGAGGAAAACAAACAAACAAACATGGCTGATGGGGCAGAATGGAAGAACTCTGGTCACTTCAGGATTCCCTTTTCTTACTCAAAAATGGATTGTTGCTATTGTTAAGACACAATGGTATTTCTAACCATTCAATGTGATAGAAGAGGCCGTCTCTGTCATACTAGAATGGAGGCCAGAATAAGATAACAGAAGGAATTTCCTTCTTTCTTTAGAGCCAGCAAGGTGGCATAGCACATGATCTGCTAGATTTGGAGTCAAGAAGGTCTGGGTTTGAATCCTGCCTGAGATACTTACTAGCTGTTGGCCTCTAGTCATCCAACCTCTTTCAGATTCATCTATAAAATAAGGATAACGAGAATTATTATTATGTAGTCCTCCCATAACTGGGGGGAGGTATGATATGTGGGGAGGAGGAAAGTAACATCATATAATCTCCCCACCTGGGTGGTATGGTGAAGAAAACACAAAGCCTGGAGTCAGGAAGACCTGAGTTTAAATCCATCTTCAGATATGTATTAGCTGTGTGACCTTGGACAAGTCACCTAACCACTGTCTACTTTAATATCCTCTTCTGTAAAATGGGAATGGTAATAGCACTTACCTCTTTAGATAAGGATCAGATGAGTTAATATTTCTAAAGTGTTTTGCAAATCTTAAAGAACTATATAAATGCTAGGTCATTATTATTAGCTACCCAGAGAGTCCTTTGTGCTGTATTTTAAAGCGTGGTGGAAAATAGCATAGGAGATACCATTCTTTCTAGCATTCTAGGTTTCTTCTTTTCTTTGACCTAGGAAAAAGTTCTAAAGTTTCAAATGATGGACAACTGCCAAACCATCTACAAAGCACCGTGTCCTAACACATCAGTTTAACTTAGCTAATAGAGTCTACCAAACAAGTCAGGGTGCTCATCATTTGACTGTAGTTCTATATAAATCTTTTAACAGAGTCTGCCAGAATCATTTTCTGGGCCACCTTTCTACTCTGGTCAGGTCTTCCAAAATCAGGTCTTTACTGGCCAAATTAGGAGGTCTGTTTAGTCTAGCAATCTGTGTGCCACCCTATCTGGAACTGGGGGTAGCAGATGGGAAAGTTTTCCCTGAGACACAGGCCATCATTTTACCAATTCTATTAAGATCTCTCACTTCTTCAAATTTATGTTCACTCTTCAGATACTTCTAATAATCAGGAAGCAAGTTCATCAGATGACCTCCACAGGTCATAGGCTGAGAAAATTTACCAAGATCACAGAAGAATCATAGAATGTTAGAGTTAGAAAATACCTTAGAAACCATCTGGTTCAATCCAAGCTAGAATGATTCCACTTCTCAAAAATTCTTGATAGACATCAAGCCTTCTTTTGAAGACTTCTGGTAATAAGCAAACCACTATAACCTAAAGTAGTCCATTCCACTTTGGGATAACTCTAATCATCACCTTCCTCCTGGACATTATTCTTTTCTTAATGTGGTTGAAGATTACCAAAACGTAGGTAATGTTTTCCAAAAATGGTGAACCATGGTAGTTCCCCAAAAAGCATTTCCCACTCCCCATGTATTTCTTGGGGAAAAAATTTACCTTTTTTCAACTTGTGAAGGTAAACCACAAAGCCAAGAAATCAATAATAATGTAGAAACATTAGCTTGCACAAAGTGATAAGCTTGAAAGAAAAAATAAACTACCTAACAAAGAACCTAGTGAGTACGTGAGACTGGACATTCGAACTGGAGAGAGAGAGAGAGAGAGAGAGAGAGAGAGAGAGAGAGAGAGAGAGAGAGAGAAGGGAGAGAAGGAAAGAGATGAGGGAGGGAAGAAGAAAGAAAGGAAAGAAGGAAGGAAAGAAGGAAGGAAGATAAATAAAGGAAAGAAGATAAAGAAAGGAAGGAAGGAAGCAAGCAAGCTTAGGAGAGAAACTGAACATGGATATACAGATTTAGAAGTTATGCATAAAGATCATATGATTTACAGCCATATGAGCTCATGATATCAGCAAATGAGTAATTAGAGAACAGAAGACTCAAAATAAAATCATGGTAAGTTAGCCAAACAAGTCACAGGAATACCAAAAAAGAGCAATGTCATGAAAACCCAAGAAAGAAACAGGTCTCAAAGAAGGGAGAAGTCAATACTACTTAGATGTTGAGAAGACTAAGAGCTGATAAAAAGATTTGATACTTGGTAACCTTGGAGAGAGTAGCTTCAGTTGAGTCATGAAGATAGAAACCAGATTGTAAGGCACTGAGAAATGAATATGTGGAGAGAAAATAAAAATGAGGAGTGTAGTTCTCTTTTTTGGCTTTACATAGGAGAAAAGATATAATCTTGTAGACTCAGGGCAAAGTATGATTAAGTGAAGGTTTTGTTTGTTTATAACTAGCAGGGGAAGAACCAGTAGATACTTTACAGAGTTGTTGTCAGAATCAAAATATATATGTAAAGTACTTTTTAAATTGAAAATTAGAGAGGATGGGATGTACATGAGAATACTTCAATATAGGGTCCTGAGGTTGAATGGATAATTATTATGATGAAAACAATGATCTTTCCATTTGAGGATGACTTCTATTCCTCACTGTGGCATGGAGGAGATCTTTAGTCTTCAAAGGCTGTTCCAGAAGAGAACAAGCTCTTCTGCGTACTACCAAGACGGAAATATCTCAAGGGTGGGCCCAATGATGAGCCATATATCTGTTAATTAAGGCCCTGTTGAGTAAAACTTGGAGAGGATTACTACTAGGTTGCCTGAAGGATGATTAATTTTTCAGCCATGACAATTCTCAAAGACTACTTACTAAGTTATTTGAGGGCTGGAATCTGTGTTAGGCACTGAGTTTTCCCAGACCAACAAAATGGATATTTTACATATTGAAGAACTGATCATTTATATATTTATAAAGCTTTACTGTTAACAAAACATTTGATCTAGATTATTGAGCTTGAACCTCACAATATCCATTAAGGTAGGTAATATCTATTTATTTTACTGATGAGAAAACTGAGATTCAGAAAAGCAAAGTGACACAGTTTGCAAAGGCTCAAGACTGTGCCTTGGCAGCTAGGTGATACAGCAGATAAAACCAGGGATCTGGAATTCGGAAGATGTAAATTCAAATAAGGCCTCAGTCACTTACTAACTTGCCTGCCTCATTTTTCTCATCTGTAAAATGGAGCTAATAGCACCTACCTCTCAGGGTTTTTGTTAAGGTAAAATGAAATAACATTTGTCAAGTGCTTTGCAAACCTTAAATTGCTACAGCCGTGCTAGCCATAAGTATTATCATTGTGTCCTTTGACTCTAAAGTTGTTGTGACATGCATACTGCATTACCAAGTTGATAGCCAAAATCCTCTTCTAGGGTATAAAGGAAAACTTTCAATTGTTAAAATAAATTGAGATTTTAAGCATAACTATCTGACCATTATATAACTGTTTAGCAAAAATTTTACACAACATCTCATTTTATCCTTTTAACAATGCTCTGAAGCAAATGAGGAAACTGAGGCCCAAGGAAATTATCAAAGGACTTATGACTTATCAAATGGTGAACTGCTACTAACTTGACGGAATGAATCCTTGAACTCAGGACCTCTGACTCTAAAACCTAAAATCTTTTCATTCCCAGGGAACCTCATCACGCAGAAAAAGTCACTTGGGTTAACCACTTCTCTAAGAGAAATGGAGAAGGTATTTTAAAAGCTATTGGATTGACAGGATTGCAAAATCCTACCGCTTCCTGACTATTCTGTGGTCTCAGATTGCAATTTCATCTTCAGACTCCAGATGTCACTGTCTGTATCATTTATGACAACCCACTTGAGAAATGGAACTCATTACTCAGCATTACTTGCTTGGGGATGACAAATCCACAGAGACTTGGCTAGTTGGGTTACTCATGAGGGGAGAGCTATTTTACATTTATTAAAGTCATGAGTTTCAGTTTGCAGATTTGAATCATCATGATACTGGGAAAAATGATGCAAACACTACTACAATCATATTTGTCACATAGATTTCTTTTGATGACCCCAATTCTCTAGCAAGGTGTGACCCATCAAGTGCATACTAATTGGTGACCAACTTTCTCATTACTCAGAGACTTTGATTTGTGGTATCCCTTACTCCTCACAGAGCTTTAGAGAATTAACTGGACCTGCCCAAAATATTAGTTTATTCAGTCATTGGATAAATTATTTAAACTGTGTTATAGACAGAAGAATATAATAAACAATTCTGCAAATTGGGCAGGAACTCTTATTTATCTTCTTCTGATTACTGACTCCAGAAATTTACTATCAGCAACTGGGGGAGCATGTGGGAAATTCAGCGTCATTCTCCCCATCTCTCTCAGGATTCATAAAGATTTCAGTAGGCTAGAGTGATGAGCCAAATCTAATAATATGAATTTAATATAGACAAACTGAAAGTCCTAAATGTGAGTTCAGTAATATCCCCAACAACTGCACGAGTCTCCCATCCCCATGCCTTTTCAGTGGCTATCCCCCATGTCTGAATGCATTCCTCACCTCAGCCTCTTAGAGTGCCTATTTTCCTTCAAGACTCAACTGAAACACCACTTTCCTCATACCTCCAGCTCCTAATGCCCTCTTTCCCTCTCCCCCCTCCCCAGCCATTCTCTCATATATGTATGTATGTATGTATGTGCATGTATATGTGTGTACACGTGGCTACGTGCATACACACATATATGTACATGCATATAATATACACATACATATGTGTGTATATATACATATCAATATACAGACATGTATCCTATAATAGAATATAAGCTCCTTGTGGGCAGGAACTATTTCATTTTTGTCTTTGTATCTTCAGCAACTAGTAGCATGCCTGGAACATAGTAGGAAATTAAATGCTTGCTGACTGATCAGTTGAACTAAGGTTATCCAATCTCTCTCTCTCTCTTTTTCATTTTTGTATTTTCTACTTTTGTTCACAAATGTATGGTCCTATTTTTTGTTCATTATCTCTCACAACCAGAGCTGTACCATTCTAAAGGATAATGAGGCTTTTATTGGGTGACCTCTGGGATAACCTGTACTTTCTGTACTTCTGGGATGCAAGGAAGGAGTGCCTAGCCTGCTGACCCTGAAAAATCTGCCCGGTGGCATGGGAATTTGGGTAATGTGCCCTAAGAAGATAACCCAGACTTTATAATGCCACTAATTGCCTCCATTACCCTTTGAATTAGAAATGTCTCTGCTCCACTATTCACATTTCTCTCAGGGAGAGATTTAGACAGGGAGCAGTTAGGGAATTTGTTAGGTATGGCTCCTTGAGTGAGCCCACAAAGTAGACCTGGCAGTAGAACTCACTGTCCTCAGATTTTATTGAATCTAGGCCCTTCTAAACAATTTTGCCTCTCTATAGGTGAGGGAAATAGCCTTACAGTTTGTAAATGTACAGCAATCTCATTTTACAATAAGTGAAAACAGAGAGTTTCAAAAGTAAGGTACCTGAATGGGCCACAGTCAAAAGATGGTGGGAAGGAGACAATCATATATAGTACTGGCATTGTAGATAAGAAAAGGATGAGCAGAAGCATAGCCAAGTAAAAATTATTAGACTTGGAGGCTTTGAAAACTCTGGCTTCAGGAACATTGCAACACATCACAGCCCAGCACTGAAAGTACATGGATGTATGCAGACGAAGTATGTTGATAGCTGGAAGGCAAGGAGCATAAAATGATCCCATCCTAGAAATAAACAACAAAAGAACATGGCTCAAGTTTGGAGCCTGATTCTCACATTAAAGCCACAAGACCCCATTCTATATCACTCTACTGTTGGGAAAAGTGAAAATTTTATGCTCATTTTCAACTTTATTTTAAATAAATTTAACAGCTGGCCTTGTCTATTTATTCTCTACATACTATAATGGCTCCACCCAAATATGATCTATACTATTCTATGGTTTTAGTACATGTTTCCTCCCAAATATCTTTGTATGTGCTGTCAGGAAAGGATTTTATAATCAAAATAATTAGCCAACATTCCATATAATTATTAGTGGTTTTTCCTTTCTTCTTTATGACTCTAAAATGGATCTTAACTTTTCCCTCATAGATCACAGAATGTTAGAGGTAGAAGGGGGCCTTTGAAATCGGTTAGTACTGAAAAGAAGTTTATTTACTTCTCCTTCTCCTCTACTAAGAATCTCATTCTTTTTATATCTAGACTTAAAAATTTTATTTTTGAACAAGTCTTCCAAACAGGAGCAAGTTACGAAAGGTCAGTTTCACCTGGTGACATAGCTAATAGGTTTAGCAAAATAGCTTTCGATGATTTTATTAAGGAAAACCTTCGAAGCCACAAAGGAATCTTCATGGGTCTTTTATTACTACCCCTAAATGAAATGAGAGTTGTGTCCTTTTGGAGGAGGATAAGGAAGAAATGACTTTTAAAAAAACCTGGAATAATAGCAATAATGCTGCTGCTAATAATAATAAAGATAGCTCACAGTTATACATAATACTTTATTATTTACAAGCATAACCTACCCCAACTTCACAAAGGACTTTAAACCATTATTTGGATCATCATCTAAAATAGGAATTAGGAGTTATTTATGTTTTGACTGAGCATATATCTAAATAATACCAACCCACTCAGGCTTTTTTTTTAATGTCAATAGTTGGGTTTATTTATTGACAATATGTCAAATAACTAATCAGATTGATTTTTCCTCAACAAAGTTATCTTTTAAAAGGTCTGAATATGACTAAAACAAGGGGAGGTTAGTTCTTTAAAAAACTGACAAAAAACAGTATGCTTTGTCAATGACATGAAATCATGAAGTGAACACTTTCAAAAGTAAAGTCTCAGTTGAAGGATAGGATTTAGGAAGCAGAGGACAATTTTCTAAGTTATCAAAACCTCTAATGTAATACAATGGGTAGTATTTCTATTATATTCATAACTTTAAGCTGGGGGGGATAAAAGAAGAAATATTGGAAAGAAAAAAGAGAAGATGAGACAGAGGAAGGGAAGGAAGGAAGAAGGAAGAGAGAGGAAGAGAATAGAGGGAAAGGAAGAAGAAGGGAAGGAAGGGAGAAAAGGAGAAAAAGGGAAGGAAAGAAGAAGGAAAGGAAGGAAGGAGAGGAGGGAGAAAAAAGGAAGAGAGGGAAGGAGGAAGGAACAGAGAGAGAAACTGGCAAGGAAGAAAAGGTGGGAAACAAAAACACAGCATTTATTAACCATGAATCAACAATTAGGAAATCATAGCCTAGTGAACTACTCCCAACACAAGGGAATCGAAGACTTACTACTACCTTGGTATCCTCATTTATCTACTAAAAATAATAAATGTAATACCTAAACTTCATATAACACCTTTCTTCCAGAAAGCTCAAAGTATGGATCATTTTGTCTATTTATTTTCATTATTTTTGTGAGGTAGGGAGGGGCAGGTAAATTATCCCCACTCCATAGCTGGGAAGCTAATGTAGAAAAGGTTAAATAAATGAATGACGGTCACGGAATTAATGATGAAGTCATGTATAGAATCTAAGTCTTCTATCTCTCAAAGCTCTATGTTTTAGTGCTAAGCAACTTAAGAGAGATGTATAACTTTAATGAAATAACCAATGAAACTAACTAGAAAGTCCTTTCTGATTGCAAATGTGTGGCGTAAAGGCTTACTAATCATTTCATCTCTATCATCACAACGTAATAATGGACTGTTCTCATAAATGCTATTTCAATAGCATTAAGTATTCAACCAACTCATCACCTCTGACATCAGTAACTGAATCTTTCCCTTCACACACTGAACTGAAAACAAAATCCCTAGAGCCTTTTGTCTCTTCCTTTGGAACACTGCCAAAACCTGTCCTCTGCCCCATCTGCCTCAGAAATCATTAGCACGACTGTGTGGGACTATCTGAAGGTCTGCTAGAAAGGTTAGCTTTCCTGTGTTCATATACTCACTCACCCTGCTGACTTCCTGGGAGTTAGGGAAAAAGGATCTGAGCAAAGGATTTGGCTAAGTCTAAAAGGAACAAACCATTTTGCTTTGTGATCTCTAGGACATAAATGTACCCACACTCTCTGAAAAGCAGTGCAGCTGCTTTTCAAAGCACTACTCATGTTCATTGTCCATCATTCTTTAGAAGAATCCTCACCTGTTATCCAAAAGGGAGTTATCTAAGAATGTCAGGCATATTTGTGAGAGAATTGGGGGGATAGTGCATGATTTTGGGAAAGAGGCCTGGCTGTAGTTTCATTGTAAAGAAGTTTGGGTTAATTAGTCCAGAGACAGAACATACTACCAATCAAGACAGGCAGCTACTTTGACAGCTTTCCAGACAACAAAAGCTGATTTCTAGTCTAGGCCAATCTGTTGTCTTAACTCAGAATATAGCCTGTAGACATGGAACATATGGCTGTACAAGTGGCACTAAATCAGCCTTGTGGATTGAGTTGGACCTTCTATGGGAGCTGGACATTTAAAAAAAAATTGTATTACTGGGCAGTGTTTTTTTTTAAATTATCTGACTAGCATTGAGTACCAATCAATCAATCATCACAGATAGTAGAAACCCAGCTAAGGACTGAGAGATCCAGAATGCTTAGTGGTTATTCCCTTGCCTACCTTTGGCAGTTAATCACTCCTTAAACAATCCCAAGTAGATTCTTGGTTTCCTTTTTCTATCAGGGAAGCAGTCATTATGTGGAATTTGTATGCCACTTCTTTTAATATCATTTCAAGTTGAATGAACTCCTACTTCTAACAATTTGGAAAGCTAAAGTACAAAAAGATGCATTTTCCTTTAAAATATAAATGGAGAAAATTAGCAGAAGCCTCGCTATCATCCTTTTCTTAAGGCTACTTCATCTGTTGGTGCAAGGGGATTTTAAAAACAGAAGTAAGAGCACAGTGTACTTGGCATATTCTTTTCTCCTCATATTACTGTAGCAAGCTGATTTTAAAATTTAACAGAAGAAACCAATCTGACAGTGCACAGTGATTCAATTATTGACCATAAATGATTTAAATATTTAAGCAATAGATGAAGGTTCTTCCAAAAGTGTTTATAGTTGATTATCAGTACATTCCATGAAGTCTGAAAAATCATTTAGTAGAATTATATTTGGCTAGACATGTATGGTATGATAACAGCATAAAATAGATCAACCATAACCATTTGTACTGTTAGTTAAAAATGACTACTTTAGACAACCAGATGAAGTACATCTTTTGGTTCCATTTGTAAAATTAAAAGTTTATCTATAATAAAAATTCATTTCCACTATAGAAATTCATTGCCAATTTGCTAAAGGTTTTTGAAGAGAATTAGTGAAGAGAATATAGACTTTAGGTCAAAGAATCTAGGTTTAAATCCTTCCTCACTTACTGAATGTGTAACCTTGCCCAAGCCATTTAAAGTCTCTGGACTTCAGTTTCTCTGACTATAAAATGAAGAGGTTGGATGAGGTGGCTTCTAACTCCCTTCCAGCTCTCCATCTACGATTCTCTGTTTTCATTTGACAAAATTTATCAACGTGGTGTGTGAGCTAACCATTTGAACCATGCAAAAGAGGCTGAAAGCTAAATATTCAGCATTTCACTGGACCTCTGACAAAAAGCATGTCCCACGATACAACTGAAAAGGACTTATCAACTGTTGGAACAAAGAGAGAAATTAGATATCTTCCAATAAAGCCCTTCATTTAATAAATGAGGAATCCAAAACACAACTAGCATCTTGCAAAAAGCAGGACTGGAACAACATCTTTAGTGTTTTCTTTTATTTTCATTTTTTTGGAGGGGGAAAGGCAGGGCAATTGGGGTTAAGTGACTTGCCCAAGGTCACACAGCTAGTGTGTCAAGTGTCTGAGGCCACATTTGAACTCAGGTCCTCCTGACTCCAAGGCTGGTGCTCTACTCACTACACTACCTAGCTTCCCGCTTAACATCTTTAGATCAACTAGCGAGCAAATGGGAACTTGGGACAACTAGGCAGATAGAGCATAGGGTCTGGAGTCAGGAAGACTTGAGTTCCAATCTAGTGTCAGAGACTTACTAGCTACATGACCCTGGGCAAATCACTTAACTTTTGTTTGCCTTGGTTTCCTTATATGTGAGATGGGGATGATAATAGCACCTTCCTTCCAGGGTTGTTATGAGGATCAAATGACAGAATAATTGTAAAATGCTTAGCACAGTACCTGGCACATAGTAAGTGCTATATAAATGTTAGCTATCATTATTATGAAAAGCATTGTTATTTAAATATTTGTAACAATTACATGAGAAGCAGTGTGATGTGGTGAATAGCAGGTTAGTCTTTGAGTCATGAAAATGTAAGTTTAAGTCTTGCTTCTAATACATATTGATTATGTATATATGTATAATGATGGGAAAGTCACTTCATCTCTTCACTAGGGGCAACTCACTTTATCTTAAAGCAACTAACACTGTTAAGGAGGAATTGCCAGTCTGTTTTGGAGAAAGAAGTTTCCACATTGAGAGTTCTCTTTACTTATGAAATCAAAGGTCAGGACAAAAAAAATTATGTATAATAAAGTCAGATTGTGAAAATATTACTTAAACATTTTTAACAACCTTCATACTTAATATGTGTGGCAGTATTGAGATCAGGTAATGTTCCTCACATAGTTCCTGGTTTCATAAATGCTGAAAAATGCTTCTAAAGAGTCCTGCCAAGCCGGCCCATGTACAGGCTCATCATCCATCCTCTGGGAAACATCTGGAGAAAGATGGCTGTGCAAAACAGATGCTACATGACCTTTGAGGGTCAAGGTTTCAAGGGTGAATCAACCATAGATGTTTTGTAATCAGTGCAGAGAACTGTCAGATTGTTTCCCAGAGCATAGTATCCTTTGATATTACAGAGTATAGTATCCATGCTATTACATGAGGACGTGAGCACTTTTATATTCTCCTTCCAGTCCTAAACCATCATACACTTTGCCTACCAGATCATGCCTTGATTGAAGATCAATGCTAGGACATTGCCGCTGATATCAAATTCAGTGTAAGAAGGCTAAAAGGAGACACAAATATTTTCATAAGATTAGGCTTACAATAATTTCAAACAGAGCATGCAAATACTGTCATGCAGGCATGGGCAAGAGAATTAATTGCCAATTACATTCAACACTAATAAAATAATACTACTAGAATAGAATATGATCTAGCGCAACAATAATTTATTAAGTAACTCCTTGTGCAGGGCATCTTGCTAGGCACGGGAAAATACAAAGATTTGATAAAACACATTTCCTGTCTGCAAAGAATTTACATTCTAGTTGGGAGGTACAAAGGCATATATAACATACAGTTATAACATACACTATAAATAAGATAAACTCATTAGAAAACCATTAAATCAAGTACTATGTGAAATCTAAATGCGAAGGGCAGTAAATGACTGGGATTAGGGAAGATATCCAAAAAGAAAGAGCATTTTAGTTGACATTTTAGCTAATTTTTTTCTACTAGCAAGCATTTCTTTTTTCTCTCTCTTATGCCATGCCTGCTAGGGAAAAAAAAAAGAAAAACTCTTATGTAACAAGTATTCATAATCAAGCAAAACAAATTTTCATATTTGCCATGTCTCATACTGAATCTCGAGTTCATTACCTTTCTGTCAGGAGGTGGGTAGCATTCTTCAACATTGATCCTTTGGAATTATGATTGATCATTAGAAGGATGGGGTGAAGTTCAATGAATGAAAAAAAGGGGGGGAAGGGCACTGCAGGTTTAGAGAACTGTAGCAACAAGCATGGAGGCGGGAAAGGGTAGCATATGTGCCCTACTAAAATTGTCCCAAAGATCTGTTCAATGAGCTTACTATACAAAATGGTCTTAAATTCCAAGATGTATTGTAATTAAGTCATTTTGTTCACCAATACAATAATCAATAGAACCTTAAATACAAAAGAGTAGCTGGAGAGTACTTTTGCCCAAAAGCATTCCTAGCTGAACTCCTTTGAATAAGATGAAAATGGAAATAACAGTAGTTGAAGCAATGACTACTACCTTTAATATTTTCAAAAAAGCTTTAAATACGTTATATCACTTGTTCCTTGCAACACCTCCTTAATGCATATATTACATTATTATTATGTCCAATTTATAGATGAGGGAACTGAGGTGCAGGAATTTTAAGTGACTTAACCATAGTCATACACCAAGTAAATATCAGAGCTGGGATTTGAATCCAAGTCTCTTTCTGACTCCAAATTCAGGGCTCTTTCCATTGTACTACAGTGCCTCTCAAAAAATAGAGGTCTAAGGTTATGAGAGAATGAGTATGGTGGTGCTACTTATAGAATTAATGAGCTCAGAAAGAGTAGGTTTAGGGGGGAAGATTCTTAGCTTGAAAAATATTCACTCAACAGCTATTTTAAGCACTTTGGGCCGTGCTAAGCACTTGGTAAACAATGGAAAGCAAAAATAGTCTCTGACCTCAAGGAATTCACATACTAACATACACAATACACACACACATACACATATGTACATACACATGTGTGTAGTTGTATTTATAAATATGTATATTTATGTGTACACAATACATGTCTATTATACACTCACACACATTTTTTTGTGTATTAGATATAAGATAAACTTAGAAGGGAAGCCCTCTTGTAGAAGATAATCCCTAAAAAGAAATCAGGGAATTTTGGAGATTGAGGGAAAGAGTAGCATTTGAGGCAAAAGGGGCAACCAATGAAAAAGGAAATCATGTGAGAAATAGCAGATAAGTCAGTATGGCTGGACCACAGTGTAGGGATAAGTAAGATGTAACAAGACTGGAAAGATAGGAAGGGGCAAGGTTGTGAAGGGCTGTAAGAGGCAAACACAGTATGTATTTGAGACTAAGAGTAAAAGGGGATCAGTGGAGTTTATTGAGAAGCAGACTGACATGATCAGATCCATACTTTAGGAAAACTCACACAACAAACCATTTATTCAACAATAAATGAATGATTTGTTATGCCAATAAATGAGCATTTATTAAGTACCTAATAAAAGCCAAGCACTGGGCCAGGTGCCAAGGGTATAAAGATAAAAATAAAGTAATCCCTACCTTCAAGGAGCCTATATTCTATTTTATTATTTCTATTTGTAAAAATAGCTGAGGATTGTAGGTAAAGAGCACTATCCTTGACGCAATTTTCCAATCACTTGTGCTGTTTGATAGATTTTTCTAGGCCTCAATCTCATGGTTTAAAAAAAAGGCATAATTACACTCATCTACTCAGCTCCCAGATCATGGAATTTTTCACTGTGTAACAGAACTAAACCAAAGGATAGCTAACAATGTTTAAAATCATAAAGGGAAATGGTAAGATGCCAAATAAGAGGAATGCCAAGTGTCTGTGTATTAATAACCCAAGGACAGGATGTAAATTTTCAGTAAAGAGCACCATCACATTGCTAGTAAAGGTGTTAATGACAAATATAGAGTGCATCAGTATTTCATACATTTCCTTGAATATTAGCAATGGTGAGATTCAAAAAGGTTGGCAAGTGACAGCTTTGGTCAAAACCCAAAAATGAATGCACCATTCTTTGTCTATGAAAATGACACTAGTAATTTAGCATTACTAAATGAGTTTTGCATTGTTCCCCCACCCCCGTAAATATTAGTCATATTTTATAATAATAACTGACACCTTTATAGTGCTTTAGAATTTGGAAAGCACTTTCCAATAGAGAGGCAGCATGACGTTAAACACTGTTGTATTTTGGTTCTCCTCTGACTTTTATGATTTATCGTTCACAGTCTCCTCTGCATTATCATCTTCTATGTCCCATTCCCTCTATGTAGGTATCCCCTAGGGCTCTTTACCTTTTCTTAGCTCCCCCTATTTTCTCCTTCCTCACCTTCACTCTTTCTCAGTCTAACTCTGTCTCTCTGTCTCTGTCTGTATCCCCCCTTGTACTCCCTCTCATCAGCCACCATGGATTCATCTAACAAGTATAGGCAAATGAATAACAGATGAATACATACTTCTCTTCCATTTCTTGAGCTCCAGTCCAGCATCTCCAAGTCCCTGATGGACATTTCCACCTTGATGATTCACAAACATCTCAAACTCAACATGTCCAAAACAGAATCTAGTATCTTTTTCAATAAACTTGACCTTCCTCATTTTTGTTGAGGGCACTGCTATTCTTCCAGTTACCCCTTTTATAATCTCATATTCATCTTCAGCTTTTCCATCTCCCCCATTCCTTTCATTCTATCAACTGCCAAGACTTGTCAATTCTGCCTTTACCGACTTTTGTTTAATTTTGTTTTGTTTTGCATACATTCTTTTTGTCTTCACTCATACCATAGCCTCCCTAGTTCCAGCACCTGACATCTCTCACCTTGATTATTAAAAGACTCTCCTAATTGGTTTCTCTGCATACAACCTCTCCTCTCTCCAATCCTTCTTCCACACAGTTATAGAACTGAAATTCATAAAAGACAGGTCTAACTATATCATTTTGCTACTAAAGACATTCTATTGGTTCCCTATTTTAGCATAAAAAAACCAGATTCCTTTGTTTAGCATTTGAAATTTTGTTTCATTTTAATTTATGGAATAAAATGAGTATTTCCACAATATAGTATAATAAAAAAAGATGATTGCACATGAATCTGCAAATCGATATGTATAACTTGCTATTCCTTTTGAATATATAATAAAGTTATCATGTAATTTTTTTATCACGCAAAATGCTTAGCATTTAAAGTCTTTCTCTTCAGGGCAATAATTCATTGCTTCCCTTCATGCATACTAGGTTCTAATCAAACTGGTCTGTTTGCTGTTCACTGTGTAGGATGTTTTATCTCACACTTCCATTCTTAGACTTTTCTACCTTCTTTCATGAAAACTTTTAGAACCCCTTAAGTATCGCCTCCTTCAAAAGGCCTTTCCTGGTTTTCCTAGTTGTTTATTAGTCTCTCCTCTCCAAATTTCTCATACATACATACATAATACGTACATATATACATAATTCTATGTATGTATGTATATGCACAAGATACAAATGAAATGTATTTGTCATGTATAATATATAAATGCAAGATATACATATGTTTATGTATATATATAAATATGCTTCTGTGTACATGTGCTATCTGTGCACATGTGAACCCAAAATACATATATATTTCTCATTTACTTTTCTGCAAACATATTATATCCTTCCAGTAGAATGTTCTCTTTGAGGTCAGAGACTGGACTGTCTTAACTTTTGTATTTTATCACTAGTGGTTATACTTGCTATAATAGCATAAAATTGCACTAGGACTTTTGGAACATCCTATATAAATATCAGCAATGATTTACATTTTCTCATTAGGACCTTATCACAATACTGAGGGATAAGTATTTCAGGTATTGTTGGTAGCCTTTTAGAGATGAGGAAGCTAACGTCGTAAAGGTTAACTAACTTGTACGCTGTCATAGAACTAGCAAATTTCAGGGGTAGGATTTGAACCCTAGACTTCCTGACTCCAAACTCAGCACTCTATCTACTACATCATACTCAGGAACGTCTGCACATTCTCACGGAATCCCTTGGAACCATAGCACATATTTGCCAGATTCCCCATTGGGCAGCTTATGCCGTCTGTGGTCATGGGCCAGAGTTCTTATTTCTTCTAGTCTGGGAGTGGAACTGGTAACCTTTGCCTGTTTAGCCTAGTACTTGACATTCTGAATTGATCTCATGGAAAATGAAAGAGAATAGCACAAAATTCTCAATGCAAGTTTCCTTTGCTCTCAGAAGTACAAAAGCTTCCAAAATGTCAGCTGAGATGAGATCAATTTTCTAGTCAGTAATGACCCCCTTCCTCCCCATGCCCCCCCTCAAAAAAAAACCCAGGTGACTATAATATATCCTATGACTGTGAGATTTTGTGACTGCAGTAACAACGGTCATTGAAATAATGTCTTTAATGATCAAACTGACCTGATGGAGAGAAATAACACTTAGAAATTTACCACGGCACATTATAATTATGTTATGAGAAGTAGTGTCTTATAGAGGAAGTCCTGAAATGCAGGAAGCCAAGATTCCAGGCCCAGCTTAACTATTAACCAGCTACATGACTGAGCAAGGACTTTAACTTGGCCAGGCTTCACTTTTCTTGCCTGTAAAATCATGGAGTTGGACAAGCTAGACAATAAAGTTACCTAAAATTATATGATTGTAGCGTTTGACAATCATTACACTTTTCTGTTTCTGTGGCCAATACAGAAATATGTTGCTGGATGTGTCTCTATCCTGCTTTTTCAGACTTAAAACTGAGAGTTCAGCTTGGTTTCTTTCTCCTTCGGCAAAGCTCAGAACTCTTTCTTTAAGAGGTCAATGATTTTCCAAGACGAGAATTCTCTTGAAGTTATTTTGAAAAAGCCCCATAAAATATTTCTTTCTTTTTTTTTCTTTTTTAAGGTAAAATTGATTAGAAATATTTGTATCATGCTCCCTTTCAAATGAACATGGTTGTGGAAAAAAAGATTGAGGTAGAACACATTTCATAAATCTCAAAATAACTGAAAAAATATACTACATGGAATCGACATCCTCCAGTTATGAAGGGCCATTCAACCCTCATTAGACATGCTGTGCTCAACAGCAGAGGAGGCCAAATGGCAGGTGCCCATGTTAGTAGAAGGTATAGTTTTCATTTTGTATTTGCACCCTCTGACCTGCACAGAGTAGGTATTTAACATAAGTTCTTTGAATAGATTATTAAATAATGGAGCCGAGCAAATCAATGAAAAGATAAATGAATGAATGAATGAAAAAGCATTTATTAAAAACTTAGTGAGTGCCATCCCTGTGCTAAGTGCTAGGAAAATAAAAATAAGCAAGCAATCAAAGTTTATGCATTTTTTTTAAAAAAGATTGGGTCTCTGCATCTCATTTGGGGTAGAAGAACAGGGTCTACTCAAAGGCCTGAACCCACTACTGATTGGCATAGGAGCTTTCACTTCCATTTCCAAACTGAGACAGTTCACTACTTCTTAGGCAACCATGTCTGATAAGGCCTCCACTCTGGGACATTTCTGGAATAACCTTTTTTTCCAGGGTCTGACAGTGGGTGTAATGTTGTCTCTGATTTCCTTATCAGTGGAGTTTAGAATTAAGCTAGATTTGGCCAGGACTGATGCATTGGACCCAATGGAATTTCCAAGGAACCGACCTTTAGCTGAACTACATTCTGAGAGCAAACTATTCACTTATATAGACTAAATGAACTCTTATTTGAGCAATTAAAGACTATTGATCTTCTTGGAAGAGGTGTCTGGAGAAATTAATTTACCTTACATAGCTTAATAATTTGCTCCCAGTAAATAATTTGCTCACCCCTGAGAACAGAATCTGATATGGTGGTACTTAAAGCAAGAATTGGATACCTGAAAGTGTCCAGGGTCACTTCAAATCCACCCAGTGCAGATACAATTTGTTTAGCATTATCTGCTCTAATGGATTGTATGTTGTCGATTTTCTTCCTGACATGAAAGGGGTGCCTGGGTCTCTATGTGAAACGGTCCCTTTTCAGAAAATCATTCTTTCCCTCCCAATAAGTTTATGTCTCTGTAAAGTGAATTTTTTACCCTATATGTGTATCCAGGCACCAAGGTCTAGAAAACATAAAATAATCTGCCTGAAGAAAACTGGAAAGTAGTTATTCTTGCAATGATTTTCTATTTGTTTATTTGCAGGCAGCTCCTCCATGGGGAGACATTTAAAACAGTTGCATGTAATTTCCCCATATTTACAGGAGGTTGTTATGAGCAAACTCAAAGGATTTGGATCCTGAGATCCCAAAGCAATTTTTAAAAAAATAAGGATAAGGATTTGGCGACTATTTCACTGATATAGGGAACTCCTGGGGGATGGGAGGATAAGCATTTTTATAGGCCCTACTAGTACAGCCACTGTGCTAAGTGTTTTTTTTTTTAAATATATTATCTTATTTGTTCCTCACAACAACCCTGGGAGGTAAGTGCTATTATCACCACCATTTTGCAGTTCAGGAAACTAAGGAAAACAGATATTAACTGACTTGCCCAAGGTCACGCTGCTCATAAGTGTCTGAGATAAGATCTGAACACAAACTTCCTGACTCCAGGTTCAGAGCTCTATCCATTGTACCACCAGCTACTTCACTTCCTAGGTGAGAAAGTTCCTTCTACTAATGTAGGTCAGCACTTTTTCATCAAGCTTATAATTTTTGAAAGTTGCCTAAAGCACTGAGAGTTTAAGTGACTTGCCCCAGGGTCACATAACCAGCATGTCAGGGGAGAGACTTGAACTCAGGTCTTCCTGACTCAGAGGCAAGTTCTCTATCCACTACACCATACTGCATCTTTTAGAAAAAAAAAATGCACTTTTAAAAATGCTTGTCTGAGAAATAATTTACAAACTTTGTTGTAGTCAAAAATAAGATATGCTCAATTTGTCCCAACCAAAATGGGATGATCCTAACAAAAAGATGGATTCTCCATCTTCATATACAAGTGCAAGCAGAAAATGAGTATGGGAATCTGGTGGTGGTGGCGGGGGGGGGGGTTGTTTTATTTTTCATTCAATTTTATTTTATTTACACTTTCAGATTCTCTCCCTCTCCAACCCACTGAGAAGGCAAGAAACACAAAACTCGTTACAAATATGAAGTATTGCAAAACAAACTTCTACATTAGCTGTGTTAAAAAAAAGAAGAATAAAAAGAAAAGAAAGAGAAAAAAATAAGCTTCAATTTGCATTTTGAGTCCATTGGTTTTCTACCTGGAGATAGATAACATTTTTTATCAGGGGTCCTTTAGAACTATAGTACTTCACTCTGTTGAGCAGAGTTACTAAATCTTTCACAGTTAATTATCTTTACAATATTTCTATTACTGTGTAAACTGTTCTTCTGGATGACTCATATCACTTTGCATCAATTCGTAAAAGTCTTCCTAGGTTTTTCTGAAAGTTTTCCTTCATCATTTTTTGCAGAACAATAGTATTACATCACATTCATATACCAGAACTTATTTGGCCATTCCACAGTTGATGGGTGTCCCCTCAGTTTCCAATTCTTTGCCACCACAAAAAGTTGCTATAAATATTTTTGTACATATAAGTCCTTATTATTTTTTCTTTTATCTCTTTGCAGTATTGCTAGGCCTAAAGGTATGCACATTTTAATAGGTTTTTGGGCATAGTTCCAAATAGCTTCCCAGAATGGTTGGACTGCTTCACAGGCCCACCAACGATGCATTCTTATACCTATTTTTCTACATCCTCTCTAGCATTTGTAATTTTCCTTTTCTGTCATCTTATCCAATCTGATGAGTATGAGTTGGTGCCTCATAATTCTTTTAATTTGCATTTCTCTAATTATGAATGATTTAGAGCATTTTTAAAATATAACTTTGATTTCTTCGTCTGAAAACTGCTCATATTCTTTGACTATTTATAAATTGGGGAATGACTCTTATTCTTATATATTTGGTTGAGTGACCTTTATATTTGAGAAATGAACCCTTTATCAGACAAACTTGCTACAAATATTTTCCCCAGTTTCCTGCTGTTCTTCTAATTTTAGCCTCTTTAGTTTCATTTGTGCAAAAAAACCTTTTAAATTAAATGTAATCAAAATTGTCTATTTTGGCTATCTCTTGTTTGGTCATAAATTCTTCTCTTGTTTATAGATCTCACAGATAATTTATTTCATTCCTTCTTCCCCCCAAAATTTGCTTATGTCTTTATCCTTTATGTCTAAATCATGTACCCATTTTGGGCTTATCTTGGTATACGGTATGAAATGATGGTCTATGTCAAGTTTCTACCAGACTACAGATTCCCAGCAGATTTTTCCCCCCAAATAATGAATCCTTGCTCTAATAGCTGAGATCTTTGGATTAATCAAATGTTAGCTTCCTATGCTCATTTGTTTTTGTATATTGTGTACTTCAGCTGTACCATGATTAATTCTGTTATTTCTTATCCAGTATCAAATTCTTTTGATGATTGTAGCTTTGCAGTATAGTTTAAGATCTGGTACTTCTAGGACTCAGTCCTTGGTAGTTTTTTTTTTAATTGATTCTCTTGATATTCCTAATCTTTTGTTCCTCCAGATGAGTTTTGTTATTATTTTTTGTAGCTCTATAAAATAATTCTTTGGTATTTTGATTGGTATGGCACTGAACAAGTAAATTAATTTAGGTAGTATTTTCATTTTTTAAATAGTGGTTCAGCTTAACCATGAACAATTAATATTTACCAATTATTTAGGTCGGTCTTTATTTGTGTGAAGAGTGTTTTGCAATTGTGTTCATAAAGTTCAAATGTATGGCTTGGGAGGTAGACTCCAAGTAATTTATATTGTTCATAGCTATTTTAAATGAAGTTTTCTTTCTATTTCTTTCTGCTGGGTTTTGTTGCTAATATACAGATGATGATTTGTATGGGTTTATTTTATATCCTGCGACTTTGCTGAAGTTAGTTGTTTTAATCAGGTTTTTAGTTGATCCCTAGGATTCTTTAAGTAAACCATTATATCATTTGCAAAAAGTGATATTTTTGTTTCCTCAATGTCAATGCTACTTCCTTCAAATTTTTTTTCTTGTCATTGCTATAACTTCTAGTACAATATTAAATAATAACGGTGAAAGTGTACATTCTTGTTTCCCCACTGATCTTATTGGAAAGTCTTTTAGTTTATCTCTATTATCAATAATGTTTGCTGTCTATTTTTGATAGATACTACTTGTTATTTTTTAAAAGCTCCATTTATTCCTATGATTTCCAATGTTTTTTTTTAAACATGAATAGTTTAATTTCCCCTTGCCAAGAATAACTCCTCCCCTTGTGTCCTTGACCCCTAAATCTTCCATTCTTCTCTGGGACTTAACAATATAGATAATTTACTTTCATTCTCTCTGTCTCTTTCTCTGTTTTTCTTTCTCTCTGCCTCTCTTCATCACTGCCTTTTTCCTTTATTCTTTTCTTCTTCATCTGCTCTCACTGTCAGTTTCATTCACTTCCACAAAATGAAATGTCTTTATATGTATGTGTCTGTACATACACACACACACACACACACACACATATATATATGTAAACATAGGAAAATATCTATATAGCCAGATACACATGCACACATGATGTACGTGTATATCTATGTGTGTATGTACCTGGCTATATATGTATAGATATAGATATTACTTCTATGTTGCTATTAATGGTACCACAGACCTTTTCTTTCCCTAATATCTGCAACTTTGGAATATATGTTTTTCACTCTTTCATTTCCCTTGCCCTATATTATATCAAATTAGTTACAAGGCCCAAAAATTCTGTTTTCATACTATTTTATCTCTACTTTTCACTAATATTTCTGCCAGCTTGGGTTGGTGAAAATTGGAGTCAAGGAAGTCAGGATTCAAATCTGGGCTCTGCTACTTACTAGCTATATGGTCCTCAGCAAGTAACAACTTAATTTCCATTTCCTCTTTTGCAAAATGAAGACAATTATAGCACCTATCTCACACTGTTGTTGTGAAGCTCAAATCAGACAGCATATGTAAAGGACTTTGAAAACCAGAAATCTTTCTGTAAGTGCCAGCTGACATACTATTGTTGCTTCAAGACATCATTATCCCAATCTCACAATAGCCTCCTAACTAGTCTCCTTGTCTCCAATCTCTCCTTTCTCTGATCCATCATCCTTATATTTGTCAAAATAATCTTCCAAATGTACAGCTCTGATTAATCAACTCCTTGCCTTAAAAACCTTCAGTGTTTTCTCTTTGGCAAGAGAATAAAATAAAAACTGTTCAGCCTTCTGCAATCTGCCTCCAACCTACCCCTGCAATTTTAGTTTGTTTTATTCTCCTACACATACTCTACATTATAGTCAAACGGTACTACTAACTTTTCCCCTGATCTCAGTCTGTCCCCTCGTGCTTCCATGCATTTGTAAAGGTCATTGCCCATGGCCAGGGCTTTCTCCCAGCACATCTGCGAAAAGCCTCCTCTTGCTTCAAGGCCTGTTTCAGGTGTCATTTCCACCATGAAGACTGGATGTTACACTTCTGGGATAGGTGTTGTTCCTCTTCCCATTTTATACATAAGAAACTTAAATTCAAAATGCTCTTTAATTCTCATTTTATAGATGTGAGTCAACAAGCAATGATTAAGCCCTAATTGTGTGACAGGCATCATTCTGAGTGTTGAAGATATACCCCACTTCTCCTAAAAAAGGGGTGACAAAGTGATTTGTCCAGGGTCACAGAGCTAGTAAGGTTGTAAATAAGATTCAAGTCAACTTCTTCCTAACTCCAAATCCAGTACTGTATTAACTTTACCATGAATCCCTTTACATAAGATGTTGATTCCGCCTTTTGGCATTTATAATTTTCTGTCTCACATTGCAGTTACTTGTGTATTTACTTTATTTCTCCCATCTCACTAGAAACTCCTTTTAGGAAAGTATATTTTTGCATTCTCTGCAGCGCCTTAATGTGGTCCTTTGAACATAGTCAGGATTTAATAAATGTTTGTGGAATGGACAATTCCTTTGCTCATAAGATATTGAATCTCAAACTCAAAGGAACTTCAGGGGCTGTCTTATATTATAGATGAGAATAATGAAACCCCAAAAGGTTAAATAACCAAGGTCACACAAGTAGTTGGTAGCAGAGTTAGGACATCAAACTCAAGTCCAATGATTCCAAATTGGCTGTTTTTTTTCCACTGCAGTGTAACTCCTAACATGGTTGGTTAATTATAAAAATAAAAAAGAACCCACATCAGAAGGTTAGTATTTAAGGAAGCTTGATTGCCATAATACCTAGGTTCCTCTGCTGTCCAAGATCCTGTCTTTAGCAGAAACCAGAAGGATAAGACAGGGGTTAATTCCTTTTCTATGACCCAGGTCAGGAACTTTGTCCTTTTCTCCTGTACTTTGTACAGAACCAAGAATACTATCAGCACTCGATAAATAATAAATTATAGTTATTTAATTACAGCTTTTATGCATCCAGATCATGTTTTATTGACTTCATTTTTTGCAGCACATTTTCTAGCACTTAAGAAGAAAATAGCCAGGAGAAGAGATAAGCAAAAGGCCAGGCAATGGTATAAAATTCCAGGTGGAGAAACTTCCATTGTGATGCCTAAGTTAGATTATACTGTGTCAGGCAAGAAAAACAGAAGTGAAACCAAGCCAGCCAGGTACTTCATGGCAAGGAATGGGAAGGAGATCTACAGCATGCTGAGTCCATAGCATTACTTCATTGTCCTTCACCAAAGAGCATTAGCTAACTGGTCTTGGCTGAACTGGAAAGGCATTCTGAGCAAAGATGATAGTGATGACCTCACAGATGGCATGTAGTCAAAGTCAGGAGTAGGATACAACTTGGAGCTATGACAGATATACAATCAGAGTGGCCTTTTCCATAGACTCAGTGCCTAAAGATGGCCAGGGATGGTTGTTACTAATTTAAATACTAATAGTGCGAGTAGTTAAAAAGCCTTAAACTTAAACTCTTGGACTTGGGTTCAACCTCAGCTCAGCCCCTTACTAGGTAAATGACCATGGGTAACTTACATTTCCCTGAACTCAGTCCCCTTAACAGAAAAAGAGAACTTGCACTACCTACTTCAGGTCAGGGACTGGTTTTAATCAACCAATCCATTGACAGGTGACAAGCATTTGTTGATCACATACTTGCACTGTGTTAAACGCTGAAAATACAAAGAAAAAAATGTATTTCTTGCCTTTAGGGAGCTCACATTCTAATGAGGGAAATAACATTGTTTCCATCTATGTATGCCTAGCAGCCAGCCTAGTGCTGGTACATAGTAACTTACAGTAGGCATTTAAAAAATGTTAGTTGAAATTAATCGTGTAATTTCAACGGAGTAAGCTATATAAAGTACTTTGTAACTATAAAGGATTATGGTTGCAGCCAAACTGGCCTCCTTGCTGCTCCTCACACAGGACATTTTATTGCCATCATTGTGCCTTTGCTCAGAGTATGATCCATGTCTGGAACATACTATTCTTCTTACTTACGTCTCTTACAATACTTAGCTTCCTTCAAATAGGTCATCTTAAATTATACATCCTACATGGGGTCCTTCTGAAACATTTAGCTGCTATTTCTCCACTCCACTGATAAATTGTTTTGTGTAAACAGCTTGAGGTCAAGGATTATTTCATTTTTGTCTTTAAAATTCCCAAAATGACACATAGTACCTAGCACATAGTAGGTCCTTAATAAAGTTTTGTTGATTGAATGACCAATTGAAATACACATTATTATAATTGTAGATCAGATATAGGAACCAAAGAATATAGTCTTGCACAGGCCCCAAATTACTGGTATGGGAAACATCGTTCTCAATAACATCTCTAATACTTTCTTTAGAGGCAATGAAGTGACTTGATAGCAACAGTGATGGGAGGGAAGGGAGAGTAGAAGAGTGGAAATGCTAGATAAAAAGACTGGGAATCTCAGCCTTTTGTGGCAAGTGTGTGCTTTGTGCCTCTTCTCAAATTCTGGAAAGGATTGGGGGTGTGGTGTGTGCATAGTAATCATTGGGGGAAGTAGCCCAGGAGCTTGAGGGAAGACAGTAAAACCAGAAGCCATGGCCAGAATTCTTTAACAGTATTTCAAACAGACACAAGGAGGGTAACATGGCTGATGTTATACCCTTTACTCCCTGCCTCACTTTTGGAAATATGAGAGGGTGGGGAGGAGAAGGGAAAAGTAGGGCCAGTGGCTACTGACACAATAATCTACCACATTTTCAAAACTGATCTCAATCAACAGGTTAGGACCCTTGTCCTCCTTACCGTACTTCATGCTCCTTAGACACATTCTGCTTTCATAATTCTGGACTTATTTAACTAGACTATAACATGTGATGCTATTGAGGATCGACTTTTCTTTTTTTTTTTTGTCCTCAGTCTTTTAATTATCACTGGCAGCATCAAACATTTCATATTTACAGTTTGAAAAGGAGATTCCCACAACACAAACCATGAGCTATTTTCTTCTCTTCGTGTATGATGAGTTACAAAGAAGCAAGCGACCTTGAAACAATCTAATGAGAGCTAAGAAAAACAGATTAGTACTTACATAGCCATATTCCAGGTCCCAGCACCAGCAGTAATTACAAAACCTGACAAAGCAGGCTCTTACAAAGTCACCGATGAGAATTGTGACATAGGTGGTTAGGACATCAGACACAGTCAGTCGCACAAATTCCTGTTGGGAGATCACCAGCCAATCAACAAATCCATCAATAAACATTTAGTAAGTGCCTATGCATCAGGCACTGGGCTAGGCAATGCAGATACAAAAAGAAGTAAAAGATGGTCCCTGCCTTCAAGAAGCTCATAATCTAATGGACTGTCGGTAATGAATTATCAATATTAAAATAAAGATTCTTCCTTGGGATAGCAGGTAACAGAAGCACTAGGAAATCCTAGGTTCAAATGTTGCCCCTTATATGTGCTAGGTGACTTACGGAATAAGATAGAGACTTTTGAGCATCTAAGACTAAGCCCTGCCTCAGACACTGACCTTGGACAAATCGCTCAGCCATGGTTTTCTCATCTGTAAAATGGGCACAATAAAGTTCTTCACCTCCCAGAGTTATTGTGACGATAAAATGAGTTAACATATGAAAAGTGTTTTGTAAACCTAAAATTGCCTAAAAATATGAGCTATTATTATTAAATATTTGACAATGGTCAAGTCATTTCAACTCTCTTGAGCCACAGTATTCTCATCTGTAAAATGAAGACAGTATGAGCTGTACTACTTATGTCACAGGATTGTTGTGAGATTCAAACTACATGATGTATGTAAACTCTTTTGCAAAAATTTAATCGTTGTCTGTATCTATATATGTATCACTAATTTCTTTTTTATCTTTCATGTTTATAAAATACGCTTTATGGCTTTTAAATATGGGTGCAATAATAACTGAGAAAAATTCTACGTCTCCATCTCCGTCCTATTTCAACAATTCAGAACGGAAACTCATTGCTTCCCGTTATTGAATGTCCTCATCATGTGTGTGCTGACTCTTCCTTTGGTGGGTCTGAAAGCGAGGTAGAAATAAGGAACAAAAAGGACGTCTACAAAAAGAAAGGGAGAGAGATCCTCCAGAGAGGCACTTGTAGAATAAAAACCACCATAAGAAAAAAATGTGATAATTATGACCCTTGTTCCCTCACCCTGCCTCCTCACCCAACTTTAGCACTGTCTTTATTCAGAAAACGTGTGTGTGTGTGTGCGTGTGTGTGTGTGTGTGTGCGTGTGTGTGTTTGTGTGGTGGCATAAGGGGAGACAAAGGGCGAAAGGAAAGATGAAAATGACCAAACAGAGCGATCTAGCATCTTATGAGTTAAAATCCAGCCTCGGACACTCACTAGCTGTGTGACCCTGAGCAAGTCACTTAACCCTGTTTGTCTCATTATCCTCATCTGTAAGATGAGCTGGAGAAGGAAATGGCAAACCGCTCCAGTATCTTTGACAAGAAAATCCCAAAAGGGGTCAGGCATGATTGAAACAACTGAACAACAACTACAACAAAGATATCTATCTATCCTGTGGTGTTCTGCTGACTCTTCATGAGATCATGAATGCTGTAATCTCATGGACCCTGGCTAGTACTGAATTTAAAATTTCCATTCTCTGGTTATATGCTTTTCTCTTTACTGGACCAGTTTAAACTATCATACCTGGGAAATTACTCTCTCTTGGCTTCAAGCTATATGAAAGGCAAAATGTGTGAAAATACTCCTCGTCTTCCTGAGGGGCGAGGTTGGAATAGTTGCTTTGAACTCATGGTCTAGCATGGTGAGGTGTGTATAAGAAGGCAAGAAATTGAACTTCAAAAACTGTCTCCTTCTTCTCCTCTATATCATCTATCATCTTCATCCATCTCTTTGCCTAACCTGGGCATTTTGGCATAAGGAAATAGAACAGTACATTGTTTTGAATTGCTTTTCGTTTTCAAGAGATACCATGGGGTAGTAGATAGTCCCCTGCAGTTGGAATCAGGATATCTTAAATTTCAATTATGCCTCAGATATTTACTAGCTATGTGACTTTGGGCAAGTCAGTTAACTTCTGTAGGCCTCAGTTTCCTCATCTGTCAAATGAGGAGGTTGAACTAAGTGATTTCTGAGACCTATTCCAGCTTGAGGTCTATGATCCTATGAGTTCTCCACAACATGAGTGTACTGTCTAGGTAGTTACAAACCAGGAATGAGCAGCCAAAAAGCAACTACTACCCAAAGCCATGAAGAAGAGGCAAGAATTTACCTTTGGACAGAGAACTGAGTTTTTCCAGCAAGATGTGTCTAATTCAGGGGTGAAGGTGGGGGTTCTGTTAAATTAGGAAATTCTTTGTCATTAGGAGCCTAAAGTCAAGTTTAATGGAACAGAAAATAAAGCAATGCCCTGTGATGCAAAGTCACATTTGACTCCTGGTACCTGTACTCTTTGTACTTTTATAGCAGAGGTTATTAACCTCTTCTGTGTGTCCTAAACCACTCTTAGGCACTCTAGTAAAGCCTATAGACCCTTTCTCAGAACACTGCATAGGATAAAATACATAGGACTACAAAGGAATCCAGAAGTGAGTCAAAATAAGGATGTATGTAAATTTCCAACCAAGTTCATGGATCTTTTAAAATCTGTGTATAGAAACCATGGGGTTACATGGACCCCAGGTTAAGAACTCTTGCTTTAGAAGAAAGGAAATAGAAGCAGCAATAGGTTGGCCAGCATAATCTTCCCAGAAGCTTGTCCATGAACCTATGAATACTCCATTCAGTGGTGGTGGCTAGAAGATGCTATTCCCCCATCCCTGGTCACAGGGAAACAAATCATACTGTGTGAGGATCCTCTGTTGCCTATCATTTTTATATGAGTGGAATGTGATGACAATGAATAACAAGGGCAATTCTGATCAATGCAACTAGCAGTCAGTCAGTTAATAAGTATTTCATAAGCATTTGATTCAAACAAAGGCAAAAACATGATCCTAGCCCTTAAGCAGCTCATATTCTAATGGAGGAGACAACATACAAATAACCATAGGCATTGAAAGTATGTACTGAGGATTAAAGGTAATTTGAGAAATGGGAGGAAAGGAGTCAGGGATAGGCTGGAGCCAGCTCAAACAGCTTGTTACAATCCATTATTAAATTTTCAATGTAAGCATTTATACCTTAGAATTTGGCAAATGCTGTGAATTACGGCTGGATTTATTGGTTGTTTTTTTATGGTCTAGACTTAGAGATGGAGAAAATTTCAGTAATGCAGATCAAATTTAAAAGTATGTCATGTGTACATTGGGGAGGGAGCCAGTTGTTAAACATTTACTAGCATACCACTGGAGAAGGCTTCCTAAAGAACATGGAATTTGAGTTGAGTCTTAAAGGAAGCCAGCTGAGAAGAGGAAGAACAGCGCAGGAATGGGGGACAGCCAGAACAAAGGTACAGAGTTAGAGATGGAGCTATGTGACTTTGGGCAAGGTCACATAGGAGGAATGTCCTAGTCCATGATTTGTGTGGTACACCAAGTAGGATAGCATTCCTGAAATGTAGAATGCATGGAGGAAAGGAAAGTGTGAGAAGTCTGCAAAGGAAGGAAGGGTCTAAGTTGTGAAGAGATTGAAATGCAGAAGGGATAATTTTATATTTCCTCCTAGAGAAAACAGAGGGCCAAAGGTTGAAACACTTTCCTGACACGAATTATGAGCAATAAGTCAGAAGAAGTTACAAGGAAGTACACTGAGGTGAGCTTGGTACTTTAGCTTCCAGCAATGGGCTGCCTTCTCTTCTCCCTTCCAAGCTGTTTCAGGGAGTCTGTCTGGCCTAGACCAAAGCAAAGGAGCCCTAGCAACAGCATCAGAGCATCACAGATTTAGAGCTGAGAGGGACCTCAGAGGCCATTCTATTCATCTCCCTCATCTTAAAGTTCTGTTCTTGTTATTTGTCTTTTGTTCTCAAAGAGGACCATGACATCAGGACAGTGATGCAAATAAATTAGATTTAAGTGAGGCAGGGCTGTGCAAGGTCACCAGCCTCACTCTTTCCTCCAAAGCCAAAGGTCACCAGCCTCACTCTTTCCTCCAAAGCCAAAGGCAAGATATAGATTAGGATGACTGGAGATGGCCCTGGATACAGTGCTCTCCTCTACTCCCATTTCAAATATCCGAGGGAAGACCATTGCCTAATCCAATCTACTTTGCATTTAACTAAGTTATAGTATGTATTTATGTACGTATGTACATAAGTATGTATGTATATATATGTGTATATTGTGTGTATGTATATAGGTGTACATATATATGCAGGAATATATAAATATATGCATGTATACATATATACATACATGTACACACATGTATATACATACAACATCTTTATACTATATTTATTTTCATAGATACTTGTCTCTTCTGTTAGTATATAATTTCCTTGAAAGTAGGAATTTTTCTTTCTTTGTATGTTTATCCCTAGGGCCTAGTACAGTGTGTGGTATATAGTAGGTGCTTAATACATACTTGTTGACTGATTGACACTTAACATTGTAAGTAAGGTTTCCATTAGAAAACTCACCAAAGGGGAAGAAAAGATCTTCCTTGATAATTCATCTCTAAGTAGGACTAGACTTGAGAAAGCAAATTGGGCCTTAGTCCCATGTAGAAGCAGATGGACACATCGGGATGGCTAAACTCAAATAAAATTCAGGGCCTTTGGAAAAGGTATACAACACTGCAAAATTTTCAAAATTGAGCTTTTAATTTTTTGGCATGTTTACTTTTAAATCTTTCTATATTCTATACTGTTTCTGTTAGGCTTCTCTTAAAAAATGAGGATCAAACCATTAATGTCTCAAGTGCATAGATATGGATATCGATCTTACAAATCCATGGCCTTGCTAACCCTGCTATTTTTTATCTTCATTATGTTCACTTTGTTCTCATGCTTTCCACCTGTCTCATTAGAAATCCCATTCAAAACCCTCCCACTCTCTCTTTCCTGTCTGCCTCACCCAGCCATCTCTCAAGTGCTAAATGCTCTTTCAGAGAGGAGGCAAGAGGACAGAAGGAAAACAAACTCTTCCACATAAATTGACAATTAGAGAAAGAGACAGGGAGAAGTGTACAAAAAATAGAAAGAGGGAGGTAGGGAAGGAGAGAAGGAAAGAGAGCAGGAAAGGGGAAGAGAGAGAGGAAGAAGGGGAAGAAGTAGGGAGAGAAAAAGAGGAGAGAAAGAGTGAAACAGAGAGAAAGAGACAGTTACAGAGAGAAGCAAAGAAATTCACTAAAAGCTTTTTAAAAAAAACAGATCAATACTTCATGACAGAACAAACTGCATAGTCTGGGGACTTCAGAAAGCAAGAAATTTAATCAATGAATTTCCACCTTTGTTCTGAGTCAATATGCTAGGAAAGTTACATAAGCTTCTTTATATTCAGAAACTGAGGGACATTGTTAGATTACACTGGCAATTATGTCCAATCAATCACCCCCCAGATGTGGACAAGTGTGTTTTTTGCAGTCAGGCATAAGCCCCAAATAGTTAGGTTTGTGGCAGATATTAGGTAAATGTCAATTTAAGGGCTTTTATTAAGCTCTTAATATGTGCCAAAAACCTGGGGATACAGAGAAAGGTAAAAAGCATCCTCTGCCCCTTGCTCTTGAGGTGCTTTCATTCTAATGGGGGAGACAGTGTATAAACAAATAGGTAGATATTATACATAGAGTATGTGTAGGTTGTTAGCCTCACACCAGACCACACAGCACTGTGAAAAGAAATCATTTTAAAATTCTGAGATTGTCAAAGCTATATACCTATGTTAGTTATTATGACCTTGAATCCTTGGTTTATGGGATTGTGTTACAGTCTGGAGGTAACAAAGTAGTTGTATATTACGCATGCCTGAATTTTCTTCAAGACAGCCCTGAAATATGTCTTGTGGAGCCCTGGCTGGTAAATATTCAAGCCATAAATGGGAATTTTTAAGTCCATGGAAAAATGAATTTAACAGGGAGGTAGAGAGGGAAAAGTATGGTACAGAGGACAATCTGCCCTGAGCAAAATTGCATTAGAAGAAGGGATTTCCCATCCCCAGAAAGTATGGTCTGAGTTTTGATGGTATCAATGGTACTTGGCCTTCCAACTCTTGGAATGTGAGGAAAAGAGGAAGTAGTAGAAAAGTAGGCCCAAAGAGAAAGATGCCACAGTAACAGAGCCCTGAAGCTAAGAAAAAGAAAATGGATTCTCGTGCCCCAAAAGAATGACAAGCCAGCAGAGGACTTTATCCTTGCTAGATGTTAGCACCCTAGAGCAAAGCCCTGGTC
>CM053624.1:238617705-238637190 GCA_028646595.1 Phalanger gymnotis
ATAATAGCAATAGATTTGGACTTAGTGTTAACCAGATTTTTCCAATACAATGTAAAAATCTTTGTAGCATGGTGGGAGCTGCTGCAAATTTGCTGAAGCAAATATTGAGACTTTAATCTTACCTTATTTTGACCAAACTCAAAACCACCATGCAATTACCTGGCCGGCCTCATAATGTGCTGTTTTCCAATTCTGGTTCTGACAACAGTGATTAAATCAGCACTAACATTTTTGCAAAGGACTTGTTAATCAATTTTCTTCCAAGGGTGGGCTGGAGCCAGCTTTCCTGAAAGAACTGGGCATTAGAACTGGGCGGGTAGGTGGCATAGTGGATAGAGCACTGGGTTTGTAATCAGGAAGACTCATCTACATGAATTCAAATCCAGCCTCACATATGTACTAGCTGTGTGACCTTGGACAAGTCACTTAACCCTGTTTGTCTAAGTTCCTCATCTGTAAAACAAGCTGGAAAAGGAAATGGCAAACCACTCCAGTATCTTTGCCAAGAAAACCCCAAATGGGGTCATGAAGAGTCAGACACAACTGAAACGAATGAACGACAACAATTTCTTAGAACTATGACCATAATTGGTTTGGATCAAGGTGTCCAAATGAAAGGAATTTCAAAGAAGTGTTTCCTGACAATGGCTTTAGACATCTTCTCTTCATATTCTGATAGACTACAATTCAAGAGTAGGATTCTACAAACTTTGTCAAACCCACAGATGGCTCATGTTTTCTATGAGTATCCTTAAGATGTCAAGAGAAGTTGAGGAAAGTCCCAGCAGTACACTGTAAACTTATGGGAAGACATAGACAAAAGTGAACACTTTACAATACGCATCTTTGTTGAGATAACAAATCTGTGAGTCCTGAGGCAATCAAGTTCCATTCATTTCATTACCTGTCCTACCATTGTCTCCCAGCAGGGCCCTCTGGGTACATCAGCAGGTTCCACAAAGTAAGGTGGACCAGTGCTATTTTCACTCTGAGATGAATTGAAGACTTTAATCATGTTTGCTTCCCATATGGTGATGTTTGCCATAACTAACTTCTCTTCTTCCAGCTAGAAAAGCAAGCACAAAGAAACCAACCAACCAATTAATCAATCAGTAAACATTTATTAAGCACCTACTATGTTCCTTGTACTCTGCTAAGTACCAAGTATACAAAAAAAAAAGATGGTCTTTACCCTCATAGAGCTTACAATCTAAGGGGGAGGGGGAGATGAAAAGCAAACAAATATATGCAAAATAAGCTATATAAAGGACAAATAGGAAATAAATAACAAAAGGGAAGACTAGGACAGTTGTCAAAGACATCCCTGGCAGTCTTACAATTGGAGATCATGTGCTGACCAATAATCCAAAAGCAGTACTTACCTTGTTGTTAATCTCATCCAACAAGGCAAGGATAAATACGTACAAGTTGCCCAGAAGAAGAGCAAAGATACGACCCAGTAGCCATTTCAGAGCTATAAGGGGATGATAGTTTTCCAGCTCAGCAAATAAGTCAAATAAGGTTGGACAGAACATCCCCAAGAGAGACATAATCATGTTCATCTGCAAAAATAAATAAATAAATAAATAAATAAATGAATGAATGAATGAATGAATGAATAAATAAATGAATAAATAAATAAATTGAACTGGGAAGGATCCAGTTGAGAGATGTTAAAGTTTTCCCTTTCCCTAAGATTCTTCATTGATAACTTTTCTTTAGCCCTTGTAAGGTGAGAGAATGATTTTGGACCATTATGACCTTAGTCTTTTTCCAAATGAATGAATGAAAAGCATGTATTAAGCAATTACCATATGCCAGGCATTCTGCTAAGCATAGGTACTTAATAAATATTTATCAACTAACTGATTAGAGATACAAATACCACTCAAATAAGATAGTTTGCATTCAGGGAGTTTGCCTTCCTCTTTGGGAATGCTTTACTGTGAAGGGTATTTTGGTTAGAGGGGTAGTGATTGGACTCATTGGCAGGGATGTGCTGGTAAATATTTAACAACCAACTCTTGAGGGAAAAAATGTGTGGACACGTTTTTAAGTTTAATCTGCATCATTAATATTTTCTCCATCACTTTCTTAAGTCTAGACAATGAGTAAAACAATAAATCAAAATCTGATACACAGTGTTTGCCAATTCCTCAGGTATAAGACTTTCAGAAAAGCTGGCTCCAGTGCACTTGCCGAAGGAAATTGATTAACAAGTCTTTTACAGAAATGTTAGTGCTGATTTAATCGCCTGTCAGAACTAGAATCGGAAAAGAGCACATTATGAGGCTGGCCAGGTAATGGCATGTTGGTTTTGAGTTTGGGCAAAATAAGGTAAGGTTAAACTCTCAATATGCTTTCTGCTGCATGTGTGTGTGTGTGTGTGTGTGTGTGTGTGTGTGTGTGTGTGTGTGTTTTAAAGCATAGCAGAACATTTTTAAAATGGTATTAGACAATGGCTAATCGATTTTCTGGGTTTTCCCTGTGCCATGACTATATATTGTTATGTTCATATGGAACATGATTTTGCTTGTAACAGAACCAACATTATGGTAGGGACAACTTGCTTCGATGTGGTTTTTTTATGGAACTCGATTAATAAATCCATTTTCTCCATTTTGTCTGGGAGCAATTAAGATCTAGAAGAATAGGTGTATTGTTATACATTATAGTTTAGCCCTGGATACATTTTTTTATCTGCTAAAGTGTGCTTTACTTTTTCCTTTTAGTATATTCTCACCAGCCTTCCCTACAGTTTCTACAATTTAATTATCTATTTGCTGGCACAGAGCTGGATTATCATAGAATTAATGATGCACATCATCCAGTTCAACTCTCTCATCTTTTAGTGCATCTTTTAGTTCACTCATGTGGGAGTAACAGAATACAAGGAAGATCTGGAAATAATAGATAATGCAGAAATTTAAAATCTCTGAACCTCTAATCTCACTTCCAAACAGCTCCAAATCTCTCCCATTCAATTCTGTCAGGCTACCTAGTCACCAATTTATGGAAGCTTTTAATCACCCCATCAGTATTTGATGAGTACCTACTTGGTGTAAGGTATTATGGAAAATAAAATTAATAGTAGTAGTAGTAGTAGTAGTAGTAGTAGTAGTAGTAGTAGTAGTAGTAGTAGTTGTAGTAGCAGCAGTAGTAGTAATATGAAGTAGAAAGTATTGTGTGGTACTTTAATAACATTTGCATGACTCATTAGGCTTTCCAAAGCATTTTACATAAATAGAAAATAACTGTAAGATTAATATGGGAGTCACATAACCTACAAGATGGAGAATTAGACATTTTCTTTGATCACCATGATCTCTCAGAGCTCTTCGAAACAGAAATTATACACCAAAGACAAAGTAACTGTAGCTGTCTCCTAAGTCTAGGAAACCTAGAATCCAAAATAAAGTTAAAAAAACACCCATGAACTGACCCTGAGCTCATTGAATACATAGAGTCTTTTTTCTTCTGTACAGTGTCAGAACTGTTTTAGAATGGTGTATTAAACAAAACCTCAGAGATGTGTGAGTATCAGTAGACTCAGTCATGTCTTCGTTTTTAATGAAGGCAGGCAAAAGTACCAAAGCAAAGGCAAAGTTAACTGACAGTCAGAAGGTACAGATTTCAGACCTGGCTTAGTAAGTAACTGTATGACTTTGGGCAAGACTCTTTTGCCTCAGTTTCCTTATTTTGCAAAATGAGTGGTTTAAATAAGATGATCCTTTTAAGGTCCTTTCTAGCTTTGCAATTTTGATTTTAAATATTGCCAGTTTTAGCATTCATTTTTTTTCACCCAAGAAACATTTATTAAGCACTTGCTACACACAAGGCAATGAATTAGTTGCTACTGAGCTACTGATACAAAAAAAAGAACGAAAAAAGAGGGAACAGATCTTCCTCGTGGATCTTTCATTCTCCTGGGGATTACAATGTGCAGAAAAGTACATTTTAAATAAAGTAAATGCTATGTTATATTAGAAATGGTGAGGGAGAGTGAGCATTAATAATTGGAAGGAAAAGGCTTTCTATTGGAAGGCATCCCTGAGCTTCTGCTTCAGGATACAAAGGTAAAGAGGGAGAAGAGTATTGTAGGAACCTGAAACAGTCTTTGCAAATGCATAGAGAGAAGTAACACATGAAATGTCATGTACGTAGAACAGCAAATAGGCCAGTTTGGTTGTAAAACAAATTAAGTGAAGGGGAATAATGTGAACTAAGTCTGGAAAGATAGTTTGCTCCAAGATTAGAAAAGGCTCAATGTGAAATAGAGGAGCTGATACTTTATTTAGAGACAATAGGGAAGCACTGCAATTTCACAAAAGCGAGATGACCAGATATGTACCTGAGGGAAAATAAATTTGTTGGTGATGTGGAAGATTGGAGGGGGAAGAGACTGGAACACAGGAAAGCTGAGTATGAGTCTATTTCAATAGTCTAGAAGAGAGGTGATAAGAGAGTGTCCAAAATAGGGTCAGAGCCCTATGAATGGAGAGAAAGGGATGAACATGAGAAATATCATAAAAACAGAATTAACAAGATTAGGCAATTGATTAAATAACATGGAGGAGGAGAGTCATGATGATTCTGAGGATCATAGAATCATAGAGTTGACTGGTGATGAAAGAATGGTGATGTCCTTCCTTAAAAGAAATGGAGAAGTTGGGAAGAGGAGGGGATTTAGTAGGGAACCATAGTGAGTTAGCTTTGGGACATGTTGAATTTGAGGTATGTTTGGGATACGCATGTACGGGTCTACATAGGCAGTCTCAGGAGAGACACATCGTTGTTGTTGTTTAGTCATTTCAGATGTGTCCCATGTGTCTTCATGCTCCCCCATCCCCCATTTGGGGTTTTCTTGGCAAAGATACTAGAGTGGTTTGTCATTTCCTTTTCCAGCTCATTTTGCAGATGTGGAAACTGAGGCAAACATGGTTAAGTGACTTGCCCAGGGTCACATAGCTAGTAAGTGTCTAAGGCTGGATTTGAGCTCAGGTCTTCTTGACCCCAGGCCCAGCACTCTGTCCACCACCTAGTAGTCCTCCAGGAGAGACATAAGGACTAGTTATGTGGATTTGGGAGTCACATGATGATCACTGAGCTCATAGGAGAGTTGTTGGCCATTGCAGATTCTTAGAGCCTTCAGTTGTCTCCATTCTTCCTATATATTGCTGTTTGCTCTAACCCTTTACTGCTGCTAGTATTTCATTCAGTGGACTCTGGATATATTTATGAAATAGTGATGGGAATGGAAGGAGAAAGTCAGAATAGTGATCAGAGAGGTAATGTGCCTACTTCATTTACAAATGCCTCGGTACTACCAAAGAAAGGGGTGTCCCTCCTTAGAGCCATCAGGCAAGGGAGGAGAGATGAAGCAAGGGTAGAAAGGAAAATGAAATTGTTTTTTCTGAAGCCCAAAATTTAATATTGTCATTGCTTCCCAGCTTTAAATTAAAATACTCTTCATAAACCACTTAGTCTATAAATTAACTTGTTTACAATACTTGTTTGGGTTTAAATGAGCCATTATTCAGCAACTAAGAAACATATTGATGAGGCCCAAGGCCTGTGAGGTCCCTTCAACCTTTAAAATCCTAAGAATCTTTTATTTAGAACTTTAGCTTTTTGTTATGCCTTCTCCCTACCCCCATCCCCATTGTCCCTTCCATTCATCCCCATATTGTTTTCACTATCTCAACTCAGTCCTTAACCTGAGTTCAAGTCCCAGTTCTTGAACTAATGGGATGTGTGGCCTTGGACACATCTCCTTTTCTGTCCCAGATAAATTCCATAATCCTTTCCAGCTCTAGATTCCAATGATCATGTCAAAGTCAAAGATAAAGGAGACCTCAAAGGCCGAATAGTCAAACCCCCTCCTTTTACATGGGAGAAACTTTGACTTGGGGAGGTTAAGTGATTTACTCAAGACTGATTAGTTAGTAAACATCAGGGGCAAGATCTGAGCTCCTGTTCTCTTGCTACAGAAGATGCAGGAAAAGGAGTAGAATTGAATGGAAAACTCAGTGAACAAAGTCAAATAATGGAGGGGAGAAAACAAAAAAGCCAAGGCATGTCCCGTAACCCACAAGGTAGTAAACAACAAATTGCAAACACATAGGAAGCATGCAGGGACGAACTTCATTTTTTTCCCACCACCCAAGGGTGTCTGGGTCTTGTTGCGCAAATTCCTGGGATCGCTTCACAGCCCAAAAAATGAGATATCCACTTGCACCAAGTGTGAGGAAACAGAAGAAGTTAGCCAGAAACCTCAGGAATCGGATCAAGTGGACGTTTTCTTCCCTTTGGGCTGCAAATTCCTCATCAATAGCTTCCTATAGAGAGGAGAAAAAGAAAGGAATAACAAGTACTTAAAGGATTATGGCTTCGGATGAGGTTTGTGGGCACTGAAAATTGAAAAATCAAAGTTTTCATTACTCCCATCCCACCCCTCCCCAGCTCCCGGGGATCAGGATAGATGAGATGTACTTGGAAAGAAGTGATCTGCCACCTGGAGACTTTTGTCATGGGGTGTAACAGTATTTGTAGTATTTAAGATATTTTATGGTAATATTTTGGGGAATGGTCTGTATTTTGTTTGAATAATGTTTTTAAAATATAAAGAACAAGGCCTTAACAAAGAGATATGAAAAGGCCTAACCTCTATCCCCTTTGTAGAGCTGGGGTATCCATGGATGTGGAACATTGCTTAGAATGTCTAATTTTATTAAACATCAAAATAGAAATCCTAAAAACCAGAAGAGAGATTAATAAAATTGAAAGCAAGAATGACAATTTTTATGTATTAAAAATTTTTGATGATTTTTCTCCCCTTCTTATTTACTTATTTGTTCATTTATTTACTTTAATTCTTTGTTATAACAGATGGCTCGTTGGGAGGAGGAAGAAAGGGATATAGGGAAAAATCTAGGCTAGGCAATGTAAAAACAAAAGATATCAACAAAGATCTGTTTTAAAATGGGAAAAAATCTTTCTTGCAATAACTCACATTATGATAGAGCACCTTGGTATTTTTTTTTTATTGTTCGCAAAGTGCTTTCCTCTTAACAGCCCCATGAGATAGATAGTACAAGTGGGGTGGTAGATTGGGAAGAAGAGGAAGAGTAGAATCTGGACCTATGATTGTTTTGGGATAGGGAATTCCAGAGGAGATTTTCTCTACTACTGCACATCTTCAACTGTCCTGCAATTTACAGTCTCTATTGTGTGCCCATTGTCACATGTTCTTTATGCCTCAGAGGCAGGATTTGAACTCAAGTCTTCCTGACCCAGAGGCTGATACTCTACCACCTCTGACTGAGGAGGAAATCTCCTCAGAAAAGTTAGTGGCTTGCCCAAGTTCTCAGGACTTATAAGTGGTAGAGTTGGGCCTAATTCCAAGTCTACTGCTCTTTTCCACAACAGTGGTCTTTGTTGTAGTGTTAAAATCGTGAATGACGAATCTCTCATTTCCTGTCAATGTTATTATTGAGAAAAATTGAGGAAGCAGGACAATGCTATGACATTAATGTTGGAAAATGGCATCAGATTTTCTCTGACCACGCCAGGAATTGTCCCCAGATTCTGGTAGGCAGATATGATGAGTCAACCTTTCCTTTCATCCTGGGGATATTTTGCTAGACCATAGGAGTTCACTTGGGATAGCAAGAAGATTTTGCTCTCGGCAATTCAGTAGAAAAATCTCTTTACCTTAAAGTTCATTATGATAGAGTTAAATTTGTTGTCTGCTGTTTCGGGGTTACCAATCAGGAAGTCCCAGCTTGTGAACATTTTCCAGCTGAAATTAAAAGTGTTGTCGTCCCCTCCTCCATCCTCACCAAGGTTCTTTGCCATCCTGTAAAGAAAAAAAATTCAGAATTTGGGCCTCAAAGGGGAAGATAAATAGGTACTAATATGGCAAAAGTATAGAAGGCAAATTCAAGGGAAGTAAAAACTAGAAAGGAAAATGTGGGAGAGAAGAGAAACTTTTTATTTTCCCCAAAAGAATTTTTGGTACAGGTTTTTTTTTTTCCATTTCTACTTGCTGGGGCCTTAATATTTCTATGGATGCCAAATATGAGGATTTTTTGAGCAAACTAAGGCATATAAAATACTTTGATGTTTCTAAAGTAACATAACTTTAGAATTGTAAAGGAAAAAATTTTAAAGGCCTATATTTTGATTTTTCTTAGTTATCCTCCGGCATAGTGGATTGTTTGTTGTTTGTTCTTTATTCTCAGAGAGGACCAATGACTTTCATTAGGGTGGTGCCTTGACTTGTGAGTGAATTGGATTTAAGTGAGGCAGAGCTGTGCAAAGTCACCATTCTCACTCTCTCCCCCAGAGTCATTGGAGTCCAGCGGCGAGATATCAATCAAGATGATTGGCAATAGCCACAGTGGACAGAGAACCAATCTCGAAAGTCAAGAAGACCTGGGTTCAAGTGTTGCATTTGACAGATGCAGGCTGTCAGTTAATCAGTAAGCTTTTATTGAGCTTGTATTATGTGGCAGGCACTGGGCTAAGCATGAAGGATAAAAAGAAAGGCAAAAAACAATACCTATTCTAAAGGAATTCATAGTTTAATGAGGGAGACAACATTAAAAAAGACTATGTAAAAAAAGGTACATACAAAATAAATTAGAGACAGTCAACAGAGGTAAGGCTCTACCATCAAGGGATTAAGGAAGCCTGACTGTGGAAAGCAGTATGCTACCTGGAACCTGAAGGAAGCCAGGGAAATCAGTAGGTGGAAGAGGAAGATGGAGGGCATTCTAAGCATGAAGGAAAGCTTGTGAAAATGCCACAAGTCCGTGACTCTGGGCACAACTTCTCAATGTCCCAGACAATCCTTTAAAACTATATAATGTGTAAGGTAGGTCCTAGGTCTTGAACTTTAGAGAGAATTTATTCCTCTCAACCCACAAAATTACACATCCAGTACAAAGAAAAAAAGTCCTTTACTAATTTTTTAAAAATCCACCATCAAAAGAAAATGCTACCAAAAAATGTTTTTGTTCACATAGCTCCAAAATTTGCACAGAGTTGATAGAGCTAAATTTTAAAATATTTTTAATACCAAGTTGTTATAGTTATCCCAATTAAAGGTAAAAATAGAAACAGTTTTTTTCCATGGAGTATGAATGATATTTACTTGCAGTTTGGTTTAAGTGGTTCCAGATCTTGATTCCATGCGCCTCACCTCTATTCCTATTATCATCAGTCTATTCAGAATTAGCACTGTAGGCATTCACATTCTATAAAAATCCACCTCGTTAAAAAATAAACAAAAACCATAACGTGATTAAAAAAAACAATACCAACAACCCCTCTCTATGTAAGAGCTTTCTTAAGGAAACTGTGCCATGTCTATTTGTCTTTTATCCTTATTTTATTAAGAATTCTCCCCTAGACAGAGTTGTAACAGGTGGCCCAAACGATATGACGAAGACCACAAGGATGATAATGATGATGGTGATGATGATGATACGTATTTATATAAGTTAAGATTAGCAAAGCACCTTTCATATATTATCTAATTTGATCCTCATGACAATCCTTTGAAGCAGATGCTATTATTATGCCAATTTTGCCACTGAAAAAAATGAGTCCAAAAGAGACGAATTGACTTGTCTGGAATCACAGAGCTAGCAGCAGCATGACTAGGATGTCTAGGCAGGATTCAACCTTCAGATCTTCCTGCCTCTGTGTCCAACATTCTATCCATTACAAGGGACCCCACCTCAGTGTTCACCTAGTCCAACTACCTCCTTTTGCAGATGAGGAAAACTGAGGATTAGGGCCCTCAAGTGTGTTATCTGAGAGAGACAAATTATTTATTCAACTATCCCTTTACCGCTCATTACCTTTAGCTGGGAGGAGATGCTGAAGGAATAAGACACAAGACAGTAGAGTTGGAAGAGGGATAACAGATAGGAAAAGGTGACTGGTGAGGGGTTGGGGGAAGCTGACAGGGAAAAAAAGACTTAGGAAGAGAAATTGGAAGACATTTGGGTTGTCGAAAGGAATGGAAGGCACTGAGGACAAACTCTGCTTACCTTTTAATTTTGTCTCAAGACGGTCAGTACCACTTTACACATAGCTTGGATCTGGCTTAAATTTATTTTTCAAAGAGGTGAATTAGGAGACCATGCCATGTAGTACAGACAGTTTGGACTATGAAAAGTTTTATGAGACATTTATGAACCATGTGCCTTTAGCTAAGGCTTTCACTCTGAATAGCATTTTTGTTTGTTGTTTGTTTTTAATTTTGCTCTTTTATTATTTAACATACTCGTTGAGTTTTTAGCATTTTGTAAATATGCCCAGAGGCATGCTTTCCCACAAATCACATAAAAGACCTTCTGAAAAATAGGCCAATAGCACAGAAATATACTAGCAATGGAGGGAGGGAAAGGGGGAGAGAGAAGTAGTTGGAGAAGGCCAAGACATTCCATTAAGGTGCAATACTTTTGTCAGCTGCAGCCTATGTGAATCCAAGGTGTAGTCCACTGGAAGTTTTCTGGCAATGAATCAGCCAGTCAATCAAATAATGTTTTGCCTAAATTTGCTAGCATACATATAATGATAAAACTCATTAGGTTTTAGCCAAAGGCTATGTGACCCTGGGCAAGTCACTTAACTTCTAAGTCCTTAACTATAAAATATAGATAATAGCACCTACCTCCCAGAGTTGTTGTAAGGATAAAATGAGATAATATTTATAATACTCTTTGCAAACCTTAAAGCACTATTTGAAGTTGTTGTTACTATCATATCAAAATCCAGGGATGTTTGGGTCCCACTGGCTCTGTGAAACATTCTGTTTCATGAATCCATTGATAAAGAATCTGAGAGCCACTCACTTATGGAAACCTAGAGACAGGAATCACCTTTGCCTTGACTCAATATATCCCATCGTTCTTGAGTCTAATTCTGTCTATTAAAAACCAGTATTTTCCTTGACTTGATCAAAATTACCCCTAAACCTGTACTAATGTGATTTTAAAAGAATAATATTAATTTAATTGTTTATTACATTGCTTTTGTACGTCTCCTTTAAAAGCCACATTTGAGAATAATAAGCCTAGACTTTCTCATTAAAAAATAAAATTATGTAGTTATGTGTTCTGGACCTATGATTTTATTGGGGGCAGGAACTTCTAGAAAAGAAATTGTACTCTTAGAGAGTAGCCCAACACAATCAGAGGTGAAGTGACTTCCCAGGATTATACAGCCAGCATTTGTCAAAATCAGGACTTGAACCCAGGTCTTTATGATTCTATAGTCAGCTCTCTATTCACTACAGCAGGCTACCTCTCAGATCATCATGAGAGGAATGATTATTTCTCTCTAATATTAATAACCAATTACTATTGTGGAGATCCAGAATTTATTCCCTTCTTATTTCCTCATTCTCTACTGAAGTCAGCCCCCTGAAGAATACAGTTGATAATGATATTGGATTTAACATTCTCCTCAGTCTTGTTCAGACCCCACCTAACTGGGGAAGCTCATTGTGTTCTACTCAGGCTTGGGTAGGGGTAAATCTTTCAGAGGTTCCCAAAGTGAGCAATACAACCCCCTGGGGGACATTGGAATGATGGGGGGGGTAGTAGCCTTGGATGCAATTAGGGGGCATTGAATAAGAATAAGAAGGTGGTGGAAGCATAAGGAAAGAAGAGAAGAGAAGAAAATTTTGAAAAACTGTTCATACATTTTGTGTAACAACAACTCTGTTGTGTAATAGAGTTAAAGTCATAGTGATTACATTATTTTCCAAATAAACACACAAAATGCAAGTTATAATCAACCAGTGGTTAAGTCCACTGACAGGTCTTAACAAGCAAGCGTTAGCAGGCTAGTGTGTCAAGCACTTCAATGCATGAAAAAAAATCACAAATGTACAAAAATTATTTAATTTAAGATATGCCATTTAAAAATATATATTTTATAATTTTCGAAATGATGCAAACTTAAAAAAAAGTTAACATGTTAAAGAAAATAGATTTCCATGGAGGTGCTGAGTAATTTTTTTTAAAGGAGTTAGTAGGCCAAATAAGTTTGGGAATCTCTTCTAGCTTGCCAGCCTGGGGGTCTTCTAGAAACAAGAGTGACATAATCAAAGTCAGTCCCCCAGCCTCTCATTAGAATAGGTCCACCTCTCATTATAATAGTCATTCTCTTATTAATTGTCAACCAATCAGAGCTGACTGCTGTCTGTAGGGAACACCCAACTCTTCCAAGGGCATCAATAGGCTGCCATTATCTGTCTTTGATGTACAAAGCTGGCTGAATGACCATCCTTTATTAATTATTCACTAGCCATAATGAATAGAATGATTAATTACCCAGAAATTGTGTCTCAAACTTTTTATATATCACAATCATTATCATTAAAAAAATTCAAATGGCCTGCATATACATGGATTTCTGATAGTCATCAAAACATCTCATTTCTCACCTGGCTACAATACTGTGTCATTCTCCAAATTTCCCATCATGCCTCAGAAAATTCATTCTTGACTTCCCCAAGTCACACACATACCCTCCTTTTCAGCTTCCTTTGGTGTGTTGTCTTCCCTTATTGGACTATAAACTCCTTGAGGGCAGAGACTATTTTTCTCTTTTTGTACTTGCTTGCTCAGCACTGATCACAGGTACTAAGCGTTTGATAAATGTTTATTGATTGACTAATTGGCCCCAAAATAAGAGAAATTTAGATATATCTTCTCACATTAAAGACTCCCCAGAAGGCACTAAAGAAATGGTAATTTTTGTTGAAAGTAAGGAGGGATGATTTTGGAGGATAAAGCATTATCTAATAGAAAGTAAGCTCCATGAGAACTAGAGGTTTTTTTCCTTTTGTATCCCTAGATCCTATTATCCCTATTTTACAGATGAAAAACAGCCTGAGAGAGGTTAAGTGTCTTATCTAGGGTTACAAGCTTAGGTCTTTCAGAATCCAGTACTCTATCTACTACATTGTACTGGACCTCAGAGACCATCTAGTACAAGTTCTTCCTTTTTCAGAGAACAGGCAGGCATCCTATCTAGTATGGTACCTGGTACAAAGTAGTGCTTAATAAATGTTTTCCGAACTGAACCGAATTAAATTGAATCCAAGAAGGTCAGGGATGTGTGGAGTACACAGCTAACCTGGTGGAATGCATTTGTATCACCATTTTTTCATTTATTCACTTATGTTGCTGTAATGGCAAGCAAAGTGGGATTTTTTTGTTGTTTTTTTTCTTTTGGAGTGCTTCAGCACTAAGGCAATCAAGTACATTTGATTGAGTCTTGCCTTTGTTTGTAGGAAGGCCCACACCCTTTTGCTAATTAGGTCAAGAGAGGTGTGAAACCCAAGAGGGGTGTGAAGCCCTAGAGAGGTGTGAAGTCCTCAGGCCCTGAAAAAGGGTATATATATACTCAGAGGATAGCCATTGAGAATTGAGAATTGAGAACTCTCAGAACTGAGGGAGGTGAGGTTTTGCTTTTGGGGCTTACTCATTGGAAGAGTGTTGATATGGAGACTCTGGGTACCTGTTAAGGAGCCCCCCCCACAGGCTTTGAAAACCCAGATGTTGATGCCTCTCTCTCTGGTAACTATATAATTCCCTGGTCAGATAGCTAGAGGCCTGTCTGTTGATTTCTGTGAGGTTCTGTTCATATAATGTATGCTTATAACTTCTGTTTGTATACTCTCTGAAGTTCAGGGTGCTGGCTTTTTCCCCTGAACTAAGTGAATGATATATGTATGTTGGATTAAAGTGAGATTGTTAACCCCTTAAAGTTGCATTTCTTAGAAAAGCAGATCAAAGAACCTGTGCTAGCAGCCCTCCTGTGTGCTCTTCTTGTTGGTCTTTCACCTCCACAGCAGCTGCTAGCAACACTGTTACAGTTGCCTCTTTGCAACTGGAGAAGGAGAAGGGTAGTAAGGGAAAGAATGATAAAAGGAAGAGGAATATTGGAAAAGAATAAAGGAAGGGAAAAAAAGTGATGAACTTTGTTTATAATGTGCAACTTTTTTCAGTGCCTCACTCAGAGATATTTTTTCTGTCTTTTGTCATATAAATTGTCATAATAAAGGCTTTTTGACAGTTGCTTGGAGTCTGCCTTGCTAGCTTTCCTTGAAAATGTGGTAGTTATCAACAAGTATATAGCTACCTTTTACCTACTTGGAAAAGAAAGCATAATAACCTATCCCTCTTTCATTTAACTGCAACCAAAAGGCATGTGATTGGATTGAGGCAGTGATTTTGTATTGTGAACATAGTTGGAACTCTTTAATTCAAAGGAATTTGGCATCATTGATTGGAAGATCCAAGGCCCTCATTTTGCAGATGAGGTTACTGAGACCCAGAAAGGTTAAATGATTTTTCCCAAGGTCTCATAGCTAGTGAGTGGCAGGGCTGAGATTCGAAATCGGGTCCTCTGACCGCCAAACCATCATCATCATCATCACCCAATGCTTATTCCACTTCCCCTAAATGGGCCTCATATCTGGCATAGAGCTGGAGTGCAGAAAGGTACCATGTTGCCTCCAGGAGATGGTAAGGAGTTCAGTACAATGCCTTTAGCAAGATATGGGGTAAATACACATGAATGATATATTTACAGCTGGAAAGGCACTCTGAGACTGTCTAGTCCAAGTTGTTTTTTTTTTTTTAAATGAGGAAACTGGGGCAGAGAGGTTAAGTAACTTGCCAAAGGTGACACATGTAAGAAGTAGTAAAATGAAGATTTGAAGCCAGGACCATTGAATCCAAATGCATTGTACTCTTTCCACCGTACCAGACTTTACTAGGCCTGAGTGAGATCAGGTAAGACTTCTGCTCAGATACATTCTTTTCCCATTCTTCCCTCCTCCTTTTCTTGATGTGCAGATGATTGAGTGGCAGTATATATGCCTTTGTCTCTGTCTCTGTCTCTCTGTCTGTCTGTCTGTCTGTCTCTCTTTCTCTCTCTGGAGCCAAAAAGGCAGCATGGCATTGGGTCAAGGTAGGCCCACCCAATGGGCCCAACAGTAGTAAACCAATTCTGTCCTATTTGGAGAAATGCCTTTATACCTTCAAGGTTATGTTAAGAAAATCTCGGTCTACAGAGGTTGTTTTTTGATAAATTTGGATGTCTGTACTGAGCTAGAATTTTCTGTGAAATAGGCTTGTAGACCTTCATTAAATCTCTTTCTCTGTCTCTCTGTTTTTCTGTCTATCTCATTTCTGCTTCTGTCTGTCTCTGTTACTCCATCTCTGTATGGATGTCTATCTGTTTGTCTCAAAAGTATCTCTCCTTAATTAGGGGAATTCAAGAAGCTCTGAATCTTATTGTCTATAGTTTCAACATCCTTAGGGGTTATCATCACAGGTGGGTCAGTTGCACTCCTCATAGAAAGAAAGATCTAATCTGTGGGACCTCTATGAATCACAACATTTGTATGAATATAGTAACAGTGGGTAGGGATGATGACATTTTGGGCAAACCAAAAAATATCTTTAAATTCATTTATGAGATTGGAATATTCATGTGTATGTGTTGAGTGTTTAGTCAGAGTTTTGCCTTTAATATGACACTGCTAGAAACAGAATATTTTGGTGTTGTGAAAAGGTCCCTGAAATCCATTCCCATAAGTATTAGAAGTTAAGATCTTATTTCCAGATGGGAGTATGCCCGAAGCAAGGAATCTCTGTCTGGCCCCCAAAAACAGCCTTGTGAAAAGAGCCTGAACAAACTAGAACATTTCTAGCCCAGTTCAGACTTTCTCATTTAGGCATGGAAAGATTAGAGTCCCAACCTGACCAATACCTTAGTTGTTCTAAAAGAGCCAGTCAAATCCATTCCATTTAATGTGCTGTTGCCAGAAGTAATGATTAGGTCCTGCTATTTAACTGATCTTATTTGGCTTTGAAATCTAATGAGGACAACATAAGGTACTTAATCCTTTACATTTACAATATAGTAGCACATAATTTTAATTTACTAATTTGATTTACCTATCCACAAATATAAAATATTTTTAAAAATTTATTTTTACTTTTCAACATTCATTTCCATAAGATTTTGAGTTCCAAAATTTCTCCCCATCTCTCCACTCCCCCCATCCCAATGTGTATTCTGATTACCCCTTCCCCCAATCTGTCCTCCTTCTATCACTGCCCCCCCCATCTCCTTTCCTTCTATTTTTCTGTAGGGCAAGATATATTTCAATACCCTGTTGCCTGTGTATATCTTATTTCCAAGTGGCATGTAAAAACAAATTTTAACATTTGTTTTTAAAACTTTGAGTTCCACATTTTATCCCTTCCTCCATCCACACCCACCCTCATTGAGAAGGCAAGCAATTTGATATGGGTTATACATGTGTAGTCATGCACAACACATCCATAACAGGCATATTGTGAAAGCCTAACTATTTCCCTCCATCCTATCCCCCCCCCATTTATTCTATTCCTTCCTTTCACCCTGTCCCTCCTCAAAAGTGTTTGCTTCTGATTAGCCCCTCCTCCCATTTGCCCTCCCTTCTATTATTTCCCCCAATCCGCTTTCCCTCTACTTTCCTATAGGCTAAGATAGATTTTCATACCCAACTGAGTGTGCATATTATTCTTTCCTTAAGCCAAGTCCAATGAGAGTAAGGTTCACTCATTTCCTTTTACTTCCTCCTTCTCCCCCTCCAATTTAAAAGCTTTTTCTTTCCTTCTTTATGTGAGATAATTACCCCATTCTATCTCTCCCTTTCTCCTTCTCCCAGGACATTCCTCTCTCACTTCTTAATTTTATTTTTTAGATATCATTCCTTCACATTCAACTCACCCCTCCAACTACCCTAATACTGAGAAAGGTCTCATGAGTTATATCATCCTTCCATATAGGAATGTAAACAGTTCAACTTTGATAAGTCCCTTATGATTTCTCTTTCCTGTTTACCTTTCCAATACTTTTGAGTCTTGTGTTTGAAAGTCAGATTTTCTATTCAGCTCCAGTCTTTTCATCAAGAATGCTTGGAAGCCTTCGATTTCATTGAATATCCATTTTTTTCCCCTGAAGGATTATGCACAGTTTTGCTGGGCAGGTGATTCCTGGTTTTAATCCTAGGTCCTTTGATCTCTAGAATATCATATTCCAAACCCTCTCATCCCATAATGCAGAAGCTGCTAAATCTTGTGTTATGCTAATTGTGTTTCCCAAGTACTTGAATTGTTTCTTTCTGGCTGCTTGCAATATTTTCTTTTTTTCCTCAGCTACTACATCTTAAATTTATTTTTAGTTTTCAACATTCATTTCCACACCATTTTGAGTTCCAAATTTTCTCCCCTTCTCTACCCTCCCCCCATCCCAAGATGTCATGCATTCTGATTGACCTTTTCCCCAGGTTGCCCTTCCTTCTATCACCCCACTCCAACCCCATCTTATCCCCTTTCCCCTTACCTTCTTGGAGGCAAGATAGATTTCTATACCCCATTACGTGTATGTATTATTTTCCAGTTGCATGTAAAAACAATTTTTTTAACATTTGTTTTTAGAACTTTGAGTTCCAAATTCTCTCCCTTCTTTCCTCACCCACCCTCCTTGGGAAGGCAAGCAATTCAATATAGGTTATATAGGTATCATTATGCAAGACACTTCCATAATCGTCATGTTGTAAAAGACTAACTATATTTCCCTCCATCCTATCCTGTTCCCCTTTTTCAATTTTCTCCCTTAACCCTGTCCCTTTTCAAAAGTGTTTGCTTTTGACTACCTCCTCCCCCAATCTGCCCTCCCTTCTATCATCTCCCCCCTCTTATCCCTTTCCCGACTACTTTCCTGTAGGGTTACATAGCCAATTGAGTGTGTGTTATTCCCTCCTTAAACCAAATCTGATGAGAGCAAGATTCCTCATTCCCTTTTACCTACCCCTCTTCCCTTCCATTATAACAGCTTTTTCCTGCCACTTTTGTGTGAGATAATCTAGCCCATTCTATTTCCCCCTTTCCCAATATATTCCTCTCTCACCATTTAATTTTATCCTTTTAGATATTATCCCTTCATATTCAACTCACCCTGTGCCCTATGTCTATATATATATATATATATATATATATATATATATATATATATATATATATATATATATATATATATATATATATATTCCCTTCAACTACCCCAATACTGAGAAAGGTGTCATGAGTTACAAATGTCATCTTTCCATGTAGGAATGTGAACAAACCTTTTCATGCTTCTCTCTTTTTTTCATGCTTCTCTTGATTGTTGCATTTGAAAGACAAATTTTCTATTCAGTTCTGGTCTTTTCACTGAGAAAACTTGAAAGGTCTCTATTTCATTGAAAATCCATATTTTGCTCTGAAGTATTATAATCAGTTTTGGTGGGCAGGTGATTCTTGGTTTTAATCCTAGCTCCTTTGACCTCCAGAATATCATATTCCATAGATCTTGTGTTATCCTGATTGTGTTTTCACAATACTTGAATTGTTTCTTTCTGGCTGCTTGCAATATTTTTTCCTTGACCTGGGAATTCTGGAATTTGGCTACAATATTCCTAGGAGTTTTCTTTTTTGGATCTTTTTCAGGAGGCAATCAGTAGATTCTTTCTATTTATATTTTAGCATCTGGTTCTAGAACATCAGGGCAGTTTTCCGTGATAATTTCTTGAAAGATGATGTCGAGGCTCTTTTTTGATCTTAGCTTTCAGGTAGTCCAATAATTTTTAAATTATCTCTTCTGGATCTATTCTCTAGGTCAGTGGTTTTTCCAATGAGGTATTTCACATTGTCTTCCACCTTTTCATTCCTTTGGTTCTGTTTTATAATATCTTGGTTTCTCATAAAGTCTCTATAGCTTCCACTTGCTCCATTTTTTTAAGGCAGTATTTTTTCAGTGGTCTTTTCCATTTGCCTAATTCTGCCTTTTAAGACATTCTTCTCCCCACTGGATTTTTGGAGCTCTTTTGCCATTTGGGTTAGTCTGTTTTTTAAGATGTTATTTTCTTCACTATTTTTGGGGTCTCCTTTAGCAAGTCATTGACTGGTTTTTCATGATTTTCTTTTTTTTTATTTTTAATATGTTTAGTTTTCAACATTGATTTACACATGCGTTTGAATTACAGATTTTCTCCCCATTTCCAACCCCCTCCCCACTCCAAGATGGCGTACACTCTGGTTGCCCTGTTCCCCAGTCTGCCCTCCCCTCCATCACCCCATTCCCCTCACATCCCCCTTTCCCTTACTTTCTTGTAGGGCAAGATAAATCTCTATGCCCCATTGCCTGTACATCTTATTTTCTAGTTGCATGAAAAAAAGAAAACTTTTTTACTTTTGAACATCTATTTTTTTAAAACCTTGAGTTCCAAATTCTCTCCCCTCTTCCCTTCCCATCCACCCTCCCTAAGAAGTCAAGCAATTCAACATGAGCCACATGTGTATCATTATGTATAACCCTTCCACAATACTCATGTTGTGAAAGACTAACTATATTTTGCTT
>CM053624.1:238637690-238650338 GCA_028646595.1 Phalanger gymnotis
TTTTTCAACGGGGTGTGACTAAAAAGTTCTACGTTCCATGCTGGGGTGGATGTGCTGCCTCACCAGCACTCCTCCTTCCCCAAGAACCCCCTACCCGGACTGGGCTTAAATCTTCAGCAGGCTCTTCACTCCTGCTCTGATCAGCCACTTAATTCCTTCCACCAGGTGGGCCTGGGGCCAGAAGCAACTGCAGCTGTAGCTCTAAAGCTGCCCCGCCTCCATTGCCCCAGGGGTGGTAGCCGAACCGCAAACTCCGTCTAGTCCCGCAGCTTTTCCCACTAACCTTCTGTGTTGTCTTTGTTGTTTGTGGGTTGTGAGGTCTGGTACATGCCACAGCTCAGTAATTCAGCATGCTAGGGCACTCTCCGCTCCACTCCTGGTCTCGTCGATCCGCGGTCTGCTGTCGGTCGCTGCGCGCTCGGCTCTGCTTGGCTCAGCTCCGCTCCCCTCAGCTGGGAGCTGGAATTCCGTGAGGGACAGACCTTACCCCAAGACCATCCAGGCTGTCCTGGGCTGGAGCCCTTCTTCCCTCTGCCACTTTGTGGGTTCTGCAGTTCTAGAATTGGTTCAGAGCCATTTTTTATAGGTTTTTGGAGGGACTTGGTGGGGAGCTCACACCAGTTACTGCTTTCCAGTCACCATCTTGGCTCTGCCCCCGTTTTTCATGATTTTCTTGCATCACTCTCATTTCTCTTCCCAATTTTTCCTCTGCTTTTCTTACTTGCTTTTCCAAATCCTTTTTGAGCTCTTCCATGGCCTGAGACCAATTCATATTTTTCTTGGAGGCTTCTGATGTAGGCTCTTTGATGTTGTTGACTTCTTCTGGCTCTATGTTTTGATCTTCTTAGTCACTAAGGAAGGATTGCATAGTCTGCGTCCTTTTACACTGCCTGCTCATTTTCCCAGGCAATTACTTAACCTTTGAGCTCTTTGTCAGGGTATATCTGCATCCAGAGTGGAGACTACTTTGTCCTAAGTTTCAGGAGTTTTGCCCTGCTGTTTTCAGAGCTACTTATCTTCTGAGGTGGGATGATACTCCTTTCCTGGCCTGTGTTCTGGTCTGTGAGTGCAAGCACTCCTTTCTGCTGTGTAACTACCAGGAGGGCTCCCTTTCCACAATCACCATAAGCTCGGTCACACCAGTGCTCCTCCTCCCCCAAGGACCACCAACCAGGATTGCGAACCAGATCCAAGCAGGGCAAAGCAAGAGAACACTGCTTTGGTGTCAGCAAAGAGATCACTGAACTCTCACTCTGATCAGCTGCCTGATTCCTCCTACTGTCTGTGAGCCTAGAGCTAGAATCAGCCACCACAGCTGTAGCTGCAGCCATTTTCGCTGCCCTGGGGCTGGGGCTGAACCATGAACTTCTCTCACCCAGGTCCAACTGTTTTCCCAAGACCTGCTCCATTATCTTTGGTGTTTGTGGGTTGAGAAGTCTGGAAACTGCCACAACTCAGTGATTCAGGGCCTTGAGGCCTGCTCTGCCTGGTCTACTCTGGCCTGGTCTCTTCCCATGCAGCCTAAGCTGGGCTGCACTCCACTCTAAGCACAGTGCTATAAATCCTTCTCAGCAACCATCCACTCATTTTTCATGATTTTCTTGCATCATTCTTATTTCTCTTCCCAGTGTTTCCTCTACTTCTCTTGCTTGATTTTCAAAATCCCTTTTCAGCTCTTCCATGGCCTGAGACCAATTTATATTCTTCTTGGAGGCTTTGGCTATAGGATCTTTGACTTTGTTGTGTATTCTGGTTGTGTATTTTAATATTCCTTGTCACCAAAGTGAGATTCTGTAGTCTGATTTTTTTCCCACTGTTTGTTCATTTTCCCAGCCAATTATTTGACTTTTTAGTTCTTTCTTAACATAGGACTCTGCTTCCAGGGTGGAGGGCAAACTGCCTCAAACTTCAGGGGTTTTGTGCAGCTGTTTTCAGAGATACTTCTAGGGACATATAAGATTTCAGTTCTTCCAAGGTGGTATGATCAAAGGAGAGGTGTTTACTCCTCTCCTGGCTTGTGCTCTTATCTGCAAGTGGCCACAAGCACTCTTTTTTGCCTTGGAACTGCGAGGAGGATTCTCTGTCCATCACTGCCACAAGCTCTGCCACACTAACATTCTCCTCACCCCAGGACCACCACCTAGGACTGTGACCCAGATACGAGAAGGGCAAAGCAAGAGAATCCTGCCTCAGCACCAACAAAGAGATCCCTACAATCCCCCTCTAGTCAGCCACTTGATAACCCCCACTGTCTATAGGCCAAGAGCTCCTGAAACAACCGCTGCCGCTGCCACCCCCTCTGCTGCCACCCTGGGACTGGGGCTGGACCACACTCCTCTCTCACTCAGGTTTGACAGACCTTTCCTACTGACCTTCTAAGTTTTCTTTGGCATTTGTGGGTTGAGAAGTCTGGAAACCACCACAGCTTCCAGTAACTGTCCCCTGAGGCCTGCTACAGCCCTGTCTGTGATGACAGCCCATGCTGGACTGTGCTCGTCTCTCAGACTTATATAACAGACCTTTCCTGTCAACCTTTCAGGTTGTTTTGGGCTGGAAATTTGTTTCAGTCTGTCATTTTATGGGTTCTGCTGCTCTAGAATTTGTTTAGAATCATTTTTTACAGGTATTTGGAGGGGTTTTGGGGAGAACTCAAGCAAGTCCATGCTCTTACACCACCATCTGGTTCTGCCCCAATAGAAAGGATTTTTTTTTATAGCATCTACCATATACTCCACAGTTGCCTTTCTAATCATTTGAATGCTGTAATAGCGATTTAGATTTGAAGATCTTTCCCACCCATCAATAGGCCATATGACCTCTTTGGGCAAGGACAGCTCTATGTCCAATTTCAGCAGGAAGAAGCTTTGGAGGGCGAGATCTTCACCCCTTACTCCAAGATTTTGAACACCATTAGTTTGAGGGGGGAACGATGACATTGTTTTATATGCTTATCTTGTGTTATCCCTGTTATATTGTTGTGTAAAGTTTGTTGATGCCAGTTATTTCAAAACTCCCATTGCCTTGTGTAATGGATAAGAAAGATCTTGGGGCCAAATGTCATAGCAATTTAGATTTGAATATCTTTCCCAGCCATTAATAAGCCATATGACCTGCTTATATCACAGGAAGCCTAAGTCATATGTGGTGGGAGGAGCTTGCTGAGAGGAAAAGGAAATTATGTCACAGGAAATGCTGAGAGAGCAGTTATGACAGTTAGAGCTGAGGGAAAGAGCAGATGTGCTGTGGTGGCTGTGAGTTAATTTTTGAGAAGACTCCACCAGGGAGGCAGATGGTTTTGGGATGGAGTGGTTCTCTGCTGTGGTATTGTGTATCGAATTCTTTGCTGCTGTGATGGATTGGGCATATTGGTTATGGGATCTGGGTATTTGGTGTCTGAATAAGTGGTTTACTTTGCCTGCCTTCTATGTGGAGAGTCTCATATATTTTGCAATACATAACCACATGAGCATTTTGACAATTACCATCTATATTGTGATTATTGCCTTGCTGATACAACTGTGTAAAGAGAAGGGACAAGGCAGCAATTTGAGTGTAGCAATAGGAACACAACACAAAGGTCCCCAATTCTACCTTGCCCTTCTAATATTTAGTAAAGTATCTACATGGCTTTTCTGCCACAGTTATTATAGTTACTTACATATGTGTCTATGTATAGATATAGGTATAGACATAGATATAGATATAGATATACATATAGATATAGATATAGGTATATCCTAATATCTAGTCAGCTTGGGGACATTCCCACTGAAGAGGAAACAAAGTCAGTCAAAAAATTCAATTTGACCTGAGGGACCCTTGTTGTGTTTTCTGGTTATTGCTATGAGTTCTGGAAAGGCCTACATGAGCCCTGAGGTTATAAGCTAACTAAAAAAAAAAACGGATGTTCATACTACCCTGTGGGAAAGTGGTTGTTTAGTCACCTTTTATTTGGAGCAGTAGAGATACAGTAGTCTGTTGATTGGGCCATCCATGAGTTCAGAATTAGAACTATAGTCCAGTGAGTTTTAGGATTCAGAACTGATAGCAGAACATTGGCAGATGCCAAGATTATCCAACCAGTAACTAAGTTGGCTTTTGATGCATTTGAAGCAATGGATGAATTAGTTATACATATATCTAAATGATATGCATTGGTGGTACATATAATAAGCACTTGGTATGAAACAGTATGTAATATTATCTCTATATTAGTCTACAGCGGTTAACTTTGCTGTAGGTCTCACGTCTTGTATGACCTATGTACTTAGGTCTATAGAACTGAGTCAGAAGGTGGCATGATGTGGTGAATAGGACAATATATTTGGAGTCAGAAAGACCAAGGTTCAAATCCCAGCTTAGAAATGAACTAACTGTAGAATGCAGGGCAAATTGCTTAAATTCTCTGCTTTCTTTCACTTACCCCTTTCATGTTCAGTTGTTGGGGGAATACTTCTCTACAACCAAAGCCATCACTTGTTATATCCCTTTCTCGGCAAAGCTATGAGCTACTCCTTCGCTGAGCAGTTATTTTGTCTTAGTTGAAGTGTTCTCTTCTGCTTCTCTGCTGAATTCCAGCTACTGCATGACCTCTTCCCTGCAGTGAAATTCTAATGGCACTTTTCTGAGTTAGCTCTTGGCCTCAGGGATATTTCAGCACTTTTTAGATTTCAGGCCTTTAGCTGTACTGCAAAACAGACGGTATCACAAGAGGCCTCTAGGTTGAAAATGTCTCTTTTGAGTGATGTTATTTTCAACTCTGTGGAGCCGATAGTCTGAATTTGGAGGAAGTAATGGACCATTCAGATTTGTAACAAACACTAACTGGTGTGTGGACTCTCTAGCAGCTATAGGAAGAACAAATATGGTCTCCAAAACCTATATACTTTCATTTTCTGTTTTTAGAACTTCCACTGAATATTTTGATTGAGTTGAGTAAATCACTCTCAAATCATATCATGCCTCTGGTAACATTTTTCAGAGCCATACAGATGACCAGTAGTTTTACTACTGGAAGGAGTGGAGCTGAATATCTTTGACCTGTCTCCTATATCCACTCCCAAATTACTCCTCTCTCTTAGAAATGTAATCATATTGTCTTATAATTGGATAGTGTCTTCATTCCTAAAGGCTTAAAATGTTTCACAATTAGTAATTTTCCAATTTTGCCTTCCCAAAAGCCTTGTGATATTGATAGCAAAAGGTTTTACCTATATTTTACCAAACAGAGAGTAAGATAGAATTTTTCAGAAGTTATCTGGTGGAAGAGCCAGGATTAGAACCCAAACTTTCAAAGGGATGTTCATTCCCCTAAGCGTGAATCATCAAATCAAAGGTTTGGAGGCAAAACCCTTTTGGGGTTCTGGCAATAAACGTGTTTTAGGGAACTTTTTAATTATTTTGTGGATAAATCCCCAGAGTTCCTGAAGGTGGCTGATTTGATGGCTAAGCTTCCTCATTTCCGAGTAACTTGTGGAGCTTGTAGATAATCATGTGTAAGTATAGAGTAAAACAGGGGCAGATATGTCGATGTTAATTCTGTTTACAAAGAGTTGCCCTCAGTGTAATTTATTGTAGCTCTTATATTTGCAATAGTACTCCTGCCAATTGGTTCCAGCCATGAGCCAATCCAGTGAGCAAGCTATTAGGAGCTTAGTCCACAAGAAAAAGAGTCAAACCAGTCTGGATTATCAAAACCAAAAGAGTAAAAAAATATATATATTTTTTAAAAAAGAGTCAAATCAGTTAGGATGTTTCAATATAGCTGACCAGTTTTAATGGGTGTGGGGAAATGGTAAAATTGATGGATTTTGTCAAAGCTAAAACTGAATATATGGTTGGCTACATAGCCACCAAGTAATCAGTTATACGATCTTATTTGTTAGTTTAAAAGCATACAACTTCTACAAAGCTTCCTTTAAAAATTATGCAATAGATACTACCTCTGTTAAGTCTCAGAGTAGTCAATAAAACAATCAAGCCTACGTTGGTACCATCTGAAACTCTTTCCCAGTCACTGAAGGTCACAGAAAAATGGTAAAGGACAAACAGCCCACCCTTGTTAGCCAGGAAGTTAAAAATCAAACCAACACTTAAAAAATTAAATGTTAATCCTGACTTCAGTGAAGTGGCTATATCTAGACAATTTAGGCAAATACCTCACATGTTGTTCCATATACTTTGTCCTCCTGGAACATCTGGAAGCCCCTGAAAACTAGTTCTGAAGAAACTCTGTGCTAATCAAAAAGATAAGTCAGCAAATCCTGGCAAGGGATTTGGTACACTGCAGGTAGATGTTTGTACCTGCAACTCTCAAGTGTAGCTGGGACAAGAGGGACAGCTAGGTGGCACAGAGGATAGAATGCCAGCCCTGCAGTCAGAAGGACCTGAATTCAAATCTGGCCTCTGAAACTTACTAGCTGTGTGATCTGGGGCAAGTCACTTAACCCTCTTTGCCTTAGTTCTTCATCAGTAAAATGAGCTGGAGCAGGAAATGGCAAACTGCTCCAGTAGTTCCCAAGAAAACCCCAAATGGGGTCTCAAAGAGTCAAATACAACTAATTGACTAAACAACCACAAACTGAGATAAGAGCCTACAACCCTATATAGATGCCCTAATTTTCTTCCAATATTCCTAAGCCTATTACTGAAAAATGTATTTTGTACAAAGGGGAAAAAAACAAACTTAATCTTGTTCCCAACTGAAATCCTTCCCTATGATAAAAGGCATCCTTTTCTAAGAGAATGCATTATTATACTTCTGATTCTGGTGGTCTCTTTGGAGACCACACTTGTTTTTCTATTGTCGTATATTGCTGAAATAGTTGGTTGAATGATTATCCTACTTAAAAAAAATAAGAACAGAAGCTTCAAATTTCTTAAAATGAGCAAAAAGGACTGAACTCAAGTGTCTCTGAGTGGATAAAGAAGGGTCAACAGCTGTTTTCTGAGCATATGCTGAGCAATTCCTTTTAGAATTTAGAATTTAGAGGTATCTCTAAAGTACTAAAAGGCTAACATATTGGTTAAAAACTGCTCAAGCTAGCGGTCTAAGGGGCCAGCTATCAATTCAAGTGAAGAGAAGTGATACGAAGACCTTGTGTACCGTATTGGAGCAGTATCAATCTCACATCGGTCCTGATATTAAAACTGTATATCATCTCCTCTCATTTGAGTGTTCTCTGGACATAAAACAACGCAGTAATTTTACCCAGTTCTCAAATTGTTCCCTCACCTACCCCCCTTCTTTTTTTGGTTACAGTAATCATTTTTTCCTTCCCCGAGGACAGATGGAACTTACGTTCTGATGACAATCAGGAAGCTGTATCCAATGCACATGATTCCCACCAGAAAGTAGGAGAGAGGCATCCTGAAATTCATGGCTCCAATTGTCCGTTTATTGTCGTAATAGCCGTAAAAGAGGACAGAATATTGTGCCATACCCTAAAACCCAAGGATAAAGAGGCCTGAAAGGAATATCATTAAATGCAAAAGAGAACAACAAAACATTCGTTTTCAAACTTGGGTTATGACTGTGGGCATGAAAGCCATTGTTTTTCTTTAGAGGATGAAAAGTTTGGCTGCCTGGCTGATTGGCAACATCGATGTATTCAAAATTCAAGCATTTCTAAGCAGATGCAAGGTTTGTTACTGCTGTTGTTGCTTTTCCAGGCAGAGACCTGCTCTGCTGAGAATAGATGCCACTGTTCTGACATGAGACCATTCCCATAGCACTGTTACCTTGATCGATCAAGCTATCAATCAACAAACACTTATTGAGGCTTACTATATGCCAGGCACTATGCTAGGTACTGGGGTTAAGAAGACAGAAATGAAAGAATTCCTGTCCTCAAAGGAACTCACATTCTATTGGTAGAGACAGCATGCGCATATATTAATATATAAAGAGAAGATAATGATGGTGCAATGGAGAGAGCACAAGGCCTGAAGGAGACCTGAGTTCAAATCTGGCCTCATATACTTACTAGTTATGTGACCCTGGCCAAGTCTCTTAACCCTGTTTGCCTCAGTTTCCTCATCTGTAAAATGAGCTGGAGAAGGAAATGACAAAACACTCCTGCATCTTTGCCAAGAAAACCCCAAATGGGGTCACAAAGAGTCTGACACAACTGAAATGGTTGAACAGTAACAGCAACAATAAGCACTACAGCTGGTCAGGATCTGGAAAGGCTTTATGTAGAAGATCCTTTTAAGCATTTGTCCATGAGCAGAAGTACAGTACTGTAAGTGAAAGATGAAAACACTTCCTCCAAAGTCTACAACCTCATTCCTGGTCTCCTAGCTAGTCACCTAGAGTCCTAGGTGTGACTTGTATGTTCTCACTAAGGCGCATTGATTATATTAATTCAGCCTCAAGCAGGATGGGTGACATTCGAGAGCATCTTTCATTTTTTCTCTTCCTCAAGATATGAAAGTGAACATATTAACATTTCTTCCAATTCAATTTTCATCACTAATTCATCCAATTAGTCAAAAAAAGTTTTTTTGTGCAATATGCTGGACTGAGGAGAATTTTTTAAAAAGTGAATCAGAAATGATCCTCATCTTCCATTGAACTTACAATTTGGCAAACCAGGATTAAGACATTTGAAGAAATGTAGTGACATGAGGAAAGGACAGTACAGAGCTTTTCCCACTACCCAAATCAGCTGGCATTTTGGGAGACATGACTACCCTCCTATATTCCTAGTATCAAAACTCAGAATCATTTGTAATGCTTCCTGCATTCAAAACACTACTGAATTCCAGTGCTTATTTCTCAAAAATATTTCAAGTTTAATTTCTTTAAACACACACATACACACACATACACACACATACACACACACACACACACACACACACACACACACAGTCTCTACCCAGACTAGAGTACCTGATGAATATCTATCCGACTTTTACTTAAATACCTCTTATTTTTGAAGAGGAACCTTCTGAGGCATCTCATTCCACTTTAGGTTAACTCTGTTAGAAGTTTCCTTTTTATCACATCAAGCTTAATATGCCTCCTTATAACTTTTACTCATTGCTTTTATTTCTATTTTCTACGTCCAAGAACAAAAGTAATCCTTCTTGACCATGAAAATCCTTCCAATACTTGAAGAAAGCTGTCATGTCTTTCTCTGTCCCCAACCAAGTCTTCCCTATTCTAGGCTAAACATCCCTAGCCACTTAGTATGGGGGAGAAGAAGAGGGCACATGTGGAAAAATAAGGAAAATAAACCCAAAGGTTAGTAACGCTGAAGATTAATTTACTTCCTTTTACAATTTTGCCTCAGGCCAACCCTGATTTGTTTAAACAGACTAGAATACATCACTTTCCATACACTGCTGCCATTACCACCACTATGTTTTCTTTCCTTCTCTTACTGTTAGAACTTAAATCTAATGCTATGTAGGTATTGAAAATAGTCATAAGATAAAGTGGAAGTTATGAGCGGAGGTTCTTGACCTGGAGGTCTATAAATTTGTTTTTTAGAAAATATCTTGATAACTATGTTTTGATATAATTGGTAACCTTTGTAGTCCTATGTATTTTATTTGATGTACTTAAGAATTTCCCCTCCAACCCTGCAAAATTCACAGGCTTCAACGAAATTTCTAAAGGTGTCCATAACACCAAAAAACGTTAAAACCTTTGCTCTCAAGGAAGCTGAAAAGAGGATTACCAGAAAGTTTTAACTTCTTAAGGGTGAGAGCAAATGTTGTAGGCCAAAGGCAAAGACAATCTCAGGGAAATTCATGGAAATGTAATTGGTTACTATAGTGGCTCACAGATGGGTTATAGCTTCCATTTTAATTATTTATCATAGTACCATAAGATCATACATCTAGACCTAGAAGGGGCCCCAGAGACCATGTAGTCCATCCTCATTTTACAGATAAGGAAACTGAAACCCAGTGAGTTTAAGTTCCTTGCCCAAGGTCACATAGGTAGTAAGTATCACAGGTATGAGTTGAACCCAGGCCCTTTGACTCCAGAGTGATTTTTTCCATTGTTTCAATTTTTTTTTTTAATGAAATGCTAAGATCAATTATTTTTAAGCTGATGAGAGAATGTGTATGTTAAATTTGCACCCTCCTAAGGTCAGTGCCCTGGGTAAAAGTATCAGTGGCCCCACCCTAGTTAAAGGCTCTACCTTAAACATGTATTCAGTGACTGCCTCAATTTTCTTCTCTCTCAAGCAGTCTTTTATGTTATGACTGTGTTCTTTTATCAAAAAGCCTTCATAAGATCAGTAACAATAATAACTGATATTTTGTGGGAATTTTTCCCCCAGTGCCCTTCAAATCATACCACGTAGAAAATCTGTACTTCAACTAAGGACAGAATTGGCCTGCTTTAAAAATAAATAAATAAAAGAGTTCTAAAATGAGTTAAATTAAATTATGACAGATTGAGCCTAAAACAATTCAGAAACCATTCAGTTTACCCTAAATTCATATAAAAATCAAGTTACTTTCATAGTTTGAAAAGGATTCCAAATCTGAGGGAGGTTGCTAGCTAATGACATTGGCAAAGCTGTATATTGTGTACAAAAATGCATATGGACAAATAAAGACCATATCATACCGAATTATGCAGTTTCATAAACTCTGTATGTATGAAGGTAACTGTTACCCAAACTCTATAGACTTTCCCAGTAGACCATCACAAATTTCAGAAAGATTCATTCATGGGGCTATGTTATTCAACACAATGGAAAATTACAGAAATATAAAGAACAATAAATTTGAAGAAAAAGGAAATACAGAAAGACTTGTGAATGATGGAAAGTAAACTCAATATTACTAGAGCAGTGTATACATAGATTACAATTATCTTTTGAAGAAAAGAAAACTGAGTGAAGGGCAACAGAGTTTCAGATAGATTCTGAAGAGGACCCAAAGTAAGTGTGTGTGTGTGTGTGTGTGTGTGTGCGTGTGTGTGTGTCTATGTGTTTATTGGAGACAATTGAGGTTAAGTGATTGCCCAGGGTTATACACCTAAATGTCTAAAGTCAGATTTGAACTCAGTTTCTCTTGACTACAGTACCAGTGCTCTATCTACTCCACCACCTAGCTCCCCCTAAATATATATATTTTTAAAATTTATGTTGCTAAGATATACAGTATAATATTTGTGTGGGCCTCCTTCCATATCTAATTAGGACATACATTATTTAACTACAGATTTTTCTTCTAGAATTGTACCTCACATTTGATTACGTTATTGGCTAATTGTTATTGGTTTTAAATATCAAGTTTAGAGTAATAATATTAATCATAATTCCTCTAAGAAGAATCATTCGTAGTCTAGCTAACTAAATGTAACTATCCCCAAGTGACCACCTCTGGGGAGAATTTCTTATTTCAATACTTCAAAGATCTGTTATTTTATCTGGATGAACATACCAGCCACCAACACAGATTAAAATCCCTTACCAAACCTTCGTAAATGGTCTTCCTGAGTAACATTGGGGCAAAAAATCCATCACTCTGAAATTAACTTGGTTACAAACCTCTTCAACCTTAGCTAGGCTGGTCCTTAGATAGTGAACAAACAGTATAGAGTCAGCCGCACCTTTATAAAACTCCACTTCAGTTAATTTATAGGACTGCCATGTTGGCTTTTATAATGTGGCTCAATTAGAACATAAAAATAAGGCCCCCTCCTTTATGAAGGTAGTGATAATTATGAGTCTTGTAAAAAATGTTTTTCCTGGGGTGCGGAGCCAAGATGGCAGCTGGAAAGCAGGGACTTGTGTGAGCTCCCCACCAGGTCCCTCCAAAAACCTATAAAAATGGCTGTGAACAAATTCTAGAACTGCAGAACCCCAAAAATAGCAGAGGGAAGGAAGGATCCAGCCCAGGATAACCTGGATGGTCACTGGATGAGGTCTATCATGCATGAAGCAGAGGGGAGCTCAGCATGGGGGGGGGTGGCAGGACCAACCAGAGAGGGAGCCGGGCAGAACAGGCCCTAGCACCCTGAATCAGTGAGCTGTGGCAGTTACCAGACTTCTCAACCCACAAACACCAAAGACAACAGAGAAGGTTAGTGGGAAAAGCATCAGGAACAGAGTTCACAGTTCAGCCACCACCCCAGGGGCAGTGGAGGAGGTGCAGCTACAGAACTACAGCTGCAGTTACTTCTGGCCCCAGGCCCACCTGGTGGGAGGAATTAAATGGTAGATCAGAGCAGGAGTGCAGAGCCTGCTTAAGATTTCTATCAGGTCCCGGTCTGTGGTTCTTGAGGAAGGAGGAGTGCTGGTGTGGCAGAGCTGGCTGTATAGAAATAGTTCTGAAATCAACAGCACATCCCCTCAAGCTTGGAACAAAGTATTCTTTGCTCTACAAGCAGTCATACCCAGCTGAAAAACTCAAGGGCCAAGTACGTTGGCTGGGAACATGGCCAGGCAGCGAAAATGCACCCAGATTCAGTCTTAGACTCTGGAATCTTTCTTTGGTGACAAAGAATACCAAAACATACAGCCAGAAGAAATCAACAAAGTCAAAGAGCCTACAACAAAAGCCTCCAAGAAAAACATGAACAGGTCTCAGGCTGTGGAAGAGCTCAAAAAGGAGTTGGAAAAACAAGTTAGAGAAGTAGAGGAAAAGTTGGAAAGAGAAATGAGAATGATGCAA